>OX104111.1:85411396-86611396 GCA_944474755.1 Limnoperna fortunei
TGTGCAAAAACAAACTTTAATTGTTTATTTATTATAGTTATCGTGTGTACTGCTTGATGGGTGATGGTGAAAGTGCTGAAGGGTCAGTGTGGGAAGCCATGGCATTTGCTAGCTACTATAAACTTGACAATCTGGTAGCCATCTTTGATGTCAATCGGTTAGGCCAGAGTGAACCAACCAGCCTACAACATGATTTAGAAACCTATAAAGCAAGAGCTGAAGCATTTGGGTAATTTTATTTGTAATAAATACAGTAGAGAAGAGTACAGTACATTTCTTATCAGCTTTAGAGTTAACCAGTTTTTGCACTGGGCTTAGCCAATGTTGCCATTTGCGATTTTTTATTTGAACTGGAAACAAAATATTGTCCTTGGTGATTTTTCTAGTGCCAGTATATCTTAATTGCATGCTGACCAAAATTACTGGAAATAAGACCATAAATCATTTAAAGGGGTTTCTTCTAGATCACAAACACATAAGAACTAATTGTGTACACATTAATGAACAGTATATGGCATGAAACACTTGTTATCACAGCAGGTGTTTTTGCTGTCATTGTCAGTGGAACATGCTTTCTTTTATCTTGCTTCACAAAGAAAAATTTTTTTTTAAAATAAATTAGGCAGTGCAGTTACTTCCCTTGTTTTTTAGTAAAAAAGAATAAATTTACAAGTGCACGTCGGAAATATTTTTTTAATTTGTATTACAAATAATAAATATACTAAAAAAACATGTTTAAACAATAAATTTGAAGAACTTTGGGCGATAATTATGTTTAAAATTAAACAATGATAATAAAACAGAGTACTGTACCTTAATTAGTGCTATGTTAACTACAATCAATACAGAGATAGATTCAAATACACTATCGACCATCTGAGGCCTAAATTAAAATTACTTTTGTTTGCCCTTCCCCTACTGTCACGAAAAAATGGGCAGGACTGAACAAATTTTATTCAGATTCAAGCTAAAAAATTTTAAATATTTTTTATGATTGTCTGTTGTGGTGAGTTGCTTTATATCCCTACACGTATTTACACTAACAGTCGCCCAAGGTACCTACAATTATTGCAAAGAAAAGACTAAAGTTTTGCTTTTCCATCGTTTTGTGATGATTTGGTTAGGGCCAATCCATATCCGTTTCCATAAATGTCTCCCTGTCATTCTGAACAGTAGAGGTATGATGTCTTTCAATTTTATTCCCATATTGGTCAGAAATCTTAATATTTTTGTTTCTGCGTCATGTTTATCATGTTTATGCGCCATACAGTGTTAGCTGGTCCCGTCAAATTTTTATCTTGTATGCGTAGGATGAAAATAATACTGAATACACTTCAAAGCAAAAGAAAATAGGAAAATTTCTGAAGCGGATATGAACTCCCTGCCGGAGATTGCAAATATGATGCTGCTTTTGTTGAAATGAGTATTGCAGTGCTTTAAACATAATACAAATTAGTACTTTCAAAAAACTAAATTTAAATCTGTTTAAATACTTTTAATAGTGCATTTTAAATTAAACACATAATATTTTTTGTTTCACAATGGTGTCTTTTTTACTTCTATAGTTCTACTTCATTTATAATTCTATCCTTTCATTTTATTGAACAGTTTTAATTTATTTGAGTGTATTCTTTTCATAAATAAAAAAAATATGAAAAAGTGTGTGCACCTGACTTTTTCACTGGGCGCCAAAATTGTCAGTTAGAAGATCAGGTGGCATCTATGATAAAAAAAAGTTTTAAGTGGTGTTAGGTATTTAGTCATAGCAGAACTCCAAACATGCACTTTTAAAAACATAGAAGCAGTTTAATATCAGTGAAATACATGTATACAAACATGCAGAAGTACACACATAAAAGAGAAATACATGTAAACTGATTCACGTTCTGAAGTAGGCAAGATATGTATACGATACATGAATAAAATAAAATCTTTTGCCTACCTACCTACCCAGTCAAAAAATGGTGGGTCGGGGAAGGGCAAACAGACATATTTTTAAGTTTGGTCTGACCAAGGGTATTAGGATGCCAGTGTACTAAATTAAAAACTCCCCAAGCAAGATACACTGCAATTTTAATTAATAATTTGTGAAAGTGAATTTCTTCAAGGCAATGTTTCCACTTCAGGTACAGAGTATTAAACCTTTAAGTATTCAGAATTAAAAGCATTAGGCCATACCAAATAAATTTCTTGTTCTACGGACCTGACCGCACATATTTTATCGAAATCGAAAAAATAATATTAAAAAAAAATTTCCGCTCCCCGCTCCGAGAAAGTCATCCGGAATTGTTTTTATTTTCCTTTTTGAAAATCGTAATCTTGTGAACGCTTAATGTAACTGCCGTTTTATTGCATCACAAACAAACAAAAATATTGGTGTATTTTGAAAAAGGAAAAGAAACAATCATACCGTTTTAGTAGTGTGGATATTTGTCATAAAGGAAGGCATGGTTGTCCAAACACAGCGATTTATTTCAGTGGTGGTGCGTTGGTACAGATTTTTCAAAGATGTGTCAAAATCAAATTAATTCGACTGACACTTCGAAACTTCTGGTTGCAACAGCATGGTGAACATTAAGCCTCCGTAATGAAGCACATTCGAGTTTTGTTTATCACCACCAAGATAAAACAAAATGACCACAGAAACTACAATGCTTATTAAATTTGTTCACATTGTTGCAAGGGTTGTAATATATATATAAAAAAAAAAGAAAATGAAATTACTGGTAATGGTTGTTCAGTGTTATTTGTGGAAAAGGTAAAGTAATTTTTATTAAGAGTCAGGATATAACTGTTTGAACTGGTTGTTGTCTTATTGTCATTTTTCATATATATCTCTGTTTTCTAATGGCTTGCATGGGACTTGAATTTTTTCTCTCAAAAATTGGACATTGGACACCATGTATCTATAATTTTGGATTGTCTTTGGTTGTTCAATCAAAAGGGAAAGTCTCACTAAATGGGAATATTACAGCAAACACAATGAATGGGATATAACTTATTTTATGACATTTTAAAATTCATTCCTCTAGAAAGCTTCATCAATAAATGATGTACAGTGTAGTCAGTTGTGCATTTTAAATAAGGTCTAAAAAAATATATTTTTGCAAATGAAGATGTGACATGTATGCATTCTTTTGCTTCCATCTGTCTCTAATGCTTTGAAAGTCATATATGTAGTATGTTGTATATGACCTACAATACTGAATTGTTTAAAAGGTGCAATTGATTGTACATAAATTGAATGATGAACCCATAATTACAAAATATAATTCATTTATTCATTTAAATGCTTTGGTAAACTTCAGGTAAGCATAGTATGCCCAATTCTGAAAGAAAATCATAATGAAACTGAATTTTGCGAATATATACATTGATGAAAGTACATTTTCTTATTTTAAAAAAAATAAAAATTAAAAAAATTTATCGCTCGCCTCAATTTTAATCTGTTCGGCTATGATTTTTTGAAAATCCAAATAATAATATTAAAATTATTATTTCGTTCGCTCGCCCCGTTTTAAATGACAAAAATCCGAAGAACAAGAAATTAAATTGGTGTGGCCTTATATTAATGCAGCTGTAAGTTCCAACAGTAATATTGAATTTACTGTCCTCCATTCTTTGTTTTTTACCTCTTTCCTATATAGCAATTTATTATCATCATAATAACCTCCATGAATTAGAAGTTGAAGTATTAGAAAAAGTATTATTGTGCTGCTCATGTCTAATCTTAATACCATCTTGCCTAATAGGAAAATCTGCTCAGCTGTGACAATAGTGGTTTCAATACTTAAGTAGAATATATATTTGGGCAAGCTAAACATACATAAAAAATGCCTTTTACTTTAGCACCAGATTTTGAAAATTGGCGACAGAAAATTGCAATTGGAGATTTTTTGGCACCAGCTTTTTAGAACCCAGAGCAAGCCCTGTTGTTATCTTGCAATAAATAGTACCTTTTTGTTTCAATGTAGGCATAGCAATTACAGACAGATGAATAATCATGTCAACTAAAATTTGAAGGAAATTGTTTTGTTAAATATGCATGAAAATTGTAGTACCATACATGAGTATTAAATAAAGCCACAAATACTACATGTATATTCTGTTCTTTGTTTAAAAAAATTTAAAATAGTATTATCAGGATTTGTTTATACCACTTAAAAACACCAATTAAAACCCTGCCTACCTTGCCACTTTGTCAAAATTAGTTGTCTGATAACCGGGTAATATTTTTATTAAAGGGCTACTATCCCAGTACAGCTATTATTTATGTTATTTACAGATTTAATACTTATGTTGTTGATGGACATGATGTTGAAGAACTGTGTAAAGCGTTCCATGATGGTTCCACTGTCAGTGGACGTCCTACATGTCTGGTTGCGAAAACTTTCAAAGGCAAAGGAATCCCAGGTAATACTTGTCATATGTTGGTTTACTGGTAAAGTTTTGTCTAATTTTTGGGGGGTTTTGCTCCAGGTACTTAAGCTTTCTCTCCCAGACACCATGATATACATGTAGCTGAAAAATTGCTGAAAGTGGCATTAAACACCATTCAAACATACAAACAAACTGAACACCCCTACATGCAATATATTTTTAAGTACTCAGTGTAAAAGTAACATTAAGTTTCAAGCACAGTCATTCTCTAGAATGACCTAAACCTCCCAGGAGTATGATGGCCCCCTCTTTAATTTGATCCCCCATGAGTGACCAACTGCTTTGTACAGATAAAATCCTAATGCATCAAGTCTTTCTAATGTTAAAATACCTCTAGTGAATACCCACCCTCAACTGCTACAAGTTAAATGATGGAAGATATGTATTAACCCTCAAAGAAAAAATAAAGGTGATGAGATTTAGTGAAAAACAGTGAAAGCCAGCATAAAATTGCTTTTTAGTTTGATTTTTTTGTTTGTTTGTTTGTATGTTTAATGCCACTTTCAGCAATTTTTCAGCTATTTCATGGCGTCCAGTTTTTATTGGGGGAGTACCCGGAGAGAACCCCTGACCTTCGGTAGGAAAACTGGCAATCCTTGTCAATTAAGATTGGAGTTGAGTACACCCTGCCCGCAGTGATCAATAGTAGACGAACTACCTTAACCACTCAGCCACCGAGGATTCACTTTAGCAAACTATGGATAAACTTAATGAGGTACAAAGTGGAACCTGCACTGACATTTGTTGTTATAAAATCGGTTAAGATAAACAGACATAGAAAAGTTTCCTGCACTGACATTGGTTGTTATAAAATTGGTTAAGATAAACAGACATAGAAAAGTTTACCATTCCAGTAATAGGTATTAAAATTCTGAGAATAGGACATATTTCAATAACCTATCAAATTTTATGGGTCTTTCTTAAACAATGCTTTGAAAATATATAAATTTCAATGAGACATTTTCAGTTTTAATATGATAAAAAAGACATTAAGCCCCTCTAATCAAATCACTTTGAATCACTTTTGAGATTGGGGGCTATTATGATGTGTTTCAGACAATAAAAAGTGCAATAAAATATAAACATTGAATTCCTGTATGATTTTTTGATCAACTTGCTTATGAACATCTGACAAAGCTCCATTATGGTGATATGTTGTTCTAAGTTGTTGTTATTGAAGTTCCAATCAAGAAACAGAACCCCGTTATAAGACAATTTTAATGAATAAGTTTGGGACTTTTAAGAGGTGACTACAAGTTTTTTAACTTGATTTTTTTACATCAAAGTCACATGTCCTAATGTCCTATTTTTTGCAGGTCATTTGTCATAAATGGTGATATTTGATAGAGGTCAACAATGTCCTGGGTAGTGAAAATCTACTGGTCAGAATTATAACCTGTGTATGGCATCAGCATTACCTTTTTAAAATTTATTGAGTTTTAAATGGTCTTCATATAACAATTCTACATGATTTTGAATTGTATGTTTCATTAGTTTGACCAAAATGTATCCAATCAGAATAGCTGTCTCATCATAATAAAAAAAAGATGAAGAATATTTATATTTATGAGTTTTTATTAGCTCACCTGACCCGAAGGGTCATGTGTAGCTATTGCCATCACTTGGCGTCCGTCGTCGTCGTTAACTTTTCTTCAAAAATCTTCTCCTCCAAAACCACTGAAGGGATTGCTTTGAAACTTTGCATACATCATTAGTAAAATGCCCTCTACCAAGTTTGCCCAAATCATGGCCTCAGACCAACCAACATGGCCACCATGGATAAAAATAGAACAGAGGGGTCAAAATACAGTTTTTTGCTTATAGTTCAGAAAGTATACCAGATACAGGAAAACCGAAGAGACCTTCCTTCTTCAGCATCTAAAGCTCTACAAAACATTCCATAGGGTCAAAGTTGTATGATGACTCCTTGTAGGAGTTATTGCCCTTTAATTGTCAAAATTGATCATTTTTGCCATTTTTGCCTCAAAATCTTGAAAACTATTAGAACTAGAGAAAAAGTTAGCATTGCTTAATTGTTCTGCTCTATGAGGGCTACAAAAATGACTTAAGGGTCAAGATTTTCTGATTAACTGCTTAAGAGTTATTCCCCTTGAACTGTTTTTTTTAATCGGTTTTAATTGATTTTTTAAAATCTTTTCCTCTGAAACAACTGAAAGTACTGCTTTGAAACTTTGTACACGTCATCCGTCAAATGTCCTCAACCAAGTTTGCACCAACCATGGCTGCAGATTAACCAACATGGCCACCATGGCTAAAAATAGGATGGGGGGGGCAGTAAAATACAGTTTTTGGCTTATATTTAAAAAAGTGTAACAGATACATGTAAACCGAAGAGACATGCCTTCATCTCCATCAAAAGCTCTACGAAACACTCCATTGGGTTGAAGTTGTATGATGACTCCTTATAGGAGTTATTGCCCTTTAATTGTCGAAATTGATTATTTTTGACATTTTTGCCTCAAAATCTTGAAAATTATTAGAACTAGAGAAAAAGTTAGCTTTGCTTAATTGTTCTGCTCTATGAGGGCTACAAAAATGACTTTAGGGTCAAGATTGTCTGATGAACCGTTTAGGAATTATTCTCCTTGAACATTTTTTTTAATCAATTTTACTTGATTTTAAAAAATCTTCTCCTCTTAAACCAATGAAAGGACTGCTTTGAAACATTGCACACATCATCTTTAGGATGTCCTCTACCAAAATTGTGCAAATCATGACACCTGACTACCTACATAGCTACATTGGATTAAAATAGAAAAAATGAAAAAAGTGAGGGGGGGGGGGGGTTGAGAGAGTTTTCGACTGATAGTAAAAAAAAGTATAACAGGTACAGCAAATTTGAATTGAACCTCCCTTCTCCCTCTAACCATCAAAAGATCCTCCTTATAGGAGTAATTTCCCTTAAAAGGTAAAAATTAATGATTTTTGCAGAAGTGTTGGGCAATTCCTTATAGCAAAGCAAGGCTGGATAAAAAAGGGTTGTTTGGTTTCAGTTTCAGGTGAGCAATACAGGCTCCTGGGAGCCTCTAGTTTTAGATTCTCTAGAAAATGATTGTCTGAATTTATTCAATTGAAAAAATGTTGTAGCTGATGACTAGAACTAAAATAGTTATTCTGACTGCAGAACATGCAATTTACTGGTCATTTAAATTACCGTATTAAGTGCATGTATGTTTCAGTAAAAGTGTCTATCTTAGATGCAGGATGGATAAATAATGCAAATTGTCTGATGTGATCCATATCCAGTGGTTGTTGAATGAGTGATGGACAATAATGTCAAAAACAATACAATGTATTTCCAAAAAAATGTACAATATTGAAAAACAATTACACTACAGAAGACAATAATATCTTCTATATTAATACTTGTTTATTTTCAAAACTGATTTTAATTTTAAGGTATTGAAAACCAGCTGGATTGGCATGGAAAGGCTCTAGGTAAAGAATCGACTAATGCCATAAAGGCCATCAAAGAAAATATGTCCAATCAAGGACCTCATGGACTTAAGCCAACATCTCCAACTGAAGATGTCCCAGACGTGAATATAAAGAACATCAAATTATCAGAGCCACCTAACTATAAAAAAGGACAAGCAGTAAGACATACAGTTTTCTTCATTTATTTTGTTTCGTTGTATTCATGGCAGTCTCTCTGAATTAATTTCCATAAGTATCAATCTCCTTAAAAGAACATAAATGATCCACAGAAAAAACATGTACATTTTCAATACAGTTATTTTGCTCATACATATTTAATTTCTCTTGAGCTGTATATAGTAAGTTTTGTAAGGGTACTACTGACAATAAGTATAAGTTTTACAAATTATATATGGTTTTTAGCTCACCTGACCCAAAGGGTCATGTGAGCTATTGTCATCACTTTGCCACTGTCGTTAGCGGCTTCATACATGTAGTTGTCGTCCTTGGCTTCTGTAAACTTTTTACAGTTTATTCTTCTTCTCTGAAACAACTTGGCCAATTGAAACCTAACTTAGCAATAATGTTCATTCGATAGAACTTGACAAAGTTTGTGTTTTTTATTTGGATTGGAAAACTATTATGGCTACTTCTGCAGGACTTAGTTAACATAAGACCCTATGGGAAAAACCTTTAAAAAGGCTCCTTCTATGAAACCGGTTAACCAATAAAAAAAAAACTTACTAGCAATAAGTTTGGATGGTTCTCTATAAAGTTTATGTTTTCTATGCCAATTGGAAATTCAAAATGGCCGCCACCACAGGACTTAGTTAAACATAGGACCCTATGGGAAAAAGTTTTAAAAGGCTTCTTCTCCGAAACCAGTTTACCAACAGAAACAAAGCTAACTAGCAATATTGTTTGGATAGTCCTCTATAAAGTTTTTGTGTTTTATGCCAATTGGAAATTCAAAATGGCCACCACCGCAGGACTTAGTTTAACACAGGACCCTATGGGAAAAAAGTTTTAAAAAAAGGCTTCTTTTCTAAAACCAGTTAACTTATGGAAACAAAACTTACTTGCAATATTGTTTGGATGACCTTCTTTAAAGTTTATGTTTTTTATGCGAATCCAAAAATCAAAATGGCTGCCACTGCAGGACTTAGTTTAACATAGAACCCAATGGGAAAAAGTTGAAAAAGACTTCTTTTCTGAAACCGGTTAACCAATGGAAACAAAACTTACTAGCAATATTGTTTGGATGGTCCTCTAAAAAGTTTATCTTTTTTATGCCAATTGCAAATTCAATATGGCTGCCACCACCGGACTTAGTTTAACATAGGACCCTATGGGAAAAGGTTTTGAATGGCTTCTTAAGGAGATTAAATAAGGAAATAAATTTTTTTGTACTTTTATCTGATTTGAACAAATAGAGAACATTTAATATTGGCTTGGCATGTTATCTTTCTGTATATACCACAGTACTAAAAATCAAAATGAAATACTGTGCAATGAAACCTCCTGATATAACGAAAAATGAGTATAATGATATAGATTTGAAATATCTGGATATCATGGGGCATTTTGTTTGAAATATCAAGTCCCAATCTAAATAATTCCTGTTTATTAGTGATGTGTCACAAAGAAATTGAACCTTGAATATTAGTAGTGTAGATGTTTATATGATCATTTTATAAATTTACATAAAATGTATAGTACATTGTATTATTTATTTGTTCATGAAACAAAATATTTATTTTTTTAACTTAATTAAATATAAATTTTAAAAATACTACTATAAAAAGAAAACTTCAATATGATGCACTATGCTTCAATGATTCCAGGTAGCAACAAGAGCAGCATATGGTACAGCTTTGGTCAAAATTGGAAAGAATAATAACCGTGTAGTAGCAATGGATGCTGATGTTAAAAACTCCACATTCTCTATAAAGTTTAAGGTAATTTTTGTCTCACTTGTCACGAATGTTGCTGAGGGAGAGACATATATAAAGTTAAACTTGTTTTAAGCAAACTTTGAAGGCAAATTGTATAAAGATCACAAAAGACCAGGGTCTTTATACAGAGGTCATGATGTTTGCATACAGGTCAACACTGTCATGTTTTCAGCCTGTGAAGACAACTTTGTAGACCTGTATTGTTTCCTTCATTAAAGTAAAAAGTGAAAAATGTCATTTTTTTTATGTTAAAACAAAAGGACAAAATATACAACAAATATGATTGTTTTGATTTCTGATTGTACTAACCTGGCTCTTATATAACTAGTTGATCTAATCTAGAAACTTTAATGCGGTCACTAAACATGAAATTGGACCTGGATTAGGTCAGTTTTTCTGTAACCATGCATGGTAGGACAGTATTTGTTACATAAGTTTGCTTATGGATGGTTCATGAAAGTCTATTAAGTGTCACCTGACCTTGACCTTAATTACATGGTCCAGTGACTGCTCATGTTTTTAAATTGGGTCAGTTTGTAACTGTACTTGGGAGGATGACGATATTTTGTATATAGGTTGCTGATGAATAGTACATAACTTTATCCTATGTTTTAGTCACTATGTTTTTGGATTTGGTCAGTTGTTTATTTACCATGCAGGGCACAATGATAATAGTTTGTATATACAGGTTGCACATCAGGAATACATGACAGTCTGCTTAAGAATTATGCAACATATATGTTATATATACTATTTGAATGACATTTACAATTTTTAATCACTGCTGAAGTGAAAGGCAAGGAGACATTTTTTCATGGTTGTTATGCCTCCCTCACTTGGTGGGAAGGCATATAATTGTTTTTGTCCTGTCCATTCGTCATCCATTACAAAATTATTCCTCTGAAACTACTCAACCAAATTTTATGAAACTTGTTATGTAACCAGTACATATATAGTTGTGCATATTACCTGGAAATTCTGATCCTCAAAATTTTGTGGGAGTTATGGCCCTTTGAACTTAGAAATTTCCAAAAATTCCTTATAAATCATGGTTTCCGCTCAACTCCTCTGAAACTACTGCATTAAATTTTACGAAACTTGGTATGAAGCAAGTACACCATATTTAGTAGTGCATATTACAAAGGACATTTTTATCATCTGGGTCAAATCTGGGGAAAGGGGGTGGGGGAGACATCGTTTTTGTTTGCAAAAACAAACTTTAATTTTTCTTTGTAAAGAGTTCTTTTGTCTTCATCAAATTGTAAACTGGTGATAAGGCAGAGTAACCTAAGCTTGGCACTTTTTATGTTCATAATCGTACTTATACTGACAGGACAAAGATAATCATACTTACACTCACAGGACAAAGTAATTATCTGTAATATAATAGTTGTAGAAACAGTATGAGAATAAAGTCTCTTATGACAGATTTGTATTAATTTGCATAATGATGCAGTATTTCTTATTATTTTTGTTTATTATTGTTTACAAAAACATCAGGGTGCCATTTCATAAAGCGATCGTTAGCTTAACGTGCACATTATCCCATTTAAATTGCGTGGGATAATGAGCACATTAATTACCGATCGCTTTATGGAACGGCACCCTGAAAACAATGTTATATGTTTATAAAATCAGGTATTGTTGGCTTTTATTTTAGTGTTATCTCCCCTTACAACGGAAACTCAATATAAAAAAATAAAAAACATGTTAGGGCTTCATTGGCAGAGTGGTTAAGGTATTTAATTGTCTGCAATCGATCACCTGTCTCTGATGGTTCCAGCCTCACTGCAGGCATGGTGTGTTCAACTTCAGCCTTAATTGACAAGAATTTTCAGTTTTCCTCATATTCCCAGCCCCCCCCCCCCCCCCCCCCAAAAAAAAACTGTATGTCATGATAGAGCTGAAAGATTACTGAAGATGACATTAAGCACATTTATATCTTTCAAAATTAGTCTTATAATTACATAAATCATTTGTCTAGGCAATTTGGTCTCTTCTGTCTGTTTGAGCTACCTGAAATTCAGACCACTGAGACTTTTATATATTCATAGGCTTAGAAAACCAATTCTGTTTCAGTTATGTCGAAATAATATTGAACTTCATTATATCAAATGAATCAGACAAATGGCATGGTCAATCCCTTAAAATAATCTTATAAAGTCCACTCTGTTTCAAACTTACTGAAACTTACTAACAACTTGTCACTTCTGATTGGCAAGTTGTAGGATGTCCATCAATTTAATGATGTTCAGATTACTATGTAATCTGGATAGACACCACATCATCTGCTTATGGTCATGGATAAGTCATTTTGGTCATTTTATGCAGGATGCCAAAAATGTAGCAGAAAAAAATTCCAGATCCCTGCTAACTACATATACAATTTACTGAGTTTTTCATGCAAACACTTTTATTGCCTATGTCACTACATGTAATAATTTTTTTAATGATTTGTATATATTTTAATTTAGGAGGCATTCCCAGACAGGTTTATAGAGTGCTTTATTGCTGAACAGAATCTAGTAGGAGCCGCTATAGGATGTGCCTGTCGGGACAGAGCAGTGGTCTTTGTCAGTACCTTTGCTTGCTTTCTTTCCAGAGCTTTTGATCAAATTAGAATGGGTGCTATCTCACAGACAAATGTAAACTTTGTTGGTTCTCATGCTGGAGTTTCTATTGGTAAGTATTTTCTACTACTGCCTGTTAATGTTTTGTGCATTCATCTAAATATTGTGAGCGATTCTTTCGTAACACCCCAGCCTCAGTGGCCGAGTTGTAAAGGTAGTTAATCTACTATTGATCACATGATCTGTCAACACTGATGTTGCGGGTTCTAGTCTTACAACTTGACTCCAATCTTAATTCATGAGAATCAGTACTCTGGCTTCCTCTACCAATAAAAAATTGAAGACCATGATCAGGGCTGTCAAGTTTTGATGAGCTGCTCGCGTGAGATTTGCCTAAAAATTGAAAGATCAAAGGAAAAAATAAAAACATCAAAGAAATTTGCTGCCAAATTGTGGACTAGATGCGTGAGTCTCACGCGAGTTGCGTGACACTTGACAGGTCTGCATGATATAGTTGAAAAGGTGCTGTTAGTGGTGCTCAAGCCATTCAAACATACAAACTGAACACCCTAAAAAGAAATTCCTGTATGCTAATGAATTCTCATAACATTTTGTTCATTTGTTACAGCTGTTGTTTTTTTACTAGATTTGTAAGTAAATTCATTTTGTTTGGAAAGACACACTATAAATTATCTTCTGTTCACAATTATGAGGAATAAGCTCTCTATGTATTTAAGATTCTTTGAAAAATTATTTCTCTTTGTATTATTGTAATTGTCTTAAATTAACTCAATCTTCTGCAATAAAAAAAACTACAGTATTTATCTCTTTATAGGTGAAGATGGTCCTTCTCAGATGGCGCTAGAAGATATAGCAATGTTCCGTACTATTCCTGGCTCGACAGTATTCTATCCAAGTGATGCTGTATCCTGTGAGAGAGCTGTGGAGCTAGCAGCCAACACTAAAGGCATCACATTCATAAGAACAAGTCGTCCTAATTCTGCCATTTTATACGACAATGACGAGCCATTTGCTATTGGTAAAGCCAAGGTGAGGGAAAATTTATGAATGATTTGTTATTATGTCTTCAAATTTATAATTTGTCTGCTGTTCACATATGGTACTCGAGTTAACTACAAAATAAACTGGTCAACAATGTAAATGGATAATTTTAGCTTAAAAAAATAATTCAATGCATTTCATTATATACTAATATGTTCCATCTTTATACTGAAATAATTTCTGTATACAGTTAAAAACATGTCACAAGTAAACATATCAGTATTCAAATATTATTTATTTTAAATTAAAGTAAAATATCAAATTGTTTAATTAAATGAAATTATTTTGTCAATTTCATTAGTTAGAGATGTTTTAAATGTTCCCAATAAATAGGTTCTAAAAAAATGTTGTTTCATTTTATACATTTTTAATTGTAAAGTAAATTACAAAAACAGGCAGAAATATATAAATAAATGTTTTCTAGATTGATGTTAAAAATTCTTTCGTTAATATTTTGGTACAAATAGAGTTTATAAATTAATTTTATGTGGTTGTGTATACATGCATTTCCCTGACTCATGTTATTTTTATTTCCAATAGATTGTAAGGCAGAGTGAGAATGATTCAGTAACTGTGATTGGTTGCTGCGTGACCTTGGAAGAAGCTTTGAAAGCCGCTGATAAATTAGCCATTGATGGCATCAACATTCGAGTAATTGATCCATTTACTGTTAAACCCATAGATGCTGAAACAATCATTAACTGTGCTAGGGCTACAAGTGGCAAGATCATAACAGTAGAAGATCATTATCTTTATGGTTAGTGTAAATAATATAAAGTAAAATGAAAAAAAGATTAAAATTTATCTTTTTAGGAGCTAGTTTTTTGCTCACCTGAACAAATGAAATTTTCTGATCTAAGTTTGTCCATCATAGAAATTGTCAGAGTAAACTTTTCACATTTTAACCTTCTTCTAAAGAACCTCTTGGCATGTATCAGTTTAACTTAGCACAAAGTCTCTTGGGTTAAGGGAGTTCAAGTTTGTTCAACTTCTGCAGTGGGGGGATAATTAAGAAATTGTTTGGCTCTGAAAGGGAAGATAATAAGAATTTGAAACAAATATGACGTCACAATTAAAAAATCACAGATACTATTGCACTAATTTCTATCTAACTCTGCACAAAGTATCCTTCTGTAAATGTTTTTCAAGTTTGTTAAACTGAAGGAACATGCCTGTTCCAAGGAATGATTATTATGAACTTGTTAGAAAATGATGTCAAAATGATAAAATCATTCTTGGCTACTTTTGGTGCTAATTTCAATCAAACACTGCATAAAGTATCCAGGTTCTTGTAACTGAAGAGCCATGTCATACCACAGCTCAGCAGTTGATTGAATGTATTAATTTCAGGAGGAATAAGAACTCAAATTCAGTGACATAATTATTGTCAACAAGTAAATGACTTGTTCAAAAAAAGATTAGGACTAGGTCAGTTCTTTATTATGCCTGGGTTTAATGGGAGACTCGGAATGATAGCAGGACTCACATTTCTCTTAGTACACGAGGTGTGTTAGTGAGATATTATGTCATACATTGAATGTTTATTTGTACATCTTTGTACAATGGGTCTCTTTCCCATTGAAGAGACATATTTTTATTTACGGATTTGAAATAAAATTTTGATTCTATGTGGTGCCATTATCTGTAATAAATATCCAGATACATTGTTTTCTAACTAGTAACCACTTTAACGAAATCAGAAGCAAAACAATGTTAATATTTTAAAATGAGTTGTCTTTCTTTTAAAAAGGTGGTTTAGGTGAAGCCGTATGCTCAGCTGTTAGTGAGTGCAGCGACATCACAGTGAAAAAGCTAGCAGTACAGGAGGTTCCACGTAGCGGCAAACCGACTGAGCTGATTGAACGATTCGGCATTAGTGCCAACTGTATTGTTAAGGCTGTCAATCAGATCTTATCTCAGTGAATTTAGATGTTTCAAATCATTTCTAAAGACAATTAAACTCGAACCATTCTTTTGTTTTTGTTGTAAGATTTGAAATGTTTAAATGATATCATGTAACCTGTTGGTACCTTAATCTGAAAATGGGTGAATTTTATTATTCTAAAAATTATCTTTGTACAAATCATGAAGACAATTTCTTATTTCTTATTTTAAGGTGTACATTTCTGATAAAAAGTTGTATTAATTAAAATATAATTTGTGTATGTATAGGAAGTAGTACTGACTGTAATTATAAACAAGGATGATGTCCTGGAATTCAGTTGTATCAACTGATATAACACCACACAACTGTAAATTCTACATCCTTAATGATCATTATATTTACTGGGTCAAGTATCAGTTACAAGTATGATGTAAATTTATCACTGTATTATCAGCTTATGTAAATTCAAAACATTTCACTTGTACAATTACCATTTCTGAAGTTTGTCTGTATCTAAAAGAAGACTTTCAGATACAAGGGCCAAATTTTACTGATAAAAGTAAACTTAAGCATATTACTTGAAGGGTAATCATTCAAACATTATCAATTATTTTGTAAAAGACAATAAAAGTTATATGTTATAAAACTTAAAAGCATAGTTACCAAGTAGACTCAAACTTATTGTCGTATAACAACAATGTAGATTTTGTGTTGTTGAGTATGGTATTCTTTGGTGCATACAAATAAAGTGCTAAGTTGTTAAATCTGTGTTAATGAATTTATGACATTATATAATACTGTTACTGTCAGCTTTGATATAATAAAGTATTCATTTCGTTATGTCATTTATCGTATTCATTACAAGGAGCCTTGGTGAACATGTGGCAGGGAGTGCTCCAACTCCAATGGACAAGGATTGCTGTTTATCAGGGTTTTTCACCAGGTACACCCACTTCTTCCCCTATTAAATTCTGGATGCCGTAATATAGTTGAAATATTTGCTGAAAGTGTCATAAAGCTTCATTCAGTCACATTTATTTAGCGCAATTATACATCACATGTGCAAATTTTGTTTTTATTTCTTCATTGAACCAGTCTCTTGTTTATAATCATAAATATAATCTCAAAATATGATGAAGCCAAACAAAAGATTATCTTGTATACAATATTTTGGTCCTATGACAAGTACTAATTCCTAATTAGTAATGTCACATTGTATTATGAACATATCGTTGGAAAACTAATAACAAGAGGAAACTGATTTATAATGAACTACTTAATTGACACTGGTTTTTGGCCAGGTTGCACAAAGTGCAAAGCGGGGTTATTGTACGGCATACATGTGATATCTCACGGCGTGAGACAAAAACTCGCCCAATTCTTAAGGTCCTCATGCTCTCAAGCGTGAGACAACAATCTCACGCAAAACAAATAATGTAAAGTAAAAGAAAATTGATATTATTTCAGCACCAAGCAGCTTGCTATTTTGTAAGCCGCCAGCTTTGTTTACAATAGATTTTTCATTAAGCGGTAGATAAATCCCGATATTATAGAAATTACACTTTTGATTATTTTGGGTGTTACTAAATTAAGGACTATGGTAAAAATTAATTGGAAAAATAGTGACAATGTTTTTTAGGGGTAAAAGTTAATTAATTAATTAAGAATTAGTTCAAAGACAAAAATAATATTTGTTCATTAATAAATTAAGAATTGGTTCAAAGAAAATAAATATTTTTAATGTTTATTTTGTACAACAATTTCTACTATTAACTTGTGATAGATTTGTAAGGTCACCTAAATGGGAACATTCATGTACATAATGCTGGCTATAATTTTTATATAACAAATATTATAAAATTCTAGATTTACAACTTTCAAAAAGCTAAAACTTACCAAAATACTTCAACTTTTATTCATTTCATGAGTGTCAGGTACAGTACAAGAGGGGACAAATATATTCGATACAGGCTCCACCAAGAACAACAGAGAATAATCATAAACATGGTTAAACATTAAGATGAAACAACAAACAAAATCAAAGAATGAAAACGCTAATAATTACGCAAAATCAGGGTCGACTAAAAATCTCACACAAAATCATCAAATCTCGCACAAAATTTAGTCCAGTCTCACACATTGGGCTGAGAGAAATATCACATGTATGTTGTACGGTGAAGTTGAGCGAGCAGGTGGGAAAAATATGGTGTTCGTTTTGTGTAATCAACTCCTCTTACAGATTTTAACACAGAACTTAGAAAGATTGCACATATATTGAAGTTGTGCACCTGCTATTATGAAAATGTTCCAGAATTATTTTCCTAATTTTCATGTTTTGGGAACTTAGTCATTTTTCAGAACATTTGTAGAAGATGGTACCTATTTTGTGTAATCAACTCCTCCTACAGTTTTCAACCAAGATTTCTGAAACTTCACAGAAAGATTGCACATGTACTGAAGTTGTACACCTGCTATTATGAAAGTGTTTCAGGAGTTTTTTTCTATTTTTCCAAACATGGGAACTTAGTCATTTTTAAGAACATTTGCAGAAGATGGTACCAATTTTGTGTAATCAACTCCTTCATTTTTGTACACAGACCCAAAACCCAACAAATTGTAAACCATTCCCTATTTGTTAGGGCACTTGCTTTGCAACCTAGCCATTTTGTACTTTTGCGATATTTTAACACCAATACAGTTAAAACATTATTTTGTTGCATATTTTCTCCTCTTTTATCTCGGTTTGTATCCACTTACTTAAACCATTGAACTAATTGTGACCAGAACTATGAAATTGTCTTTAGGTGATTGATGCAAAATTTATATTGCATATTGAAACACAATAATGGAACATATCCGGGCTATTTCTGTCAAGGTTCAGGAAAGTGACCTTACTGGTAAGTGATCTTCATTTTGAGCTCTTATCAATGAATCTATTATGTCATGACTTTATTTTGTGTCATTTCTGTTATTCATGAGTAAAAAAAAAACTATTGCAGAATAATGAAAGGGTAATTGATTTTATCACATAAGTGTGTAAATAAGTAAACAGGCTGACCCGATTTTGTCCATATCCATACACTTTCCAACCTTAGCCTTAGGCAGAAATGATTGCCATGAGCAGTTTAAATGCAAGTTGGATACAATGGCATGAATTAGATTATCATTTGGTGCTACCGTAAATTTAAAAATTTTGTCTTCTTGTAAAACAACAAAACTAATTTGAGTATGTGTTAATAAGATGATCCATAACAAACTGTTGCTTTAAAGCAGCAATAAAAAATGGCCCTCACTGCATGACTAAGTTTAACATACATGTAGAAACAATGGCGGAAATGTTTTTTTTTCTGATATCTCTATGCCAATTGTAATGAATATCATTCAGGAAAAAGGCCTTTCTGTCAAAACAAAGCTGAATTTTGCCAAATTTTGTAAAAATGCTCATTAAAGGTCCTTGTCACAAATCTTTAATGACTATAGTATTATAGTTTCTGGAAAACTACTAACACAGGACTTTTTTAACATCCTACCTAACTGATAAAAATTAAGGAATGAACCATTGAAACCCAAACTTGGGATACACATATAAACAATCCATGTTTTACATGCCAATATGAGAGGGGGGGAGGATGAAAGACCCAACACTGTGGATTCAACGGCAACGACTCGGCTAGTGCAACAGACTTTGACAGGAATACCGGCAGAAACAAGATGTTATTGCGGAAAGCTGTGCAAAAACCTGAGGGGGTTGAAAATACATCAGGCAAGGGCTAAATGTAGACCTGAGCAGCAACAGGAGGAACGCACAGGTAACACTGATCAGATGGAGAAGGACCACAGTCAGGATGAACACCACAGTACTGAGGACCTTTTACCAACTGAGGCTACTCGGGACAGCATGCAGCCAGAACCAGTGAGGTCAAGCGGACACCCTACAACCCCAGAACCATCTAGTGACAATAGGAAACCAGCAGTACAGTGGCCATCATCAGACGACAAGAGATGGGAATCATTTGACAATGACCTAGATATGATTCTACATAGCACACTGGTAGGTGATGTGCAGAGGAAGATAACATCATTGACAACGATAGTATACACTGTAGGAGCTGAACGCTTTGGAACCAAAGATAGAAAGCACAGGGAGGAATCAAAAGGAAAACCAAACAGACGCCAGCAGGAGATAGGAAAACTAAGAGGAGAGATCAATGCAATAACCAAACAGTATAGAAAAGCAAGTGAAGATCGGAAAATAGGGCTCAGTGAGCTTAGAGCAACTTTGAGAGGTAAGAGGAACAACCTTCAAAGAGCAGAGAGGATAAGAAAAGCCAGACAAGAGAGAGGAAAGAAGAGGGCAAAGTTTATAGCAGACCCATACAGATTTACAAAATCAACCCTAGAAGGTGCAAAGACAGGGGCACTGAAGAGCTCTAAGGAGGAGGTTGAGAAGTATTTGGAAGAAACACATGGAGACAAAGAGCAGTGGAAACACTTAGGATCATGTGATCGAATAGAAGAGGTACCAGAACCAGAGGAGCCAATGAATGAAAACGAACCATCACTGAAAGAAGTGCAAGATATTGTAAAGAAAGCTAGAACATCATCAGCACCAGGCCCCAATGGTATCCCCTATAAAGTATATAAGAGATGCCCAAAGATTCTTAGACACCTATGGAAACTATTGAGAGTGGTATGGAGAAAAGGAAAGATTCCATCTTGTTGGCAGAAAGCTGAAGGGTGCTTTATACCAAAAGAGGAGAATTCTGAGGGGATAAATCAGTTCAGGACAATCTCACTGCTAAACGTAGAAGGGAAAATCTTCTTCTCAATCCTGGCGAGAAGGTTGACGGCTTACATGTCCAAGAATCAGTATGTGGATACATCTGTACAGAAAGGAGGAGTACCTGGGTTCTCTGGGTGTATTGAACATACCAGCATCATATCACAACTAATCCATGAAGCAAAAGTCAACAAGAAGGACCTCACGGTTGTTTGGTTAGATTTAGCAAATGCATACGGAACAATCCCACATGCTCTCATAGATGAGGCCCTTGTTCATTACCATATACCAGAACATTTTCGGTTAATGATCGTAAGTTACTTCAGTGGAATACATTTACGCTTCACAACGGCCAACTTTACAACATCTTGGCAGAAACTGCAGAAGGGAATTGTTACAGGTTGTACCATCTCAGTGATCCTGTTTGTAATGGGTATGAATATGATCATCAAGGCTGGAGAGAGAGAAACCAGAGGTCCCAAGACATCAAGCAACATCAGGCAACCACCAAACAGAGGTTTCATGGATGATCTCACAATAACAACCGATACCCATATTCAAGCAAGATGGATACTAAAGGCTCTAGAAGAAACAGCATCATGGGCAAAAATGACCTTTAAGCCTAAGAAGTCAAGATCCTTGATAATAAAGAAAGGGAAAGTAACACAGAAGTTCGAGTTAACAATCCAGGGGGAGAATATTCCAACTATCATCGGAAACCCAATAAAGTGCCTAGGCAAATGGTTTGACGAAACACTTGGAGATAAAGCCAATATTCAAAAAACAGAACAACAAGTAAGAGAAGGGATGAGGAACATAGATAAAACAGGGTTACCAGGGAAATTCAAGGCATGGATTTACCAACATGGCCTCTTACCACGCTTAGCATGGCCATTGATGTTGTACGAGATACCAACTTCAACAGTAGAGAAATTGGAGAGAATCATCAATAAACACCTCAGGAATTGGTTTGGTGTACCACCAAGTTTTACATCAATCGGCTTGTACAGCAGATCAGCCAAACTACAACTTCCTGTGACATCAATAGTAGAAGAGTTTAAAACCAGCAAAGCAAGACTTGTCATGACTTTGAAGGGCTCAAGAGATGATAAGGTCCGATTAGCTGGAGTAGAGGTACGGACAGGGCGGAAATGGTCAGCAACAAAGGCAGTAGAAGAGGCTGAGAGCAGATTGAGACACAAAGACATTGTAGGAATGGTAGCGGTGGGAAGGCAAGGTTTAGGGACGGCAAAAAGCAGTTTTTGGAATAAGGCTGACACTACAGAGAGACGTAGAATGGTGCAGAAAGAGATTCAAACCAGAGAGGAAGAAAACCGACAAGCGAAGGCAGTGGAGATGGGAGTCCAGGGGGCTTGGACAAGATGGGAAACAGAACAACGGACACTATCATGGGCAGACATCTGGAAATACCCGCAGTTCCAATTACAATTTTTACTACGTTCAGTGTACGATTTGCTACCATCACCGGCAAATCTCCACAGATGGGATCTCATAGAAACACCAGACTGTCCCCTATGTGGAAAAAGAGGAACCCTACAGCACATTCTATCCTCCTGCCAGGTGGCATTATCACAAGGAAGGTACACATGGCGTCATAATCAGGTGCTAAAAGAGATGGCAGACACTATTGAGAAAGAGCTGAAGAATAAAAGCAAACAGACAACAGTGAAACATAAACAGATTTGCTTTGTAAAGGAAGGTGAAACAGCAAAGAAGAGAGAAGAGAAGATATCTGGAATACTGAACCAGGCAGACGATTGGAAGCTGGCTGTAGATCTAGGTCAGAAACTGACATTCCCAGAGATAATTCCAACTAATCTCAGACCTGATATGGTATTGTGGTCATCAAATACAAGGAAGATCATTGTCATAGAGCTAACAGTTCCCTGGGAAGAAAGATGTGATGAAGCCCATGAAAAGAAGAAGGCAAAATACGATCTACTGCTGGCAGAATGTAGAGAGAAAGGTTGGCAGACCTGGAATTATCCAGTAGAGGTTGGATGCAGAGGCTTCCCGGCACAGTCAGTTTGGAGGATGTTTTCTGGACTAGGGGTGACAGGGAGAAGCAGGAGAACAGCAGTCCAAAGGATGGCCCAAGCAGCAGAAAGATCATCATGCTGGGTTTGGATAAAGAGAGACACTAGTAGCTGGATACCCACCACCAACGCGCAGTGACTGATCATCACTGTGGACCCCCCATCCTGAGAGTGTACCGAGCTAGGGGTCGAAACACGCAATGAGGGATGGCCTCGGCTGAGGACGTTGATGGTGTAGCAGCAGTATCATCACAGCTGTATCTAAGTAACCAAGATGATGACAAACCTATTTGGAATTGTTTTTTGGCAAATTATTTTGTGAAACTAAAATAAAAAAAAAATTTTAAACGCAAACAGAGAAATGGTCACAGTATTCTCCTCTACAAGTGCCTCAGACACAAGATTCATCTTTGATTGATTGAATAACGTACTGCTTAATGTCCAGTGAGGAAAATTTCAGGTATTATTCATTGACGAGAAGAAGTTCACAAACAGCGAATCAATGGAAAACAAGAATGGACCAACAATAATAATTTTTGACTGCACAGGAGTATCAGGTTGGGACAGAGAATTTACCCTTTTGTGTTGGCTTCACATGAGCCTATTTGTTGAAATCTATAAATTGGTCTTATTTTTGCCTGCAAGAAGCATGGCAATCTTCAAGCACAGCACTCAATAAGGTAAGTGGCTTGGCTTTCAGTATAATACCTAACCAGAAAACCCCCAATGAAAGGGCATCACCTGGGGTGTGTTGGGCAGCTCTGTGGGTCTAGAACCAGGACTCTCCCAGTATTGTCCGAAATACAACACACTCTCCCCACTGAAGACATTCTCAATAGGCATGCAATGTTTTTGGTGTACAAAATGCAGAACAATAATCCAAGGGAATTCTGCTGCCAAAACAAGCCTTAGATTACTACATGCAGCCAAATTTCCCTAATGCTGAATTTTCAAATTTCCTATAAGGCGTGGGAAGCTAAAAACAGGAAAATTTTGTTTCTGATAACATTTAATAATGGGACAAAATAATAAGCATGTAATATTTGAATTATTTGGACTGGTATGTATTTGGGAAAGAGCTAAGCAACAACATGATTAAACTTCACCAGAATGTGCTAACTTTAGTTGAGAGCTTGATTAAATTTGCTTTCAATATTGTTTATTATTGCTAAAATCATCACAGTCACATAACTCCTACAAAAATTTGAGGAATCAAAATGATGGTAAATTATGCACATCTACACATCATAATGATTAATCCTATGAACTATCAAAGCAACCTGTCAAGCGGTTTCAGAGAAGATGCATTCACAATGTGCTGCGGACAGATGGATGAAGAGCAAAACAATGTCCCTCCTTCAAACCACGTTGGAATGAATATATTCTCACCTAAATGAAACAAGTTACAAATACCATGCAGCTGTTGTCTGATACAAGCAAAAATCAATTCCTTGCAGTTTATTAATAAACCAAATAAGAACACAGTTAAAAAAAATCACAAGTAGATTATATAAAACATTTCACAAGAAATGTAAAAAGACTATAACAATTAGTCTTATTTAAGCATTATGTAAGACTTCTCTTAATATTACATTTGTGCAATTTGCCCTAAAAATACAGAGCAAATAATAATATGTGGTATTTTCCACAGAAGACTGAATCATTATGATTCATTTCTTAAAAAAAAATACTTTAACTACAAATGTTAAAAAAATTCAATTCTTGTTCAGTATACCTGAAAATATTATGAGAAATCCTGTCATGCTTTGTCAACATGTTAAAAAATAACACAAAAATGTTCATAATACATACAAAAACAAGTAAGATTTTTTATCATACACAATTGATTCCAGTGATAAACTATGTCAAAGAATTTCAGTAAAAATTGTTATTATTGGGTAAATCCTATATAAACAAGCAATCAACACTTGATTAAATCATAAAAATAGCTCTAAAATTAAGGGGAAAAACTTCAGACACCAGGAAATATACACTGGCACAATTCAGTAATTTACAATTCTATAGCATAAAAAACTCTGTTCCCCGTAATATCACTGTAAAATGTTAAAATTCTATAAGGTCATTTAAATTAATTTGTAAATTCTCACCTACCTCTCAAAAAACAGTAGTGCTGGTAGGAGTATTTTATTTATAACGAATATAATTTGTGGCTATCAAATGTAAAGTAGTCAAAAATAAATACATAAATAATCAAGAAATCATATTTTTATTCATTTTAATTGAGAATGCAAATGATGGTATTCAATAAGCCTTTATCATTTATGAAAAATCTACCTTTGAAAAAAAAATGCAGTTATGCAAGAGACATTTTTATTTTCATTAAAATAATGGTGCTTATGTGTTTAAATTAGTTTAATAACTCAAAAACCATCTCAGATTGTCCTATATTGGTACAGAACCATGACATGTTTACATAACAAAAACCAGTTTGTTGAATATAAAATTCAAATGTTTTATCTTAACATATTATTAGTGAAAGAGATAATAAAGCCAAAGAAATCAACACCAAAATATATGTGTAAATCTATAAATACAGCTGTTTATAATAATTTGTTCCACATATTTTTTAATATTTCTGCCTGTAGGTTTTGTACATTAATGTTGCCACTGGAGCTTTAATGCTAACAAATGACCCCTCTCTAAACAAAATGTCGTCAATGTCCTTCTTATCCTGATACAGATCTAAAACAGAATAATAGGGTTAATACATGTTTCACTCATAAACATTTAATGATATGTACTGTATCAATTTTTACATAAGATGAAGTATTTGGAATAGAAAACAAGTCTTGGATTGACCCAATTAATCAGATACAAATGTGTTATTTTGCATTATTATACCTCAATTTCATTTACAATGTTAATCTTCCATAGGCCACCTTGACATATAAGTACTGTCCAAAAAAAAATTTACTATCGGAAAAATACTGTCACCGCTACCATAGTAACAGAATGTTGGAAAATTATACTGTACCATTCGCGCATGCGCAATATCTATTTTTACGTTTCCGTCGTAAACAGAAGACAATAATGTCAGGCAACAAACATTTTTCTACCACAAATGAGGCAGATTTAAAGATTCTGGATACTGTTAGTTTACTTTTATTGTTAAATTTATGTGTCATTACCATTATTACATCAATTAAATACCATTATTGAATAAAGTTGTTCAGGGTTTGAATATTTTTTCGGTATAATAAAATAAATATTACATGTCTGACAGGGTGACAGTAAAATTGTCAACTTGAGGAAATACTGTCAACCAAGGCGAACATGTAATATTTATATATTGTATATAGAGGAAAAAACACAAATCTATTTGTATGTTTAATGTGAATTTTTTTATATTATTTGATTTTTAATATTAATTATATAGTGTATGAATTCCTAAATAGCTTTTTCAGCCACAAAACGCATGTGATCATAACACTAAATTTGTCTCAATCCAAAGTCTACAATTCCACTTATAAATTTCCATATTGCAGGTCTACTACTGTTTCACTAAAGCAGTTATAAGAGTAAGTCTCAAGTGTTGAAAAGAGATAGAACTATAATGTTTCACATACATCTAAGATGTACTGGTTAATGGTACTTTATGATGAACGTTCTACACATAACAACTATTTATTAGTGAAATGGCCAAACTGTTCAGAGTGCACTTACATCTACCTGTTTTTTAATAAACAGTCGCCTGTAAATGATTTCACATGTTCAGTCCAGCTATAATGTTGCTGGTTTTTTAACCTTGCTAAAACTGTTCTAGTCTGATGGAGACAAAACAATTTCTGTTATGCATGTTTCATTTTTATCAACTATTTCATAGAAAAAAAACAAACAAACCATGAACTTTGGTCTTTGCAATGATTTTACATTTCCATATCACCAGGACAACCACAACACAGAGTACGGAAACTCCAACACTAACTCCAGCAATGATATGTACAGGCAGAACAGAGGACTTCTCATTATCAGGCTAGAACAAAGAAAGAAACTATAAAAATTTCTTACAATTTGTTTATAGGAACATCACTAACATTATATTCGAACAGCAGGGGGGCAAATATCTTTCAGGATAAGAATACAATAGGTACATATTTTTATAAAGCCCATAACAGTTTTCACAAAATGGGTTGGTCTAAGGGATAAAACTGATATGATAACATTTAGACAGACAAAAAAATGATTTTCTGTTGGTCTAGAAGTTCGACATTGTTATTATCAAAGTTTAAGTCGGCCTGATGGTTAATTCACAGAAAATACTTGTATATATGGTCATACGGAGTTACCAAGACTTCCATGTTTTGAGAAAATATGTAAATCCACTAAAAATTGCAGATCTTGCATATTTAACTCATTTCTCAAATGTTTTATGTTTTGCAAAAGGATTACCTGCCAGTTGTTTATTTACGGAATATATCCTGTTACCAACTATAAGAAATGAGAAATGTAGACTACAACAGCCTTTCATGAAAAATCGTAACTGATTGATAAACAAACACTCTTAAAATGGTTTCAAACTCAAAGTTCTTTCACAATAAATTTTAGTTTAATCATTGGCTTTGATAAATGTATACTTCTAGTAAGTAAAATTGGGGGCCTCGGTGGGCGAGTGGTTAACGTAGTTCGTCTACTATTGAGCACATGGTCTGTCAACACTGAGATTGCGGATTCAATTTACGCTTCAGGCAGGGTGTAGTCTACTCCAATCTTAATTGACAAGGATTGCCCGTTTTCCTACCGCAGGTCGGGGGTTCTCTCCGGGTACTCTGACTTCCTCCCCAAATAAAATCTGGACACCGTGATATAGCTGAAAAATTGCTGAAAGTGGCATTAAAACACCATTCAAACAAACAAAAACAAACAAAAGTAAGTAAAATTAAAAGAATAAAGTAGTTGATGGGTTTCCCATGAAACCGTTGCTTTCCGCACAGCTTTGTGCTAACAGAAGTGTGCTAAACAGAAGAATATTTTTGGGTATAATAAAATTTTATTTATATTCTTTGGATACTTCGCCCATATAAACATCATTGACAGGGATTTCATTACAAACAGTTGTGTCTGTATCTACATGTATATAATGTAGTTACAGGTAAGTGATGGCAACATCAGACAAATTTAGTACGGCAAGCTTTAGTCCAGTAGTGATATTGAATTGGGTGAATGTCCACCATTCTCTGAAAAGATTTCATAAAGACTGCCATAACATTTAACACACAGAAAAAAATGCTTTGTTAGTATTTTGCAATGCTGTGACTAGTGTAATTTGTCATTTAATTGTCAAGTAAAGTTAAAATTTTTAGGTTTTCTTCAACAACAGTTTTATAAATGTCCACTAACACTACTTACAGAAACATTACAGGAGACACCATAGAACGAATGGCCATTGTAAGTCATGTAGCCAGACAGAGTAAGGGTGGCACCATTATAACTGAAGGACTGGCCGTTACTGATCAGAGTGCAGGTTGAGTACAGTGTTGAGTTGATGTCTGTATGACTGCCAGACACAGTCAAGGTCACCATAATACTTCCTGCAAAGGTGATTTGCATTTAGTATGTCCAAGTACTTACATCATAAGTAGTAATAATACACAAAAAACTTTATCTTTTCTCCCGATCTTGGAACTACATTTGGTTTTTAAATAAATAAAAAATTATTTGATTATGTATAAAATCCATGATATAACACACAGGTATCATCGGCTATTTACAATTAGTGCCACAATGCAAAAATTCTACAGAAATATTTTGATTCATTGCAGGCCAAACCTTTAGTTTTCATGATCAACAATGTGGTTACACATCACATACATGTATTTATACACTAAAAACCAAAACAAAATAAGATCACAATACACCATACCATCTCCTATTATACTATGGTATTACATATTATAGCTCACATACAAACCTTGCATTATGATTAGCTAGCAAGCCATATACATCAGGTTAGGTATACTCTTACAGCTGTATACATAAATCATATTTTTATCCCGTATGGAGCCCTGAGAAAACTAATAATCATGGCCACCTTCTTTCTGCTTCGATTGTAAAATTTACGCAAGTGCAACAATGTCAAACCCAAACATGTTTTAATCTATGTAAATAAAATGATATGTAATACTAGTATATTTTTTTTAAATAAGAGAAAGCAAATACATTAACAAAAAGTCTACTCAAATATCAATGATAAAAAGAAACCTGTGTGGGAGTGTCCTGGGTTAAATAATGTCAGTCGCAGGTCATAAATATTTTGTGATTGTGTTGTGTCCTCCTCTAGAAAGGTGAAAACAACAAACGAGAAACATGATCTCAAGCGCAATAAAGTTTAACAAACATGTACCTGCTCTAACTGCATCATCATACCATAATGTCATGCAATACAAGCTCCAATTTTTCCACCGATCAGTACCAACATAAATTGTATTAAGTGCTTTGCAAACTATTACCTTGACACTTCCCAGGTTAAGGATACAATTGGGTTATATTTTAAACAGTAGGGGATTTACATTTACAGTAGGTAACTGACTGACCTGATTGGGAGGCACGAGGTTGGGGATTCAAGTCTAACAGGGTGTATATAACTTCAATCTTACTTGACAAGGATTGCTTGTTTTCCTACCGCAAACAATAGTAATTGTAGTAATAAAATATTAATATTAACACAAATATACAGTGTAACTTCAATAAACCAGCCGCAACTGTGACAGAGATAAATGGTCGGTTTAGTGAAGGTTAGTGAAGTGTACAGTGATTGTCAGTTACTGCCCATTTAGTTACAGAATTGAGGTCCTTACTCACTAAGTGATAATTTTACAGGTTGACATTTTACTGGTCAGTTTGATCATGTTTATACCCATTTTTTTTCCCATTTCATAGCATGTTTCATTTGTGAGAAATTAAAACTTCAATTGCAATGTCGCTGAGAAGTGTTCACTTCTACACAAAAAAACGATAGATCACTCGAATCCGGTATTTCTGCTCATCCCGTAAACCAGCCCACTTTCATTAACGTTATTTTCTGTATCTTCCAAGGTTGTCTGCTATGTATGGTCAGCAGTTTGCTTACAGACTGAACAAAAACGTTACTCCTGTCACAAGACATATTCCAAATGACAGCAAGCACATGTTTCGATTTTTATGATTATTTCATTAATATGCATTTACCAGATTTACTGGGCAAGGTCACACACGATGTAAACACAGGTATTCCACATGCTTTGTTAATTTCCAGGGTGTCTAGCATTGTTTTTTGTTCAAATTATTTCATAGGCACACATCAAACAATTTTGTTGATATTACGGCGAATCAAAAAAAAAAGATGGATAGATTTACCCGATGGCACGGTATATCTAATTAACAATAATATTTTAACAATATAATTAATGATAATATTTAATGACATTTGATTGATTTCAAATCAATTTTTTTTTTAATCCATAATTTATTAGTTTGGACAAAGATCAGACTAAAATGTCATAAATAACCATTAAATGGTCATTACAAAAACACAGATTAGTGCAAGTTTGTGCACACAACATTTTACCAGTTTACACCAATTAAGCCCCAACAGGTTATGTAATGATTTCCTGTTTCTTTAGTGATTATGACAGGTAATTTTTATAACTGGCTCCTAAATGAGTTGAAATTTTCTTGGTTATTTAAAGCAAAACTTTAGAAAAGTGGCCAGCATCTAGTTTTTAGAGGTGGCAGGTTTTGTGAAAATAATTTACTTAAATGGGTAATGAAAGGAACGTGTAAACCAGTTTTCTGAGGGTGGTGGTATAGAAGTTTCACTGTAGTATTATAAAGTATATTAACTAACCAGCTTTAACAGAAGCAGAGTCAAATTTTATTTCCGGAAAATTGTTTGCAAACCAGTTTCCAAACATGGCACAAACATATTTGTCTTCTGTGCCAACTATTGTGTTGTAATCTGCATCAATCCTCAGAACTATGTCCGACTTCTCCTCCTCAACCATGCCAACATGATGTTTCCCTTTGACAGAAACTAAATGTTCCACATAGAAATCATAGTCTGGGGGACTACTTGTAACATGGAATTTGATGACAGTCATTCCAATCATGGTTAAGCTTAGGGAATAGAAATTGGCTTGGCTAGAAACTGTGTCAAACATGGCAGACGTAGCACCATTCAAAGTTCCATTGTACAGTGCAGGCTTTCCTATTGTTGCATCTACATTCCATGTGTGCCCCTGTAAGTATCAGAATTTTTTTTTTTTAAATTCAAAGAACAATTTGAGCCTTGTAAAGAAATATATATTAATATTTTATCTAATAAAAATCAATATGCACAGGGGTGCAAAAGCCGAGTTGCCATATTTTATTAACCAAAACTTTCATTTAAATCGGTTGAGAACTTTTTGAGTTATGGTCGGGAAACTAATTCAAGAAATTTTCTAACGTTTTTCTGTCGCTGTGACCTTAACCTTGAATGGATTTACCCCAAAATCAATAGGGTTCCTCCTCTTATGGTATGTAACACTATCCCAAAGTTTCAATAAAATTGGTTGAGAACTTTTTAAGTTATGGTCCAGAAACCACAAATTCAAGAAATGTTCTAACGTTTTTCTGTTGCTATGACCTTGACCCTGAACAGATTTACCCCAAAATCAATAGAGTTCCTCCTCTTATGGTATGTAACAATATCCTAAAGTTTCATTAAAATCGGTTCACAACTTTCTGAGTTATGGTCCAGAGACCAACTGTTGATGCCCACCCGCCCGCCATCATCATAACAATAGCCGAGTTCAACTGCATTGCAACTCGCCTAATAAGATTGATCATAAGATTGATTGATTGATTGGATGTTTGCTTTATGTCCAGCCAGCAGTATTTCAGCTACATGTATATTCAGGACAGGAACAAGTTAACAAACAATACATCAATTGAAAAAGGGGGGTGGGATGGGATACAGGGCACAAAATTTTGACAGCCACTGGAAAAATACGGAGTATAGGGTAGGGTGGGAGAATTTAGCCTTTCTTAGTTGCTACAATGAGCCTACTCTTTTTCGAAATCTACAAAAGGCTTTCTGTATTACGACCTAACAACCCCCAACGAAAAGGTCTACCCTATCTGCCACCCGGGGACGTGCTGGGCTGCTCTGTGGGTTGAGCAATGGGAACTGTCCCAGTATGGTCCCAGATTTAATAATAAGAAGCAAAGCCTTTGAATACAGCTTTTAATATCAGAAAATTTAGAAACAATACAAACAAGTGTGGACTGTGAGCACGCTTAGAAAGGGACACCACCCGCTTCACTTCAAGTCCAATGATCTCCCCTGAATAATATCTGACAGCGACGAAAATTCTTCATACACATCCACATATAATGTACTTCCTTCATGTAAAGTTTCATCAAAATCTGTCAAACGGTTTAGGAGGAGTTGGGCTTAGGAAGTCCCTCACTGAATACTATATTTTAAAAGTCTAAGTCCAATTATCTCCCCTGAATAATATCAGACAGCGACGAAAATTCTTCATGCACATCTACATATAATGTACTTCCTTCATGTAAAGTTTCATCAAAACCTGTCAAACGGTTTAGGAGAAGCGCTTACAAGGGATGTGTACAGATGGACGGACAGACAGACAGGGTAATTCCTATATACCCCCCCCAAACTAGATTGCGGGGGGTATAACAATTGAAATAAAATCCAATTTATGTCAAGGGTTTTGCATAACATTATTTGTAATTTACTTACTCTCCATGCAATGTCATTGATTGTTTCCCCTGTTACCGAGTCTCTCAATTCCAAACCAACAGACATAAAGGCTGCCTCGTAGACATTTGGTGTCGATGAGACAGTCACTGCTTTAATCGGTCTGTCACTGATGTCAATTGGATCAGAGGCCAAGGTCATATTTGCACCTTTAGCCGGTGAAGTGATGTTAAAGTCAATAATATAGCCAGTTCCCTGGTGACTGATAGCTAGATCGGTAAAATTAGCCCATCCATTGACAAACTTAATTGTGGTGTTGCCAAGTAGCTGTGCTGACGGGTTACCAGTACCAGATCGTATAGTGGCAGTAACATACCAGGGATAAACAGATGTTCCAAGTTCATTCACCCTGTAACCCTAAAAAAACTTAAATAATTACAATGAAATTTAAAATGATTAAGATTGCTATCTGTCAGCAACATGTAACATAGCTTCAAAATTATCACACTTTGTAATGGTTGATATGAAGTGACATGGGCCTGCAGAGTAATAAACTGTTCCTTCTGACTATGCATTTCTGGACTGTATTAGCATGTGGACTATTTCATCTCAACTTGATAGCTCTCTTGATAAAAATCTCTTGCTGGATCTTTATTAATGTGATATTTTTATTATTTTGCAATACATTTATGGTTATTAGTTGTTATAAATTAAAATCCATGTTGAATACCCTCTGCCATAAAATATATGACAGATAGACAACTACTGTATTACATGTTTATAACAGCTGTACTTTCATCCCTGTAACTATATCATCTCAATTTACCATTGTAAGTCTTCATTAGAGACCAGGGCCAATGTAGAAAATGCCAATTAATAATCTATAAATACTACATTAATAACAATACTACATAACTACCTCTCAGTCTCACCATATAGACAACCTATTCAAGTGTTGAGATATCCATTTGTCTTACACCAATAAAATACAAACACGCATCTTTTTCCAGATTTATTTTATTTTTATAAAAATTATTTGTTGTAACTTTTGTGAATAAGTGACATGAATTTCTGATGTTAAATGGTGGAATTAAAATTTATTTGTTGATCATTCTATGAATTTTAATGTATTTGTTTTTAAAATCAGCTTTAAATTTTTCTTTATTTGTCAACATTACTAAAACTATTCTATTTGTCCAGGGCACAATAAATTGTATCTTGAATATTCATGAACTACAAGATAAATGTGAATAAAACTGTCAATAACTGTATTAAGGGGGAAAAAGGAATCAAATACCAATGTCAATACAAGATTAAGAAAACCTGATATATCCTTGTATAAAGTCTGATGTCTCTGACCCAACACATTGTCATCTAGACTTGTCAAATCTTAACTATGGGTTTTTTAAATTTGCTTATCTTGTAGTTTCCCATTTTAGACTCTTTATACCTCTGGTTTATAATAATTTTAACAAGTTGTAAAGCTTGTAAAACTAAATTAAAAACTTACAAATATATCATATGCATTGATCTTTGGCTGTGTGGAAAATGTTGCACCTTCATGTAGCGCTACAAGTTTAGGATTGAAACCAAGATGGTGAACTTGAACAAGAACACGATAGCCATCAGAAGTTGTAACTGTAGCCCATTCTGAGTTAGATGGATCAATGGTTGGCTCTGCCACAGACACTCCTAAAACTGTTGCATTTAGAACAGCACTGAAGTTTCCAAGTTGTCCTTCAGCTACAGCTGCAGCATATACTTCTTGTAATTTGGCTAAAGTCAATGAATCTGATGAAGAACCACTAAGGGCTGAAAGGAAAGAAAGATACATTTTTAAACTCTCAATTCTCTGAAGATATCTCCATAGGAACAATCAACCTCAGTTTATAATTTACCAAAACTATTGAAGGATTATGTATTCTTCAGATGTACCATTGCTAGTGAAGATTTTATTTGTAATAACTTTATCAAAAATTGAAATTCTTGAAGTTTAAACTGTTTTTCTTTTAATTAGCCAAAAAATCAATGAGTTTAATTCTCAAAAAATAATATTAAATCACATCTAAGAATCATTATATCTCATAAAAACTTCAATGACTAAAACCCTATATATGTTTTCTTCAACCACAAATACTCACTATAAACTGGTTTGTGGCAAGCATAGTTATTTTACTAAATTGAAATTATTACAACAGTAAACAACAACAAACTTATGTAACATGTACCTGTCAGTAAAAGGTTTAAATATATTTTTTCAGTTTTAAAACACAAATTTAAAGCAAAACAAACTGTCAAAAAGCCTTTTTTATAAATGAGGTTGTTATATTTTATCAAACAATATAGAATTTTGGCATGTATTGTCACAATTTGAGTAGGATTGATGCTGATTATAAGTAACTACTGACTTCAAACCATTAATGTGGAAAATATATCACAATCTCCAGAGGCGAGTTCATATCCAGATTATTTGATATTACTTAACACTATGCCAAGGATATCACCTCTGCCATAAAAGCTCTAATAGGTCAAAATTGTGGAAAAACGAAGTATATTCAGTCTTGCCTGCTTTACACTTATTTTTGAAAATAGTTAAGTGAAATTTGCATTTTGCATTTTAAAGTAAATTTAAGTGACAGATTTCTTTATTTTGGAAATAGCAGCATTAAACAACAGATCAATCAAAGTTAAAACAATTCATGTTTATAGTTAAGTTTGCTTTATCAGTGTATACAATATTTTAGAACGAATAATCATACCCTCGCTTTTTAATTTTTTTTGGCAAGGGTACAAATTTAGTCCCATTACTTGTAATGTAGCAGAGTGAATCACTCCCGGCACTTTGATGCTCAAAAGAAGTTGCATATACAATCAGACGTAGTCGATCTTGATAACTTTCAACAGTGTCACCATTTTTTTATTGGTTTCGTGTTTAAAATTGATCATATTGATACGTGATGATAGTTATTGTCGTTTTTAATAACCCGCTGTGCGTTGTGTATTAATTGACATTCGTGTCTATTTTTAATTGCGTTAACTACATGAAAAACGTTGAGAAACCTGAAACTGAATGGCGTGTTGCATCTTGGGTAATACATATGTAAATTACTGGATTCTTACTACGAAATGGTTGTTATAGTATGCAAATTAGCATATACTGGAAAATGATCGACATAGCATTTTCCATGCACATCTTCAAAGAAGAAAAAAGATATTTCTTCAATAAAGATCGTTTCCCCTTAGTTTTGCAATGTCTACAGAATTAATAATGTTAAGCAGATTATTATTGTGTTTGAATTTTGTATACATGGACCGAAGTTAGAAATTGTTTTTTTGCTACACTACGAGCAATACATGTAGTACTGAATTCTGCCGTTAATCTGACACTAACTTTTGATTATAACGGCAGTAAAATTTGGCCTAACAATATTTAAAATGGGCAATCGATTGATTAGCTTTTTTTTTTCGTTTCATAATTTCTAATTTTATATTGTTGTTATATATTTATAGAGGCTAACAAACCAATAATATAAAAAGTAAAATTCCTGTGGTTTGGCAGAATTGAAATCTGATATAGGAAGATATGTCGCCTCTGTTTAGGAGATTGATGTATCAATGTGGACTTTACACATCAAATTCCAGTAATTTGTTGCCAATTTATAAATCACAGAAGTCTGAACATATTGTACTTCTCCACTTACTGGATGATGGAGTATCACTGATTTCAACAATGATTACATCATTTCCTGTTGACCTCTTTCTTCGTTTGCCAACACCCTGTTGAGCACTAACTATGTCTACCACTCTCACTTTCTCTGGTGGGAGATCAAAGAATGCAGCAAGGTACTCAACAATCTTTTCACCATAAAATGAATCCACAGTTTGTGCTGGATACTGGAAGTTGATAATGACCTGTTCAACGGTCTTTACAGTGATTTCAGACGGACCCTTTATGATAAAGTAGAGGATACCAGAATCTCTATCAAACCAATTTGTTCCTGCAGCATCAGAAGTAACAGTAGGTTTATAAGCCAATGGTTGACCAATTGGTGGTGGGTCTAAAATGTATGCTCCAGATTTCCACCTTCCGTTTACAGGCTTAACATGGGCATCCATGTAATAAACATCTAATCTGTATGGTTGTGAGTACCACACAGCTAAACCCACTGCTTGAGTATTGTTCGAGTTCAACAGGAAGTAGCGTAACATCTGTGGTGTGGTACTGGTGAAATGGATGAGATAGTCTTTGCCTAAATCACAAATAAATTACATATACAATACACCTTATCAGTCTAATCACCTTATATTGTTAATCCTAGTAGGTCTGTTAACACATATAGGTCATACTTAAAATGACAAATTAGTTTATTAATTCATAAAAAATGGGTCAAATAAATAAATAAAAGAACTTCTTATCCTTCTGAATAACCTGACCCCCTCACAAATCCAAAGGCTTAAGTGATTCATTTGACTGTTGTTTGTATGTGGCTGCTTTCTATTTTAGCCAGGGGGCCTCGGTGGCCGAGTGGTCAAGGTAGTTCGTCTACCATTGATCACGTGGTCTGTCAACACTGAGATTGCGGGTTCGATTCTCACTGCAGGCAGGGTGTACTCGACTCCAATCTTAATTGACAAGGATTGCCAGTTTTCCTACCGCAGGCCGGGTGTTCTCTCCGGGTACTCTGGATTCCTCCCCCAACAAAAACTGGACGCCATGAAATAGCTGAAAAATTGCTGAAAGCGGCGTTAAAACACCATTCAAACAAACAAACAAACAAATCTATTTTAGCCACATTGCCACATTAATTTATGATTTTTTAATGTATCTGAATAATGTCTGCATTTTTTATTTCTTATACCACTTGAAAGATTGGTACTGTACTCTTAAACTACCTGTTAAATACTTAAACATACTAACCCGTGGCAACAATTGCCTGGAAGGTAGACAAGCGTTTACGACATGTGTACCCTGAACACCATCCATGGTCCTGTGGCCCATTTATCAGGTCAATGACACCATCACCTTCTTCATCATGCCCTAGAATAGCGACAGGGGACAGTCTCCTGGTCTCTGTGTCAGAATCCAAACTTTCGATCACCAGCATCTCATAATCGTAAGCATGACATTCGTATGCCTGCCATGCACTAACATAAACACAGCCCTTATCACGGATAACACCTGTAAAATTAAATTCCAAGATACAGAATAAGAGAAAACTATTTTTTGTTGCACGAAAAGTTTATTTAACTACAAAAAATGACACACTGATATTCTTTCATAATTTATTTGTTTTTTTTTCTTTATAATGCCATACAAAAACTTTAAAAACTAACAATAAAAAGATAATTTTTAATGTCATTTTTGATTGGGAAAATGTTTTAGATTGACATAAGTAATAATTTTCAGAGTGGGAGGATCAAGTTCTAGAGAGAAAGTTTGGAAATTGAAAGTTATAACATGTGGTTTGAGCAATACATTTACATATTTACAATGCCTTATATTAAAGTAGTCCCTCCAAACCTTTGATAGGAGCCAAAGTACTCATTGGAATTCGATTTCCATTCAGTTCTGTCTGCATGGTTTTTGGTACTCTGTAATCACCCAATCCTCTTCTTAGGTCCCCACCCCATTCATACTCTGATTGAGGGATGACTGCCCCTGGAGTTCCCATAAAAGATCCATCTAAATCTTTTAGAAAAGCTTTCTTTAGACCATCACAGTCCATATCTATACAATCAGCTGAATTAATTTTTCTGCAGAAAAAATCCAGATCTCAAATTAAAGCTGAAGGAGTTCATAGTCTTTGCCATGTCAAAACATCTTACAAATTAAAAGAGATTTTGAGTCACACAAAAGGCTCTTGGTGTAATTTTCTTTAACTAAACTTTTCAAAAGAGAGCCACAAGCAGGTCATAAAGACTAATGGTACAAGAAGGGAATTTTCAATACTTATCTTAGCAACAAAGCAAAAGATCAGCTATAAAATTATGATTTGTTGTTTATTAAAATGCTTTTCATTGATCATTTAACTTAAGAAATAATACGTTGTGACCAGACTTTTTAGAAAGCATCATAATAAGCTAGATACTGTAGTTACGGGTGCTGTTGGTAGATATTTATTAAGCTACCATGTAACAGAAATGGGTTTTATACTGTTTGTAACTTTGGAGGACTAGTACATGTTTTTTTGCATAGAATATCCCAAATAAATCATTATATTTTTCAAATTAAAAAAAAAAACTTACTTACTTATTTTATTTTAATGAACAGACACTTGGTGTTAACTGGTGTAAAATATAAAGATTTGAAATTTTCTTTTACTATAATTGTTATGCAATTTATCAAAATTTTACACAGGGTTAACAGAAATCCAAACAGCAAAATAAGAAATAAAGAGACTCCATTAATAAGGCTCATAGATTATTGTGCCTATTAGTCATAATGTTCTAAAAGCAATTATATAACATAGCATACTTCTTGTTTAGTATATAAGATGTTATAGTTTTATTTGCCTAGTTCTTCCTAAGAAGAATAAATTCAACAAGTGTGGACTGTGAGCATGCTAACAAAGGGATACCCCCGCTTCGTTTTCAAGTCAAATTATCTCTCCTGAATAATATCTGACAGCGACGAAAATTCTTCATTCACATCTACATATGATGACTTCCTTCATGTAAAGTTTCATCAAAATCTGTCAGGTGTTTTAGGAGGAGAAGCACTTACAAGGGATGTCGACAAACGGACAGACAGACCCCGAGGTTCAAGGGATAATTATCCATTGTCCCAGTGGTTTTAAGGATAATTATTCCAGTGGCCCCCAGGGTTTAAGGGATAATTATTCCAGTGTCCATGTGGTTTTACAGATATTTATTCCAGTGACCCAGAGGTTTAAGGGATAATTATTCCAGTGGCCCTGATTTTTTTATAGATATCTATTTCAGTGAACACATGGTTTTACAAATATTTATTACAGTGACCACATGGTTTTACAAATATTTATTTAAGAGGCCCAGAGATTGAATTGACGACTCCATTCTAGTGAACCAGAGATTTAACTAATGACTATTCCTGTGAACCAGAAGTTTTAGTGTGGACTTTTCTAGTGAACCAGAAGTTTTAGTGTGGACTTTTCTAGTGAACCAGACGTTTTAGTGTGGACTTTTCTAGTGAACCAGAAGTTTTAGTGTGGACTTTTCTAGTGAACCAGAAGTTTAGGTGATCACTAGTCCAGTGGACCAGGGTTAAATGGATGGCTATTCCAGTTAACTTTTCTAGTGAACCAGGGGTTTAAGTAAAGAATATTCCAGTGAACCAGAAGTTTAAGTAAAAACTATTCAAGTGAACCAGGGGTATAAGCCATGGCTATTCCAGTGAACCAGGGGTTTAAGTGTTGACTACTGTGAAATACTTTTTATTCGTGGGGTATCAATTTTCGTGGTTTTCGTGGAGGCCTCGGACCACGAAATTAAAAATCCAACGAAGAATAAAACTTCATTAACAGATGGGAACTTGGGAACAACGATCTGAAAATGTCCGAGATCGGACATTTTTTTGTAAATGTAATATATGATTTTGTGGTTCGATCCATTCAGCTCAAAATCCATCTTAATGATTATGTTACAGGTTTCATGTTTGAATTGTGTTTTTATTAAATGTAGGTATTATTTAATTGTAAAGCGTACGAAGAAACATTGACTTCCGGTCAAGGTGGGATATGAGGTGTTCATTTTTGATGTTAAAAACTAACAAATTATTATCGGAATTACGAGTTTGTCTGCTCCTTTGAAAATAAATTAAAATAACAAATAAAATATTTAAAAGATAAGCTATACTTTATCTTTATTAGTGCATATAAATGACACGCTATATCAAATGGATGTTTTGATAATACCGATCGTGGCACAAATGACATTAAATTACACCTTTGTATTTATTGCTACTCAACACATGATGTGACAAATGCCCTTCAGCTAGGAATGCTTCTATAGATAACAATTAGAGAATTAAATAGACTCAAAGTAGTTTTTATTGCAATTAATCAATTAAATAATACATTACCTTGTTTATAATTAGCTATTGATTTCCGTGTTGTTAAGTTTACATTTGTTACCACGCGCGTAAACAACATCATGTAATGAAACTGTTTTGTCTTCTTTATATGTTGATGTTTATTATCAGCAGCAAAAATGATCTGCTGTAATCATATATTTTGATAGCAACCTCACTTTTTGCATTTTCTGAAACCTCCAGTCCACGAATTTAAGAACCCACGAACATGTAAAATTTCACCAAACCACGAAAATTGATACCCACGAATTTACGTACTTTCACAGTATTTCATTAAAGGGTTTAAGTGAGGGTTTTAGTGATGGCTATTCTAGTGAAACAGAGGTCTAAGTAATAACTATTCCAGTGAACCAGAGGTTTAAGTGATGAATATTACAGTAAAGCAGAGGTTTTAGTGATGACAATTCTAGTAAATGTTTTAAGTTATGGCTATTCCAATGAACCTGAGGTTAAAGTGATGACTATTCCGGTAAACCAGGGGTTTAAGTGAAGACTATTCTAGTGAACCAGGTGTTAAAAAGATGAATATTCCAGTGAACCACAGGTTTGAGTGATGACTATTCAAGTCAACCAGAGGTTAAAAGTAATGATTATTAAAGTGATTCAAAGGTTTAAGTGATGACTATACCAGTGAACAAAGGGTTTAAGTGATGATTCCAGTGAACCAGAAGTTTAAGTGTTGACTTTTCTAGTGAACCAGAGGTTTAAGTGATGACTTTTCCAGTAAACCAGACATTTTTGAGATGGTAATTCAGGTAGCCCAGAGATTTCCTAGATAATTACAATGTATGAAAAAACACCATGTATTTAAATGCAAAGTTATTTCAATACTTTTTTCATTTACATAAAACTTACCCAAGATTAGGACGATGGATCAGAATTCTATTATCCTTGTTAACATTATCAAATACAAGTCCAGAAGATTCTATAGGATGTATACCATCATCATTGTTTTTGTTTGTAGCTATGGCATAATCACTGACTGAACAAGGTGACGAAAACTGACTGAATGTAACTCCTGTAAAAAATCAAACACATCCAAGGATTTATATTTTCTACAAGAAATATAGTGTTAAGTTACGTGTAATTACAACAGTAAATCTTTATAAAATGAAATTTTCTACCCTTTTAAGGTCCCAATAATTTACTTTTCCACAATATGGCACTATAGGATAAAGCAATATACAAAATATCAGGCTTTTACATGCTATAGTTGCTTAGAAAAGTGCAATTTAAATTTTTGTTACTGACAGACGGACAATGGTAAACCAGTATATCCCTCTTCTTAGAAGTGGGGGTATAATTATTAGGAATTGTACCATTAAAGCGATACTAGTTTGAGCTACTGAATTTCGACTGAAATTCAGATTTTTATTTTAGTTGCATAATGAAGAAAACTGACATGCATTTAAAGATTTTCTAGCATCAGCTAGTGATTTGATGGTGGCAAATATTCATTTACTGGCTCTGCCCAAGGGTCTGGAAACGGTCATATTTGCCGGACATGTCCAACATTTACATTAAACTGTCCGACTAAGGTTTAGTCAAATCGGACATCCAAAAAAGTGATATATAACTTGGTCAATAATATAAATATCTTTTAGTTGGTTTCAATACCTTTAATTTCCTCTAGATATAAATATTTTATTAAAAAATCAACCCTAACGCTATTTCCCGTCACTGACACATGTGTTTATTGAGTAATCAGTCACTCCAGTCAAGTGTTAATTACGTAATATGGTTAACACAACAAGTGATAACCTAATTATGAGTACAGATCTGTTTCATCCATTTCGTAGAATATGTTATTGCAACAGTATTTTGAAACAATAGGAACGAAGTGGTTGTATGTTATATTGCTTAGAAAATATGACTTATTGATGGAAAAACATGTGTGGTCAAAATTGTACATCACACATGCGCCAATGAACCTGACGTACATAAATCTTGGGAAAATCTATTCAAATTAAATTCTATTGAAGTGATGAAAACAAAAATAAATATTTAATTCAATAAATAATAACTTGTAAAAAACATGGTCCATCGCAGAGTATCATATAAAATTCAATTCTGTTCCTAACTTGATGTAATTTTAAAACAACTTCCTACTTCCGGTTGATGAAAATGTCTCACGAATGTTCATAAAAATTGTTGTTTGCTATTACTTTGTTGAATAGACAACATGTTATCTTATAATAAAGAAATTTTAGGAAGCAGAATGTTTTCCTACATATATATATATCCTTTCTTGCACAGTGCCTATATCATAGGGACCCATACAAAACAACAACCAATATCTACCACGGTCTTGAAAAAAATTTAAAAGACCTTAATTTATTCTGGAATTTAAAGAAAAGCACATGCACATCCCAGCTTAAGCAAACACAATATTTTTTATATGATGACCGGTAAAATGTCTGACATGACTCAGTAAAATGTCCGACATGACTCAGGAAAATTTCCATGGCCTTGGCTCTGCCTATGCATTCAATTTGCAACCATCAAATCACTTATTGATGGAGATAAATCTTCAAACACAATAAAATCACCTATTAGTTTGTACTTAAAGTAAATCTCTTACTTTAAGCATGAAACCTAAAAAGTCTTGTCAATTAGGGTTGGAGAGGATCTCATCTCAGCCATTAAACCTCAATCATGTTTACACATGTGTTGTTTCAAGGCGGAGATGAGGCTCAACAAGATCCTTCTACACCTTGCTGCCCTCATCAAAAAATAAATTTTGCCTTCAATAACCAGTAATTTGAATAATTGTCCAATTTTGCAAAACTAAAAATCATTATATTTTGATAAATTTTTAGAAACTCAAACTGATCAAAAATAAGTCTTATATTATGCCACTTTAACATACATAAGGCAATATAAAGGAATATTCTAACTTTTATCTAAAATGCATATGGTTTGGGGATTTTTCCGGAAATTATAACAAGAGTCAAAATTAATGTTATCTTTTATAGAAAAATAATATTATATGCTTCTGTCCTAATTTGACCTATTATTTTACTCAACACACCAGTATGATAATCATGCACTGATTGGCAACAAAAAATCAACAGGGTTTATATAATAAAAAACTGGTATGTACCTTCCAATTTTGTAAGTCCCTTTATGGCCTGGTATGATTTTATTGAAGTGAATGCCTTTTCAGGAGCAGTGTTGGCACCAGAGCTGAATGTTCCAAATGTGACTCCAATCCTCCTTGAGCCATCAAATGGCTTGGCAGCAGATGACAAAGCAATATTCTCATCATTAGGATCTGTTGTGTCTAAATTACAATTAAATGTTGGAGATGTTCCAATAATCTTGACATTTTTAACAGTCACTGTTTTGTTTTCAAATTGATGGCTTAAAGCACTTGGCCCAATAACCATAGGAAATATTCCAATATGGTTGTCAGCAAGAATAAGGTCTTCAAAAATGACTGACAGACTATTCTGATAGTAAATACCATAATAAAAACTTTTCAGTATTATCAAACCTGAAATTCTGTTACAAGTATTTGGATTAACGTCAGATGGGAGTGTAGCAATACCCATTAAGGAGGATCGAGCTATGTTGTCCGAGTACCAGTTAGAAGAGGGTGCATCACATGACTGAAGAGGAAGATGGTAGGCCAAACGCTCAGAGCCCGACACTCTGTTTCCTGCTAATATCAGTTTGGTTGCTTCTGCTGCAGAAATTGCTCCATTATAACGAGAATTGAGAGGTTCTGACCTGTCTTGATATGTACCCTCATATACCATCAATACAACCATGTTTCTTTTAATCTGAGTATTATCAGAGTTGGTCTGAATTGCTACAAATAAATAAATGAATGAATAAATAATTTTTTTTTAATGATCAATTTTCAATGTTAAGAGAGAGTAAAATAACAGTCTTACACTAATTTCCTTTTAATTATTTATTACAAAAATTTATTTTGTGAATCATACAAAGGGGCCTTGGTTTCTGAGTGGTTAGTCATCTACTATTGATCACATGGTCATTCAACAGTGGTGTTGCAGGCTCCAGTCTCATGGTGGAAAGGGATTATACTAAACTCCAAATTGAAATGGATTACCAGTTTTCCTACAACAGGTCAGGTTTTCTTCAGGGAATCTGGCTTCCTCCCCAATAAAAAGATGGATAACATGATTTAGCTGAAAAACTGCTAAAAGTTTCATTAAACACAACTCAAACAAAACAAATAAAAAGAAAATCATACAATCAATTAAAGTTTGTCAGCTGTCAGCTGTTTAAAAACTAGCAATAATGATAATAGCTTAAACTTACAAAACCAGACAGAGTGATGAATAACATTATCCTCTATTGGCATATTTGGAGCATTATATACTCCTATTGCTGGTGAAAATCCATGATGGAATGAATTGCTTCTAATATAGGATGGTTTGAGGTTGGTAACAGGACCAGAATCCATAAAGGCCACAGCATACCGTGGATCATAGGTTTCTATATAACCTTCCTGTCCCATGTGGTAGAACTCGACATTTGAAATCCTTGCAAAACCTGAAATAGACATAAATAATTTAATTTGCTTTGTAAGCTGAAATCTGATTGGTCAATTCAAATCGGGCAATCCATATTATAAGAAATAACTTGCAGGACCTATGACCTATTCAAACGCCGTTAAAATTCAAATAGTTCCACGACGTCATCGACGCTTTTACCGCAAAAATTGATAAGATTTATAGTTAAAATTAAATTATAAGGAATATTTCAAATTTCTGAACAGATTATACGATATAATATGGCTTGGGTCTGTTTACACCATTCATAAACCGCTTCGCGGTTTATTAGGCGTAAACAAACCCAAACCATATTATATCGTATAATCTGTTCAGAAATTTGAAGTATTCCTTAAATACAAAAATTATGGTGACTGATACATTTCTGATTATCACGCTTGTTATGATTTTCAGTGCTTGCAATCAGCTGTGTAACTAGAAGACCAACAAATTGCTCCTCCTCCAATCCTAACAGTGATCTCTTATGGAATTAAAAAAGAAAAGCCCACTGTTAACTTTTCTGAATGGGCATGATGGAAAAAAAAGAATTCAATATGCCGACAGTAATTCCTAGGAGGAGGTCTCAAAATCTGTGGTAAAAATAGCAGTAATTCTTACAGTTATATAAAGCTATCTTTTATATATTGAATATTCAGTAACATAATAATTTAAGAAAACATAAACAATAAATAAGAACTGTCTGAAAAACAGTAAAACTTTGGTAGCTTAAACGGGGATGGCTCAAACATCCAATGATTTTTTGCACCGTTTTAAAGTCCTGTCATTTTTTCTATGTAAAACCCTGGCTTTTCTAACACCATTTTCTCCAAATGATTTAACAACCCTTTCAATTATATATTCATGTAAATCACTATCAATAACTCAAACTAAAATTACAAGTGTGGGCATGAAACAATATACAACAAAGGATATGTTAATGGAAGCCATGACAGGTAATAATTATGCCATGTTTGGTCATTAGTTTAACAGGTAAATTGACACTTAATGTTTTTTTATTTAGCAAATATTAACTGTACCAAGTGGATTATATAAGCAAAAGAAAAACATTTCAATTTGAAATCAACTAGTACTTGTGTCGTTATTGCAATTTAATGATATTAAGACAATTGTTCAAGCAAAGAATATTTTTGAGAAAACTACTAAGAATAATTATAAACTGAGATGGGAGATATTTTTTACGCGTTCACAATAAAACTGGGTTTTGAGGTGGAGCAATCAACAGGACTCAATGACTGATGTAGAAAATACATGCAAAAACTACTTTATTCATAGCAAAATTGATGAAATAAACTTCAAAATCCAAAAGAATTTTAGTTCCCAAAAAAATGATAAAGCATGCAGGAAATAAACAAGAAAACTAAAAACAAAACCTGTTCCTGTTCGAAAGTTGTATAACTTTGGTGGCTCCAACTACCGATAGCTCGAACTTCTTGTTGATCCCTATAAGTTATCAAAAATCTACTGTTCATGTTATAAATTGAATTTCTAAACCGTTTCTTTCAGTCATGAAACCAACATTTTTTCATCATACATACAAGTTTTATTTACCTCTGCCATGAGAACTCTCCCCGACCAGTATACGACCCCCAAAAGATTCTTTATATAAATCTGAGTAGTCTCCTCCTTCAACTTTTATATTTCTCGTCAACAAACCAACTTCTGCTGACAATGTTAAAGTGTTGTCAATATAGGCTAAAATATAGAAAATCATTTTAACTTAACTGGTTGTTTTAGATAAAAATTTTATTTTTTTTGCATCTTTAAGGCCCGTGTCTCATCTATGTGTATTTGACAGTATCATTAAGGCTAATGAGATATTATGTGTCTGATTCGACACTATCATTAAGGCTGATGTCTCACCTTTGTGTCTATATTTGTTTGCATCATTAAAGTCCGTGTTTCATCTATTTGTATTTGACAGCATCATTAAGCCTAATATCTGTATTTGACTGTATCATTAAGGCTAATGAGACATTGTTATGTGTCTTATTTGACACTATCATTCAGGCTGATGGCTCACCTTTGTGTCTGTATTTGTTTGTATCATTAAGGCTCATGTCTCATCTATGTGTAACAGCATCATTAAGCCTTATATCAGTATTTGAGTATCATTCATGCAATTATATGTCTCACCGATGTATCAGTAGTTAATCATAAAGGCTAATATCTCACCTATACTAAAAGTTACACTACCGTGCGCTCAGCGTTTTGCTTGCATTTTTTATTATTATTCCATACTGTACCTTTATAGTGCTAAAATCCAATTAAAAATAATTCTACAAGATAACACCACCATATTTTATAGTATGCCTTTGTTGATTACATGTCCGAAATTGTCATTGACATTTGATACAGGAATTTTTCATAGGAAGTCAGCCATTTGAGTTTCAAAATGGACCTAGCGTTGTTTTCAAAAAGATCGTCTGCTTTCGTAACGTTCAATGGTATATAGACAAACCGCGAGACTCTTCCTGCCTTAACTGCAGACGACATTACCTGAAGGATTTCGAATAGACAATAGACTCTTTTGAACATACACTTCCATTGTAATTTAGGTCGAACTTTACTATAGAAAATTGCTCATTCAAAATGAAAAATCCGCTGCATTTCAAAACGCTAAATAACTGTGGAAAATAATTGTAAATTCAATTTGCACATTTTTGGATCTACAACAGGAGCATAAGCCGGACCAAACAAGGAAAGCAGTTTTTATTTGTCAGCCAAAAAACCGCCTCCAGACACAATAACATTGAACTATAAGTGTCTGTAGTTAAAGCATTAAAGCTCATGTCTCACCTATGTGTCTGTATTTGACAGTTTCATTCAGGCTAATGACAGTGTTATTGTTTGAAGTAGAAATATCAATTATTCTAAAGGTCTCTGTTTCCCATGCTCTGTAACCTGTAGGTGCTACCACAATTTCATCTCCCTTTGTCCAATCAACAACCCCATTCAAGATCAGAATTGTGTCCCCTGTCTGTACAGTGGCATTCAGAGTTGTCCATGGTGTGGTTATGGGTTTACCATGGAGATCTAATCCACCATAAACAGCTGCCAAAAAAATTTAATTAAAGGTAATGAATGCAGTAACAGCAAACATATTCTTCTATGGATCAGAACCTTTGGATATATATAAATGAAAAACATTAATTTGATATATGCAAACATTTATAATTTATATTGAAGCTATTTGTTACAACTTCAAATAAAGTCAACAGAAGTAATACTTGTGTTAATTTTAACTTTGAGTATTGTGGTTACAAAAAACCTCCCCAAACATCTATGTCTGTCTCTCTACTTACAATTCCTTGAAGTTGACATGTATGGTAAAAGAAAGGATAAATCCATAGTCTAGTACAATTCAATGTAAAAAAATGACATCAAACTTGCATTAAATTGTGAAAATAAAAAGATGGCCTTTTAGTACCTATCTCAAAACTGAAAAGAGTAAATATCTGTTGGCAAACACCCAAAATCTAACTGTAAATCATCACATACAAATCAGATTAAAAATAAAAATTTCACTTATAATAGACTTTTAAAACTGAAAACTTCTAACTGTTATATTTTAACCAGTTTATTGCAGAAGATGTAGTCTTTAAAAATCAACTATCTGCAGACAAACCATACTAATGACATCTTAAGTATGTCTACAAACCTGTCTATTTCAAAATAACACACAACTCAGTCAATATATATTTAAAGTACCACAAAAACAAACCTAATTTAAACAAACAGAAAAAAAAATTGTTATACACATTTTGTGAAAATACTTTTGTTATAAATATTTACCAATGACCTTTGACCCAATGTTGTCTCCATCATATTCTTTTGTTAACCAGTTTCCTTGCAGTATAATATGTGCATTGCCCATAAATGGACGATCTTCCCATCCAATAATTAGTCGACCACCACGAATGATGATGTATGTAGTGTTAATAACAAAATCTCTATATCCATTTTGAGCATTTCCATGATCAAATTCTAAAACACCATAGATAACCAGTTCAGATAAGGGTGGGATATAAGTATCTGCTACTCGCCACTGGTCTGTGAAAAGATACATGGATGATTTAATGTTAATTTGTAATTTTTATTTAAATATACTTTTTTCTTCATAGTGAAATAAAAATTACTGATGTTAGTGCATTGAATCTTAATGTAGAAAATGTAGCAGAGACAGACAAAAATAACATTGTTATTACATCATTCTTTATTATAACATGCTCCAACAGGAAGTAAAGGTTACAGGAAAGATTCTGTACTGTAAAATATGAGATTCTAGAATTTCTTCTTATTAACACCTACAGACTGACCAAATACTACTTAAATGACGAAATAATTATCATCATTAACATTCAATACTGACAAATTTCTTTGAATCCTTTTATCTAAAGATACAAACCTTTAATTTTTACAGGACAAATACTGGTAAAACATGATAGGAAGCATTAACTATCAAGTAAATTTCAAGGCAGATCAGAGCCCAGCGCCATAAACCTTTCCTTTGCTGAGAATTTTTTTATTTTCAATTTTATCCAATCAAATCTTTCCTTTTCGCTGTTTGTTTTTGGTATTTGAGAAAATTCTTATGCTGAGCAAAACATTTTTACTCAAAAGGTTTTATGGCACTGGGACCAGAATACAAATCAGGACAACTGTATTTCACATACTCATCATCAACAATCTTAGAATTTCATGATCAGTATTTTAACTAGAATAATTATATCAAAGGAACTTAAAATATTATTACATACCAGCTTCTATTACAACACTGTCACCTTCATCAGGAAGTGTGTCATTTGACCATGTGCTTGAGTTTGACCAAAAAATAAAATTACTAGATCTGGTGCTTGGGGGTGGAAGAGTGCTTGGATCAGGTGGTACAATACAGTTTTCATAAAAACATTTGTATGATTTGAAGTTGAGATTCATTGTTGTGGTACTAAATGAAGCAGCTCTTTTTTTCCTGTTTCCTGTTTCTGGTCTGAAGCTTTGTGATACTAAGACAAAAACAATATAATTTAATTAGTTCTTGTAAAAAACTAGAAACTATCTCAGGCTCTAGCAAGACTTTATCCTATCACTCACCTGTGTGACCAAAAAAGACAGACAACTGATGCCAAGTTATGGCAAAAACTCAATGTGAGCTAAAAAACCTCTTCTAGCATGAAACATAATCATGTTATCAAAGAAAAGCTGTCTGCACTAGAATTCCTTTAAAGGTAAATATCTTGTTTTTTTTCATTGTAACTCTTAATTATCTTTGAACAGGAGTTAGTTGAATGAATGAACTGATTTATTGCAAAAGCACATACCGGTACATGCTATTAGCAAACAATAATAAATACATAGTGACAAACACGGATTACAGAGAATAAATACAAACTAACTAGTTAATATACATTGAGACCTAAGTTTCCATGCCAAATTTATAAACATACATACTTTAGTTGTAAGTTTTCTGTTAACATTTTAACAATTTATACAGTTTCTGACGATTTGGCCACGAACAATAGTATATTTGTTGTATATTTGTAAATATAATTGTTACACACTGAAATGGAAACCCATGACCACTTACTTGGTCAATTTCCAAATTTTTGTTATCTTAATAAAATTACTGGAATTTGAACTCATTACTTTTTTCAATGTTTCAGCATTTAAAAGACATTTGTGTATTCAGAGTTGTGACTTGCATTTACAAAAAGATATCATTTGCCTTCTTTGTTATAAGTTAAATCAATTCTGATCTAGCATAATTTAAAACATACCAATGTAACTAATTCTCTGGGTAGAAGAATTATATGACCAATCACCATGGTAATCTACAGTGCCATCTAGTGGTGTAAGTGTTTCGTTTATACAGACACCTTTACTGACCAATACACAATCAGGTTTCTTAAGAGTTCTCATACTAAAGATCACAAAATCTTCATCCTACAAAATGAAATATGCATATACATTATTTTTCTTTAAAAATGATTTGTAAAAAGATTCTTTTAAGCTTAACACATGAAAATATACACTAATTATGATGCAAACTACAAAAATTTTATGTTAATGTGTATTTATGGGAAATAAGACTGATATGAGTTTATTTTTAGCCTTTTTAAACTATAAAATTATGTCCAGGTTTTGTGAAGGTGAGAAAATCAGAGTGGCAAATGTGAACCCATAGCCATTTGTTGAAAAAAATGTCAATTTGCTGGAGCTAACAACTCCAGTGTAGTCGATGCAACATTAATAAGGTAGATACAACTATTAGACCGCTTGGCCACAGAGGTCTCTATAATAATGACATCAATCATGTCATCTGGACAATCTTGTAAAAGTCATGTTAATTCTAATATCACATGCACCAACCACATATCAGTTTGTGAAAGCACCTGTTTTGAAAGATTTTTTGAGGTCCTACAGTTATGTTGCTCAATACCTTGGATTCAGCTCAGAAAGAAGAATACAAGTACAAACTACTAAGAATGATAATATGCTCAGTTTAATTGCATTTACATTGAGAGTTTTATTTACAAGAATAAGTTGAATTTTTTATCCTTTATAACAACTAAGATCCCAGAGTTTTGAACTGGATGAAGTTTAATCTCCATTTGACAATAATGATTGATGCTAAATATAGAACACAAGTTCTGTATTTTAAAGATTTTATCTAAAAAAAACCATTTGGCGCCCTTAATCTATCATGAGCAATTATATGTAAACAAATGATACTGTATGTCTATTTTGGTTCAGTTTGCCACACAGTTTTGTAGAACAATATTAAAATGTACGGTAAATAAAGTGTTGATTCCGAAAAACCCCTACACTGACCAATAATGGTAAGATAAAACCTTTGCATTAAGTGGAACCATCAAATAGACTCAAGATATTTTTATAAGATATAGAGTTATTATGCTTCAAGCATTTTTGTTGTTTTTATTTCCAATAATTTTGTTTTGATAACTTTCACAATAAATTTGATATTAAAAGTTCTCAAAGTATATGCATCATTAAATGAAACAAACAATGTGAAGTACATAAAGTAAACAAAACTTACATCAAACAAGGACAGAGTACCATCAAAACTTATGTTGGTCGTGTGTTCAGCATTCACGAACTCCATAACATAGGTCTCACCAACTGGTATTGTTACCATCCATCCATGTGAATGAGTCGTTCTCTGCTTCTCGTAAGGTACAATGTCACTTCCATATTTGTTTTCTATCAACAAATTTTTAAATTTTAGTGAAGTAGGTTTAATGTTATTGAAAGAGAATCTGAGAAATCTCATACCATCTGGGCAAAGACTTGCTGCAAAACCATGGGAAAATCCTTCAAAATGATTACAAGATGGAGGCAAGAGTGTTGAGTTTGGTACCACTGTTCCATTAGGTGTCCCTGTTAAGGTACCATCCAGATCTAAAATAACCGCTTCATGCTGCCACCTGAAAAACCCACGATTACTGTTTCCAACATTGATAAAATTAAGATTCTTTGTATGATAAAGAAAACCTCCACTATGAGGACCACTTACACCATGAATGTCTGTAAAGGCAAAACAAACACAACCATTTTCATTAAAGTTTGCAAACTGTGTACCATCCACCATAAATCTGTAGAAGAAAGGCATGACAATACCAACACTACCCTGTTCATTTGAAGATAATGCAGGAGATCTTCCAACTATTAGTCCATTTTTGAACATTGGTCCATTTGGTGAATAAAACTCTCCCTCTAAACTTTGCTTCACTTCATAGCCAGCAACTCTGTTATTGACAAGAACAAAGTTATGGTACTGTACATTTCCTGTGTTGACAGATTCACCACCTTTGTTACAATTCCATACAAAAAAGTCCTCAAAAGCTGCTGGAGTGGCTGTCTGTGATCCACAAGAACCACCTTTTCTTGGGAAATAGTTTTCAAATATCCACAGACCAAACCATCCAAAAGAATGGGCTGTGTTGTTCTTGAAAACACCCATTTCTTCATTCTGTGGACAAATTGTGTTTGTACGTGATGGTCCCTGAGGATGTTGATGCATTCGATACCAATATCCAAAATGAGTCCCGCCAGCAGCACTATTATGTTGTATAATGTTATTAGGATTGGTTACCCAGAAACAAGCTGGTGTAACATCATCATTTAGGAGACTTGAACTTTCACGAACAAATACAGCAAGATTGTATTGTATTGTATTTCCTGTTTCAATTCCATCTTCCAAGAAAAAGGCTCCACCCATTACATTGTAAATTACATTATTCTCAACCATTGTATTGTAAGTTCCGTGTATATTTACTGCCCGGTTAAAAGTCTCATGAAGAGCACAGCCTCTGATGTATGATGAGGACATATTTCCTCCAAGATGGAAATGGAATGGATATCTACCCAGACGGAATGCCTGTCCAGCATATGTAAATTCTACATACGACACTCGACCTATGGCAAGATCTTTGTTTGGTTCTGGAGGATGAAGCATGACCTGAATACCAAATTGGTCACTACCTATCTCTTCACCAAAGCGTCCCTGGAAACAGGTTTGAGTTGCAAATTCACCTACACAAGAAAAAAAAAAGATAGATAGTTTTACAAAAAAATCTGTTTGTTTACAAACAAAATACCAATTATAAGTGTATTGTTTCATAATAAAAACACATTTAAAGGCATACAGTATGGGATTTGGAAAACAATTTTAATAAACCAATTGATACAGTTATAAAAATCATTTTCTCTAATTTTGATGCAATATTTCAATCTCTTGACCGGTGTGGAAAATATAGTTCTCATTACTAGTGAATTTGTTGTTCTCAGCAGTTGATTGGTTAAAAATAATAACTCATGACATAATAAACACCTTCCATTTACCGCGTATTCCAGTCATGAACATAAAATTGGGGTTGGGAGAATTTGTACATCTTTACGCAAATTGACTACTTTTTAAAATTAGAGAAACAGAATCTTCCACTGGTACTCTTGGATTATCGGATTTCTCCAATCTTGATAGTTAAATTATGGAAATTTAAGTCCCCGCCAAGGCTCGGTTGGAGAAATCCGATAATCCACTGGTACCAATGTAAGATCCTATATTTTATTTATAAAAACATTCATTTTTTGTATGCAATTGATTCATTTTTTATTTTTATTGAGCAGACAAGAACTTGTCAATCTTATTCCGAATCTTAATTCAAAATGGCCTACATGGGACCTGTGTCCTAGTGGTTAAGGTAGTTATCTACTTTGGATCATGTACAATCTGAGGTTTTCAGATTCAGGGATTAAACTTAACTTGTATTCTTCAGCAGCCAGCTAGACCCCTAGGCTTACGACTCCAAGGACCCAACAATATAGTTAGTGACCCAACTGTTTTCAGTGCAAGGGTGTGTTAATTATGACTCATATGATCATGTGTACAATTTTGATCATACAATATGTACATGATTTCAGAAGTTACTTATCTTAACCCCAACCCAACCGATTTGCCATGGTTACTGTAACATACATAATTATGTTCAATAAATTTAACAAAGAGCCATAACTAATTAAAAATAAATTCAGTGATGATGTGCCAAAGATGTGCCTATATAGGCTTAGTGCTTATAAATGCTGCAAAGTTATATAAAGATCTGACCTAGAGTATCTGTGAACTTAGGGGGTTGGGGGGGACAAACAATATTTAAAGAATATAACATAGGGCCTTAACTCATTTAAAATGCTGGTGATTTGAGAAACTATGCTTGCAACTTGCCAGTATGTGAAACAAAGGTAACAGAAAAATAGCTTGGACAAAATATATTTTTCATAAATATAATGTGGCATAGTTATATTTGATATATAATCAAATATGGTATTATGTGATACTGTATTTTGTTGTATTAATTTATTGATTTTATTTCAGCTGATTAGCTACACATGGTTTTCCATGTAGAGCCTCACTATTTCTTATGGTCATTATTGAGTACATGGGTCTTAGTTTTCTGATTGGTTAGTTATTCTGGTTTTGTTCAGGTGAACTCTATTCATGGTCGGACATATTGGAATTTTGATAGTTGGGTTTAGTGATATTATTTTGGCAGAGTCTTGTTTCTCAATATTTGTCTCCAGAGTCAATTTAGTAGTCAGGTTAGTTGTATTTCTGATGTTTCTAGGGATTTAACATTTAACAAACTTACATGTCTTTTAAAATAATGAGAATTTGCATGAGAGCACAGTCTGAGTGTGCAGTGTGAAAGTGTAATATTATAAAAAAAAGATATAAATCATATGAAACATACATGTTAGAATAATTCATTCATATGATAACTATTTTAATATTGAATATAAGTCATATTTGAAGTGATAATTTCATCACATTGTAAACATTCATAATATTCAAGTTTATTACTTACATTTCTCATTGATAGGTATTTTCATATTTTATAGTCTTACCAGTATTTTTTATGGTATGTATTATTGTTTAAAATGATGGTTTATTGAAAACTAAACCAGTGTGTCTATAACTAGACTTATGATTGTTAATTTTATTTTCAGGATTATGATACTGGCAATATTGATGTAGAGATATAGAGTGTTCCATAGGGTTTTCCAGAAAGCCCATTGTACCACATATTTTGGTAAGCCTATGTGTATTTTAAGTTTTGTTTTGTCCTGTCACTATATGCCAATTATATGCACAACTATACTTGATACTTTCCTGTAAAGTAAAATAAAAATCCAACCAACTGTAGCAGAGAAATAGCATGGACAAATTTTTCTACAGATGAATCAACCAAAAGAAAAGACTCATATATAGCCACATATACTTTGTATCAGGGGGTATGTTAGGTTTGCATTAAACTGCATAAGGGAACACAGATATAAAGTCAATTGACCACATGTAACTTAAGTTTAAACGATGAGTAAGTTATTTACACTTGAAGGCCAAAGCTAAATTATACAATATTTACACATGTGCTAATATTTATTTCTGGATGTTGTTTCTCCTAAGTAAACATCAGCTCTGCCTCAGAATATACCAAATGATGTATAATAAATAAGAACAAGTAAACACACTTTAAACTGGGTCAGATTCCAGGACAAATATATCATCCTGATGCACAATCCGCATGTAAATAAATATAGTCTGGTAATTCAGTTAAACTATAATATTCGTTTTTTTGGTTAGCAAATGCCAAGTTTCTCAAATACCTGTATCAAAACCATCAGGACATGCTTCAATAACCTCAGTCCACTGTCGATCTCTTTCTCCTCGTAAAACAATATTACGTGTCAACAATCCAACTTCAGCTCGATATTCCAGAGTGTATCCAGCTATAATTTCTGTCTCTCCCAAATGTGCATACTTCAAGTTATTAACTAGTGTTAAGGTCTTCTTATCACCAGCTACAGAGGCAATGGTATGAACTTCACTTTCTCTCTGTGAATGTCTGTGCCCTGTGGAAGCAATAACAATCTGATCCCCTGTTTTCCATGTTACTTCCTGTTGGAGTTTGATTTGATTAATCCCTGCAGCTGCTGTCTGTTCTAATCGTGTCCATACTACTGGCACTGGCTGACCTGAAAACAACAGTAAAACAATTGGTTGTCTCATTTTTAACATGCAATATTTTATCTAGTATGAATCAATCAGCGAACATTGATTTTCAAGGATTACATGGGAGGAATGGAATGATTATAAAAAAGGACAATTTTGAATGCTGAAACTCTTGTACAGGGCATTATACAAACAAATGAAAATGACTTTTGTTTCAAAATTAATTCCTTTAATGCGTAGAGAATGTATTATGGTTCCAACATAAAAGAAAACAGAACTGATGTCTTGCCTTCACATTAAACTCGTAATCTACATTCAAAATCAACAGTTATCCAGGGTCATCTGTTGGATATATCTAACCTCATGTCTCATATCACACTAGAAAAACTGTGAGCAATGCTCACTAATTGATACCCCCACTTTCCAATTTTCAAAACATCACAAATAATAATCTGATCAAAATGTAAAATATCAGGTGCACAATGGGACTATGTGACAATGAATCTGTGAAAGGTTATTAAATTCCATTCACTGGTGCAGGTTGCGTTGCAGATAACAGATGGGCACATCCTTATGTCAATGACAAATTCCATGTTTTTTTTGGGAACCCCTAAAAATCTTTCCAAACAAAATGTAAAATATCAGGTACACAATGGGACTAAATTTTGTAAAAGTTTCATCAAATTCCATTCAGGGCTGTAGGGGTTTAGATGGAGTTGCAGATACAAGATAAGTATGTGGCCTAAGTGATTTGGCTGGTTATCAAACTTGGTCGAGATATTATGCCCATACACATTTTCCCCAAGTTTCATGAAGATCGGACAACAATTCTTTGTGTTAGAGGGCAGAATGGCAAATTTGCCATTTTTTGTATAAATACAGGGCCATAATTCTGAAGTGGCTGAAGCAATTTGGCTGGTTTTCAATCTTTGTGGAGATATTATGCCAATAAATATTTTCTTCAAGTTTAATTAAATTCAAACAACAAATGTTTGAGATAGAGTGTGGAAAGGCGAATTTGCCCCTTTTTTATAAAGGGCCATAACTTTGAAGTGGCTGAAGCAATTTGGCTGGTTATCAATCATGGTCGAGATATTATGCCCATAAACATTTTACCTAAGTTTGAGTTTGAGTTAGAGAGCTGACTAGGTGAATTTGTCATTTTTTGTATAAATACAGGGCCACAAATCTAAGGTGGCTGAAGTGATTTGGCTGGTTATCTAACTTGGCAGAGATATTATGCTAATAAACATTATCCTCAAGTTTCAAGAAGATTTGACAAGTGTTTGAGTTAGAGAGCAGACATCGTTGTGGATGCTACCCCCTACAGGTGTTCCCAAATATCAACCCGTCTTCAAGGAGCATAAAAAAATAGGTTTTTTCATATCAAGAATGTTTATTTTATCTTCCTACAGTCATATCAGGTCCAGATTCCAGATCAGCAGTATAGAACTTTTACTACTGTGTCAGCCATAATATAGGTTTTATAAACAATATACTTTGTATAACATTATAGTATAGTTAAACCAATCATATTAATCCGAGATCATTAATTTTGGTCTTACCATGTAAATCTAATATTCCTTCTCTAACACCAATAGAGTTAGTACCATAAATTGGTAATTCTTTAGTACGTAGGTGTGCTGTAGCAGTAATTATAGCTTTGTGTTGAAATGGCTCATCTTCTGTGCCAATCTGTAAATTATAAATAAATGCTAAATATAAAACTGCTTCCTAAATTATTAGAAATCCAATTTCAGACATCAAAATTGCATGGGTAAAAGTGCAAAATGGGTAAAATACAGAAACTTTAGGTCCACCCAATTGATTCTTGGGCAATGCCCAGTAGGGGTCCAGGGCTCAAAGTCCCCAGGAGAAAACATGAGAATTGATGTTTTTAGAAGGTCAAAGACTAAACTCTGACACTGAGTTGTTACATTCATAGAATAGTTTTATGAAAATTTATGTAATATGTTTTTGGATAGGATATGCATGCTTCCATTCTTTCAACATTTTACTTACGACATGTTGTAAAAGGATTGAGTTATCTCCCTTTTACTTTTTTAAATTCTGCAATGAAATATTATATATCCCGAATGGAAAACTATTGTTTAATGTAGCTCCAAATCTTTATTTCCAAAAATTTGCCCACACAATACAAACAAGTTCAGGAATTATTTCTTATTAAAAAACATCTAAAATTTGATGATTTCCTCAGCTTATCATCAACTAAAATACTGACCAATCAGATTCTGGAAATTTTGAATTTGAGGAAAAGCTAAAGGATTAAAGGAAAATCTGAATTTGAGATTTTTTTATGAAACTGGGGCTGAACCTCCTTAAATTAATATTTTTCATCAGATTAGCACAAATCTCAAAAACAGCCTTAGAGTACCCTAAAAATTAGAAAAATCTGGACCCATGAAATTGTAAAAGTAAGCAAAAGAAGATATTTAGCTAAATTAGAAAGACTTTTTGCTTCCAATTTTCTAAACACTCCAAATATCGATCCAATTTTAATGTTAAATATAGGGTCACAATGGCACTACGTGACAAAGATTCTATGAAAGTTTCATCAAATTCCATTCAGTGGTGTTGGTGGAGTTGAAGATAAGAGATGCAGTGGTGTAGGTGTAGCATAAGAGATGGGTACCCCTTATGTCACTGACAAAGTCCATGTTTTGCTATGGGAAACCCCAAATATCATTTAGATAAAATGTTCAATATCAGATGCACAATGGCACTATTTGACAAAGATTCTGTGTAAGCTACATCAAATTCCATTCAGTAGTGTAGGAGTTGCACATAAGAAAAAGTTTAACAGACAGACAGATGGACTGACACACAAATCACTATATACCCCACCCACTCACTAGTGAGCTGTATAATTAAAATAACTTACCTGAAGTTTCCCTCCTTCAACTATCAAAATGTTGTCAGCAAATAATTCCACATCTTTCTCATCAAAAATTAGTTCTCCTCCTGTAATCAAGAGTATATAACAACTGGTTTAGAAAACACATGAATCTTCAATAACCAATAAACTAATATTGAACATTATACAGCCAGTGATACTCCGATATAAAAGTACAATATTTGGTATAGTCAAACTGTAAAACTGAAAATTGTTTAATCTGCATATATTTTTGTTATCTTGCACCTATTATATTACACATTAAATTTGGCTTATAATATATTATACCTTTAATAAGTATCATTTTTAGACGATTTGTATTCTGATCCAACAAAATCACATTTCCAGCAGGAATAACAACCAAAGTTCCATTTTCTGGGGGACTTCCTCCACCCCAGGTAAAGGGGGAGGACCACACATCTACATAGTAAAATTTGGCATTCGTCTGAAAAAATTAAAACTCACAGCTGACATTTCAAAAAGTCTGTTTGAACAAGTGTGGACTGTGAGCACGCTCACAAAGGGATACCCCCTGCTTGGCTTCAAGTCCAATTATCTTCCATGAATAATATCTGACAGCAACGAAAATTCTTCATGCACATCTACATATGATGTACTTCCTTCATTTAAAGTTTCATCAAAATCTTCCCAGCGGTTTAGGAGAAGCGCTTACAAGGGATGTGGACAGACTTCCAGACAGACAGGGCGATTCCTATATACCCCCAAACAAGTTCGCGGGGGGTATAAAAAAAGACAAGAAAATTACTTTAACTAGAGTTATATATTTTTCAACCTACAGATATAAAATAAACATCATTAACTTCAACTCTTTCTGTAAAATCTATCTGTTAAAAAGAAACTACAGAAAAATACATTCCAGAATGATTATAAAAATATTTACATGTATTTGCAATCTTTATCTTATTTTGACATTGCTCAATGCAATCTTTATCTTATTATGACATTTCTCAATACAATCTATTATTTAATCTCAATACTGCATTTTTTGAGGGGAATTGTTCGTATTATTTTTACATATTCCTGTAAACAATAAATGAAAACCTGATATCAAATAACTCAGTGGAAATAATAACATTTACCTAATCACCAATACAATTTTCATTCATTTCTACTCAGACCTTGAGACATCTCTTTTGTACCTGACCAGCAATTTATTTCCATCAATTTCTGCCCAAACTTTAAGATATCATAACTAACTCAACATGTATTACAACTTGTTATTACCTGATCAACAAACTAATCTTCTTGAACCTTGAGATAAAATAACTAACTGGACATTTACTACAAGTTATTATTACCTGGTCGGCTATTCCATAACCATTAATTTCTACTCTAACAGAGGTTTTCTGTGATGGTGTGTGTTGTCCAGTTATACAAACTATTTTATTATTACCTGATCAGCTATTCCATAACCATTAATTTCTACCCTTACAGAAGTTTTTTGTGACGGTGTGTGTTGTCCAGTTATACAAACAATTTCATTATCAGTTATTGTACTGACAGCACATGTTGTACCAGCTATAGTGATAGATGCTTGAGCAGCTATAGTCCTGCAAAAAAAAATCACAAAAATAGTAACGATACTGCTACAATTTAATAATAGCAGTTGCATAACTTCAATACATGTGCAAGCTTTCTATGAAGTTGAAGAGATCTGGGTAGAAAACTTAAGCAGGAAATGATTACATGAAATATGTACCCTCATCTGCAAATGTTCTGAAAAATGATTAAGTTCCCCAAGTCTGGTAAATTTGGAGAAAAATCCTGGAACATTTCCATTATAGCAGATGCAAAACTTCAGAACATGTGCAATCTTTTCTTTTCAACACCCCCTTTTCCCCTAAATGCAACCCAGCCAAAAACTTTAGAAAACAGAGGCTCTTAAGAGCCTGTATCGCTCACCTGATTTTATAGGCAATGAAGGTGGCATTTCCCTGATGTTAAAGTAAGTCCTGTAATTTTCAATAAACTTTAAATAGGACCATCCAAACAATATTACTATAAAGCTTTGTTTCATTGGTTAACCGGTTGTATAGAGAAGATTTTTTTTATTTGCCCATAGGGTATGATAAACTAAGTCCTGCGGAGGTGGCGGCCATTCTGAATTTTCAATTGCCATAAGAAACATAAACTTTATAGAGGACCATCCAAACAATATTGCTAGTAAGTTTTGTTTCCAATGGTTGACCGGTTTAAGAAAAGAAGCCTTTCAAACTTTTTCCCATAGGGTCCAATGTTAAATTAAGTCCTGCGGTGGTAGCCATTTTGAATCTCCAATTCCCATCAAAAACACAAACTTTATAGAGGACCATCCACACAATATTGCTTGTAAGTTTTGTTTTGATTGCTTAAACGGTTTCAGAGAAGAAGCCCTTTTTAACTTTTTCCCCATAGGGTCCTATGTTAAACTAAGTCTTGAGGTGGCGGCCATATTGGTTTACCAATCAAAATAAAAAACACAAACTTTGTAAAGGTCCATCCAATGAACATTATGACCAAGTGGTTTCAGAGAAGAAGATTAAAATGTAAAAAGTTTACAGACGCCGACGACAACGACGACGACGACGGACGCAAAGTGATAACAATAGCTCACCTGACCCTTTGGGTCAGGTGAGCTAAAAAAGAGCAACACTTGTTGTGGCCTAATATGATCTAAATTTTAATCTGTTCTTAAAAGAACAAAAAGACCATAATAAATAGAAGAGTTATTTGTTAAGAACACTTAACAAGAATTCAAATACTTTTTCAACTCAGCTGAGTATAAGGGCATACAGAAATTTTGAGAAAGGGGAATAACTACACATAATATTGTATTACAATGCAATCTCCTGTTGATATGCACAACTACACATGTTTTCCTTCATTTCTACCAAGTTTCATAAAATTCTGATCAGTAGTTACAGAGGAGTTGTGCTTACAAGAATAGGGCTGACGGACGGACTGACAGACTGGTCTAAACAATTTATCCTCTGCTACTTTGTTGCATGAGGTATAATAAGAAACAAATGAAAAGGAAGGTCCTTCTAGTATAAATGGTAAATACCTAAATTAATGTGGGTTTCTTAAAATTCATGGATTGGTTGTGGGACACAGATGACCCCGCAAAATGAAGTCCCAAACTGAAAGTAGTTGTCCAACAGGTCTGAAAGTCACTTAGGACGTACAACTTGTTATACTAAACAACCCTGCCAAATTTGCAGTTGTTCTTATGTACGGTTTCTGAGAAAAGATTGACAGAAATTCGTACGGACAGAAATGGGTAAAACTTAATGCCCCCCCCCCCCCCCGGACAAGTGGTCGCAGGGACATAACAAAAAAATTTCAGTATGCAAATCATATTTTTATTTATTCACAGAATTGAATTACTTGATAATATTGTGTATGTTTCAATGTTACGCTTTGAGCCCAGACTTACAGATATTCACACATAATCACAAAAAAGGCTTCAACAAGTACTATTTTGCAATCCCATGTAAAATTACCTAAGGAATATTTCAAATGTCTGAAACAGTTATATGATATAACCTGTTCAAAAATGTGATAAAGTCGAACCTTGTTGTCTCGATCTCGGCTGTCTCGATCTCGGTTATGTTGATACAATTTTTTAAAGTGCAGGCATCCTCCCCATATCTATAATGGATTTCTTCCTCAGTTCTCCTGATAACACGCCTTATTCAATATTATTTTTCCATTCATACAATACTAATTAATGGTATTTTAACCCTGTTGTCTCGAAGTTAATTTAGAATCCATGTGACAAAACCAACAATTTTACTTGTACTGTTACTTTTTTTTACATCTGTTTATTATATACACCAGTCAAATGTAAACACTCTTCAATTATTGATTGGTTATTACAACTTTAATTTGTAATTTAATAAAATGAATTGAGAACCCAAGCGCAGTACATGGATTATAAAAGTTAATTGATAATATGCTCTTTCATTTGATCTTTAAAAGAACTATAAGTTCTAATTGTGTGAACTCATTTCAAGTGTATGTTTGCACTCACAAGCTAACAATTATCTTAAATACAGTCTTCATTCCATGAATGATCAGAACAAGTTTCAACATGTTGTCTGAGCAATCTGGAGAAGGACTCATTACTAATGGCAGGATATCTAGATCAGCTAATGGAAACTTAATGTAAATCAATTGAGGACAAATTGAGGTTGAAACATCTTCATGTTCTAAAACTGACATAGCTTGTTCTTTTGGCATTCAATAAAATACTTTATCTACCTAGATTAAAAATTGTGAAAAAATAAAAGACGCTTACCTAAATTTCAAGCCAGGCGTACAGTCCTTTCAGATGGTTTTATTTCATTCCGTTAAACAAATTCTGTAATTTTAGTTCACCTGTGTGTATTGTGTATTATGTAACAGTTTTTGTGTTCAATGTGCTTTATTAATCAGTGCTGTGAGTTAATTCATGCTTTTTGGATGAAATTTTTTAATTTTTATTACCTATTGTCGAATTTATGTGAAGGGATGCAAAACAATCATTGATATTTGTAATTACACATTACAAATACATACACATAATCTCAAAAGTTCGAAACATGAAATAAATACCAATTGATTTCTTACTTATCATATTATGAAGATGACCTCCCACCCTTACCTCAGTTGACTCGAACTTCGGATAACTCGATATTTTTGTACGGTCCAACAAACTTCAACTCATTGAGGTTATACTAGATATTCTTTAAAATTTACTTAAAACTTATTCCAGTCAGCTGACCTATTGCTTAAAAATTATAAATACCCAAATCCAGATCCAGTAATTGTAAGACTTGTTCCCCCTCCAGTACCACCTCTGGCAGGGTTAACATTAGTTATGATGGGTGTCAAACTCTGGTCATAAGTATAGCCACCAGTTAATGTCTTAACTGCTCCATTTACCGTGGTTACGACATCACATGACTGGGTTCCCACAACTAAAACTTTAAGGAAACATAATATGCATTATTTCAACAGTTTTAGAAAGAATTCAGCAATTTTTGACAAAATGAGGAACTTCGTTATACAAGATATAAAGATTTTTACAGTGCATATTTTTTTTTTTTGTTAATTCAGGATCTTCACAGGGGACTATTGTTGAAGTCTATTTGTACTAAATTAGTATGTAATTTATATAATGGACATTTCTCATGACTGAAGATTCACCAATATTGAAGAAATGTAGATGTTCTGTGTCATGATATGTTGTGTTGTCATAAATTACTTCAACAGAATATTTAAACAATATAAAGGAAGATATAAAAATTAAGTTAGAATGAGATGTCTAAGTGTGAAGTGGTAACTGCAGATTGGTCTAGTACATTTAAAAGCTTTACAACATGCATATCTTGGGATGTAGCACAAAATTAAATTTAAAACCAATTAAAATACAATATTTCAAACTATGCTATGTAAAACAAGTTAAATACAAGCATTGCAGTTCCAGTATCACATAGTTTTTAAATCACACAAAAACATACCTACAGCTGCTGGGGTCACACAAACAAACTGTGATGCTGTCTCGCTGGTTGTGTCAACTTTAATACAAGTTTGTCCACAGATAGTAACACTGGTATTTCCATCAAACCCAGACCCTGTGACGGTAACAGTCTGTCCTCCTGAGGTACTACCTACAATTTTCATTCACCACAATTCATGCATCTGGCACAAACAAAACTCACTTTTATATTTAAAAACCTGCATTACTAAAAGAGTTTATACACACGAGTTTATATATGGTGAATATTTATAAAATCTTGTCATTTTGTGCACCCCATTATTTCACATCTGAGCCTCTTTTCATCATTTCATTTTTTTATCTCGTAACATCACTCTGTTTGCCAGAAAAAGAATTAGCAGACAAATTAAAAGTCATTTGATATTTACATTATCATGCATGTTTGTTCAGATTTTTCAAAAACAATGTCCTTATAAAGTCTCAATAAATTCCTTACCTGTATTTTTATTGATTCCACTGACAGTCAGTTCAAACTCAAATGTGATATCATTATTAGACAAGCCCTTATTTTTGACATCAACAACTATGTCGGTTACACCAATAGCCACAGCTCCTGCTGTACAGTGGATCTCACTGGCACTATTATAGGTCACAGTACAAAGGTCACTTCCTGTGGTAACTGAGTTATCTCCACTGCTGGTACCAAAGTTTGAACCACTGATCACAATATTTGTGCCTTGAGTACCTGTTGTTGGAGAAACGGAAGTAATGGTTGGTGTTGCAACAGCAGCATATTCATAGTTTTGAGCTGCATACGACTGTCCATTTGAAACAACATCAACAGTCACTGTTCCTGCTACATGACTTCTGGTTATGCATTTCAATTGTGCAAGGGTGACCTCTAAAAGGTCACAGACAGATCCACCCACAGTAACAGTTGATGACCCATCAACAAAGCCATTTCCAGTGATTACTAGTTCAGTACCACCATGAACACTTCCTTGTAATGGAGAGATATCTGTTATAACAGCTGAACCGGTGACCTGTATATTGTTTGTGTTACTTGCTTTGCCTCTGTTAGTAATGACAACTTCAATGCTTTGGGTACCAACAGGAATATTAGTAATGGTACAAGTAATGAAAGTATCAACAACAGATACTGGGACACAGGTTTCTCCTCCTATTTTAGCCTCAGTCTGAGCAATATTGTTAGAAAATCTTTGGCCAGTGAAAGTAACAGTTATAGAAGTACCATCGAATGTCTTTGGTGTTATATCTGTAATCTCGGGTGTGTTTGCTGGTTCATAGACCAATTGACAGAGTAAATTACAAACAGCAGGAATGTTGACTCCATTTACTCCTACTGTGACCACTACAGATTTAATACCAGCTCCTGATGGTGGGGAGATACATACAATTTCTGTGTAAGATACAGACTTAAGTGGACATTCAAATTCATTCACAGTGGCACGAATATTTGTTTTGTCTCCTTGGAAACCAGTTCCAGTAATAGTCAACTGTGCTCCCCCATTCAGGGATACATAAAGTGGACTGATTCCAGTTATTAAGGGTTTTAAAACAAATGTTCTTGCCGACTGTCCTGAAATTTCAATGAGGGCATTACCTAAATTATTAACTGTTACTGAAACATCCTGCATGTGTCCTACCGAGGGAGAATTACTTGGATCAATAGAACATTCTATTGAGGTGTCAGTTGATTTAGAAACAATGCAAATGGCATCGCCAAAGGTAACTTCATTGTTGCATGCAGTATTGGAAAAACCATATCCAGAGATTGAGATTTTGTCTGAAGTTGTGCCTTGGTTCTGTCCCAGTAAAGTGACACGTGGTGAAAAACATGTATCAAAGCTGAGAATGTAATTTTCTTGTTGACTGTTTGCCGGTGGTAATGAACAGCCTGTTATCTTACTGGTAGTTCCTGGACATCCGCTGTTATCTACAGGGTTTGCTGTACCTATACACAAATAGTCATTTTAATTATTTTAGAAAGTCATATTCATTACAACATAAGTGATTTATGTTTCAATAGAGCCTATATTGCACACTATATGGGATGTATACATTTATGTAATTAATTATTGTGGCTAGACTCAGATTGGTCAAACACTTTTTTTTCTAATTGTCAAGTCTTCATAATTTCAAAAACTCAAAAAGGTATTTTTTGAAATCAAAAATTATTTCTACGTGATAATCAGGCTTTAAAATGCATCATTTTTTTCCCCAAAGTAAATTTTGAGCTAAATTAGAACAAAAGTGTAACCTAGGTGCAGTTGATTTTGACAGATCAAAACCTTTCAGGCTTTGCTGCTTACGTTTAATGCAGGTAAAGTCTCACAGTTTGTCCAAATACCATTGTACATCAGGAAAGCAGAACACCATTAGATCTCTTTAGGAATAAACATGGGTGATTCATAATGTAAAATTCCAGTGCAAAAGTCAAGGACAATTAGTGACATGTAAACAACAGAGGCATTGTATTAAATTTTGGCAATTTATCATGACTAGGTTTTTTTCAACTGGATTTTTGTATTAAAAAAAAGTACAATATGGAATAATAAAAAAAATGTACTCCACAGGTGCGACTTTGAGTATAAATGACTTTTCCATTACTAAGATGATCTCTGAATTATCAGTGAACATCAAATACTAGAATTTTAACCTCATACTTCAGTCAAAAAATACCTGAATTTATGTCATGTTTGGCCATTTGTCCAGCTACCTTCAATACAACTTCTCCATCAAAGGATGTTTTATCCTGGACAACCAATGTTCCTCTGTAGTAAACAATCTCATACATGTCTGTATACCCACTCCAATAACTGTAGGTTCCTGGAGTAGTAACTCGGTAACGAAACTTTCCTAAAAATACCAAAAATCAGTTTACTTGTCCTGAATTATCAAATTTTTTTGTTTTCCATGCTAGAAAAAAGATATTGATTATGCAGTAGAATGAATAAACATGATTGTCTGGTCAACAATAACTTTTCTTGCTTCATAATAATGTTACAATATTATTGATTTAATGCTTTTATTCTTCCTTAATTTTGGTAAAGCCCTTTAAGTAGTTAAAAAGATGAGATTAACATTGAGGCACATTATAAGGTGCCCACCATCTTGTATGACATTATTTGGGCAAATTTTGTCTCATTTTACCACTTATAAATCCACCAAATTGTGCATGTAAACCAAAATAAACAAAGATATTGCAAACATCAAAGGAAATTTTTTTTATCTAATGAATATTAAAAAGTTTATCAAGTTAATAAATATTAAAGTGAATACCATATCGCATAAACAATGAGATGTCCTGACTTTTTCTGGATTACCCCATTTCCTCTGTGTATCAATTGATTCTTTTTAGGTTATAGTTTTTATAGTTGCCTTCCCTTCAGCCGACTTGGCCCAATTTACTTAACAGAGTGATTAGTTGATTATATATTTGCTTTACATCCACATAACTGTATTACTATATATTCAGGACCCCTACATTTGATCATACATATATTAAATCGATAAACATACTAATTTTTTTGTACAGAAAGACACCTGTATTTAATTATTTTCTGCGGGATATAATAAAGTGCAATTGAAAGTAACAGGCCAAGGGAAATCCCAGAAACAAGACAGTGCTGCACTCTTATTCATAATCTGATCAACAAATACCTATCAATGATGAACATAAAATATTGGAATAAACCATAATACAATTATTTATTTTACCAGTGATTGGATAATTTATAAAAGTGCTGTTTATTAAGAAAATAATGAAGTTGTAATAACAGCGGTTAAATCTTTGAGAGTGGAATGATACAAGTAAGGCAACAATTTTTTTAAAATCTGCCAAAAATGGAGTGGTTAGCTAATTTATATATGTGGGGTGTCAAAATAAAATAGAATCTACTTAAAACTTATAATACATTCTTCCAAACTATTTAGACTTGTGATAATTGAAAGTTTAAGCTTATTATTTGGAATGTTTCTGACCATTAGCAGTTCCTGTTAAACCACTGATAAATCCATCATCAGCTGGAACCGTAGCCGTTTCATTTAAAGTTTGTTCTACACGGTGAGTAAAGCTGTAGATCCAGGATGGTGTTGTCCATGTCCATTCTATGATGTCACCAACTTTGGCATGAGCTACTAAAGGGTTCCATTGGTAACCTTTTCCCCAGGCTGTAAATATTATCAATAATATCTGTACAAATAAAGCCTTTGTTAATGTTACCTATGATTTCCACCAAAATGTCTTTAACTCTTGCACAAAATTTTTAAAGAAACATAAACCTTCCCACACTAAAATTTCATCTTTGAAAGTAGCAAAAATATGTATGTTGATGGTTAAATATTATGTTATGTACGGCTGTAACTCAGAATTATAACTTCTAAAAATTTAAATATGTGAATTACCAAATAATCACACTTCAGCTATTAAATGTATTTTTGAGAAGCTCAACAGCCTAGTGGTTAAGGTAGTTAGTCATCTACTATTGATCACATGCATGGTAACACTGATGTTGAGGGTTTGAGCCTTACTGCAGACAAGGTTGTGCTTACCTCAAGCCTTAATTGACAAGTATTGCCACAAAAAAATTAACATAATCTATACTTAATGTCAAAGGACTGTTACTGATTGATCTATAACAGTAACAACTACTTGAAGAATTTCAATAAATATTATGGTCATTAACGTACTTGGATGTACTCCTTGATTATTTATTTTCACAATGGATGCAGTATCTAGTATTTGACAGACAATTTCTGTTGTTGAAGCTGATTCTATGCTACATTCATGGCTCCCAACCTGGACCTCAGTTCGAGACATATTGGTACTGAAACCCTGTCCTGTTAATGTTAATCTGGTTCCTCCATATATAGATCCTTTTGTGGGGAAGACATTAGTTATACGAAGTTGATATTCAACTGTTGGCACATGACCAGAGCTAAAAGAGACATGCTTTTTTATGTTAATGCCAGACTGAATACCTGTAACAATCTGTTTCTTTCAAACTGATTATTTTTCCATCTTTACAGTTCTTGATCAGTCAAAACATTTCTTCTGTGTGTTACTGAGTTGTAATGATAGTGACAATCCATTATACTGTAAGTCACACCCCTTGAGGTGTTATATTTTGCCAACAATTTTTTATTATTCTATATAGTACCTTTTTATTACAAAAATCAAGAAGAAAAATGTATTCCACATTTCCATATTTTATAGAATCCTCCATTATTTACATGTCAAATATCGTCCTTGACTTTTGCTATAGGAATTTCACATTGTTATTAAGCCATTTTGGTCTGTGGACAAACCTTGAGACTTTTCCCACATAATTGCAAACAAACATACAACAAACAACTGCTCCTAGGTTAGATTTCAATTCAAAACAAGGTCAAATTTACTATGAAAAATCACACTATCACAATGAAAAACCGTTGGATTTCAAAACAGGGATTGAATGTTGAAAATAAGTGTTCAGTTTGCAATTTTTGGATCTATAAAAGGAGAATGAGCTTGACCATACATGATAAGGGATTATTAGTTGTCGTAACAAAACACCATGACTTGTAGTATAGTTAATCAATTACCAATACATTTGATAAGCTAGAATACCAAAGTGATGACTGTCTTACACCAGAGTTTATATTGTACCTTTAATCATCTCATTCACTAATTAAAAATCATGGATACCTTTCTAAATCACTCCAAAAAATAACTTAAAGTAAATTATCCATGGTACCTGACCCACTGGAGGCCAATTACTATCCTTCAATCCTGCTGACAAATAGCCATCAGAATTTGTTGCACAGAAATGCCTCAATGCAGTAGCAACTCGGGAAATAAACAATAAACTTCGGAATAATTATTTTCTAATTAATTCGATCTGCTTTACGATTGAGATAAACAATTAAATGATAGCCTTTTATTGAAAGACCGAGTCTTATGTACAGCACACATGTTTCAGAGGAACCAGATAATTTTATCATCTTCATATTTTTTTACAGAACATTACTAAAATGATGTTTATAATAAAAAAAATAATTATTGATCATTTGAAGGATTTCCAAATACATGTACAACTGTTAGACAAACTAGATATCAGTGAGATGGTACCCATCTCTGGACCCCGTGGACCTTAAGGTCAAGGTAAAAAACCATGGTATTTGACACATGGCCCTGATATTATCTACCCACATTCTAAATATCAAAAGCCTTCCTTGAAAGATAAAAAAGTTATCGCCCAGACATGAATTTGTCATTCAGAAAGCAATAATGCGACATAAGGTCAAAGTTCAAGGTCAAAGATCAACAAACATGATATGTGATACATCGCCTTGATATTATCTACGCACATTCCAAATATCAGAAGCCTATCTCCAAAGATAAAAAAGTTACAGCCCGCACATGAATTTGTCATTCAGAAAGCAATAATGTGACCTTAAGATCAAAGTTCAAGGTCAAAGGTGATCACCACGGTATGCGACACATTGCCTTGATATTATCTACCAACATTCCGAATATCAAAAGCCTACCTCAAAAGATAAAAAAGTTACAGCCCGGACACGATTAGTTTTGGACGGACAGATGGATGGATGGACGGACGGACGAACAGACTTATCACTATAGAGCATCTGCCACTTCTTTTTTAACAGGCTTACATCTTTCTGTTGTTTCGAACTTTTTACTGTCATAATCTTACCTATCTACAGCAGCTCCGTCTGCTCCTTTGAATAATAAAACATTGTATGTAGCTGGCGGTAGGGATGGGAGAGTAGCTGTAACCCGTGTGTTAGTGAATGTATCTGTGGGAACATCTGTTGCTCCAATCTTTAATGTTCCTGAGGTACCAAGGTTTGTTCCATCAATGGTTAATGTAACACCACCTGTAAAAGTAATCTTCATTCATTATACTTTAGTGGGATAAAAGAAGTGTCCCTGTCACTGACTTAATCAACACACAGGTCCGAAAAAAGCATTCATATATTGCAAAAATGATTATTTTTGCTGGGGCATATTTCCATGATTGGCTTATAAAAACCTTTTTGCTTGAACTATTACTATAAAAATGTTGCCTCAGTGCAATTTCTTGCAAAAGTAAAAATTTTTATGTTTACAGTATAGGGGTATTACAGGACTTTTCAAGCTTTAAACTATAATGGCCAAATTTCTGCACCTTTCCCCAAAAAGGAAAATCACTATTTTTTGCCCCAAATTGGTAAGAAAATTGAACGGCTGCACCAAAACCTTAACTTCCACCAGAAAGCTATTGTGTATGACATATTAATGTTATAAATAGTGACTACCACTAGCACGGAACAGCTAGTTACTGGGAAAATAGTGTTAGCTATAGGTACATAAATATCCTAATGTAATTGTCTTATTAAAATAGAAATCATATTTAAATGTTTATTTTAAGGATCTTTGACTGATTTCTTTCTGTAAAAGAAAGTGCAAGAAAAATATTTAAAAATTCTAAAATTCCTGTTAATTTTATAAAATTATCCAGAAATCGACTTACTTCTTGTCAAAATCTGAATTTTTTGTAACGAGGTAATAATAGTGTCTTGCACTACAATTATCAAAACATGTTTTGACAAGCTTTTGTTTATACTGTATTTTTTTTACAAGAATTAAAGCATTAGAAAAGTCACCTGCATTGTTTTATGAATAAACACAGCTTTTAATTAGACAATTGAAGTGAAAACTATATTTCTGTTAAAGTTGCATTTCAGTTAATTGCATATCTCTCTCTCTGACCAGTGATTTTGTAAGCTTGAATTTGCCTCAGAATTTCTGCTGTTTCCCCTGTAGAAAATTTACCAAATTTTGTCAAAGTATTTCCCAATTTATGACAAAAATCTCGACAGAAAACAATAAGAACAGGCGATCATGGTCTATATTATTCATGGCTTCCGTTGGAGGGCGACTGGCCGTTCAATTTTGTTTTGATTTTAATCAGAAATCTTTGTATTTTTGTCACTCGTGTTTACGCGCCATAACAAAACAGTTAAAGCTTATTACCGTCGGACTTTTACCTTGTACAAACTGCGCAGTTGCGAAATATGACCAGAAACCAGTTCAAAGCAAAGAAGTTTAGAAACATTCCACAGTGGATACAAACTATGTGCCGGAAATTGCACAATACGATGCTGGCAGTGTTAAAGGCGTATTGCAATTATTGAAACATAATAATAATTAGTATTTTGGCAGTCATTTTCAGTCTTTTTATTTTAAATGTGTTTACATACTTGTAAAAGTACATTTTACATAAAATACATATTTTTTTTATAGGATTCACAGTTGAAATTTTTAACTAGTTTTACATGTACTTCATTTATAATTCTAGCAACTTATTTTTTAAAAAAATTATTCTATTGTAATGTTTTTTTCTGGTTTTTCATTGATACTTTATCCTTAAAATTTTGAACTGCTCACAATAAATCCATATTATTCCAAGCATCTTGATAATATAAAATCAAACAAAATGGAAATTTCTGCAGTCATTAGATGTTTGAACATCTCACATAAGTCAAATAAATATATATATATCAAAAGATCAAATTAGTTATTTTGTTCACTGCTTACTGTTGTTTTCCTTTTTTTGATAAGTGTAAAACCATTACTTTTTCCCCCAATTTCAATAAAAACATCCATAAATTTTCCCAATTGAAAAGGAGGGGGCTGTTTTTAAAACCAGAGGCTCTTAAGAGCCTGTATCGCTCACCTGATTTTATAGGCAATGAAGATGGCATTTCTCTGATGTTAAAGTAAGTCCTGTAATTTTCAATAAACTTTAAATAGGACCATCCAAACAATATTACTAGAAAGCTTTGTTTCATTGGTTAACCAGTTGTATAGAGATTTTTTTTATTTGCCCATAGGGTCCTATGTTAAACTAAGTCCTGCGGGGAAGTTGGCCATTTTGAATTTCCAATTGCCTTAAAAAACATAAACTTTATAAAGGACCATCCAAACAATATTGCTAGTAAGTTTTTGTTTCCATTGATTAACCGGTTTCGGAGAAGAAGCCTTTAAAAACTTTTTCCCATAGGCTCGTATGTTAAACAAAGTCCTGCGGTAGCGGCCATTTTGAATTTCCAATTGCCATAAAAAACATAAACTTTATAGAGGACCATCCAAACAATATTGCTAGTAAGTTTTTGTTTCCATTGATTAACCGGTTTCAGAGAAGAAGCCTTTAAAAACTTTTTCCCATAGGGTCCTATGTTAAACTAAGTCCTGCGGTAGTGGCCATTTTGAATTTCCAGTTGGCATAAAAATCATAAACTTTATAAAGGACCACCCAAACAATATTGCTTGTAAGTTTTGTTTTGATTGGTTAACCGGTTTCAGAGAAGAAGCCCTTTTAAACATTTTTCCCATAGGGTCCAATGTTAAACTAAGTCCTGCGGTGGTGGCCATTTTGAATATCAGATTGGGATAAAAAAACATTAACTTTATAGAGGACCATCCAAACAATATTGCTAGTAAGTTTTGTTTCCATTGGTTGGCCGGTTTCAGAAAAGAAGCCTTTCAAACTTTTTCCCATAGGGTCCTATGTTAAATTAAGTCCTGCGGTGGCAGCCATTTTGAATTTCCAATTGCCATAAAAAACACAAACTTTATAGAGGACCATCCAAACAATATTGCTTGTAAGTTTTGTTTTGATTGGTTAACCGGTTTCAGAGAAGAAGCCCTTTTTAACATTTTTCCCATAGGGTCCAATGTTAAACTAAGTCCTGCAGTGGCGGCCATTTTGAATATCAGATTGGGATAAAAAACATTAACTTTTTAGAGGACCATCCAAACAATATTGCTAGTAAGTATTGTTTCCATTGGTTGGCCGGTTTCAGAAAAGAAGCCTTTCAAACTTTTTCCCATAGGGTCCTATGTTAAATTAAGTCCTGCGGTGGCAGCCATTTTGAATTTCCAATTGCCATAAAAAACACTAACTTTATAGAGGACCATCCAAACAATATTGCTAGTAAGTTTTTGTTTCCGTTGATTAACCGGTTTCAGAGAAGAAGCCTTTTAAAACTTTTTCCCATAGGGTTCTATGTTAAACTAAGTCCTGCAGTAGCGGCCATTTTGAATTTCCAATTCCCATCTAAAACACAAACTTTATAGAGGACCATCTAAACAATATTGCTAGTAAGTTTTGTTTTGATTGGTTAAACGGTTTCAGAGAAGAAGCCCTTTTTAACTTTTTTCCCATAGGGTCCTATGTTAAACTAAGTCTTGAGGTGGCGGCCATATTGGTTTACCAATCAAAATAAAAAACACAAACTTTGTAAAGGTCCATCCAATGAACATTATGGCCAAGGTTGGTTTCAATTGGCCAAGTGGTTTCAGAGAAGAAGATTAAAATGTAAAAAGTTTACAGACGCCGAGGCCGCCGCCGCCGACGACGACACCAACGGACGCAAAGTGATAACAATAGCTCACATGAACCTTTGGGTCAGGTGAGCTAAAAAGCAACAAAATTACTGCTGACAAATTGGTTATGTTAAGAGGAATCAACAGTTATTAAGATTCACCAGAAAATTTCCCATTAAATTTAACTATGTACGGATTGTTAAACATCAAATCAAACCATAACTAGTCACCAGATTTACTTTTATAACAAATCATTTACAAAAAAACTAAAAATTGCAATACAAATCCTGTAAAAATTATGCTTTTTTAAAATATTGCTTGTAAACCTGCAATCAACAAATTTATATACCCAACCAAATGGATTTTTTCTAAATCCACAATATATTGATAGCAACAAATAACAATGAATCCACAATAACAACTCTAATGGCTCTATGTCACACTGATAATGGGGGATCTAACCCAGAAGGAAAAGTAGTATTTATTTCAAAAGACCATAATTGTTTACATTTACCTGCAGCTCCAACAGAAGTGGGTGTTATACTGGAAATAATTGGCGTAATTGAAGAATCATAAGTATACTGTACTGGTGATGTTGCCGAGATACCATTTACGGTCACAACAATATCAGCAGACCCAGTAGTCTGGAAACAGATAAATTTGAGACAGAAATTAAGTATACCAACATTGATTAAATATGTCCAAATACTATATCACCACAATGTCATCTGTCCAGCAGGTTAGAATAAGAAATGCAAAATACATCTGTATTAGAATTAGTAGCAACCCACACCTTTTTCAGTTGATATCACTGTCAGATAAAGATATTTGTTTTCCTTATCTTTCTGTGCAAAATTTAATAGCTGTTGCACATCAGCCATGCACAGCAAAGTTTTTATTTATCTTTAGATAATTTCCCTCAAAAACACAGGGAAAAGTCTAGTTAGTACACATTGGCAGATTACAAAAGTTTGAAAAAGCTTATTCCTTGAATTATGATTTAGGAAGAGTTGTGGAGACAAGGAGACAGGTTAAAGAGAATAGATGGTATGCTCATGAATTAAATCTGCCTTCTAAACAATGACAATAGTGTAACTGGTTAAATAAAGACATACAATCTGCACATAATTTGGCTTAAATACCACTAGTAACCCCAACATCATTAGCCACAGGTATCTTGAAAAAGACATAAAATACTAAAATAGGAACCATGCTAATTTTCCAATCAATACCCCTTTTGTAGATTTCCATAAACAGAAGGATCATTGTAGCCACTACAAAAAGACAAAATTCTCCTACCTAACCCATTACTCCGTTCTTTTCCAGTATCAGGACCCTACCCATTAATCCTTTCTTTTCCAGTTTCAGTCAAAATTTTGTCCCTGATGTCCAACCTCCCATTTTCCTGTCAATTTATTGTTTGTTAACTTGTTCTCATCCTGAATATACTGTATAAAGGGTTGTATTGTCTGCAGTCTTCAGAAATAAACATTAATGATATTTCATAAGAGAATAAATTACGTATTACACAGTAAAAAACTTTTTTTAAACCAGGCAAAGTTGGCCTCTAATGTCTTCATCTTGAGACATTTTGTGATAACTTGCGCGTGCAGATTGTACATGCATATAAGAATTTTTCCAGTTTTCTAGTCCAAGAAAGAGGTGCAGACAATATGTAAATGCAGACTATACTGGGCTGTTAGGGTAGCTAAAATTATGCTTGATGGACTTAAAGCAAATATTCAATCAATATATAAATATTATATCAACAGTTATGAACATGTATAATAGATTGAATTGATTGATTGGATGTTTTTTTTTTACGTCAAGCAAGCAGTATTTCAGCTATGTTTAGGATGAGAACAAGTTTACCAACAATAAATCAATGGAAAAAAAGAGAGATGGGACACATGTATCACAATTTTGACTCCCACTGGAAATTTATGGAGTATTTAGCAGGGTCGGACAATTTACCCATAGTATGGTCCTAGCATGTATAACAAATTTGTGCCCAGTTTTTAGTCTTAATTGATGGATTTTTAGGTAGTTTGACACTGCAATAGCTGACATTAAAGTAAGATTTTTTTCAAAGAAAATTTACATTGAAATTTGGCAGAAAAAAAGAGTGGGGTTTTTTTTGCAAAATTTAAGGTACTACCTTTGGTCCAAAAATAAGAATCTTTTTGTCAGATTCAAGAAGATGTCATTCTGAAGCACAATGTCAGTATCCGAGATGTCGCAAAAGGTGTAACGTCAAAAAAGTTAAAGGCATATCTTTTGCTTGTTTTTCTGTGGTAAGTTGGAATACTTTTGGGTTTTGGTTTTTAAAACATACTTTTTTGTATGTGAAGATAACCAGTTAACCTTTTTTACTATGAAGGTATAAAATGTCATAGGATAAAACGAACACGTAGCAACATCTGGGTATATGACTTAAAAACACACAGATACATTAGTTTTGTAAAGATGTGTCAGTGACCAATCACATTCCAGGAATAATACTGATCCTGGGATAGATATATATAAATACTGCAGGAAAGATATTTTATATTTTACCACTTACGTTTCCTGGTACCGAACATTTAACCTGTGTTGGTGTAGAGGTTATTAACTCGCACTGGTTTCCTCCAACTGTAATTTCTGGTTCCAAATTAAATCCATAACCTGTTATTGTCAATTCTACACCACCTAATAGAGAAAAAATTCAACCACTGCCAGAAAGTCTGTGCAAATTATGATCTGCTGTTTCATATTTTGTACATTTTTCAAATAGATCATACAATTTAAACCAACCAGCCAATGTCCACCCAAATTTTTTTATGTTATAATTCTAAACATTGTCAAATTTGTCTTTTCTATCATTATATTTGTTGTATAATAAAGGTATACAAATAATTTGCTGCTTTGTTCTTCTAGTATATGCATAACTACTGGTACATGTACAATGAGAGAACACTGAAAGGACAAATAAAAACATTTGAAACAGTTCTGTTTTTTCCTTTGCTGTATGTAGTTTTCATTCTTTTGCCGTTAGTTTTTAGTAGAAAAAGACAATTTTAGCATATTACTAGTAAAAATGATTCTTCAAGAAAATATAAGAGCATTGTCTAAAATATGCATTCAATTTGTACCCACTATGAAAAGGAAAGAAAAACTCGACAAAGAACCACTGTTCTTCCTCTTTCTAAGGTATATTCATACAATTTTGATATTAATTCCAACAATGTACCTATATATTGTATGTTAATCTTTCAAAACATCAATTAAAGTGAAAAAAAGATAATGGAAACAAAGGCAAGATCTATTTTTGTACAAATAATTCTAACCAGTAGCTCTTTTGTTAAAAATATTTTTCTGTATTCTACTTTCAAGGCCAAAATGAGTTATATAAAGTTAACTTTTTTAGATGTAATCATGTATCTTCAAAGCTTTACCTCCTAGTGCCCCTGTTGTTGGACTTATTGATATTATGTCCATTAAATATCGGAATGTAATATTGCCTCCATCATGTACTGCTCTCCCTGTACCATCAACAGCGACATCTACCAAGTAGGTACCAGACGATCCCTGACCTACTGTACATGTGACACTATTTGTATCTCCAGTTGTAGGTATACACAGGACACCACCAATGGTTACGTGTGTGTCACCAGCTGTAGGTCCTAAGTTTGTACCACTGATCACAATGGATGTTCCTGGAGCACCTACAGAAAATAATTTATTGGAAACTCAATAAAATTGTTTTCTCTCTATAACGATACTAGTTTGTGAATTTAAATTATGATTAATCACGTAATTTACTTTTCACTAGGCCGAATTTTACTGCCATTATAATCGGAAGTTAGATTTGTGATTTGTCGGATTAACGGCAGAATTCAGTCCTATTGCTCGTAATGTAGCAAATAAAACATTCTAACTTCAGTGTATTTATACAAAATTCACACATTATATTCATCTTCTTTACATTATTAAAGCTTTAGACATGGCGAAACTAACAGGAAACGTTCTTTATTGAAGAAATTTCTCTTTTTTGTCTTTGAAGATCACGTGGAAAATGCTATGTTGATCATTTTTTCTGTATATGGATAATGTGATCTAATTTTATTATAAACGTGCTAATTTGCATACTATAACAACAATTCCGTAGTAAGAATCTAATAATGTACATATGTATTACTCAAGATGCAACCCACCATTCAGTTTAGGGTTTCTCAATGTTTATCGTGTAGAAAATGTAATTTAAAAGATACACGAATGTCTATTAATACATGGGTTATTAAAAACAGCAATAACTATAATCACATATCAATAATGATCGATTTAAAACACGAAACTAATAAAAAAAAATGGTGACACTGTCCAAAGATATCAAGAGCGACCATGTCTGATTGTATAAGGAACTTCTTTTGGACATCAAAGTGCTGGGAGTGATTCACTCCCGCTCTGCTACATTACGAGTAATGGGACTAAATTCTTACCCTTGCAAAAACAAAAAACAAAAAAGAGGGTACGATTATTCATGCTAACTTTTCACTAGTGGTTACAAATACTTAAAGAAAATGTTATTGCATAGACAATATTGTCCAGTTATTTGAATAACAACAATACCTGAGGTTGGACTGACACTAGTTACAGTTGGTGAGTTAGCAGAGCTCCATTCAAAAGTACAATCTCCAGAACAAACTGTAGGGATTCCATTTACATATACCATTACCTAATGTTGGATGAGACAAAAAAACAAATTACAAATATGATCCTGATATGACTTAAATATTGTCTGACTTTTATTTCATATTTCTTAAATGAAAATGTCCTCAGGATCATTTAGGAAAACTTGAGGCTTCCAGGAGCCTGTAATCACTCACCTAGAACACAATGACTTAACCTTCTTTAAATTTTTGCAATTTAAAGTTTAAGTCTAGTTGTTATAGCTTTTAAGTTACTGGGAAAAAACTAAACATTTCTTCAAAAACTTTGATCAAGTACAATAACTCCTATAATGTGCCATCAGACAATTTCTGAAAAAAATTAATGATAGGCCTTTCTTATGATTAATTCAGTTGCACACTAGGTGTAATAGACATTAATTTATAACACAAAACATATTATTAAAGGAAAATAAATCCTAGAGTCATCTGATAATTTATAATAATGATTTGTAATCTTTGCCTTGATGAGGATTTGTGCAATTTAGTTTCACTCCAAATGTTACAGCATTTAAGTCACAGGGTATAAATTTCACCAAAAATTGTTATTAAAGGGCAATAACTCATATCAGGAGTCATCAGAAAATTTTAAATCAATGAAATGAATTGTAAGTCTTGTATTTGCTGATCAGTTTTGCAATTCCGGTTTCACTCCATCTGTTATACAGTTTTCTCTTTCAAGATAAAAGCAGAAAATTTGATTTAAAAAAAATCGAAGAATGTGTCCATGGGACACAAATGCCCCGCTAAATGAAGTCCCAAACAGGAAGTAGTTGTCCGACGTACAACTTGTGATATTGAACCACCCTGCGTAATTTCAAATTGTTCTCATGTATGTTTTCTGAGAAAAGCTTGAAGGATATTCGTACGGATGGACAAACAAACATACGTACAAATGAAGTCCCAAACAGGAAGTAGTTGACTGACAGGTCTGAAAGTCGCTTAGGGCGTTCAACTTGTGATGCCAAATTTCAAATTGTTCTCACGTATAGTTTCTGAGAAAAGCTTGACGGAAATTTGTACGGACTGACATGAGTAAAACTTAATGCCCCCGGACATGTTGTCGTGGGGACATAAAAATTGTCATTAAAGGGCAATAACTCCTATATGGAGTGGTTTAATCTGGGACCTACAATGTTTTGCAGACAATGTCTTGTTGATCATTTAAGGTTAACCTCTACTAAATAGATTTACACAGGTGACCATTATAACATTTTATAGAATACTGAATTTACCTTAAGTTCACTATTAGTGACACCCTTATTTTCTCAAAATACCATGTCTTCGCTAACAAATATTTGACTGGCACAACAATATTAAAGTCTAATAAGAATGTTTTGTAAAGTTTACAAAATTACATCACAAATAGAGTTAGTTTCAGTTGTCAGATGGATAGTCTGTAAAGTTTAATACAAAATCTAATACTTGCTTGAAATTATTAAATTTGGATTCATTTCACTTCTAAAATATGTGTGCATCATATGTACTTAATTTTAAATAGGCTTATATAAGACTTAAAAAAAAAGTTGCATCGATAAAAAATAAATGTTGTAATAAAAAATAACAACAAAAATTTCATATTATTTTTTTTGCAATCTCTAAATTGATCTTTAAAAACCGACATTCATATGACATTTCATGTGACGTCACCATTACAAAGATGTCACGTGACCACTGGAATTAAGAGGCACTTTTATTGTGTTGAGATGTAAAGTCAATTATGAATTGAACATTATAAATAAATAATAAAAGACCATATTGTCTGTGCCAGCATTTTGGCAATGCCTACTCCAAATTAATTTAATAAATATTGACCAAAAACATGTGTTGACACCTATGTTACTTGTTTAGTAACAGTGGCGATCTTTGTCTTTTAATCAATACCATGGGTAAAAATTTAAAACAAGGCAGCATAAGGCCAAGTTAGAAAAAAAAGAGCACAGTGGCTTCCGAGGAGACGATTTTTGGAAAGTTTAGGACAGGCGACAGACAAGGGACACCAAGTGATGGCAAACGCTCACATGAACCTTTGCTTTGGTCCAGGTTAGCTAAAAAACAGGATAAGTAATTAGATATCTGTTATTAATCAATCTTAACTCTGCCGTCATATAAAAAGTTTTTATTTGTTTGAATGGTGTTTAATGTTTTAGCCGTTTCCATCTATATCATCCCGTCTGGTTTTTACTGGGGAGAAGGCAGGAGTAACCAAAGAAAATCCTGACCTTCTGTACGCACATAAAAATCAAACTGTCATGTAGTTTATGAAAGTTCAAACAGTTTCCTACATTTAACTTTCAAAAAATACATGGTCATTTCCTTTATGATGTATTAAATGCAGAATGTCTTACAAATTTGAGCAAACATTACAATTTAGTTAAAGTAAGTTCTGATGTTATGAATAAAATGTTGCAATAATCTTGTATCTGTTGATTTAACAGTAAATTCATGCTATTTAAGATACCCTTTGTTACATCACAACCTACCTGAGGCTCAGCATGATCAGTTCGTAACATATCCCCTGGTATTGGGCTATACCATAAACCTCCATCCTCTAAAACTTCTACTATGACTACAACTTCTCTGCCTGATAATCCAGTACTATCAACCTATAAAATGATAAGAAGAAATTGTTTCCAAAATGTACAAAAAAATACACATAAAAAAAAAACATTTATATAATACATTTGTCAGTTATGATTTTTCCATATTCAATTGTTCAAGGGAGCAGACAAAAAAATTGTTTAATTATATTATTGGCAAACACAGAACAAAAGTAGTTCTACTTTCACTTGCATTTATATTTCTGAATGAAAAGTAGATTTGTATTATGCACACAATATTTTAAAAGTGGAAAGAATCAAAACTCATTGATTTCAATCATGTATTAGATTTTGTATGAAACTTAAGTCAGAATCTGTTTCTATCCACATGAAAAGGGAAACTAGCTTAATTTGTGATGTCATTTTGTAATGTTTACAAAACATTCTAATTAGACTTAATCTTGTTACACTGTTCAGTTATTTCAGACATTTTTTGCAGAGAAAGACATGGTATTTTGAGAAAATAAGGTTGTCACTAATAATGAACTTTAGGCAAGTTCTAGAAAAAATTATTGTAACTATGGGCAGCTATGTTATCATTTAGTAGAGGTTAACCAGAACCATCCAATAAACATACATCTACAGTATGGCTTTAATTAACTTTGCAGTTTCTAATAAAAACATTTTTTCCATATAGACCTACGTTGAACTAAGTACTGCAGTGGCAGCCATTTAAATTTTTTTATTGGCATTAAAAATAAACAATACAGAGTACCAGTTACTGAATATCCCTGAAATGTTCATATTTTAGAGAAAAAGCCTTATAAAATTTTTCCTATTGATTTTTGTGTTAAATTAGGTGTGATGGTAGACATTTCTGATCAGAAAGAAAAAACTAACTTGTATACATTTTTTTATAGTGTTCTATGTTAAAATAAGACCTACATTGACGGCCATTTTGAATTTTTGATCAGAATATTAAAAAATAAATCTTTCTGTAAAACCATTTATTATTGAACATTTTGGCCAAGCTTGCTTATAATTAGCCCAGTGGTTTCAGAGAACAATATTAAACAGGGAATTATTCAGTTGTTTATTACCAACTGGGACTTTAACTCTTGACACTGACCATTAACCTAGTTCCCCAAAATCAATAGGTTTCAAACATACCTTACACAAGTGGCATGATGCGTCCATGCTTGATGTGAATAAATGTAGGATTCTTAGATCTATTGTCCCTAAAAATCTTTGAGAAAGTCATGTTCTGGGATGCCAATAGATGTGCAACTGCATACCAGATATTGTTCTTTGAAAACATGATTTTAGTATTTTCTGAATTTGTTAAGAATATTTTTTTTTCTTGAGACAGGAATGTTTATGAAAAGCTTCACAGTAAAAATTACAAATGACTTACCTGTAAGTTGGGTAGATCTCCAGGCAATGTTTCAAAAACAATAGAGATTTCAAAATTGGAGCAAATACCATTACGTTGGACTTTTACTACACCTATACCATCTATTGTTTCCAACATGGCTGTCAGTTGTGTCTCATCCATGTCATAGGAGATGCCTTATAACCAAAACAATGGGTAAAAAATAAATCATCTTTATAGTGAATAAAGAAGTGTATTAAATAAAAAAATTACATTTTAACTTTAAACAGATAGTCCAAAATCACTAACCTTGAAGTTACTTTCAAAAAATAGGGACATGAGATAAAACACTGCAAAGAAACACCTCAGGACCAACTCCAGCAAGGCCAAGATTTTTTAAAATGTTTGTTTCTCGGTCTACCTACTTACCAACAAAAAAGGTTGCCTATTACAATGTACAAGTTTTCATTGCTCTAATGGAGTTTACCGTAGCAAAATAATCTGGAAACTTCCAACATTACCTTTGATTGCAAATTTATAGTGTACCAGTGTAAATCCTTAACCAAAAAGAAATGACATTTCACATCTTCACTATTGGTCTTTGACCTTGTCCTTGAAATGGTCACTAGATCAATGATCAAGGTCAAATTTGTGACATTATGTTATGTGCAGATCTTCTGCTTAACAATAAGGGAAACATATTTAAATCCTTGACCAAACTGTGGGGTCTCAGAGGTAGAGTGGTTAAGGTAGTTAAATATTTACGATTGTTCTTGTGCCTGTTAACACTTAAGTTGTGGGGTTGAATCTCATTGCAGGCAGGGTGTACTTGACAAGGATGGCCAGGTTTCCTACTGAAGGTCATTAGTTTTCTCATAGTACTCTGGCTTCCTATCCAATCAAAACTGGATGCCATGATATTGCTAAAAAATTGCTGAAAGCAGTATTAAAGATCATTCAACAAACAAAAAAGGAAAGACAACTGACCAAAATTTAGAATTTTCATATGTTTTTACTCTTTATAAAAATGATTTTACTTGAACTAATTAAATTCATTGGCAATAGCCATGTCTAAGTAACTATAAATGACATTGCTGCTGTTAACTCCTATGACCTTCCATACAGTTATACTGTTGTTACCATCACTTCTTATAAATTACATTTAAATCCTGTCATCAGAAACAGAATACAAAAATCCTTTATTCAAATATCTCTGTTGTGAAACAAGAATATGATGGCATAAAACTCACCTTCTACAGTTAGATTTCTGAAGGTAACACTAAAATTTCCCAAAATCGGTGGAGAAGCTGCCAGTGTTCTGGTAATGGATACAGATCCACCACTTCTGATCTGGCCAGGTATGTTGTCAAACAGTGGAAAATTACTGCCACATTCATGGGGAACTAATGTGATTTCATAAACCCCTGAACTAGGGGAAGCAACTGATACAGATTCAATCAAAGCACCATTGGGTTTGGCTGATGGCAAACGATGTATGTTAATTTCTGAAAAATAAAAAAAACATCTTAAGTATTACTAGTTAACTAAATCAATCATAAATGATATCTAGCTAGTACTAAACAACAGTAAATAACACATAATATGTATATTTAGTCAGAGTTGTTGATAAAAGAATTCTATTCTTTCCTCTTTTCAGTAATGGACGTATTGTTCATCACTAAAATAAAACTGTTGGACCCATCACAAGTTTTAGAACATGTGCAGGCAATCTTAAAAGCAGTGAAGGATTTGTGGATAAAAGAAAGTGAGATGAAGATGACGTATACAAAGACTTGTTGTGGATCCTTGCATATTTTTGCATGGAAACATAAAGAATAATATAATTATACCTGTGACATTAGTGAGAAGAGCTTCGCGACCAATATATACATCATCAATATAAAACTGTTTGGCAGATCCAATTTTGTAAACTATTATTTCACTAATCCAGAAAAATGTCACTGTAGGTTTGATGTTTTTCAGTTCAGCTAGCATATCAAGACAGTAGTAATTCCACCTACAATAATAAATGTATCATTATCACACATCCATATTAGGCTGTATATATATTGATAAACCATAAACTATTAAAGATCTATGCTCCATTTCTTTACTCCAGTGTTTATATTTATTTGAATACTTAAAGGAATGTGCTCTATTTAAAAACAAGCTTAATTTACTGCATAGCACGAGTACGGAATTAAGTAAATAATTTGTATTACCCTGGGTTTTTTTCTAAGACAACAGGAACATTAGTAGCAGAGTTCTTTAATTCTCCCAGCGAGTCTTCATATTGGTAGACTAGTCTGATTATATTCTGAAGCTGGTTTCTTTGGTAAGCAAAACACAGCTAAAACAATGATAATTTACATAAAATAGTTTGATAATTTAAAGGTTGACGTAGCTAGATTAACATCTCATGCATACTATTAAGTGTGCTTTGTCTATGCAAAACAAACTACGGCACAATGTATTTATATTAACATTTTGTTTTTTAGAAAGTTGAGTTAACAAGTTTATACAGTTTTATATCTATATATTTTATTTTAACATGACTAGATGTTTGTCATTCTCTTAAATACTGCATACTTATACTTACAAGAGTAACAGTTTTAGAAGACTTAAATGAATCATCTGGGTATAAAAGTTACAGTGAAACAAATTATATTATTTTCTAAATAGAGAAAAATAAAACCAATAAGAAATGATGTGGCCATTGTTCTGGTTTTTTGGTTATAGATTTACAAACCCACTGACCATAATTTTTGACAATTTGAAAAATTCTAATTTTTTTGTTTGATATCAGATTTTGGTCAAAGTTTACTTTTTTTTTTGCATTCTTCAAAATGTCTGAATGGAATTTTTTTTCACTTTCCAGCAAGAAAAAAACAACTAGATATAAGTGAGATAGTACCCATCTCTGGGGGCCTCGGTGGCCGAGTGGTCAAGGTAGTTCATCTACTATTGATGACGTGGTCTGTCAACACTGAGATTGCTGGTTCGATTCTCACTGCAGGCAGGGTGTACTAGACTCCAATCTTAATTGACAAGGATTGCCAGTTTCCCTACCACAGGTCGGGGTTCTCTCCGGGTACTCCGGCTTCCTCCCCCAATAAAAACTGGACGAAATAGCTGAAAAATTGCTGAAAGTGGCGTTAAAACACCATTCAAACAAAACAAAAACCCATTTCTGTTGGCCCCGCTGACCTTGAGGTAAAGGTCAAAGATCATCAACCATGGTGCAACACCTTGCCATGATCTTATCTACACACATACCAAATATCAAAAGCCTACCTGAAAAGATAGAAAAGTTACAGCCTGGACAGGACTAGTTTCGAACGGACGAACAGACTGATAACTATAGGGCCTCCGCCACAAAGTGGTGGGTCCCTAATGATATTATGTTGAATCATTATGCATTTATTCAAATAAAAAATGTCTTCACACAATGTTAAGTATTACGTAAAGAACATCAAAGGAAAACTTGGCACTCAGTGCCACAAACATAAAATTTTCACTTTAAGGAAGTTAATGTTGAAACATAAGCCCATTTTAGATACAGTGGACTCCACTTAATTGCATACCTGTTAAATGCGTATTTCCCTTAATTGCATAAGACTTCAAAACGCCAAACCATTCCCTATACTCTCCATTTAAAAAATTTTGGCTAACTGCTTGAAAATTATTAAGAAATTTAAAAATTCCTGTTAATTGCATAAAATTATCCAGAAATGGACTAACTACATGTCGAAAACTTACATTTTTCTAACAAGGTTATTACAGTGTCTAGCACTAGGATTATCAAAGCATGTTTTGACAATCTTTTTATGTGGAAAATTTTGTTAAGTACATCACTAAAGTGCTGCTTAACTAAGTAAATTAAAATACCTAAATGCAAAACATTATTAACTAAAACTTCTTAGTATTTGTTTAATGTGGATCCGACCTCTGGCATTGCACAATCCTACCTTGAAACTCAAAACCTTCTGAGCTATCCATTACCTTGTGAATATGAAGAGTGATGAAAACTTAAACCAGTCAGTTGATCTTTTCAAAATTGAATGGACAAGAAAATAGTTCTTGAAAATAAAATTTGTTTTAATGAAACAATTTTCCAACTTTATTTAGACAAATTCTTTCCCAAATGTGGAATTTAAGTTGTAAGTTCATCAATTTGCAGGAGCCCAAGACTGTATTTCAAAAATATTATGAAAATCTGTTGAGCATTTTGCCTAGAAAAAAATGCCACATCCCCAGCTGGACTTTAACCTGGGACATCTTGTGCTAAAGCCTTTTCTCTACCAAATTAGATAAAAATTACCATTAATGCAGTTAGTAAAGGTGGATTTGAACATAGTCTGGGTCCTATAATCTTCATATTTTTTTTACCTACTTATAATCTTTGTACTGATTGTGATTCCAACCATGCCTAGGGTAATATGGTATTTTCAAGCTACATTCAAAATTAACTCTGGGTTTATTTTTAGCCATGGAAAAAAAATCACCACAGGAAATTGACTATAACACACTTAAGGCAAAATAAATATGCAATGGTATTTTGAAACCTCTCCATGGAAACATAACGTGCCTTAGAACACAAACTTAACCTCCCAGTCCAATTTCATACATTTCTGAAACAGTCAAGACTAGGACAATCTTTACCAAACCAAATCTTTCTTTTATAACAGAGGCCATACTGCTAGAATATTTAAAGAGTAAGTAAATTATATCAAATGTAGCTAGGAAACTCAGTTGTAAAGACAGACAGAAACATATACCGTAAAACGCTGTGTATAGTCCTCATTTACGTATTGTTCGCACCCATTTCTTGGACCAGAAAATTCTTATATGCATGTACAATCCGCACGTACAGTTTTCACAAAAGTCTCAAGATGATGACATCCAAATCTGACTTGGCCGCGCTTCTTAACAAGTTTTTACTTTAATATGAAATTTATTCTCGTTTTAAATATCATTTATGTTTATACTTTTATTAATTTCTAGTGACTGTAATAAATTAAATAAAAAATAGAGCCTTCTCATATCATCTATTTTGATCGTTGTTAAAACAGAAAATCACACATTTCGAAACCAAAACAATCTGTCAACTTTGATTCATCAACTAAAACAAAGAAAAAAAAAGGTAACATGTTTTATTTTAATTCCTGAATGATTGCCATCAAAACATCGATCTTTAAACACTTGAGGTTACATAACGATGCCATTTTCATTTTATGCAATACAGGTTACACATCTACTATTTTCTTATCTGTTTTAATTTTTATTCGTCCTATATAATTAATATAATATTACTAAAAATAATTTAAGTAAACATTCATATCATAACAATGTATACATCTGGGATTTTGTAAAAGAATAATGTTAGAATAGTAGGGAAATACCGCATATGACACTACAACAAAATGGCGACCCCGATTGACAACAATCAATGGGACGAAAAAAACTTGATCGAGTCTGTATTTATGTATAATCCGCACCATTCCTTGCAACTAAAATTAAAAGAAAAAACCGCAGACAATAGGACCCTAATTATGGTACATCTATAAATTACTTTGCAATTGTGATAAATGTTTTTTTTCCAAATATTACCGTTGTTACACTACTGGATAACTTTATGGCAGTTCCCCTGTACAGTGCATTTGGGTTCTTAGCAACATAACGACCACAGAATGGTTCAACTTCATTAGTTGTTGATCCCCAAATACCACTTGGAAGTCCTGTTTCATATGTATAAAATTTAAACTTTGCTGCAGGGCTAGTCAAGAAACTTGGACATCTTGTACCAAATAATGACTCCAAAGCTGTTTTGAGCTAGAAAGTAAAAGATAAAGTTATTCTCACATGGTACCAGCATTTTTAGCTGGTTATTAGCTGGTTTAGCTGGTTATATTTTTAGCTGATATCCTTGTTTCAACCCGTGGGTGAGATTAGAATTTCGTGCTCCTTTTCCTGTAAAAATGTAGAGTGACGTCAACTGTCGGTTCAGCGATAAAAATTATAAAATATTTGCTTTTGTTTTCTTTGCTTACTCTGCAATATTACTAAATGTTAATATTACTAAATATTAACATGAAAACAACATATTTGAGCTTCCGCAACCAAAACTATGCTACAATATGACCGCAATACACATCAAAACAAACATGTTAATGCAAAAATTTTATACTGGAGATTACTTTTAGGGTAGATAACTCTATATGTTGTGATATTTTCCAACAGAACAGCACCAGATTTGTTTAGCATAATAGTGAGAAATAGAGTCAAATACCAGTAGAAGGGCAAGACAGGAAAATCTCAGACACCCAATGAAAAGATTTCTGGTCTCCAATGAGGCTCTGCTGAGTTGGAGATCAAAAGAAATCTTCCAACGGGTGTCTGAGATTTTCCCATCTTGCCCTCCCACTGGTGTTAGATACTTTATTTCTTTTAGAATTTATTAAGACAAACTGTTGAAGATTATCTAAACAGATGTAGGCATCTTAAGTTTATGTTAAGAAATTTAGAAAAACAGCAGGTGGAAAGAAATGTCAAATCTCATAGAAATAGTACCACAGAAAAACAAACATCCATAATTAACAGACAGTTGTTCATATTATTATTATCAATACAGTGTAATATGTATTTGGATTGAAATTCATATAGTCTATACAACAGGCCACAATATTTAAAGACTATTTTTCTAGCTATTACCGCAAGAAAAGGTATCAAATGTAAAAGAGATATGATCAATCATGTCACTTGCCTGATTTGCAGAAGCTCCAGTGGGAATTAGTGGAGAAGGTATATATTCCATTGTCACTGTGAAGTATTTTCCACTTGGTACACCTGCTGTTATCTGACTGACAGAAACTTGGAGAGTCTCTCCTTCAGTACCTGGGTTGGTGAGGACATCAAGGTAAGGAAAATCTCCTGTAAACAATAACCAACTTATCACCATTACTTTTATTTATCTCTATTTTGTAAAATTTTTCTTTGATCATGCAAGATGAGAGAATCGATATCACCCTACTATTGTCACATGGATATCATTGTCAGTTTCTAAGGACAACATGACATCACAATGTTACAAAACAGCGATAAACAGAAACTGTTGGTTTTATATTTCATTGATCTTATTTTCCATCTGGCTGCTAGCAGCTTGGTGGATAATTTCGATCTCGGAAATACTGATTGATTGGATGTTTGCTTTATGTCTAGCAAGCAGTGTTTCAGCTATATTCAATATATTCAATAAGTTAACAAACAATAAAATAATTTAATAAAGATGGGCCAAGGTGAAAAAAATTTTGAATTTCATTGGAAAAGTATGAAGTATGGGTAGGGGCAGAAAATTTAGCCTTTTGTAGCAGCTACAATGAGCCTACTCTTATCAACATCTACAAAAGGGACTTTATCATGCCAGGAGCATGGCACTCTCCAAACATGTTACCCACTTTGGACGGTGGTCACACTTTTCATATTATGACTTGAAAACCCCCGAATGAAGAGCATTGTATATGTAAAAATCAAAATGATGTTTGTCATATTTCGACTTCCGTATAGAATTTACAGCACTTATTTTCGTTTTATAGGCGCACTGAAAACTTCCTGGTTATCAAAATGTTACATTTTCTAGTTTGAAGTCAGTGTTCTTTATACATACATACTAGGCGTTTTTCAAAATTCTCAAGACGGAAAAGTGTGTGTGCATAATAAAAAAATGCACATAAATAGTAGTATGCAAAATACATAAATATCATGGCACATTTAATATTTAAATATTTAAATGTCCTGATTTTTAATGTACATTGCAATAGTTTTACTACTGAGTACTGTATGGGATCTTAAAAAAAAATTCAAACCTCTTTCTGAGTTAAATGTGATAGTGAGTACTGCTCCTGGAGCTCCAGATGGCAATGTTGTTGAAGTGACAGTAACAGATTCACTGCTGTCAAAGATGGAGAGTGCACTCAAAGCAATTTCAATATCTGCTGCATCAGTAACTGTCTTTAGAGGTTCTAATAAAAAAGAAACAACATTTTCACAAGTAACTTGATCATTAGCAGTACCATACTGAAAATACTCATACTATTTAAGGACCAGTCTACATCAATCTGTATGTTATAAATCAGGTCTACTAAATTTTAATAAGTAGACCTGATTTATAACATACAGGTTGATGCATGTAGTAATCTGGTTATAAAATTCAGGAATAATAAGTCATTTCTGCAGTAAAAGTGTCTGCAAAAACCATTTCGATTCTAAAATCTAATATTCTTGTTATCAGTCACATACTTAAAGGTATTGTTTTTTATAAGAAATTGATGCCACTGAGTATTATTAAAATATATTAATTAAATAAAAATGCTAAAAATAAAGATACTTGGCACAGGTCCACATTCCCAGTCTACAGTGTCTGTGTCAAATTTTTTTACTTTAAATCTGACCTTATTTCTTCAACTGACTATTAACTTATCATTTAGAATGATGTGTAAACTTACTTGTATACACTCCATAAAGACCCAGTTGATATGTAGCATCGCTAAGGGAACCAGAATTTTCTTCAATGGTTATTTCCTGGACTTCACTTGTTACTGTCCCTGCATTTAAGTTGGCCACTGTTATCGTTTGGACTTCTCTTTCAACTGCAGAAAACAATGATTATTATGATTTAAACTGTGTATCAACACATCAAGTATTTGTGAGTTATCCAATTGTCCAGAGGTAGACTTTAATGCATGTTAGATTGTCCAGTATAAAAAAAAATCTGTTCAACAATTATCCAGAACAATAATGCAAATATTGAAATAAGAAAAATAAGGGATAAGAAATATTACTAAAAAGAATTAAACAAAAAAAAACTAAAATGATTCTTTTTACATGTGTAATACTGATTATTTGCAATGTATATACTACTTGAATGAACCATCCTCACAAGTCCGTGTTTCGTTGTCCATGAACCCTGACAAACTTAGCAAGGAATTTCCCAGGCTAGAAGTCACTATATTGATTGGCTACATCATACCTTAATGTAGCCAATCAACAGCTCGCTTTCTTTCATGACTTGGTTTGGGGATATCCCGATGGATTGTAAATACCAAACGGATGTGTTGCATAGACCATGTGAAAATTAGTGTATTTTATACAGTCTTTTATTACCTGTCGTGAAAATTAGTGTATTTTATACAGTCTTTTATAACCTGTTGCTGTATCATTCATTTCTTTTATCACCTGTTTAAGGCTCAGTACCTGTTGATGCTATACCACATTACTGTATTTACCTTTTGATGTTACTTTTATTATCTGTTTCTCCTGTACAGCAAGACCAGTCATTGAGTTAATAAATTTGGTTTGCAAGTAGCGAGCAGCTACTTTTAGAGTAGATACCAAGGTAGCTTCTGAGTGTAATGCTTCAATGTAGTAGCTGAAAAATAAATAACCGCCTAAAATTTCCCCAGGAATAGATATAATCCTGTTGTGTTTGATTATGTTTTATAATATCTGGAAACAGCAAGAGACGATATTCAAAACAAACCAGAAATAACACTACCATGTTATTTTGACATCATCGGTATTATAAAATATAATATACACATGCCTGTGTGTGAACTGTGAGCACACTGACAAAGGGATACACCTGCTTCGCTTCAATTCCAATTATCTCCCTTGAATAATATCCGACAGCGACAAAAATCATACACATCTACATATGATGTCCTTCCTTCATGTAAAGTTTCATCAAAATCCGTCAAGCGCTTTAGGAGGAGAAGCGCTTACAAGGATGTGGACAGACAGACAGACAGGCAGACAGACAGACAGATGGACAGGACAGACAGACAGGGTGATTCCTATATACCCCCCAAACAAGTTTCAGGGGGGTATAAATAACAATGACCCAAAATGTCAAGACAATTTATGAACACGAGTTTGAGTCTGAAAACTAAAAAAACCCTTTTTTTCACAAACAAAAGTTCTGTAATTCAATACCATAAAATCAGAATTTTACAAAATGAAAGGAACCTGAAATCTTCCTTAAAGTTTAAGACAATTGATAAAAAACTGTTTTGAGTAAGAGTCTGAAGTCTTTTTTCACCAAAAAAGTAGCAAAACCCCATTAAAAAAATAAAATTTTAACAATGTGAAGAGACAAATAGGCTAACATAACAAACAGTCTGAAGAAAAAGGCATTCACAACATTTGGACCATTGACAAGAGGGATAAACGGAAAGAGGAACAGCACAACAGTGAAACAGACAGACATTTGTTTAACATAAGATATCCATCACAGATTGGGGTAAAGAAAATTGTAAAAAGTCACTTTGTAGAAAATAGTAAATAATAATGGGTAAATAAAATATAATTTGACTAAGAAAATTTGGATAAATCTGATAAGACTTGAAAATGGACCCAATTTTGTTGACCTATGGCTTAAGATTCCTAAGATGTAAAGAAAAATGTCAAGTGTTAACACTGTCACTGTAAACCAATATGTATGTCTCACCTCCAGGGACAACTGCTGCAAAATTAATAACTCACATGGGTCTGTTCCAAATAAACTTAAATCGAAATGTCATCTCACTTACTGTTTATCTTTTTGCAACATAAGTCTATTTGACACCTGACTTGCATGTTTGTACCATGTTGTTGAGTAGCTTGGGCATGCAGCCACTTGCACCTATGTCAAATAGAAAAAATTACCAAGTGATATGATTAGTTGTAACTAACAGGTAAGCAAAGTGATGATGTATAATGTATACATGAAGTATTGAGGTGTTGAGGTGGTGGTCTTTTTGGTAAATTGTCAAACCTGCACCTTTGGGAAGGTAACTATATTTAATGGAAAGCACGAGCAGCTGAACTAAAAAATTGCTTACACATTTATTTATATACTTATACAATTAAGGAAGCTTCCCCTCCTAGTATAAATTACTGTAGATCTCTTTGACAATTTTTAATTTTCTATATAAATTTCAACATATACAAATAAATAACTTCTTGGGGATTTAAGAAAATTAAACACAAACCTTTAATTAGCTTTCCCAGACTGTAGAAATAAAATCATAAAGATTCATAATTATACAGACATAAATAATTAACCACAATATATCAATGCAATTTCAAAATGAGATTTGAAATAAATCTTCATGTAAAAATATCAATATTAATGTCTTTGTAATGACTTCCAGTACACATACTTTAAATTTATTGTTACCTTGTTAGCAGGATCAGCATCCATGCTGAAATACAAAATGGCTGAATCATCACAAAATATATGTAATGTATATTCTCCACTGTGTGGTGGTACAAAAAATCCATGAATTCTGGATGAATAATAATCTAATGCCAATTCAGAAAATGAAAAGTCATCGATAACTGATGAACTGTAGTCCGAGGCATTTGGAAGCAAATTCCAGATATCTGGTAATGCAGCAAAACTTAAGAAGGTTTCACTGAATTGCTCAAAAATCAGTCCTCTATTGCCTGTTTAAAATCAAACAAAACAATATTGTGTAAAATAATGCATTTCTTAAACTATCAACAAATATATTTTAATAAATGAGGTAAACAAAACAAGAGATTAATTAATATTTGCACAATTAAGAATGGAAAATGAAAAAAGATGTGCATAACATCATTTAAAAAACTACAAACAGATGGTTATAAACAGCTAGCCTCATTAAAATATACATGCTTATCAACTTCAAATGAATAAATATTCAACTACTTCTTATGCCAGCCATTTCTGTCAGATGACTACTATTAAAAATATCTGTCACTAACCTGCAAGGCCCTTGTCAATCAGTCAAAAAATTAATGATTAGTAGGAATCGAAAGAAAATGAATAAATGTGAATTTAATTTTGTGTATGTGTGTCATAATTAAAATGATGGTCACAAAGGTGAAAACAAAGTTTTAGTAATGAATAAATCTATGTCTGGATTTGACTTTCTAAACTTTGTGTGTATATGTTATTTCTCCACTACTGATTACAAACTACTTAAATTCGCAAAATTGTGAGAAACATACCTGAATACCTTGGTGCAGACAACTCTGCAGATGTTCTACACCGAATTTCTGAATCAGTAATTGGTGCTGATACATAACACTCAGTATCTAGAAATACATAAACAACAGCCTTTGTATTTAAATGTACAAGACAAATACCTTGAGTAATATTTAATATATGCACTTGCTTTGCCTATTTATTACTAAGAGATTGTTTGTTTGTTTGAATGGTGTTTTAATGCCACTTTCAGCAATTTTTCAGCTATTTCATGGCGTCCAGTTTTTATTGGGGGAGGAAGCCGGAGTACCCGGAGAGAACCCCCGACCTGCGGTAGGAAAACTAGCAATCCTTGTCAATTAAGATTGGAGTCGAGTACACCCTGCCTGCAGTGAGAATCGAACCCGCAATCTCAGTGTTGACAGACCACGTGATCAATAGTAGACGAACTACCTTGACCACTCAACCACCGAGGCCCCCTATTACTAAGAGATAAAAAACTTCATACAAAGTTATTGTCATTGGTTGACTCAGTTGAGGATCAAACATATTATCTCCAATATTTCAAAGTAAAAAAATAATAAAATTATAGATCAAACTTGAGTAAACATGTAGACTGTGTCCATCTGTTCATTCCCATTTGGTCAAGGCAGTATTTTACTGCCGTTATAATCCGAAGTTAGTTTTGTGATTTGTCGGATTAACGGCAGATTTGAGTCATATTGCTCGTAATGTAGCAAATAGAAAATTCTAACTTAGGTCTATTTATACAAAATTCAAACATAATATTCATCTTCTTTATGTTAATAAAGCTTTTAACATTGCAAAACTAACATGAATGATCTTTATTGAAGAAATTCCTTTTTTCGTGTTCAAAGATGCACGTGGAAAATGCTATGTTTATCAGTTTTCCGTATATGGATAATGCGACCTAATTTTGTTATAAACGTGCTAATTTGCATACTATAACAACCATTCAGTAGTAAGAATCCTGTAATTTACATATGTATTACCCAAGATGCAACACGCCATTCATTTTCGGGTTTCTCAATGTTTTTCATGTAGTAAACGTAATAAAAAAGAGACACGAATGTCAATTAATACACAACGCACATTGGGTTATTAAAAACGGCAATAACTAACATCACATATCAATAATGATCGATTTTCAACACGAAACCGATAAAAAAATGGTGACACTGTAGAAAGATATCAAGATCGACCACGTCTGAATGTATATGCAACTTCTTTTTTTTGGACATCAAAGTGCCGGGAGTGATTTACTCCCGCTCTGCTACATTCCGAGTAATGGGACCAAATTCGTACCCTTGCCAAAAACAAATAATAGCGAGGGTACGATTAAGTTGGCTAGATGGGATGAAAGGCAATTAAGAACAAAAGAAAATTTAATAAGGGCTTTACATGTGTGTCACCTGAAAATTGGGTCAGTAAATTTTGCCCTGGTAATTTATGGATTGAATTGTGTTTTGTTGTGTTTTTATTGTTTATTTTCATCATTATTCTTGGATGTAGAAGCTTGTGTTGCATTTTAAAAACTCTCTTTTTTATCCATGGCATTTTGAAAGGAACTAGTTTTGTACAATCAACTATTTTATTTCATGTATTTCATGTAACATTATGCATATTCAACTTGATATGTTCTAAAACAGTAAATAAATGTTAATAAGCCCAACTTGAGATGTATGTCGGTGTCACCCCATTAAGTCTCTGCTAAAGACGATCAAGTCTTGTGTCAATGGTGTGATACTTCGGTTTTCTTATCTTTCGTTTACCACCTGCAGCGTACTGAATGAGTTGGCGGCCTGTATTTGCTGGAGTTTCAGTATAATAAAGTAAAGTTTGGATGGGCCTTGTGGAGGTGGTTTTTAAGTTTGTGGTGCCACCCTTCCAAGTGGTTGTGGTACGTGGTGCCACCCTTCCAAATGGTTGTGGTACGTGGTCCCACTGTTGTATGGTGATTCCATCTGTCTGGTGTTGTCTCTACCCAGTTAGTGGTGATGAAGTCATTAAAGCTTGTGATCTTAGGATCATTTGTCTGAAAGTCATCCAAGCATGTAAACCATACGTCTTCTACCTGGTCTAGTGGTACCAAGGAAGTGCAGATGCTCTTCTGACATGCTGATGCAGTAATGGGTTGTGTTTGTATTTTTCTGTCATTTATCATTTAATTCATAACTATCATTTATTTATTTAATAAGTTTGCTAAATGAGTGAGAACTATTTACAATTATTTATTGTTTTGTTAATATTTCATAACTATTTTACGTATCATTTATTTATTTCAAAAAATTAATTAAATTATATTATTTTGCTTTATTTGTTTTCATGAAATATCAAAAACCTGGTCAGGAACAAAAATACTGTTAATTTTTTTACCTATTACACCTGAATAATTGCTAAAAAACAAGTCAACAGGTTAACAAAATAAAAGTTGGCTAAATGGGAATACCTGAATTTTGAAAAGTTGGCTAAATGGGAAGACACTGTGTCAATCTACAAGAAAATACTTATTCTGTACAGTATATTTAGTCATCATAACTGAGAAGCAATTATTGTTCAATTACAAAGAATTGTGATATTTGTGTTGTTAAGTGCTTTGTCTGTGCAAACAGAGAGCTGTAATTACTTTTGAATTAATAGTTATTTCTCTTATCTGCAGACAAAAATTAAATTAAATAATGCTGATTTTTATTATTTTAATCTGCAGACAAAATTAATTTATGCTTTAATTTATTATATTAAATGCACACAATATTTTTTGTCCAACATTACTACAGCAAAAACTGTTGGTTTTTTTCAAATGACATCACATGATACAAACAGTTGCACCAACATAAAATAGTACGATTTAATAATACTTAGAATGCACAAACTAATATCAGCTAAAAAAACAAAATGTCTTGCATGCTGTTGTATGATTTTTTTACACTTCATAAACCTTTAATTTTATTTAAATGAAATCAGTTTTAAAAGAATATTTAGTAACATTTGAGACCATGGTCTAAGGATTGAAGATGACAATGAAACACAAGCCTTTTAAAACCTACCTCCAATCATTACTTTCACTGCTGATTTTGTTTCATCAAAATACCGTCCAGATATTGTTATTTCAGTGTCACCCAGGGCACTCCCTGTAGATGGTGACAAACCAGTGACTTCAGCATATGTCTGGAACATGTAGATCTGGTCATTGGATGCCACACGTAGTAAACTGGAGTCTGGCATGGATCTATTCACATTTTATAAAAAAAAATAGAAGATCATTTAATAACAGTGAAGATAAATTGTAAAGTAAAACAGAAACATAATAACATTTAAGACATATTTAATAATGTTACATATCAATAGGAATTCTTACTGTTCAATTATGTTATATTTTCTTTGTAAAGATAAAAACCAATTGAAAATAATTCTTTATTTAAATTAAAACAGTATACAACAAGTGTGGACTGTGAGCACACTCACAAAGCGATACCAACCCCCCCCCCCCCCCCTCCTTTGCTTTCAAGTCCAATTATCTCCCCTTAATGATATCTGAGGTCAATAAAAATCCTTCATGCCCATCTACATATAATGTACTTTCTTTTTGCTAAGTTTCATTAAATGTCATCAAACGGTTTAGGAGGAGTTGCACTTACAAGGGATGTGGACAGATTGACAGACAGACAGGGTAATTCATTTATACCCCCAAACAAGTTTACGGTGGGTATAATAATGATAACTTTTTAACAAAATATTTCAGCATTGGCTTGTACAAACCTGCCATATGTGCCTTCAAGCATAAAACTTGCATTACTGTTGCCTGAAATATGCAAAAACAAATCCTTTAATGTAAACAAAAAATATTTTATAATTTATGGAAAAGTACCCTATCTTTTACATGTATATGGTTTTACATATGCCAATTTTTAATACTTTTTTAAACAATGAATTCAACAAAATCTTACACATCTCTTTGCTCATAATCTTCTTGTTTCTTCCATTTTCCTAAATTTAGTATATCTATGAAAATAAGTAATATTTTCTAATTTATGGAAAAGTACCCAATATTTTATATTGTCTTACATAATCTTCTTCTTTCATTCATTTTCCTAAATATAATACATCTAAAGATTCTCCCTATTTACTAAAATAGCTGAAAGTGTCATTAAACATCATTCAAACAAACAATAATCTTTTTTACTGCTATTCTACACATGACCTGGTGGGAAGAGATATATTTTTTTGTCATTATGCTCAGTTGGAATGTTAGGCATACATACCAACAAATGTGCCTTTCATTAAACATTTCATGTAGCCATATTGACTGGTTCCATCATTGTCTAGCTCTAGACCATAACTAAACATAAAATTAATATTTATGATTTTTATAACATAATGATTTTTTAATCTGCTATTTCATTGGTTAAAATCCCATTTTTTGCCATTCTGCCATTTATGAAATTGTACAGTAAAGATTTCATACTGACTATAGCTTCTACTTTCATTTTCTTGATTCTGATTAAAATCAATATTGACTCACTTTCATTTTCCATTTATATGTTAGAATTATGTAATAAGCCAATTATAGTTTTGTGTATAAGTCAATATGAGGATGAATTGACAAAAAAGCAATATTGACTGAAGCTGAAATTAAATTAAAAACTTAAATCTAATGATTTCTTCCCAAGCAGAGGTAAATGCAACATGTTGATGTGGTCCTAATCATGCTGATAATCAGATGTACAAAATAAAACTGAAATTCAGTTTGACATCTAAATATCTAATTTATCTTAAAAAATTAAGGAACCAGAATAAAATCGACAAAATGGTCCCTTTTGATATTACATATGAATAACTTACACTATATACATGTTCATATACTTAGGAAAGTGTTATACTGGTGTTGTACAAAGTGTAGGAAGTATTTATTTTATTTTTTTTTGGTTGAGTTAAACATATGTCTTTATTAAAGAAATCCTCTGAAGTATCTTTTGCTGATAGCTAAGACAAGGGAAGAGTTGATTTTATTCTCTGAGTGACTATAAATATTAAAAGAATTAAACAAATAGATAGACAACAGAAAAAGATTTGTGATCAAAGCTAGGCCCTTACTTGAATTATCTGCTTGCAAAGATTTTATGGTCATACAAATACCACTAAAGATTTTATTCAACAAACCATAACTTACAATGTATCTGATTCCCCTCTCAGTTTACACAGCTGTCCAGCAGCATAAACCCTGAAAGAAAAAACGTTCTCCAGTAAATGGGATATTTGATAAATTCTTTGAAAATAAAATGCACAACATTCAAGTGGTTTAATGTAATATAAATCTAAACTGAATTATGTTATGAATTTTAACAAGACTGTCATAATCAGGCCCAAGTTTCATAAAAAATCTCAAATTAAGGTGTCCGACCCATAATTGAAGTCACCCCTTAATTTTATTGTTCGACCAAGAAATACATCTTTATTTAATCAATGTATTACTAGTTAATGATACAATTTAAATATCTTGTTTTACTTTGTGTCAATGTTAACATTTTTGGTAAAAAAGTTAGTTACTCGAATAGTATTTCCGATGTTTGCCGAACATTTCCGACGTCTGCTCCATTGAACAATGGACATCCGGGACACCAAATATGATCACGTGGTCAATTATGGTCCAGATACCTTAAGGATTCCTTCAAATTATCCTCACCACATGTACTGACCAACCAATGAGACTAGTAGATAATACAAGTTTTTTGGGAAACTGAAATCCCAAGGATTTGAGTGAAATATCACTTAAAGAAGTTTTTAAGCCTCAGGAATTAAAAAACTGGAATCAATCAAGGTCACACTCCCCTGGTAGTCAAGCTTCCACAGGCAATAAAAACTGGATGCTACGATAAAGCTGAAAAGTGGCAATAAGCAACAAAACAAAAAGCCTAAAAAAACTAGTATCTATAAATAATATATACACATATATGCTTGTTCTAAGAATTTTGAACATAAAATAATCTATCCCCATCAATGTTAAAAGCAAGAACACATAATAAATACACATGTATGTCACCTAAGGATTTTTTCTGTAACCCCATTAGTCACATTTGCTGCTGGTATGTTACTGCCATAAAGACCAGAGAAAATTTTTCCATATAATTTCAGTATTCCACCTACAAAAGAAGTTAAATAACATTCAGTTTTAATAAATATACATCAATGACCTTTAAGTTTAGTTTAACTCTCACTTCGACCCAAATCAGTAGTCTTATCTGTTTTTGTCAATTTGCTGAAACAGCTCATATTGGTTTTTCACTTGATATTCTGTTAAAATACAAATGTCTTACAATTTATCTAAAATTAAGTATGTATTTCGTCAAAATCTGAAAAATTAGCGATTGATACAACCTGTGTGATAAAAAAAACCTTGTTTCATCTATATATGTGATATACGATGTACTTTTATCAGAACTACTTCTTGACGTCACAATGAATGGTATAACTAATGATTCAGTCCATGACTTTCATTCTACGAATGAAATATTATGTCATAATATGTGTGACGTTAGAGACTATATTTTATAAACAAATGCTTCATTGAATGTTAAATTTTAAATTTTAAACATTCAATTTTGTTCTACCCTTTGTATGCTTCTTAATTTAAATAAACTCATTACATACATTTAAGTGTAGGTACAACTACCTGTATCATGTCTCGACAGTTGCATACATTCTGCATCACAACTCCATGCTGCGCATCGCGTAGTTATACAAATGTACAAAACTGTCTCGACATGATACAGGTAGTTGTACATACAAATCTATGTAATGTATATTTATTAATAAATATGCAGGCAACATAATGAATCTTTACAATTGGGGCAACTAAATACATGAATTCATTATTTTCTGTATTTCTGATACTACCAACACACAGAAGTGCCTTTAAAGAGTACCATATACTAAGTATGCTTTACTCGGAAAACAATTGGACAATGTATTCAATAACAGACATGAGATGAGAACTGTGGTATGTTGAGCCTGTTTTTTAGCATTAGATTTGGCCATAATTACATCTTTGAACTGATTTATTTAACTAGAAAATGATTATGAACCATTTTTTGCTAGGGCCATGGAAACAATATCTATTCATTTTGACATCATATATTGTTGCAGTTTTTGAATTATCCATACTTTCATCTTTTTAAAAATATATGTAATGCCAGGATGGGGCCATTTATTTGAAAGAAATAATCCCCTTCACCAAAGGATTATTTGTGCCAAGTCTGATTAAAATGAGCTATTTGCACAAAAAGATGAAAATGAGAAAACTCTACAGCAATGTAAACAATGATAACAAATGGTCAAATTTCCATAAAAAGCTAACTTGAGCCTTTGGCAACGTATCTATAAAATACATCCATCTTACCAGGTAATCCTGACTGTGATCTTGGTTCTATTTGGGTAATGGTTGGTGTTACACTACTTATTGACTAAAAAAAATACAGTAAAAATAACTATAATACAGTGAGCAGACCTCACAAAATGGTATTCCCATTCCATTGTATTCAAATTGACATTGTAGATTGATGGAAGAAAAATGAAGGTACATGTCTTTTTTTACTGTTTAAAATTTACATGTACTAGTATACAGATTCTAAATCCAATTAGCTCCTTTTTTACCATTAATCCAGATTCTATGATTACTGCATAGAAAATGTTTGGCTCAAAAAAATATTGATACACATTTTTCATGAAATACTAGTACTATATATTATTAATATTCTTCATTCTGTTCAAAACTTCTGAGTAGGACACAACATGCACATACCAAAGGATGAAAAATTCCTGAATCTGAGTCAACAAGGGCAACTAACATTTAATGGTTTATTTTTCAATTTCAATTTTTTCTAGTTCATTTTTAAATGGTAGAAATACAATTTTCTGTTTGGAACACCAAAGTCTGTAATTACCTAGTACTACCTACACACAGAAGGCAGTACAAAACAACTAAATTACATGAAATTGAAAACATTAAATATCTCTAATGTGGCAAATACTTGCAGTAAATCTACAATCAGCACTGTTTGGATTTCCTTTACAATGAGCAGATACTGGAACATCAATGCCATCTACTGCTACTCGTACATAATAATCTCCCTGCACCATTCGCCTAAAATGTATCAATAGCACATTAACTTTTAACTAGTTCTTATACCTTTTCACAAAATATTGGGGATGGGGGTAATAAAATATGGAAGCTCTTTAAAACCTCCTAAATTTTTAATTCTTCTATCTATACATGTGTTTTGAAATAATGAATTCCAGATTTCCTGATCACCGATTATAATTCATAATAACAAATTTTTGAATTCAAGATCACAGATTTTATTTCAGAATTCCTGATTACAGATTTTTAATTCTTTATAACGGATTCCAGAATTTGTGATAACAGATATCAATTTGTTTTCATTCAAATTTCTTCCATGAAAATTACTTTCTTTTGTGGATTTTAGCACAGCTGGAATGGAATGTCAGTGGACATCTATCCAACGTAAGAATGTTTACTATGCCTTTTGTCATCAAAGTCTGGTTAGTCTGTCATAATTAAAATTCATGATCATGAATTCTGGAATTACAATTATTAATTCATGATCATGAATTCTGGAATTACAATTATTAATTCATGATCACAAATTCTGGAAATCATGAATTTATAAACAAGAGGCTCTCAGGACACTGTATTGTAACCTGAACCTGACAACTCTTCCTTATTTTATCTAGATTTTCTTTCCTATAAGGAATCGTCCAACCCTTCTTCGAAAAGCATAAGATTTGAAGTTTTAAGGGGAATAACTCCTATAAAGAGTTGTCCTACACATATGCACAAGTGATCATTTTTGCAGATCTTAAAGAGCTGAATAATTTTGAATGGAAAAGAGTTTCTCTAGCTGTTACAGTTTTCAAGATATGGAGGAAAAATGGCAAAAATTGACAATTTTGACAAATTAGGGGAAGTTACTCCTATCAAGCATCATCACACATTTTCCCCTCATGTGAGGATCTGGTAGTTTTTTTATGCAGATGAAAGAGGCACACTTTAGATTTCCTGTATCTGTTATACTTTTTGAACTATAAGCCAAAAACTATCTTGACCACCCCAACCCCTCTTACACCTGTACTATTTTAAGCCAAAAGCCATGTTGGTGGTCAGCTGTCATGATTTGTGCAATTTTGGCAGAGGACATCCTAAAGATGATGTGTGCAAATTTTTAAAGAAGTCCTTTCATTAGTTTAAGAGGAGAAGATTTTTTTTAAAACAATTTAAATTGATTACAAAAACTTCAAGGGGAATAACTCCTAAATGGTTCATCAGTCAATCTTGACCTTGAAGTCATTTTTGCAGCTCTCATACAGCTGAATAATTAAGCACTGCTAACTTTTTTTCTAGTTTTAATAATTTTCAAAAATTTGAGAACAAAATGGCAAAAATCATCAATTTTGATGATTAAAGGGCAATAACTCCTACAATTAGTCATCATACAACTTCGACTCAATGGAGAGTTTTGTAGAGCTTTTGATGCTGAAGAAGAAATGTCTCTTTGGCTTTCTTGTATACTTTTATACTGTAAGGCATAAACTGTATTTCGACCCCTCTTCTATTTTTAGCCAAGGTGCCACGGCCATGATTTGTGAAACTTGATAGAAGACATTTTACTGATGATATATGCAAAGTTTCAAAGCAATCCCTTCAGTGGATTTGGAGGAGAAGATTTTTTGGATGGAATTTGATGTGCCAGTGAGTCAAACTCCCACTATTGCAGTTACACGATCTTTCTTCTTTCTAAATTGTCCTAAATAAGGCATACAGAGTAACCCGATGTTATCGCGCATCTAAGAAATTTTTGTACATTTTTTTTAGTTTCATAAAAAATATTTAATCGTGAAAATTAAATGTTTTTATCTTTGAATATATATATTTTTTTTAAAACATACAACCCAATTTGTTAAAGTTCGTCGGCACAGTATTTTTACCGTCTCCCGTGTTACCTTTTTATTACATGGGAGACGGTAGACATAGTCAATTGATGAACAGTATACGGAGTAAATGGATATCTGTTACTTGATTGGGTGGTTCACCAAATCTATAATTATCTTTGTCATATCATTGGTTTACGTCAGGATCGCACTAGTATGTGTACTAAAATTTCGATATATTCTTGGGTTGAAATCAGTATTTTTGTGTAGTATTGTTACGTTCCACATATTGACTTCTGTTTCATTCAGTGCATTGGTCAGTTAACTATTAACAGGTAAACATGGCACCAAATTCTCCCTACTTTTAAAGCTATTTGGGAAAATACTTATATTTTCTGTATCTTTTTTTTCGTTCTGATATTGATGCAAATAGAACAACACATATTTTTATCGCTCATTTTAAACATTTGTTCAGGGAGTCAATTTTTGTTAAATTATTTATTTTTCAAAAAACACGTGTGAACTGACGACAGTTATTTAAATATCTCACGCATCATTGGTTAATAGTTTAGCGTAAACAATGTCCTTAAAAGGTACAGTGCTTACCTATCCTACATATAAATTACAAACAACAGATACTTTAATAATACCCATAAAATGTGAATTGCAGCTAAGAGACGGTTAGCTTTTTAGAAAAGCTAAACTTGTAAAGTTTGTCATTTTCTTCAGCATGACCTGGTTTTATGTAAACAATGGTATGTCCGGTGATATTGCGCATTAGGCAGAATTTTCCTGCCGTTTTAATCGGAAGTTAGTTTTGTGATTTGTCAGATTAACCAAAAAAAAGCAATGGTACGATTAGTTTGTTCTAATCACACATGTGCATACAAAATCAATACAGGAAAAGATATTTATATGTAACAATGCCTAAGTGAAACATTGAAGAAACAGTTAATTTTTACAATAAAAGAAAACAGTCATTGATATACTAGAGATTGTTTGAAGTTTTAAAGATCATGTCTTTCAGGCTAGGTTAGCGGTTTTTATGATATTTAATTAGAAACCAATGTTTATGAATATTACACTGCAGAATTAAACGTCCGAAAATGCAATATCATCCATGGAAGGTTAAATTAAATATACAGAATGTATATTTGTTAAAATAATACCAAAACTGGAAGATACATAACATGCTTAGAATCACTGGATGCACGATAACCTGTTCCTTGACTGTAGTTTGATAGTTGTCCACTATAAACGACTAATGACCCATCTTATGCTGCATCTGGCAAATCATATATATATATTTGCAGAAGAACAAGGGTCCTGTGATACTACCCTGGGGTACACCAGACTGAACTGGAGCTGTGGTGCAATGTTTTCAGATGGACTCGCACTCAATGTTCTTGGCAAGGTCTTAGCTGGTGAGAATAAACCGACTCACACACGAATAATGTCTCCTAAAAAATGTTGTTATAAGTATCTATACTAGTAGATGTTTCATAACGCTGCTGCTAATAGTGTTAAGTGTTCAGCATCTTGCATGTTACCGATGTCAAGCTTACAGACATATCTTTCAGAGATAGATGTATAGCTTTCCAACGCTTGTCCAGTGCACTTGTCTGACAAGTACTGCTGCAGTATATATACGTATTCCCATGTTCCACTATTTAAAGGTGGAAAATCATTCTGTAAAGTTCTATGGTAGATAGTAGATATGTCGTTGACTTGTCGTAAAACTTCTCGAATGTAGTAGCATCATGATTTAAAAAATGTATTCTCATGTTCTAATATGACGTCCTGCTGTAGCTATGTAAACAAAGCCGTGTCGAAATTCCATTCTGCAGTTTCATCCTGTCTAAGAATCACTCCCATTTGAAGCGGGATATTGAAAAATTTTTACTGCAAAAAAAGTTTTTGGGATACTGTACAATAGCACCGTCACCAATATACATGGTATATATACACCATTGAAATTACTGACACCGACTGTTCGTTATTTAGTCTTAATTAGGTAGGCTCTTCTGGTATGTAGACCATAACAAAGGGTTCTGGTAATCCCCTCCAGTTCAGGGGCGTAGCTGGACCTAAATTTGATGTACGCAAAATTACGGCGAGGGGTCTGGGGGCCGCTCAAGGCCCCCTGTGGGTCCAGGGCAAAGCCCTGGTGGGGGGACCTTCGCCCCCCTGAAGCTCCCGGATTTTAGCGATTTTGAACAGTTTTGAACCACTTTTTGAGAGACCTTAACTGGGCTTCAAATATGATTATGACATGACGGAAAACCAAATCTACTTTTGGCTCAACAAAATACGGTAGATATATTGGAAAATTGATAGGTGAACGTTTTCCCATTTCAAAGTTAACACTTTATATTTGACATCATCGGTGATGGAATGATGCTCGCCGTCGAGCTTCAATATGTCTGGATAAGGTGTTGACGATTCGAGAAACTCAGTCCTTGACGAAGAGGTCATTTTAAATTTTATGCAATGCAAACTTTTAAAAAAGTAAAACGCAAACTTATACGGTCGGAAGAGTACAATTTCCGGATTGATGGTGTTTATGAATGCGGAGACGAGTTATAGGATTGTAGTTTATATTATCTGAATTGAAAAGTATAAATTTAACGCTGCATGAAGACATTTTTGTCACTTTTTAATTTTTGTTACTGTTTCCGAAAGTACGCAACTGCGTATTTGCGTAAAGGCAGCTACGCCCCTGCAGTTTCTTATAATTGGTTGGTTACATCCTATGCATGTATGGCCAGTGTTAAGTAGATAGTCCCCCTGATGTAAATGATTTAAAGATTTTTCTATAAAAAATTATTTGTAACTCATTTATAACATTAGTTATAAATTTTTAATGATGTAACCTAAATGTAATCGTTAAAACAGTTACAAAAATGTCCCCCTTAAAATATTAAGTTTTTAAAACTTGTAACCAGATTGTAACCAGTTACAAATACATCAGGTCCAATTGAAGGACTTTTTTAGGACACATATGTAGATATAACACTGTGGAGGATGGTTGTAGTATGAGTAGTTTTTCAAAACAGTTGAATTGCTCATGGTTGTTGACATAACTTTTCAGGGTGTTCATAAACTTGTCTCGTTCATGTGATAGAGTTGTACAATCTAGTAAGAAGTCCAGAGTATCTTCTGTGGCATTATTACATAGGAGACAGATGTTGTCTTCTCTTTCATTGGCGAATCTTGACCGGTCACACTGTTCAGGTGTGTAAGTCCTATTTATGATTTCGGCTTTGACCTCTGCTTTTTACGTACTTCTAAAGTGTTGTTGGGTAGTTGTTTCCAAATGGGAATTGGCTTTCTTGCAGGTCAAGGTGTTGTAGGGTTGATTGTTTTTTCTCCTTTATCATTTCGGTGATCATGTGTTTTTCCAGAGTTGTTCTAACTGTCTTTTTCTATGCCTTCTTGGTTGATTTCGATGCGAAAAGTTCCTGCAGAGTGGGTAAATGGTACTTCTCCAGGATTGTTTGGATTCTACAGATGAAAGATTTCTGCGTGTTGTCGACAATACAGTGTTGCCTTTGGATGATTCGGAATTCAATGGATTTATCATTCTGGAGGATGTTTCCTATGAAGGTTAGCATCTGTCTATCAACAATGGTCTGAATAGGCTCGAGTCCTAATAGTAGGTATACACTGACATTGGCAACTCTTGTGGGTAAACCTTGTATCTGTTTTAGTGTCTTCAGTTGGAGCGCTTCTAGTTTTTGTATATCTTTCGGGGTGTATGAGTACTTCTATGCCATATAGGATCTTGGGTATGACATAGGTGTTCCATAGTTTAGCAGATACAAGTGGAGACATTCCTTTTCTAGCATACATTCCTGGACCAAACATAGCGTACATAACCTTTCTAGCAGTATTCAAACGTTCATCAATGCAATGCTGTTCTTATTATCTCTTTGTATCCATAGATGTTTAGCAGATGTAACTTGCTGTACTTCATCGTCTCCAAGGTGGACTTTTATTTCAGAGTTCGTTTTCGTCGGCAGAACTTCAGACTTCTAAGCTCAAGTGGCATGTTTTTGAGATGTTCAGCTGATATACCATCTACTCCTGGAGCCTTCCCTGTTTTCAGGTTCTTGATAGCTAGGTCCATTTCGTCCTCAGTTATTTGTTCTCTTGCTAGGTCCAGACGACTAATGCCACAGCTTAGGGATTTGTGGCACTTATGGGACTCATCTCTATATAGGTTTTCAAAGTACGACTTCCTTCCTTCTAGAATGTTCTCTTTGCAATCTACTTCCTTGTTGTTAAAAATCATGGTGTTGAAATTAACACTACTGTCCTTTCTTTGGCGTTTCACAAGACTGTGGAAAAGTTTAGTGTCATTGGTTGATGCTGTCATTATCTTCTTAGTTAGAGCATCCCTACTCCTGACTTCTGCTCGTCTCTGTGCGCCTCTTAGGTTCTTTCTTGCTCTTTTCATGTTGTTCTTACTTTCAGCATTTTTATTTATCTTGTACTTGTGGAAAGCCTCCTTGGATTCTTTACTAGCTTCACTGATTTCATGGTTCCAGATACCTTTTCCCACTGCACATGCTTTTGTAGTTTTCTTGAATTTGGGAATGGATGCCTTTCCTGCTTTGTGAAGAATTTCAACAAGTTTGTCTACATTTTTATCACTTGTGTTAACATCAAATTGTTCTGTGTTAGCTGCTGTCTAATTGTCTCTGTACATCTTCTTGTTACATTCTCTCCAGGTTGTCTTTTTCATTACCATTTTCTGATGTTGTTTTCTGAATTTGATGGCTAAGTTGGTTTTTGCAAGGATTATGTATGATCAGATACAATGGTTCCATATCAAGTATTCTTACATGGTAGGTAAAGGCTTTCTTTGCAGGTGTATGAAGAATGGAGTCAATTTGAGACACAGTCAGCACTGTGGTGTTTTGGTTTCTCATTAAAACCCTCAGATGTCGATAGTTCGTTATTATTGACAAAGTCTTTAAATAATCGGTCTCTGATTCTGTCATTCCCTCTTATCAGTGACGCATTAAAATCTCCACAGATAAGTATTTGGTAATCCAATTTGTACTTGTGTAATTTCTCCTAACTTACAAAGGGTATCTTTATATTCTTCACAGTCTCTGTTTGTGGATGGTAGGTAAACATTTAAGATGCATATTGGTGTTCGATTTGTGTAGTGACAATAACTCTTTCACTTCCATCTGGACTTGGTTTTATTGCATGATGTATGTCTTTTTCCAGAAGGTAGCTTTGACTCCATAGCCTCTGCCTTTGCCAAAACAATCTATGTCAAGGTTATCGTCAACAGACTTTACAGAATAATCATGATCAAATGAGAGGTTTTGTAATAAATATTTTTCAAAAGAATATAACCACGTCTCTTGCACACAAAGAATATCACAACGTCTAACTACATCCTTTAGATACAATTTGTTTGTTTTTGCATTTTGAATGTTGATTGCTCCTAGTATGATTTCCTTTGCAGATCTTGCTGTGATTTTGCACGACCATGCTCTAAAAAAGAGTTCTGACGTTGATTTTCGCCTTTCTTCCTAATGCTTTGTACTTCCTCGTGGTCTTTGTTGTTGACTATAGTGGCTTTTCATTCTTTGGCTCTGAGTTGTTAACTTCTCTGTATTGTTCGTTGATGATGTCGCATTGGGGTATATCTGATCACTAAAGGAACTTTTGTTTCTATGTGATGCTTTGTCGCTATCATTATGATTTTGTTGTTTTGGAGCTGTTTTACCGTGCCGATTCTGGGTTATATTTTGCTGATGCTCATAAGGACGATGATAGAGCGGTTGTGGTAGAAGTCTTATGACAGGTGGGAGAAAAGTCATTTGGCGTTAAACTGGCTGTATCAGTTGCGGATGAAGTCCTTTACTGGCCATTACTTGGGTTGGTGTTGGGTGAAACAGTGGAACTAAAGTAAGAGATGGTGTTACCGAATTGTTGATTCCTGTTGCTTGACTAGTATGCTGCAAAACAGGTGATGGCAGCCTTATTTATTGTCTATTGTCTTTTGGTGGTATTTGTATAGCTCAGTTTCTTGCCTATTATTGTCAGGTGTTTTGGTGTTTGAACATTATGAGTTATAGCTGACAGTTAATTATTACTTTGAGAAAAGTAAAGAATTGTTGGCATTCAATAGTTGCGTAAGCTGTGTGTTTTGTGTAAATGTAAAAACTGACTGTTCGTTTGATCGTGTTTAACGCCACTTTCAGCAATTTTTTAAGCTATATCTTGGCGTCCAGTTTTTATTGGGGGAGGAAGCCGGAGTGCCCGGAGAAAACCCCCGACCTGCGGTAGGAAAACTGGCAACTGCAGTTTGAACTATGTGTTATCCATAATTATTGTTATTGTTAATAATGCATTTATTTTTAGTCTGAATTCTGAGATTTGTATGAGTTAACATACTCCCGATACATTTTTTTTTTAACAATTCTACATTCGAATTAATATGACGCCACAATTAGAATTCCGACATCATATTACGCTCAACTGAAAATTTCAAAATAGAACAATGTAATTTCGTAAAGATTTCTCAATGTTTTTGTTTAAAGGTACGTATATTCAATAAAATGACGAGAATATATGTTTATGTCAATTTTATTTGCTTTTACATACTGTTTTGGGATATATCTGATTAGTTTCAAAAACAGTAGTACCGTTAAATTTTGAAACAATTATAACTTATTAGAAATGAAATAGATTATTGCAATTGGGATCTATGCGAATTAGAACATGGCCAGACCTTATATTTGTCTTCATTTTATATCTCGCTATCGCTCTGTATAAAATATTTACAAATGAAAGGTCTGACCATGTTCTAATTCGCATAGAGCCTGCTCGCAATAATCTATTTCTTAAATAAAAACACAATCTTAGACTTTTTTTCTCACAACAACATAAACAATCTTCAAAGGTTATATTTTCGTTTCACTGGATTTTATTAAAGTTTGCTGTTTTACGATAAGCATTTAACGGCTCTTCAAAAGAAACAATTATCACAAGGCGTGTGTCAATTATGACAGTAGTTGTTAATTGTAAAATCATGCATGACATTACCGACACGTGCCTTCAATCCGGAAAGTCTATACTAAATGTCCCTGATTCAATTAATCTTCCCAATTATCAATAATTAGCTAGTGCCCATTATTGATTGTAATTATTGTTTATAAGTATATTTTAAAATAATTTACTAATTTATTACGACCGGCAGACGACATTACCCGAACGGTATCGAACAGACAACAATCGCAGCAACAATCATCATCATCCATTTGGTGACTGTCGTACTGTGCGTAGCATGTGAAAGGAACGCGTCCAAAACAAATAAGTTTAAAATAAACTATATACAGTGCGTTTAAAATCACAGTACGTCTCTCTATGGCCTGGTGGTCAAACCCTGCTTGAAGGATTTCAGGGTTTGAGCTTGTACTATGGTTCCATAATCTATTGGTATCCGGGAAGAAGGATTGCCGGTACATTCTGGTTCTTGCATATTGAAGTTGATAGAGTTGACTGTGCCCTTTGGTGTTTGCTGTACCAGGTGGTTAGTTTGTATAGCCACGAGTTGATATCTTATCCGGTACATCATGACGAGTTAACATTGTCTCCTCCGATCTTGTAGGGTTGGCCATCCTAGTTGCTGTAGCATGGTGCTAACGCTACTGGCGTTTCTGTAGTCTCCATATATGAAACGTTCGGAGCTTCATTGAACAGCTTCAACTTGTTAATGTTTAATGTAAAGGATCCCATACGGTAAACCCGTATTCCAGCAATGGTCTAACTAGGAGGGTAAGTTACCACTGTTCTGTGGAATTGATAGGAAACTGCTTGATGGTGCGTTACAAGAAGTTGCTTGGTTTTTTTTGCCTTCCGTGCGACCTGGTCTATGTGCGTATTTCAGCTCAAGTCCTTGTTGATGTTGATACCAAGGTACGTCCCTGTTTGTCTTTTCCAATGTATGCCCATGGATGTTGTATTGGATATAATTATGTTGCTATGGGGGTGATGTCCATTACTTGGCATTTTTAGAGTGGGATTCCATTTACCACTGACGTTCCCATATCTGTAGGTTGTTCATGTCTTGTTGAAGTGTGACTGAATCATCGTTTGACTTGAAGGTTTTATACGGGCCACAGTCATCTGCGAAAAGTCTTGCACTGGAGATGCTGGAATTAATAGGCAAGTCTTTGATGAATGCTAGAAAGAGGATAGGCCCCGCAACATACCTTTGGGGAACCCCAGACTCCCCACTGGAGAAGAGAATGAAAGCTCGCCTTCGAGGACAACTTGTTGAAGACTATTGCTAAGAAAATTTCGTGTCCAGTTGTTGGAACGACCTGTTATTCTGTAGAACTGGATTTTGTATAGCAGCCGTTCGTGTGGCACCTTATCAAATGACTTATTGAATGCTCTTTACTATTCTTGTGACCCATAACAAGCTATAACGATTTGAGGACATTTTCGATGGTACATATTTGTCGAGGAAGTCTTCAAGTGTATCTGTTATCTCGGCCCATATACAATCCATGGAGGATTTTATGCTGCACTTCTCAGTAAAAGATACTTGGAATTGTACCGAACCTTCTCTCAATTCTAATATTTTAGCTTTTTTCCACAAGTAGATTTGACGCTGTGTTGGTTTACCTCTCTTGGCCATAACGTCAGATTTTATTTATACTAAGAAGGTCTGTTTGTAGCAAACAAGTCAAGGGTGTTTTTGTTCTTTGTAGGAAAAGTGGTGACATTTGTTTTCATTTGGTTCATGTTGAAAAGTTCCAGACAGGAATCGTTGATGGATTTCAAGTATTGATTACCAGGTACTGATTGTGTTTTTGGTCCAGTTTATATCTGGCAAGTTGAAGTCGACACCCAGCCAAAGTACTGCTTTCTTGTTCTTTGACATCATTTTGTTGACTGCTTCTTTGAGTTGGTCCATATATACCAGGTTGGAATTTGGGGGTCTGTATATACTTATGAGACTTGGGTTTTTAGTAGGGATACTTTCACAAAAATGCTCTCTGTGTCATACTCTGTATCAGTAAAAACTGGTTCATAAATGTAGTCCTTCATGATTGCTACAAGGATTCCACCATGACCGTCATTGCGATCTTGCAAAGTTTAGATCATTTGAAAAAATTTCAGAGCTCACAATAGTAGGTCTCTGTCCTATTGATAACTTCTGGGTTTGATTGATACATGAGGTTCCATAATTCCTCCTTTGTATTGTTCATACTTTGAAAGTTGATCTTTAAAACTCTGTAGTTTGTTGTTTAAGCTGTTTTCTCCTCACGATCATTCTTGGAGACATGTGATGAACATTGGGTAGGGGATCCTGGACTCAGTGGTTCGCTTAAGAGAGTGGAGTCTAGACTTGAGTAAATGTTGCTGGTGCTAACTTGAAACGATTCGAAAAGACTTGTGTTAAAGTTTCACATACCACGATTCACACACTGCCACGATAAGTTGTGAAGGGCGTCGTATACGGACTGAAATTTCCATAATTAAACTGTTCAAGAAATAAGATAATCCACTCTTGGCACTGATTATCATACAATTATTAAAAAGATGTTTTTTTTGCATATGATAGTGATAGATGTTGTAGAACCATATTGCCAAAGGGGTGTAATACATATGATGTATATATCCAGCCTCCAGGGCAGATATGGGTGTCCCGTTTGGAGATCCATATCTGCCCTGCATGCCAAGAAATAGATATCCTATATGTTTTAAATGAATATTAATAACTGCCCTGCAAGGCAAGATATGGATTTTTTTGAAACTTGCGATTCGAAGTATTCGATAAAAAGCTTATGATATGGCGACATCCATATCGCATCCAGTATAGTCCATCGACCCATATCTTCCCTCAGGCCTAAAGACCTTCAGATATTGGGGTCTCAGGTTGATACGGAGTGTCTTATACATATAATAATCTCTTAGTAACACAGGGGGATAAATAAGGGCTGCTTAACCCTAGAGCACTGGATTGAATTGATAAATATTCGATCTTGCGTGAAGATATGATTGCAGAAATTTTTCAATCTTATGAAAATTAAATCTTTTAGTTGGTCCCCCTTTTTGGTATTTGTCGCTGCGTTGAAAGTTTACAACGCAGAGACCAATAACAAAAAGGGAAAAGCAAGTGAAAGATTAAGTTTTAATTAGATTGGAAAATTTTCACAGTCTTTGAATTCAGCGTACATGTATATAGTGATTGCCAACCTTTTTTTCAACACCTCAACAAGTACAAGTGTACCAAAGTAATGGAAGCGGAAGGTTCGGAATGCCGTAAAACCTGGTTAAACTCAAGAATTTTTTTGAAATGTCTGTACCACCCAAGTCAGAACCATTGCTGTAGTTGGGCTTTGATTTGTGGATTGGTTTTTTATTGGTTCTTTTATTGTGTGGATCATCACTCTCGATTGTGGTTGCTTGTATTCAATTATTTAAGAAATAATTCATGGAAAGTTTATTGTTTTAACATGGGTGGCAATAATAATCGTAAATATTTTGTCCCGAGCGATAGCGAGGCTCAAGTTATAACGAATATAATGTCCACCCTCTATTAAAACGACAATTGAGGAAGTTAAGCAGTTATTATTTCGATTCTGATAGTGACAGATACGGAAATATGTACATTTAAGGGGCATATAAATGAGCCCTAGTGTATGACTGTTCTGCTTACCTCCCGCGTGTCATCTGGTAGATTTATAAGAATACAGAATTTGAGCATGTGCGAACTAAATTTATTGGAACTTTAGCACGGGTTTGTTATGAGGGAATCAAAATTTTGATTAATAAATAACGATCAATAATAAACGTTTTGTGTAAAGGAAACGATTGCTCGAATGTATGACGTTTTTATTACCTTCCACTACTCACAAAAACATCACCACCGCAAGCCGATCCTTTAAGTAAACTAAGTAACAATGAGACAACACGGAAGTCATGGCACATGTGTGTAACACGAACTCGTATTTTAAAAATAACTATTTTAACCACGTTGACCTAGATTTATGTTGCGGCACAAAATAGAAATCGATGAGAACAATTTTTTACTGTAATCTTTCCATCAAAAATTATAACCATGACTGTATATAAAGTGCTGCATGTATCCCTTATTACCTTATATTAAATATTAACGTTAATTTTACAATCGATAATACATACCTATTAATTTCAATTTAAATATAACTATCTGACCTTTTATAGAAAAAAAACAGCAATTTAAGATGTGTTTACGATAGCTACATTATACAATTTAGACGTTGACATAGGCTGACATATATTTATATCAACCAGAAGACATTTATATTTACAGGGCCGTTAGGGGAGGTACATAAATGTTTATGCGGGTTGATAAAAATTGATGTCCAACTATGTTAAATTCGATAAAATATGTGAATATTTAATATGAAAGTAATAATATCAAGGTCAAAGTTAACTCAGACAACACCATATTTATTTTTAGACATTGCACTGTTCTGGAATCTATTTTTAGGATATTCCAGGGTGACATAGCTTTCCAGCACACTTGGCTCGAGAGCTTGTTCTGATTTAAGCACACTGCAGGTTGTTCTCATGATAAACCAATACGTTTAAGGACATTTTAAGTCGATTAAATGAAAGAATTTGTATAGTCATATAATAAAAGTGCTTAACTTTAATTTTTCATCTAAGTTTAATTTTTCACATAAAATGACAGTATCGTGTAACTTTAATTTTTCCTCTAACTTTAATTTTACACATAAAAATGACAGTATCGTGACCGCCCCCCCCCCCCACCCCCAACAAAAAAAGAAAAAGAAGATATAAATACAACTTTAAGTCTTAAATATGTAAAATGCACTTTTTCTATAACTGACACATATCTTATTAATCGATGTTTTCAGCGTATGGTAGGATGCCATTTTTCTCTTTGCAATTGTTTTGCAATCCGTAAACAGACTTTAATATGACGGTTTTAATTCCCTTTAATTATCTCTAAATTAACATGTGCTTCTTGTATACGTCTACAATGAGGGAACGATGTGTATGTCCACATCATTAATATGTACTGTGTTCATTGTCATAGGAAGATAAGATATGTAGTAAATAATTTTCATTTTCAGAGTAACTAAAATGGGGTTTCCGAAATCTTAAACCGATACCTCTAAAAATATACGAAAATATTAAATTCACACTTACTGTGTGTAACACATAATTTGTACTTCGGTTGATCCATCTTTGTGAACGGGACAATCGTAAACAGTGGTTGATGACACGAGTGTTACAGTGTTGCCTGCACTGTACTGATCCGTAGAGAATCCACTACCGTCTATGGTCAACCGTGTTCCACCATTCAAACTCCCCACATTGGGTGCAACTCTGGATACTTTAGCTGAAACAAAACAACATTTAGATACAAACTCATCGCCTCTAAAAAAATTAACAAAACAAGGATAGTTCGAAAACATTTATAGATTGAATTTTAAAGTTGTTTTATTTATCATAGTGTGGTTGGCGTTTCATTTTAACTTAATACCAACTCCATCTATTTGAACGCATCATGTGCTGCTAAACAGGATTTGTATGTATTATTTCTACATCAGTAACACATCTTTCATGATGGCTGATTTTTCCGTAGTCCATGAGATATTGGCGCATTTCTGAATGTTTGGAAGTCAATTATAGAGGTATTCCTCACCTCTAATTAATTACCTCACAGTGGGCTTCATACAGAAATAAAGAAATGTGTCTGGCGCAGTTTGTGATCAGTGGTATAAGGGGAGATAAATTGAAGTTTCAACTACAATTAAGAAAACTACGCTTTCAAGAACGTCTGTTCGAACTTTCTTATCGTGTTTACCTCCCAATCTGTCATTATAGCTTAACTAAACATCGACTCGCAAGATGTCTATAGTAAAAGTAAAAGTCTGTCTGTTTGGTGGAGGTTGTGTGTCTGACAAATAAATACTGCTTACCGCGAATGGTCGAGCTAATGCTCCTTTTGTAGATTCGAAAAATTACATTTTGAAATCAACAATTATTTCCTCAAAATATGCAGCGTTTTGAAATGCAGAAGATTCGATTTTTTTATTTTGATAGGCGATAAAGCCTCCCCCGAAACACTCCGACTTTTACAGTGATATAAGAGACATATAATCTGCACGAACATGAAATGTTTACACGCAACGAAAAATAGCAAAAAGAGTGAAACAAGAGAAAAATTTAATTGTAGTTTGATTTATTTAATACCGATTCGATAACGTGTAGTTGCAAAATTAGACGTCAGGTGTTCGTACTGGTCGCCAAAATAACGTGTTACGGTCAGTTTTACGGCATAATATTCTCGGAAGATAACGTATCGAATAAAAATATTGTTAGTTCTAACATGTGAATATAATAATTGCAAAACCACTGTTGACTCCATAAAGAAATACTTTTAGTTATTATTTAAAATTCATATTTGGCGATTTTATTATGTCCCGGGTAACAAATATACGGCGGAAACGAAGTTTGTGAATGCGGCGTATAGATGTTATAACTCCTATAACATTGCCATATAGGAGTTTCATTGGCAATTAATTAATTGTCTAACGTAATTAGATTTGACAAAACTAAGACGTCATTAGCAGTTTTGCCTGCTTCAGTTTAAACAGTTTGTTTGTTCCATTAACCAGTTTCTATGGTTTCTAACATCAATGACGCAATTCAATGCAATAGCTAAAAATCTCAGATGGTAAGAAAATAATATGTCCAGTAAATGTTCTCTTTCCGTAGAGTATGTTGATCAAGTTTCGTGCTCACAAAGCATAATTTTACCCAAAAAAAAGACTACTTTAGGGTGAAAAAGTGTCACACTTGAGATTTTTAGATAATATACACACAAATTTATCGCTCGAATTTAGATAACAGCAATAAAACTTGGAATATAAAATGATTTTTTCTAAAGTTTAAACAATGCCAACAGTTTATATAATGATGAAAAATATTAAACTGTATACCGTTTTGAATAATTACAGTTAATTTTACAAAATATATAAATGTGGAGAATTAAGAAGACAATGCAGGAATCACGCCCAGGCACCACACCCAGGACCAGCATGTTGAAGACAATGCAGGAATCCCGGTCCGGCACCACACACAGGACCAGCATGATTATTCAGAAAACTATGGATGCAAATAAACCATGAAGTTCAGCAAACATATGTCAAGTGGACCGAAGTGCCGATTCACGTTTTCTATAATATATAGACAGGCAGGTCTAGAAATTGATGGTGTTGAAATTTTACCCGGCCTTCCGTATATAATTACTGAATATTATTTGTCATGTCCAGAATAACACGATCAATTTTGGTTTTTCACGAAAACAACACCGTCACTAGATAACACGACGTCATTTTCCTCAAACAGATTCGAACATCTAACGTAACGTCTTACATGTACCTGTGTTGACGGATAATGCGTGGTATAAGGGTATAAGGGGAGATAAACCATACCACATCATGACAAACCGTCATTGAAGTCTAAGCTACGTGCGAACCTTTGTGCGATCTTGCTTATCATGCTAACCTCCGAATCGGTTAGTACATGGTGGTCAGTTTGTGTGACTGAGTGTCCGCCGGAGGACATTTATTATAAATTAATTTGAAAATCAAGTACTGTTTTTGTAATCGACATGCTCACTTCAATACATCAAATATAATCGAAATAAGGGTCTCCATAAATTTTTCTTCATACATAATTTTAATACTTTATTGTATACATCATCTGCCCGTTCAAACGGCAAAAATGTCATTTCCCATACTCGGACATACTGTACTTTAATGTACTTAAATGTACTGTAAACTAAACACGTGTAATAACTAGGTCTTGGATAATGAATTTTGAATATATCTAAATTTAAAACAACTGCTGAATGACTTGTTATCTGGTCAATATCTACTAATATCAGACAACAGCCTACATTGCTTTGTTATTATTTATCCGCGAATGGATACTGATCATTTTACAAAACATAAACTCGTCTTTCTTATAATGGTTTTTGATAAATATGGCACAGAGTCAATTTTTTTATTTTCTTCAAACAAAAATTCCTTGGTTTTATTACAATATTATTTCAGTATGGCATTTGTTTTTTAAAACTGTGTCAATTTATCTTGAGGGACTGATCAGCAGTTATTATACAAGAGTCTTTGAATTACAATTTTAAAAAGCAACCATTGTTCACGTATATAATTATATTTAAATTTTGTAATACATACATATGTCCAATTCAGTACAAAGCATACTTCTTTCCAAAGGCAAAATATATTGAATTTCATTTTATATTAATTAGGCCAGTTATTTAGAGTTCGTTTAAAATTGATAAAATCAACAGCGATTCTCTGTCGTACGGTTGTCATATTACGTAATCCATGCTGGGCAACTATTTAGGGCATGCTTCGGATCTTGTACAAAAACGTTCAGTTCTGTCACTAATATGAATAACAAAATAACAAAAAATCATATCAGAATGCAACATCTCGTTTTTTATCACTCCTTACGTCACCAGATGCAACATCTCGTTCTTATCATTCCTCACGTCACCAGATGCAACATCTCGTTCTTATCATTCCTCACGTCACCAGATGCAACATCTCGTTCTTATCATTCCTCACGTCAACAGATGCAACATCTCGTTCTTATCATTCCTCACGTCAATAGATGCAACATCTCGTTCTTATCACTCCTCACGTCAACAGATGCAACATCTCGTTCATATCATTCCTCACGTCACCAGATGCAACATCTCGTTCTTATCATTCCTCACGTCAATAGATGCAACATCTCGTTCTTATCACTCCTCACGTCACCAGATGCAACATCTCGTTCTTATCACTCCTCACGTCACCAGATGCAACATCTCGTTCTCACATTCCTCACGCCAATAGATGCAACATCTCGTTCTTATCACTCCTCACGTCACCAGATGCAACATCTCGTTCTTATCATTCCTCACGTCACCAGATGCAACATCTCGTTCTTATCACTCCTCACGTCACCAGATGCAACATCTCGTTCTTATCATTCCTCACGTCAAGAGATGCAACATCTCGTTCTTATCATTCCTCACGTCAAGAGCAATCTCCACGCAAAGGATTCTGGGTATCCTACGTCAACCACAATCACCTCTGCCATACTATTGGTTGACATTATGAGAGATATCTCTCATGGCGGATAAGCTTCGCGTACAAACGCAGTAATTTCAAAGTAAAACTGTGTCAAAAGTAAATAAATAGACTAAATGAAAATAAATAAGATCTCGTGTGTTATTTTACAAACATAGTTCTTAGTTTACAAACGTCACAGACAGACGACAAATGTAGTCCCGCAGTAAATGGAGGATGACGTGTGGCAGAGGTTATATCTGGGAACCAGTTATGTTCTCTGTGCCGGAGAGTGCGTCAAGAGATGCAACATCTCGTTCTTATCATTCCTCACGTCACCAGATGCAACATCTCGTTCTTATCATTCCTCACGTCAACAGATGCAACATCTCGTTCTTATCATTCCTGAGGGTCGGTAGGACCTTTTACGGGACAGCAGGAAAGGCTGATTTATTCGCCGGGAATACGGGATTTAACAAATAAAACTGCGGGAATTTTTACATAGCGGGATCCGGGAACGATCGTTTTATTTCAACGGGAATACGGGATTTCTACTTAGCGGGATACTGGAAATTCATTTTATTTTATCGGGAAATCGGGAAACCCATGTATCTCACAAATTTTCACTTTGGTAAGTCTTCGGGTAAGTCTAAAATCAATAACAGATCATGACAAACATAAAAAAATGCATGCGGAAATCGCACATACATGCTATAAAGTCACAATACGTTGCAATTTACAGCATCATCCTTGTTCATCTACAGATCTGAGGTAAGTCGTCTGATTTTTAAACGGGAAAACGGGATTGATCAATTATTTCACCGGGAAAACGGGATTTTGTATTTATTTCTACGGGAGTACAGGATGAGACCCCCTCCTACCCCCCCTCATTCCTCACGTCAACAGATGCAACATCTCGTTCTTATCATTCCTCAAGTCACCAGATGCAACATCTCGTTCTTATCATTCATCACGTCACATTTTGCTTCCTTCTATTATTATGGACAAAGAACTTTGACTTGAGAAGAGAGTTCTTTTGGGATATATAGATTTAAAGTCAGGTTGGTTGAATAACTATACTATGTTTAGTATCTAAAACCTTTACTTTGACCCTGCTCATTGGGATGGAATACGGACACACTATTAGGAGACACCTATTAGGATAAAACACACAAAGAATGGTGGATTTCAGACATTCCAACCATATAGGCGTTCATCCTCACAAGTCGGGGTTTCTGTGTCCACATGTGTCCACGAACCACTGACAAACTTAGCTAGGAAATTCACGGGCTAGAAGATTTTTTGTATGACGTCAATTCTTTAAAATATCAACTAATGAAATTGCTTGAAAGAAGCAAGTGTTTGGCAGTAGTCATTCTTACTCATTCTGGAGTGTGAAGAAAACGTAACTAAATAATAACGCGGTAATAACAAACAATTAACACTACTGTACAAAATACACTGATTTTCACATGGTCTACGCAACACATCCGTTTGGTTTATTTAAAATCGACATCGGGATATCCCCTAACCAAGTCATGAATGAAAGCGAGGTTTTGATTGGCTACATTAAGGTACGATGTAGCCAATCAAAATAGTGACTTCTAGCCCGGGAATTTCCTAGTTAAGTTTGTCAGGTGTTCGTGAACACATGTGGACACAGAAACCCTGGACTTGTGAGGATGATAGGCGTTTATAGTTTTTTTTACACTTGTTTTATTTGTTAATAACAAAATGGATTGGACACAAGTAAATCATCCTTATAAAGTCCTCTCCAGAATACAATAATTAGATATCATTTTTATCATAAGCAACAACAAATGACAATAAGTACTAACAAGGTTGAAGAAAAGTAGAAATAACAAATACACAAAGTATCAAAATATAGAATAAATATAGCTATATAGATGTCGATTACTACAAAGCTACGTTTCGCGTTCTTCGATGGGGCTTAAACTATAAGGAATCTTTTAGACCGTTTTATAAATGCATAAACATGATTAAATACGATTTTATTTCGATCGACAGTTAACTCTGGCTTTCAAAAAATTGGTAGATTAAGGTCAATTGCGATATTATTAGGCAAAAAGTGAGATCATTAATTTTTAATTCCCAATACAGTGGACATTCAAAACATTAGTGTTGTGCATTTTCAATTGCAGATCCACAACGACAGGAAGAGTCTGTAGTAACATTAGCTTTGCATAGGTCATTGTTTTGCACTGATGCAGAACATCTTATTGGGTTAAAATTATATCAAGTTTTCCTGGCCCATATGAGAAATATTCCGGGATATTTAATATTTGGGGTTTTTTTTCATTTTCATTTTAATTGTTCGAACGACTTTGAACGTCAAAAGACTGGTCAAGACTGTTCCGATTTTTTATTGTAGCAGGTATAAATGAGTCCCTGGTTAGAGACAATCTGCAGAAAGGTAGAATAATATCTTAACAATTTTTAATGTTTTCTAAAATTAAAAATCATTTTAACATACAAAGCAATTTACATGTGCACAATGGCGGAGAGAAACGTACATTAATCAGCATTTGTCATGGAAAGATTATTTGATTATTTGTATATTACTTCGTTCATATGAGACTGAAAAGGGTAAATTATAAGAATTAAAAAGCTACAAGAAAAAAAAATATGGACAACACTTATTCTGTCTACTAAAATCTATTATCAGCGGGTTTATCATTATAATATTTAACAACAATATCAAGTGTGAATATCAACAATGTTGGCTAATGATTAAAAAACAGAAGTGTAAAATGCTGAAACTAATTGATAGATCCACACTTTACATTTAAATATGTTGCAGCTGACTTATCAAACCTATAGTACCCGATTACACGTCGTAATAATTAAAATTAACAAAAAATCACTCCTTAAATCTAGTAGCCTGATGGAGTTTACATACATTCCAGAAAATATGTGTAAGAGATCTATTGAGAAACTAACCTTAAATCGGGAGTTTCGCTGGATATTAAAAAAACCATTATTTTTCAGAGGGGGGCTAGAGGGCGGTCCATTAACAGGTTAACAACACATGGCAGCAATTTACAAACAATAAACAGAAAACAGTAAGTTCAAAAAGAGAAAACCAGACAAAGGCAGAATCTCACCAAAGAGCGATACAAGAAAATGCACACATTAATCAGTGTTTTCGTAGTAACGTAGATGTAAATTCTTCCCTTCATAGGAAGACTCAATTACATTTAAAAAGTGGTAAATAAAATGAATTAACAGATAACAGAGAAAAAAATCTGTAAAACAGATTTTAAGTTTTATTAACAGCAAACTGGGTTTTTATTTTCATTATAACAGTTAACAAGAATGTCAGTTTTTAAGAAAACAAATAACAACTAATGGTTGAAAAACAGTTAAAAGTTGCTTTGTTTTCAAATAAATAACATTAAACAGACGTGCAAAAATTGCCCAAAACACGTTAACAGAAAAGATATTGCCCCCCCCCACCATTTCAGTAGAATCAATTGCTATTTTAACTGCATATTCTGTGAATACTTAGGTGAATTATTTAGTCAATATCATACTCACTTTATATGATGTATTTTGCTTTAATTAACATACTGAATAATGGATTTCATAATAAACAAAAACAATTTCTCCAACATAAACTGGAAGTAGAGATATTAATTTATTATTATTACATGAATCGACTTTTGAGTGTTTTTTAAAAACAACTTTCGGGTCTCGATACATAAAAATATTGAAAATTTTGTCTGCAGCACGATTCCGCTGCACAGTTGTCAAGCGGAATCCAATATTGGCATATTTTTCATGACTGTTTAAAAAAAATTTAAATTTTAGTGGTCATTGAATCATCTTTAATAATAAAATGTAATGTTACAAATGTTGGAATAAAATTATTGATTTATTTATTCTCTTTTCAACATTTAAAATGTAATGAAATTAGAATTTCAGGATTATCAGCAAATCAATATCCAAATGCAGTATTAACAAACAGTATTAAGGATAACAAGCAATACAACAATTGCAAAATGCAAGGGTACTCTGATTTTTCTGATGAATGAAGATGGTGATTTTATTCATGTAATAAAACAATTACTTACTTTAATTTATAATCACTATCGGATTTCTCAGCCCTCGATAATGTATATTCACATCGCCTAGCGATGAATATTTCTTGCATTGTTTTCTGGCTGCCAAATCCGGATAGCGTCATTAATTGAATAATATAACAGCTAAATGTTTTTTCTCAGCAAGGTAAAAAATAAAATAGGTTCTACTTATTTGACCACAGTACAATTTACATATTATTAATAAAAACTACCGAGACGGTTCGACGAGCCTTGTTCTATTACAGTTCAATATATTGTATTAAAGAAATTCCAAACACAGTAAAATGTCATAGAATGAAAATAAATAACAAATAAAAATCATTAAAATATGGTTTATTTGCAAAAAATGATGCCAAGTTCCATGTCATTCCGGTTAAACAAAAAATAATCTATTAACTTAACGATGAAATAGACAAAGACATTAAAATGTTGTTTGTTCCTTCTCATTTGTAATTAAATAATTATCCATACTCGTTACTAGACATCGCTGACATTATGCTCTTAGTTTATATTCTGTCCGAAAAATAAAAAAGTTTTATATTTTTCAAAGTTTTTCATGTTGAAAAATTATAAAACTCGTAACTAGAATTCCAAACGATTTACATGAGTCTCTAAGCCTGCTTGCTGCGGAAACCATATCGTTTGTAGCTATTTACATGCGTGACTAGATTTTAGAACGATGTCCATGCGTAACAAGAATTCAAAACGATAGCAACATTTCACAATGACTAAGACTAAGACTTACAAGCGTAAATAGATTGTCATCAACGCTTTTACACATGTACTATTTATGTGTTTGGTTATTTTAATGTGTGTAATATGGTCGCTGATAATTCATGATTGAAATAAATACATGTAACAAATATCTTGATTGTGCATTTAATCTGAACTGATTGTTTGCTGATACATTTTATGTTAAGGTTAAATGAAAGAGGTAAATGTATTAAAGCCATAATGTTACGGACATAAATGGCAATAATGTTACAAAATCCAATTAAGTTAAATGACATTAGATGCAATTAAATTTAAAATTTATGATTGGGCTAATTTGTTGTTTTCTATATTTCGGTAAATAGTTGGTATATTTTAAACCAATGCTCCCATTAAAACAAATTGTATAAGAAAAACATTTTTAATTATATTTTATGGTATATTATTGTCAGAATCACCCTACATGCGTGTAGATAATTATGCATACACTATCCAAAACTGGTGACGTAGTACAAAATATGTCAAAAATTAGGTCGTTCGAAAAATTAGAAGATATTTGCAATAACCGGACGCTTTCTTGTAGTTTTGTGAGTGTAGGAGTTTATCTATGAAAAAAAATTGTTAAATAAATAAATAATGTCTATTAGAAAAAAACAAAGTTGGATTCCATAATATCCGGCAAAACCAGGATAGGGGAACAAGTCAGTAGAGGAGCACAGGTGGTACCCACCGGAATATCGACGGTCTGTTGAAAAAAATATGCATGTAAACGAAACATTACAAATATGTTATCAATCAAAAAGTCAAACATTGACGCCTTCAGTAGCAGATAACTTTTTGTTAGAATCAGTGTGGTCCTTCACGAAATATGATTTGTCACTACCTAAATCCAGATATTTATTATCAAGGGCAGTCTGTTTTTTTGTGCTGCAGAGAGTTTCTCCAGTCATGGATTATTGAAAGCAGACATGTAATGTGTAAAAAAGCGTACATTTTTTTTTATCATTTTGCTCGTAATTATAATATATTTGACTAAATTATTGTTAACTTGCTGAAAATTAGGTCCCTTGTTTTCAGTAAAAGTGTACAGATAAATTTATTATAAATAGCATAAACCTGTCAAAATAACAAAAAAAATATAAAAACTAAGTATCAATATATAAAAACATCTTGCCTGCATTTGATAGTTTGGATCCAGCCAGTACTACTAAGCCCGCTATAAAGTATATGACGTGACTCCCCGTCATACTGCAGTTGTGTTCTTATTACAACCGTTCTTTTCAGAGCTATATATGTGGTAGTCATGCTTTCGTCACATTAAATTTTGGCAAAATTTAAACGACGGTTCACACACGTGATTTAAAACGTGATTTTAGAGCACCACAGCAACTGCATTTGTTTATATTTGTTGATGGTTGTATGAAATTCAAGAATACCAGTGTGGTAATAAATTTGGTCAATCGCACACATATACTTATTAGAAAAATCTCTGTACGAATATCGGGTTATCAAAATAACATTAAAGTTAATATAAGATGGGTTATTTTAAAATGCAAATACAAACTAACGTTTTCCTATGTTTATTCTTTCCGACTTGATTATAAAAACTACTTAAAAGAACATTCTTATACGAAACATAAAAAGAATACAAAAAACAAAATCTTTGTAGTTTATTTAAAGAGTGTCCTTAAAGTGTTAAATGATTATACAAATAACATAGTACATTTAGGTACATCATTAATTTAACAAAAGAAACGATGCGCTATTCTTTGGAAAATCAGGGGAAAACACTTGGAACACTTGCGCAATAGCAGGTGCACATCTTCAATAGAAGTCTTAACTCCTTCTTGGTTGTATTTACATTACACCTGGAAATTCTACATATTCTTTTGAGAAGGCCCTTCACTGAGATAGAAGATAAATTAATGTATTTTACTCGTGATAAAAAATAAAATAAAAACCCTGTTTGCTGTTAATAGTATTGCCCTTCGATGACATTTTCGAATTTGTTCTTATGTAAATTGCTGTTATCTGTTATCATTATTTTAAATTTAATGTTATCTGTTTTGTGGAAAATACACAATTGTTAACCTATTAAAGGACCCCCCTCTAACCACCCTTCTTTGTTTGAATGGCGTTTTAACGCCACTTTGGGCAATTTTTTAGCTATATCATGGCGTTCAGTTTTGATTGTGGAAGGAAGCCACAGTATCCGGAGGAAACTTAAAAATCCAAATAAAATAGTTATACTAGTCCCAGTAAGAATCGAACCCGCAATCTCAGTGTCGACATATCACGTGATCAATACTAGACGAAGTACTTTAACCAATCGGCCACCGAGGCCCCTATGTGAATGTGTGAGGGTGTGTGTGTGTGTGTGTCATACAATAGGATGTTAAGGACCTCAAACGACCACTGTCGAATAGATGGTAGTATGAAAGATTTGTTAGTAAGGGACAGCCTACACTGAGTAGGAGGTTATAACTGTTACGCCAGGATACAGGGACGTGCTTTGCATAGTTGGTAGTGTTATTATCAAAAATATTCTGGTACAGAACTATGTTGTGTATTATAGAACATTCGTAGCTTCCTACGTTTCCTACGCTCAGCCAAAGGCTACAACACAGTTTTGGTTTAAATATGTACGTAATCAAACTTGGTAGGCCCGTGACAATTCGAGAAGCCTATGAGCTGCAATTGCTCGAGTTTATTGCATTAACCCACACCAACGTTGTCCAAAAATTCACTGGCAAACTCAAAATGTGGTTTTATGAAGACTTAATACAATTTTTCTAGATTTTGTTCTTAGTTTGTACGTTCAGGTGCCTAGAAAAACTACATTTAGTAATATTTTTAATATGCATCACTGCTAAAGGTGAATCCTGGATGTTTATGAAAATTAGTAATTGGAATATCTATGTCGTTTTGTGTTAACCTTATATCTGGTTGTAATATATTTTGGGTTTAACCAAAAGCTCCGAAGTAATATGAATATGGACAACACAAATTCCGTATTGTCCTAACACAACCGAGATGATTAGCACTATACGTATATTTAGAATATGATCGTTACCGAGTTAATATTATTTCTGATCCATCCTGTCGTGAAGGTTCGTATCTTAATTTCTTTGCCTGTTCTAAATATACTAACATTATAGACGGATTTTTTGTATAACCTTGCCTGGCTGCCAAGTTAATGTCGAGTAAATATAGAACTTTTTAAATCTGGCAAGCCTTTACTGTCCTCCGAGCAGCACGGACATATTTTTAACATGTATTTGAGTATATAAAAGGGTCAGACAATTTCCATACTGCTTAATGCATTGCACACAATATTTTTATTTGGAGAAGCATAAGTTTGTCTAACTTGTGTCCTATTCTATTTGGATGAAAACATCTGATCAAATAAAATATGTTTAATCTAAGCTTAAATGGCCTTTGACCATTTGACCATTGCGTATATTATTCAGACAACAAAACGCTTGTAAAGATGAACCATTTAAAATACACAAAATTACAGTAAGACTTGACATTGTGCATTTTGAATCAACAATACCTATTTCAATATTTGTTATTGAGATATGACCATTTAATTCAACAATCTAAAGTAGATAACTTTCGATTTAAGTTCTAGCTTCATTGATCCAGGGTAGATAGCGCCTACAAAGTTACAATGAAAATATGACAAATATCTACTTTTTTGTTATGGTTTCAGTTTAATAACTCTGCACTAATAATGTTACCTTGACCATTAACATTTTTTTCTTTTTGTTTTTTGTAAAGTTCTATAATGACACATTGAAAACCCTAAGTCGCTATCACGAATTATCAACTTAAATTTTAAAAATGGGATATAACTCCTAAAGAAATCTCCATAATCATTTGTGTAACATGTAACACGGTGTAGAGATGTGTAACGGACCATGTTGGAACAACTACTATTGCAGCATCTTGTTCTGTTTCAAAGTTTTCTGGACATAAGTAAAGGTGTTCCGTGTGCCAGGTTGAAATGCAAAATCATAACGTTTAAACGTCCAAGAAGAAGCTTATTAATTAAAACCGTCTAATTTGTGTTAATTTCTTGTGCTGAGATGACAGCTGGGTCCTATTCAAGGCGTTAATCCAACATGGGACTCTCAAGAGCATGTAACGCGCATAAAATGAAATAAGCAAGGATAAACTTTTTAGAGAACCAACCAATAAACATTTACATACAAAAAGGCTTGAATTTTTTATTGCAAGTTAAAAGAAATGGAATTTGATCATAATTCCTATAGAGTCCTCTGTTAAAACTTAGTTTTTAATGGTAACAGTTTAACTCTAGCTGTTATAGTTTTAAGTTCAAGACAAAAACGGAAAAATTCATTAAAAAAAATCATTAAAGGGCAATAACTCCTATAAGGAGTAATCCAACAATTTCAGACCAATCAAAAAAATGTAGGGCTTGTATTGCTGGTAAATTTTGCTATTTACAGCTTCACTCTAGCTGTTATAGTTTTAAAGTTACATGACAAAACCTGAAATTTTCATTACAACAAATTGTCATTTAAGGGCAATAACTCCTATAAGGAGTCATCTGACAATTTCAGACTAATTAAGTGAATTGTAGGACTTATATTGCTCATCATGCTATTACAGTTACACTCTAGCTGTTATAGTTTTGACAGACGAGAGATGATGGACACCATATGATGGCAAAAGCTCACATGGACCTTTGGTCCAGATGAGCTAAAAATATGTAGAGGACAATCCAATAAGTTTCTGCCTTTAACTTTTGTTTCCATTGGTTAACTGGTTTCAGAGAAAAAATCTGTTACAAACTTTTCCCATAGGGTCTTGTGATGATGGTCCTTTTGAACTTCAAATTGGCATACAAACATAAACATTATAATAGGGGACCATCAAATGAATACTTGAAAGGTTTTGTTTTAATTGGTCAACTGGTTTTAGAGAAGCTTTTAAAACCTTTTCCTCATTGGTACAGCTCAATCAGCTAAACATATGAGCAAGCAAAAGCTTTTTTTAAGAATGAAAATACATAAAAACCATATATATATTTTTGCAAGCAACTTACTGCTTCTCTAATTGCAATGATTTTCATTTCACAAAGCAAAATCCTCATAAAGAACCCTATTTTCATACATACCCCTATAAAATGTCATCTGACGAATTTGACCATATAAAAACATTAATAGAGCTTAATGAGCCAAATGTTTAAGCCAGCATCAGCTTTTCTCTATCTGCAATAGTTTTCATTTCATAAGACAAAAACATGAAAAAACATCATTGCTAACATTTAAGAGGACAAAACCATTATAAGGGGTGTTCTGACAACTTCTACTCAATTGAGACTTTTGTAAAGCTTAGTAAGTTAAATGTTTAAGCATGCAACATCTTTTCTCTATCTACAATTGTTTTTATTTTACATGTATTTATACAAAACATGAAAAAAACAGTATTTTTTACCTTTAAGGTACTAAAACCCCTAAAAAGATTCATCTGAAAATTGTTACTAAATTTGGGCTTTTGTAGAGCTTCATGAGCTATATGTTTAAGCAAGCAACAGCTATTCTCTGTCTACAACATCAGGAAAAAACCATGAAAAATGATATCTTGTAGAGTTTAATGAGCCGAAGCAACAGCTCTATCTACAATAGTTTTCATACAATAAGCAAAAACATTATTTTTGAACTTAAAAAGGGATAAAACCCTTAAAGGGGTCATCAGATGACAACAGTCTAAATAGAGACTTTTGTAGATTTATAGAGCTTCTTGAGCTTAACATTTAAACAAGCAATAGCTCTTTCTTTCTACAATAGTTTTCATTCAATAAGCAAAAGAGGCCTCGCTGGCTAAGTGGTTCAGGTAGTTTGTCCACTATTAATCATGTGGTCTGTCAACACTGAAATTGCGGTTCCAGTTTCACTGCAAGCAAGATGTACTCAACTCCAACCTTAATTGATCAGGAGATCCAGTTTTTCTAAGGAAGGTTGGGGGTTTTCTCTAGCTTCATCCCCCAATAAAAACTGGACCTCGTGATATAGCTGAAAAATTGCTAAAAGTGGTGTTAATAAACAACAAACAAATAAACAATAAGCAAAAACACGATTTTTAAACTTTAAAGGGCAAAACCCTTAAAAGGGGTCATCTGACAAATATGGTCCAATAAAGACTTTTTGTAGAGCCTCTTGAGCAGAAAGCAAGCAACAGCATCTCTCTTCTGCAATAGTTTATATTCAAATGGGCAAACATATTAAAAAATGTGATTTTTGATTTTTAAGGGTAATAACACTCAAAAAAGGTCATCTGACAACTTCAAAATATTGGAGACTTGTAGAACTTTTGATTCTAAAGAGCCAAAGATCAATCAGATTTTTTCTATCTGTTATACCTTTTGAGTTATAAGCCATTTTAAGTGATTTTAACTTCTTTTCTATTTAAGTAACACCAGCAATGTCTATTACTGGATCCATTCAAAATTTTGTTGCCAACATGCCATATATCATTCTTGCAAAAATTAAGTCATACTGGTTCAGTAGTTTTAGAGTAGAAGTTTTAGGGACAGATGACAGACATATAGTGATGTCATAAGCTCACATACTTTTGCCAGGTGAGCTAAAAATGATGTAGATGAAGCTTTTTCTGTGGTTTCTTTAATTTCCAGTTCTGAAGGATATATTAATGGAAGCCACTCAGCAAACTGATGGTTGTTGATTGAAAGGACATAATAAATATATCTATAAGTGAAATAAAAATTTATATTACAATGCAGGTTTTGCTCTATTTTTAGTAATAGTAAAATGTCTTTTTTAGTCTCGGATTCCTAAAACAAGGAAACTAATCAAATTTGATAAAATTATAAATGGCACTTTTTTTTCAATTTTCTGTGAACACTACATGGAAGGATTAAAGTAAAAGAAAGTAGAACTAACAAGTGTGGACTGTGAGCATGCTCACAAAGGGATACCCCCGCTTCGCTTTCAAGTCCAATTATCTCCCCTTAATGATATCCGAGGTCAATAAAAATCCTTCATGCACATCTAAATATAATGTACTTCCTTTATGATAAGTTTCATTAAATTGCATCAAGCGGTTTACTAGAAGTTGTGCTTACAACGGATGTGGACAGACGGACAGACAGACAGACAGACAGACAGGATGATTCCTATATACCCCCCCAAACAAGTTTACGGGGGTATAATAATAGAAGAGGAATACTGTGTTCTTGTGGGCTGTATTCTAGACAAAAAATCGACCATAGATGCATAAGACAACTGCTTTTAGTAAAGGTTGTTTACCAATTTGGTGGTCCTTTTGTACAGAAGATTTTTCATTTGTTTTAAACTTAAGTGAGACATTGACCACATACAGATTGTGTATAAAATAATGTCAATTTGTTTCTTTGTGGTTTAATGCGTCTTTCAGCAATTTTTCAGCCATATCATGGCATCCAGTTTTTAATGGCGTCTGAAGCTAGAGTACCCATTGAAACCCCCCCCCCCCAACAGTTGACAGGAAAACTGGCTTTTTTTTGTTAATTAAGGTTGAAGTTGAGCACACCCTGCCTGCAGTATGGTTTGAACTGACAGCCTCAGTGCTGACAGACCACATGATCAACAATAGATGGCTAACTACCTTAACCACTCCGCCACATGTCAATTTGAAGCTTGTGTATTGGTGTATAAATATGGTTAAAATCCACCAAAGAACCTTTTCACTGTTTTTTACATCTTCAAGGCACCACTGTTGAAATCCTAGAAAAAATGTGGTTTCAAATTGAACCACATATTCTTAATATATAGAACACAAGTGTGGACCTCATCCAAAACCTTTAAAGGTAGTCACTGGACGATGAAATTGAGGTCAAGGTCAGAAGACACCTGCCAGACAGTCATGTGCTCTTTATCGGCAACCTATATACCAAATATTGTCATCCTACCATGCATGGTTACAGAGGAGCTGCCTTAATACAAATACTTTAACGTAGTCGGTGGACCGTGAAATTGAAGTCAAGGTCAGGTGACACCTGCCAGTCAGTCTCATGTACTATTCATCAGCAACCTATATACCAAATATTGCCATCCTACCATGCGTTGTTACAGAGGAACTGCCATAATCCAAAAACATTAATGCAGTCACTGGACCATGAAATTGAGGTCAAGGTCAGGTAACTGGTGACTGATTGGCAAGTACTCATCATAAGCTACCACTGGACCAAATTTGATGGACCTAGGGCTTAGGATTACAAAGATATAAGGCAAGATGTCCAAGAGTTTACACGCAGGGGAGACAAAAATTAAAGTGCTAGGATGGCTACTAATTTTATAAGCACACTGATTTTCCCTCCTGGCCATAATTTACCGAACCAAAGGCAAAGCGCTACTCAGATAATAACCTATATACAATACAATGTAGGTTTTTTGGACACCTCGAATGGCAAATGAAGTTGTTATTTTTATTACAAAAAAGAATAAAATAAGGTAAATTATGCTATGTTTTTAAAACTGGGGTTGTAAAATTAAATGTACAACACAGAACTTGCATATTTATTAAAAACAGATAACAGTGAATAAAAAAGAGGTTTCCTATCACAGGTAGAATAACATCACATAGATCAATAAAAAAGAGGTTTCCTATCACAGGTAGAATAACATCACATAGATCAATAAAAAAGAGGTTTCCTATCACAGGTAGAATAACATCACATAGATCAATAAAAAGAATATCACAGATTGTTTCATCATTAAAATTACACTAAACTGCTCAACATATTCCACAAGTAAAAATGAACCAATAATGTTGAGCAAATAAACAAAGGAAGAGGTGCATTAAGGGTCCAAATTGGCCCAAAATTAAAAACCTCAAATAATCAGTTTAAACTTTGCTGTAAAACATAACAATATCTTAGTAATAGTATCCTTTACAATAATTAGCTACTTTATACATATAAAAGGCTGTATGACATCAAAAAATTGGGTCAAAATCAGTGTTTTGAAAAAAAAGTTAAATTTTAATAAAAATCATACACATTTTTTTAGATAAAGTGAATGGATCAAAAACATAATAGAACAATATTTTTCCTTATTATAAAGAATACTAGTATATGTGTTGAATATTTTTTTTTAGCCAAGGATGTTGGGATACTTTTTACAATCATTTTTCTGCCAAATTGATGCTTTCAACCTATTGTGGCATCATTGAAGTTAAAAGAATAAAAAATGCTTAAAATGATTACAGATTATTAGAAAGACATTTCTACATTTGGCAAAGCCTGACAATTACAATCAGTTAATTTTTTGCCAAAAAAGGCCCTTAAGACCACATGTCCTTTATAGTATTTCAGTTAATCTGTTTACTTCAAGTTTAATGTTTCAAACAAATAATTAAATATAAAATCTTTTTAGTATGCAGTTTACTTTTAGACATCTGGAAATATGTGTCATGATGCTTTGCTTAAATTTTTAAATAAAAAAAACTTTAAAATGTCTATTACATAAATTTAACATAAAATAAAATTGTCATTAAAGGCACTTAGGTTATTAAATCTACTACACCAGACAAACAGGAATAAGTTATAAATTCTTATTCATTTTCCATATAAAAAATATTTTGTGGTAAGTGCAACAAAATGCATGCACCCCCACCTTTCTAATGTAAAATCAATTTCTGAGGCTACTTATTAATATTACTATTATTTTTTACCCTTACTGCATCTAATCCTTTAAATATTTTATAAAATGATACCATGCATTGGCATAAAATGTAAAATAATATGATTACAGATTTAAATATCATCAATAAAAATTCTAGAGTAGACTAAACTTAAAATATCAAGTTTAGAACTTGCTCTTAAATATAAATAGCAATAAGAAAGTTGTGTAGATATAAAAAGACAGAAAATATATACAATCGTTTAAAATGCCATGAAAAATTAATATTTATGTGGGAACGCTTTGTCCATTGAAGTTGCCACTGGAGCACTGATGCTCATAAAGGACCTCTCTCTGAACAAGATATCATCAATGTCGGCCTTTTCTAAATACTTTGTACCATACTCATCTTGTGGAATATCTAAAAGAGAGAGAACAAGTTTAGTTGTGTACTGATATAAACATTTAATGGTGACAAACAATGTTACATATAGGGTCATACATTGGTACGAGTGGATTATCAGAGTTCTCCTATCAAGATTATTAAAATGGCTGGGACTTGAAGTTCCATAATTTAAGTATTGAGATTGAAGAAATCCAAAAATACCAGACTACTAATGTTAGATTCTGTTTCTAATCCTAATTTCTAATCTGTGTATGGCATGAAACTTGTAAAGCACCTACAGTGTATTACACTTCACTCCTGCAAAGTTACAATCTGTTTAGCCCTATAGCTAGAAAGTAGATGACATTAGTAAGTTCCAGCAAAATGTCTACTGTGGCCATGTTTCAACTTAAAATGAAGAATCTGTATTGAGGACCACACAAGCATATCCTGCAATGTTTGGTTCAAAATGGCCATGCAGTTTTGATGATAATTTAAATTCAAAATTTTTCTAAGTAAAAATAAATACTTATTACTCTATATCTGGAGATACCGACTTGACATCAGACAGATCATCTCCAGTGTTGCCTTAAAGTAAAGGGCCGAGCTAGTTTTCTGACTTTACCCAAAGAGACTTATCCACACTGGTTTTTTTTTTATAAGAGTCATGGATTTCATAGCCCTTGCTCCTAAATCTACCTACAAGGTAAGTAGCATCAAATATCTGCACAAGAAGCCCATAAATTAGTCTTCTCACTCACTCTGTTATTGTCAAGAAAAGACTTGTCTATATTACTTTAAGTTATTCCTGACCTAAGACGTCTCAAACATTTATACAATAGTTACATATATAGAGGGTATTGTCATTAGATCTTTACTGCACAAGGGAGAGTGGTATTGCCTGAAACTTTGATATTGCCGGAGCCAAAGGGGATGGCATTATTAATGTTGAAGGGCAATAACACTGTCCCCAGTGCTGTCAAGTATAATGACAATTTATTTATTTCATTGAAGAATTAAGAAACAATGTATTTGAGACTACTTATTATTTCATTTGTAGCTGTTTGCACTGTGATTTGTTTATGGGCTTCATGATATATCATTGTTTGCCATTTTCAGGCTATACACTGTTTGCTTTCTAAACATTACGAAATATTTTCTTTATTTAGGTTTTGCATGTACATATATTTATTTATCTAAATTAAAATAAACAGTTTGTACTGCTTGTTACTGGAGAGAGCATTACCACGTCGTGATAATGCCCTCATGTCAAATTACTGCAGATTAATTAATACCAGCTGACATAATTTTACTGATATGAAATAAAGAAAGTTACTTCCAATGTCTAGGACGAGAAAAAGAGAATAAACCCTGATCTTAATCTGGCCTTTACAAGATGCAGAAGAATTCTCTGGGGAACCAACTTCTGTAGAAAGAGTTGCATTATAAGCAAGAAAAATTCCAAATTTTCCATTTTTTCACCAATAAAATCGACTCCTTAGTGACCATATAAATTCTTCCTTATGGCAAAAATACTGGTAGTTGATATTTACACCTCGCCATAAGTTAAGCAACACCTACAATTTTTTTTTATAATTTCAAAAATTTAAAGGAATATTAACTTTGTATTATTTATGTACTAAAGCCATCATTGGAGCATGGGAAAGTTAGTTTAATTAACACAAGTAAATCTTTATATAGCAAAGCCAGTTTGTCATATGGTAGTTGAGCACACCTGAAAGCCTTGTTTTCCTTAATGATTTAGTGTTCATCTCCTGATCTTTTTTCGACTTCATCTTTACATTTTTACAATACATTGTACCTAAATTAAGTGAAGCTGAGAGGTGGCAGATCGTTGGAATGTGTAATAGTGGACAGAGCTTGCGTCGGATAGCCCAACACTTTGGCATTCACTTTAGTATTGTATCCTGGCTACTGAAACGTCATTGAGATGATGGAACTATCCAGGAATGTCCTAGGTCAGATCAACCACTAAAAACATCTGAAAGGGAGGATAGAGCACTCCTTCGTGTAGCCAAATGCCAACCGTTAACAGGTGCCCAAACTGAAGAGTGGTGGTTACACGACTTTCTGAGTATTTTTGCGTTTAACAAGTGACTTTTCTTTCCCTGAATGATGACCTGTGAAGATGCATTTACTTTAATCAAACTTATTTTTTGACTAATGAAAGTTATATTTGCACTGTTTTTGATATCTTTGCTTTGAACATTTTTTCATCAAACAATAAAGCGAATGTTGTTTGTATGTTTCATTTGTCATTAATGTTCATTAAATGGTCATTTCTTTAAAAAATATTAAAATCTTAAATGAATCCCTGGAAAAAAATAGGGTGTTGCTAAACTTATGGCGAGGTGTATATATGATAAATATCCCAAAAACAGTAATCCTACCAGACATTACACAAAACTCCTCCTTTGCCATCATCTTAAAGTCAGACAAGGCCTTGATAAAACTGATTACCACTTTAATATTCTGAGGAGCAGGACAAGACAAGAAGTAGTGTTAACTAAGGCTCTTAACATATCCTAACCATCAAAAACAGCTGGTTGAAGCCAGAAAGAGGCAAAAAAAAAGTCAAATAAGGTTGAACAGGCCAAAAGTATGTGTGAGCAACAGTCAACAAGGTAGAAATGCCATCTGTAGGCCTATAACGAATATTGGCTTCTTACTTTGACACCTGACCTTTAACCCTATAACAGAAACCAAAAATAAAATGGATGACATTGTAAAAGTATTGGGAATGTCAACTGTGACTTAGCTTCACTGACAGTAAAAAAATCCAATTAAACTTCCTATCTGGCAATAAAATTAATCTACAAATGTCAATTAAACTTAAACATTTATTCCCAGGATTAAGCTGCTCTGAAAACTAATGCAAATCCTTGTCACAATAAAAGCATTGCAATTTTGTATTATGGTTATATTAGCTCAGGTTCTGGCTGAGGGAATATCTCAGATGTTAATTTATACCCACTGTGTGAAGGTCACAAGGATAGTACCTCAGAACGTACAGTAAAATAGTTGGAAGTATATATTGCTTAAATTAAACAGGAACAGTTAATGTAAGGATGCTTGATGAAAAAAGATGGCAAAAACTAAGCCCAATTCTCACTTAAAATAAAAATGACTTACCATGAGTTTTGGTCTTTGGATAGATTTTAAATTTCCATATAACCACAACAACCACAACACAGAGTACACAAACACCAACACAAACTCCAGCAACTATAGGCAATATGGGTGTATCAGAAGACATGGTTGGCTAAAGCAAAAAAAATCTGTATAATTTAATGCATGTTCTTATAAACAGAAGAAAATTTGTATCACAATAGAGCACAAAAAAAGTTCTTAACAAGAATGAAATGAAAGCAATCATATTTTTGTTCTGCTATGAAACTAAGACATTAAATGAAAGAAAACTGTGCTTTGGATTTTTGTTGATTACCTGCGACTTATTTTCCTTCTCATATGTTAAAATGTAAATGAATGAAAACAAATAAACAAGATTAATCTATTATTCATTTAGTATCAGGATTATAGTCATGACTATCAATAGTTAATACTTACAGAAACATTACAGGAGACACCATAGAATGAATTACCATTATAATTCATGTATCCGGACAGAGTAAGAGTGGCACCATTATAACTAAAGGACTGGCCATTACTGATCAGAGAGCAGGTTGAGTACAGCGTTGAGTTGACATTTGTATTGCTGCCTGATACTGTCAAAGTTACAATTATACTTCCTGCAAGGAAAGAGGTCAGAAGTTAGCACATTGGTTTAAACCATCTGTGCAAGTACACAGTTAGATATGAAATATATTGCTTTTTGTATAAGGACAATTAATTACATTCGTCAATGCTAAAAGTAACCTATCAGCCAGTGGGTAAGTTCATGTTGGTTTACAGTCAAGCAAATTTACAAGAACATCATTTTCTGGTGAGTACGTTCTATCATCTTTGTTTGAAGCAGGGGAAATCTTAAAGAAAACTATTTAATCTTATAAATACTAAGTAGACACTCTAATGGCAAACAAAAATTGGCACTGGGTAAATGGGTTGGATGAATTAATTGATTGATATATTACACAGATGGCATCAGTTTACTTACTGGCCTCTCATCTCATTCCTGACACAATTTGACCATAATAGTAACCCACAGTGTCTCTAGTTAAGCATGGTACACTCACCCTTATGTAACACCTAACATTACATCCCTCTTAGAGGGTTTCTTGTTGTTTTTGTGTTTGTTCATGTGTTGGTTGTTTGGTGTTTTCATGAGTATTTTTGTTAGCCATAGCCTTGTAAGTTTGTGCACATGTACTTTGTATTCTTTTGGTTACATCCCCATATCTGATTCTGATCTATGTAAATCAAAGTAACATGATTACTTCTGACTAACACAGCAACATGTTTAGTAATTTGGTAAAATTTAAATATTTAAAATTTAACACACACTCTGAAATCAATAAAGAATCTAAGATACCAAGCTCACTTACTCCTCACTCCCACATACCTATCAGTTCCATCAAATTGTGCACACTGAGTGTGATATCTGAGTTAGCACAAATGAGTTGTTTCATAAATATATTTTTTGTGTGCAAATTTCTAAGTTTAAAAGAAAAATAACTTCTACAAAAAATATCATATCATAATTTCCTGCCAATATGCACAACTGCATATGGTGTCCTTCATTCCTACCAAGTTTCATAAAATTTTGATCAGAAATTACAGAGGAGTTGCACTTACAAGAATATTTTGAGAAATTTCAAAATGGGAATAACTCCTACAAAAAATATTGTATCATAATTTTCTTTCAATATGCACAACTACATATGATGTCCTTCATTTCTACCAAGTTTAATAAAATTCTGATCAGTAGTTGCAGAGGAGTGGTGCTTACATGAATAGGATGGACGGATGTACAGACGGACTGACCAACCAGTTAAAAAAACAATATACTGCATGAGTTATAGTTAGTGGCAATTCAGGTAATTTATTTTATTCATGATACATGTATATTTCATTGCCATCAAAAATATTGTCAGATCAAAAGATTATTCAACAACAAAATATGAAATTCTTACCACGACTGACAGAAACAGAGTCAAATCTTATTTCTGGGAAATTGTTTGCAAACCAGTTTCCAAACATGGCAGAAACATATTTGTCTTCTGTGCCAACTATTGTGTTGTAATCTGCATTAATCCTCAAAATAATTTCTGAGGTTTCTTCTGGAACCATGCCAATATGGTGTTTCCCTTTGACAGGAACTAAATGTTCCACATAGAAATCATAGTCCGGTGGAATACTTGTAACATGGAATTTGATGACAGTCATTCCCATCATGGTTAAGTTGAGGGAATAAAAGTTGGCTTGGCTAGAAACCGTGTCAAATGTGGTAGAAGTAGTACCATCCAACGTTCCATTGTACAGTGCAGGCTTTCCTATTGTTGCATCTACATTCCATGTGTGCCCCTTTTGGGAATCGAAATAAAAACAAATTAATCTGAGGTTATTAATTCTTATGTTAGTCAATTCTGAAATAAAGCATAATAAAAATATAATTATAGTAATATATGAAATAAATTTTACCGTTGTAAAATATTTTATTATCTAACAAATTTAGATACAATCCCAGTCTTTAAAAAAAAAAAGGTTTTAAAGTGTCCTGGCAAACATGTATATGCTGGCATAAAATTCACTTATTTTGTAGTAAAATGTTAATTGTTTTCCAATATTCATTGATCTGTTATAAAACAAAACTAACTGTAATGATGCTTTGAGTTTTTCACCATTTCTACCAAATAATCTTGTATCATATAGAATATCTACTGTGCTTTATAAGAAAAGCCAGTCGATATAAAAAATTCTTAACTCTACAATTCCTACACCAGTAGGCCAATAACAAGTTGGTGGCTTAGTTGTTAAAGTAGTTAGTCATCTACTTTTGATCACTGAGACTGAGGTTGCAGGTCAGTCTTACAGTGGGCAGTGTATGCTTAACTCTAATCTTAATTGAAATTGGATTCCAAGTTTTTCTGCCAAACATCTGGGATTTTTAGAGGGGGCCCCTGGCTCCTTAAAAACTGGTGTCATAGCATAGCTAAGAAATTGTTGTATGTGAGTAAGAATACATTCAAACAATTGTATATAGTGAGAGCATCAAAAGGTATTATACTTACCCTCCATGCAATGTCACTGATTGTCTCCCCTGTTACTGAGTCTCTCAATTCCAAACCAACAGACATAAAGGATGCCTCGTAGACATTTGATGCCGATGAGACAGTCACTGCTATAATTGGTCTTGCACTGATGTCAATCGGATCAGAGGCCAAGGTCATATTTTCACCTTCTGTTGGTGAAGTGATGTTAAAATCAATAATATAACCGGTCCCCATGTAACTTATACCCAGATTGGTAAAATTAGCCCATCCATTGACAAACTTAATTGTGGTGTTGCCTAGTAGCTTTGCTGATGGGTTACCAGTACCAGATCGTATAGTGGCAGTAACATACCAGGGATAAACAGATGTTCCAAGTTCATTCACCCTGTATCCCTAAAATAAAAAGGTATACTTTTACCATTTTGTAAATTGTATTTTTAAAGCATGCTTAAAAGGATATTTATATATGTAGGAAACAAACGAAACTTTTTGTTTTATAAAAGCACACAATAAAGAATTTATTGTCTGTTACACTAATTTAAATGCATTCTAAATGACGTTCTCGCACTAGTTTTTTTAAAGGCACACATAGAAATAGTTGAATATATGACTTCCTTAAATGTACTTGTGTTCTTCAAAACAATAACCCTCTCTCTAGTAATGAGATTTTCAACTGTCCACTTCTATCTCACATGTGTAGAATTTTACTGATATCAAAAAGATAACATGTTTTAAAAAAACCAGTTCAAACCAAATTTCTTAAAATAATTATTGTATGTTTATTGTTATTCAAAGATTTTAAACTAAACAACTTCTCATTTCTACAAACAAATATTTGTTGATATAGGTTTTAAATCTGAAACTTACAAATACATCATATGCATTGATCTTTGGCTGTGTGGTAAATTTAGCACCTTCATGTAGTGCTACAAGTTTAGGATTGAAACCAAGATGGTGAACTTGAACAAGAACACGATAGCCATCAGAAGTTGTAACTGTAGCCCATTCTGGGTTAGAGGGATCAATGGTTGGCTCGGCCACAGACACTCCTAAAACTGTTGCATTTAGAACAGCACTGAAGTTTCCAAGTTGTCCTTCAGCTACGGCTGCAGCATATACTTCTTGTAATTTGGCCAGAGTCAATGGATTGGATGCAGAACCACTCAGGGCTAAGAATAAAGAAATAAGTTTGTATTTTCCGATATATCCTTAATTCTTCTTAAAGGTTATCAAATTGTCCCAATGCTTCTCAAAAGACATCGCATTATAAGTGTGTATTTTCAGATACTTTCAAAGATGTAGTTTATCAGGTGCTTATTAAGAATTAAATAGATACAACACATTTATTGCTTTTCTCAAATGACATATCCTTCTAGAAAGGATATTCATATCCTATCTTTAGTGAAATTTACCAAACTGAAACTGAAGCTTAATAGGTTAAAAATAATACTTTCCCCCAAACTTACACACTTTGTTAATTAAAATATATTTTGCAACAACATCAAGTTAAGTTATTCAACCAACAATTCAATATTTTATATATTGATTTTACAGTAATGTTTTTCCCAGTTGAAAACATGTTCTATTACTGAAGAATTAGACAAAAAACATAATTTGGAATGAATGCTAGTTTATGGGTTAAAAAACACTTACTGGATGATGGAGTATCACTGATTTCAACAATGATGACATCATTTCCTGTTGACCTCTTTCTTCGTTTGCCAGCACCCTGTTGAGCACTAACTATGTCTACCACTCTCACTTTCTCTGGTGGGAGATCAAAGAATGCAGCAAGATACTCAACAATCTTTTCACCATAAAATGTATCAACACTTTGTGCTGGATACTGAAAGTTGATAATGACCTGTTCAACAGTCTTTACAGTGATTTCAGATGGACCCTTTACAATAAAGTAAAGGATACCAGAATCTCTATCAAACCAATTTGTTCCTGCAGCATCTGAAGTAACATTTGGTTTATAAACAAACGGCTGACCAACTGGTGGTGGGTCTAAAATGTATGCTCCAGATTTCCACCTTCCGTTAACGGGCATAACATGGGCATCCATGTAATAAACATCTAATCTGTATGGTTGTGAGTACCACACAGCTAAACCCACTGCTTGAGTATTGTTCGAGTTCAACAGGAAGTAACGTAACATCTGTGGTGTGGTACTGGTGAAATGGATGAGATAGTCTTTGCCTAAAATAATAAAGAAACCATTAATATCAGACTTATCAGGATAATGAAAAAGTTAGCAGGTCCCTTATCATACATACTATAATATGAAGTAGTACTTGCCTTTGTACATTTGCAAGCACTCAACTTATGATCTGATATGAAAAATTTCACATGTTTCCTGCCCAGTGTTAGCAGTTTCCTCTGGATATGTAGTGTTCCTACAACAATAACAAATATTGACACAGAAAAATGTCTTTAATGTAGTCACTGGACACAGAAATGGAGGTCCAGGTCAGGTAACTGACTGATTGGCAAATACCATTGAACCAAATTTTGGTTGACCTATGGCTTAAGCTTACAAAGATATAAAGCAAAATGTCAAGTGTTAATGCTGCCGCCACCTCCAGCAACTATCATCACATTAAAAAAAAAAAAAAAATCCAGAAGATTACTACAACTCTATAACTGAGATACTAACCTGTTGCAACAATGGCTTGGAAGGTAGACAAGCGTTTACGACACGTGTACCCAGAACACCATCCATGGTCCTGTGGCCCATTTATCAGGTCAATGACACCATCACCTTGTTCATCATGCCCTAGAATAGCGACAGGGGACAATCTCCTGGTCTCTGTGTCAGAATCCAAACTTTCGATCACCAGCATCTCATAATCGTAAGTGTGACATTCGTATGCCTCCCATGCACTAACATAAATACAGCCCTTATCGCGTATAACACCTGTAAAATTAAATTTCAAGATACAGAAAAAGAGAAAATTGTTCATTACTAACTGCAAAATACCAATAAGAAAAAGAAAAAGTTAATCTAGTTATCCCTAATACCCCACTTAAATTTTTAAAGACAACTTTAGAGGTATATAAAACTCGCATATGTCAACAACTGTAGGGTTCCACTAAAGGTAGCACTCTCCGGCACAGATAACATAACTGGTTTCCAGATATAACCTCTGCCACACGTCATCCTCCATTTATTGCGGGACTACATTTGTCGTCTGCCCATGAAGTTTGTAAACACAGAACAATGTTTGTAAAATAATAAATGAGATTTTATTTATTTTTATATAGTCTATTTATACACTTTTGATACAGTGTTACATTGAAATTACTGCATTTGTACGCAAAGCTTATATGCCATGAGAGACGTCTCTCACAATGTCAACCAATGGTATGGCAGAGGTGATTGTGGTTGACTTAGGATACCCAGAATCCTTTGCGTGGAGATTGTAAAGGTAGTACACTGCATTTTCCTAAAAATACTAATTTTTCTAAAATTTCAATCAAACTTTCCATAACTAGAGGCTACCAGGAGCCTGTAATCTCTCACCTGGATTCCAAATGACTTAAACTATATTAAAATTTTTGAAATTAACAGTTTCAGTCTAGTTGTTATAGCTTTTAATTTACTGTGCAAAAACTAAACATTTCTTCAAAAAATTTGTTAAATACAATAACTCCTATAAGGTGCCATCGACAATTTCTGAAAATTAAATGGTTTTTAGGCATTGTCCTTTAGGGTACTTTAGAAATTTACAGTTTTACTCTACTAATAGGTGCGTTATAGACTAATTTATAATTAAAGAACTGTTCATTTGTCCAAATTCATATTGAAAGGGCAATAACTCCTATAAAGAGTCATCTTGCAATTTTGGACTAAGCAATCAATTGTAGGGCTTCTATAGCTGATCATTTGTGCAATTTACAGTTTTAATCTAGCTACTATAGTTTTCAAGTTAAAGGACAAAAATGGAAAATTTCATAACAGAATTGTCATTTAAGGGCAATAACCCCTATAAGGAGTCATCTGACAATTTCAGACCAATTAAATGAATTGTAGGGTTTTTATTTGCTGATCATTTTTGCAATTTATTATTTCACTCTAGCTGTTATGGTTTTTAAGTTACAGGACAAAAACGGAAAATTTCATAAAAAATTGCAATTTAAGGGAAATTACTCCTATAAGGAGTCATCTGACAATTTCAGACTTAAATAGTAATTTGTAGGGCTTGTATTGCTGATCATTTTTGCTATTAACAGTTTCACTCTAGCTGTTACGGTTTTTAAGTTACAGGACAAAAACGGAAAATTTCATAAAAAATTGTCATTTATGGGCAATAACTTATTTAAGGAGTTGTCTGACAATTTCAGACCAATCAAGTGAATTGTAGGGTCTTCATCGCTGATCATTTGTGCAATTTACAGTTTCAATCTAGCTGCTATAGTTTTCAAGTTACAGGACAAAAACGGAAAATTTCATAAAAAATTGCCATTTAAGGGCAATAACTCCTATAAGGAGTCATCTGACAATTTCAGACTAATACAGTGAATTTTAGGGCTTGTATTGTTGATCATTTATGCTATTTACAGTTTTACTCTAGCTGTTATAGTTTTAAAGTTACAGGACAAAAACAGAAAATTTTATAAACAAGTGTGGACACAGAAAAACGTCTCGCATGAATTCCGCATCAGTAACGAAAATAAATTTCGTCATAAGCATTATGTAAGTAGCATTAATTATGAGCAGCGGCCTGTATACCAAATATTGTCACCATACTATGCATAGTTACAGAGGAACTGTACTAATACAAAAACTTTATCGTAGTCGCTGAACCGTGAAATTGAGGTCAAGGTCAGGTGACACCTACCAGACAGTCGTGTACTATTCATCAGCAACCTATATACCAAATATTGTCATCCTACCATGCGTGGTAACAGAGGAACTGTCGCAATCCAAACACTTTAACGTAGTCACTGGACCGTGAAATTGATGTCAAGGTCAGGTGACACCTACCAGACAGTCATGTACTAGTCATCAGCAACCTATACACCAAATATTGTCATCCTACTATGCGTAGTTACAGAGGAACTGCCGTAACCCAAAAACTTTAACGTAGTAGCTGGACCGTGAAATTGAGGTCAAGGTCAGGTGACAGGTGACTGACTGGCAAGTACTCATCATAAGCTACCTCTGTACCAAATTTGATGGACCTAGGGCTTGGGCTTACAAATATATGAAGCAAGATGTCAAGTGTTTACTCCGCCGCCGCCGCCGGATTCCCATACATATGTCTCGCCTCCAGCGACCTTCGTCGCAGGCGAGACAAAAATAACCATTTAAGGGCAATAACTCATATAAGAAGTCATCTGACAATTTCAGACCAATCAAGTGAATTGTAGGGCTTTTATTGCTGATCATTTTTGCCATTTACAGTTTCACTCTACCTCGTATAGTTTTCAGGTTATATTGTAAATACCAAAAATTTTGTCAAAAATCGTCAAAAAAGGGCAATAACTCCTACAAGACGCTAATACACAACTTCGCACTAATAGCAACTATTGTAGACCTTAATGTGCTGATCAATTTGAAGTAACGGTTTTCTCTATAGCTATTATAGTTTTTTAGATAATGATCAAAAACCTGTGTTGACCCCCATGTTCTATTTTTAGTAACAGCGGCCATATTTGTCTGTTGATCAACACCCTGGGTACAAACTTGAAACTAGGAACCCTAAGGATGATTGTGGCCAAGTTTGAAAAAAATTGGCCCAGTGGTTTCAGAGTAGAAGATTTTTGAAAAAGTTTACGACGGACGACGGACGCCAAGTGATAGCAAAAGCTCACATGGACCTTCGGTCCATGTGAGCTAAAAATTGAGAAAACATTACTTTAATGTCAGCAGTTGCCTTGTTAAACTACCTAAAATCCATAATTTCAGATGAAAATGGGCAATAAATTTGTAGATATTGTGATTTTAACACCCACAGCACCCAGTTCTCCCTTTTGCCTATTGGGTACTGCAAGCGTTTAAATCCCTATACTGTGAAAGTACTTAAATTCGTGGGTATCAATTTTCGTGGTTTGGTGAAATTTTACATGTTCGTGGGTTCCTAAATTCGTGGACTGACGGTTTCCGAAAATGCAAAAGTGAGGTAGCGATCAAAATAAATGATTACAGCAGAATCATTTTCACTGTTGATAATAAACATCAACATATAAAGAAGACAAAACAGTTTCATTACATGATGTTGTTTACGCACGTGGTATCGAATGTAAAATTAACAACACGGAAACCAATAGCTAATTATAAACACGGTAATGTATTAATTGATTAATTGCAATAAAAACTAATTTGAGTCTATTTAATTCTCTAATTGTTATCTATAGATGCATTCCTAGCCGAAGGGCATTTGTCACTTCATGTGTTGAGTAGCAATACATACAAAGGTGTAATTTAATGTCATTTGTGCCACGGTCGGTATTATCACAACATCCATTTGATATAGCGTGCCATTGATATGCACTAATAAAGATAAAGTATAGCTTATCTTTTAAATATTTTATTTATTTTAATTTATGTTCAAAGGAGCAACCAAACTCATAATTCCGATAATAATTTGTTACTATTTAACATCGAAAATGAACACCTCAAATATCCCCACCTTGACCGGAAGTCGATGTTTCTTCGTACGCTTTATAATTAAATAATACCTACATATAATAAAAACACAATTCGAACATGAAACCTGTAACATAATCATTAAGATGGATTTAGAGCTGAACATTAGTAATGGATCGAACCACAAAATCATATATTACATTTACAAATAAATGTCCGATCTCGGACATTTTCAGATCGTTGTTCCCAAGTTCCTATCTGTTAATGAAGTTTTATTCTTCGTTGGATTTTTAATTTCGTGGTCCAAGGCCTCCACGAAAACCACGAAAATTGATACCCCACGAATAAAAAGTATTTCACAGTATCTATTAATATGAATGCATTGTATCATTAAATTTTCATTCTGAAAAATCTATGTTGCATAGCTATGCTGCAATCACAAACAATAGGTCTAGTGACACCTACCAGACTGACATGTACTGCTGATAGCTGATAGGCAACCAATATACCAAACACAGTGCCATCAAACTATGCATAGTTAATAAGAAACTACCTAATCTTATAACTTAATTTAAAACTTTAAATTTGTAACTCAAAACATAAATCAAGGTCAAGGTCAGCCGACATCTACAGACTGTCATTTTCATTGGCAATCTATATACTACATACATGTATTATCATCCTACCATGCTTGATTATCGAGGAACTGACTTAATCTAATAACTTTAATTTAGCAATGGACAGTGAAATTGAAGTCTAGGCCAGGTGATTGATGACTGACTGACAAGTACTCAGCTATTGTGACTGGACCATAATTGATGGACCTATGGCTTAAGCTAACAAAGGCATTAAGCAATAATGTCAAATGCTAATGCTGTCACCTATATATGTCTTGCCTTCAATGACACTTCTTGCAGGCAACAGAAAAACGCCTTTAATGACCAAGTTGCAAAGCATGTGCCTTAATAAATGGGGTTTACAATCTTGTTGATGTAGGTATCTGTGTTTCCAGGATCTGAGTTGATTACACAACATAGGTACCGTCTTCTGGAAAATTTGTTGAAAAATTACTATGGTAATAGGAAAAAATTCTTTGAACAACTTCTTAATAACAGGTGCACTACTCAAAATGTGTGTATTTTTAGTGAAGTTTCACAGATTTGGATGGAGAACTGAAGGGGTTGATTACAAAAATATGTAATATGTATCATATTCCCTCAACTACGTTCACTGTACTATGACTTGTTTACACTTCTGCAACCAGGGCAAAATGATCAAAAATTACAAAGAAAAGACAATTTTTCTTATAGTAGCTTTGTTTTAACAGTGTTTGTTTTTGTTTAGATATGCAAGGTTTAAATCTCAATACATTTATATAGAATAAACTTCAGTCTGGCAAAATAAAAAAAATATTATAACAGTTCTCAGTCTACAGTTTCTAAAAGAACTATATCAACTACTGCCAATATCAACAAATTAAGTATATTTTTCTTGTAACAAATCAGCACAAACACATTTAACAGCATCATGTGTTGCGAACAATATTAAAAGAATTGTTGGGTGTCTTAAGTATCGGAATGTTGATATTACTTACATGTTGATATTTTGCAATTTAGTCAATGCAAATACATGTTTTAAGTTCAAAGATGAAACAAAACTGAAACAGGTTTCACAAGTCTTGAAAATTATTTATCAACTTTATTTGATTAAACAATAACTTGGGTTGATAACAAGCAATATTTTTTGTGAAACATTTATTACGAGCATCATACTTGATTGGGAGAACAAATATTAAACATATGTTACCTGGAATTTAATTGATAGAAACAATATTTTGGAATTATGGCAATGACAGCAATTTTTTGGTCTTCCAATAAATTTAGTTTGATCACCACTTTTGCATCCAGATTAGAGGCAATGTCAATCTAGCATTGTCCTACAGATTTTTATATCCCCGGTATCTTTGATGCAAGGGTCCGGAAACGGTCATATTTGCCGGACATGACCGAAATTTATACTAAAATGACCGACTACGATTTGCTCAAATCGGACATCAAAAAAGTAATATTGTATAATAATCACTTGTTGGACTTAATCCCTTTAATTTCTTCTAGAAATATTTGTATTGAAAAATCAACCCTAAGGCTATTTCCTGTCACTGACATGTGTTTATTGACCACCGTCCGGTGATTACGTAATAGGTAAACAGGTGGTGACCGATCTGTTTCATCCATATCGTAAACATACTATTGCAACAACATTTTGAATATACAGAGATTGAATATATTAGATTGTTTCTATTTCACATTTCTAAGAAAAAAAGACAACTTTACAGTATTAGTGGTACACGCAACTTTAATGAAAAACACGTGCGGTCAAAAATTGTACACTACGCTCGCCAATGTAACTAAACGTTACATAAATCAAAAGAAAACTAATTTGAAGAAAAATTCCTTGAAAATAATGAGAACAAAAATGATTATTCATTTAATTATAAAAAACTCGTTAAAAGAATCCATCGCAGATTAACGCATAAATTCAATTCTGGCCGAACTTGTGACAACTTCCTATTTCCGGTAAATGAAAAACTCGCCGGGATATTCATCAAAACAACGTTGTTTGCCATTATTTTGTTGCAAAGACAGATTTTTTAGGCAGGAGATTGTATCTCTACATATATTTTCGCTTACTCACACTATCGTGGCGAAACGACCGACGTGCAAACAAGTTTCGGTACGAAACGACCCCAGACTAATATTCACTACCATGGAATATGGTAACTTCTTAGGTGGAAAAATGACCGAAATGGGCAGGGAAAACTTCCGGACCCCTGCTTTGATGACATCAGATCTCTGCACTAGACATAATATGAAGTTATTCAGCCATACAGTGCATGCACTCAGAATACCACAATTTCATCTTTAATAAGTATTTACACTAACCTTTGATTGGAGCCAAAGTACTCATTGGAATTCGATTTCCATTCAGTTCCGTCTGCATGGTTTTTGGTACTCTGTAATCACCCAATCCTCTTCTTGGGTCCCCACCCCATTCATATTCTGATTGAGGGATGACTGCCCCTGGAGCTCCCATAAAAGATCCATCTAAATCTTTTAGGAAAGCTTTCTTTAGACCATCACAGTCCATATCTACACAATCTGCTGAATTAATTTTACTACAAAACACAAATAAAATGCCTAATATAAAAATAAACTGAAGGTGTATGAATCTGTTATCCCATGACAAATCAGCTTCTATAAAAATGGATTGATATTTCGTTTAACTGACTGTTATGTTTTTTATATTTGTTTACAGGTACCGCATCTTTTGAACTATACTGAGCTTTATTGTCACCACTTATTTCCGCAAAAAATATCATGTTGTAATAATTTTGACAAATGACCTTGCCACCGGCCTTCATCAAGGTCATGTCTCAAAGTGACTATGTCTTTAACACTGACAGTGTAAAAGTTCTGGGTATTAATGAATTGGTATTGAACGTGTTGAAATTTTATCAGAAGTCCCACAACATTTTTGATTGTAAGTATTTCTCAATTATTACAGTTTCTAAGTTGTTACCACGGCAAGTTTCCATATTTGACGAGAAAAATTTGACAGAAATAATGTTCTTGTCTCAGAGGGTTCATTCTTAATAGTAATTTTTCTATTTTATATATATTCAAAAATATCATCAAAATGATATGAAGCATACTCTTTCTGCAACTTAAGGTTTTGAAGGCAGGGCAAGAAAAATCAAAAGAAGGTTTTCCAGTTGGAAACAGGAAATACTTTCAGAAGGCTTAATCAGAACATACACACTGAAATGAATTTGTTACTGAATGTTTTTCAAAATTGCCATTTAGTTATTAATATATTTATAAGAATTCATAATTCACATTAATAAAATAATAATGCTGACACTTGTCACAACTGTTTTGTCATTGTTTGGTCACTCTTTTAAAGGTACAAAAATATACTTCCAACCCAAAACTATTTTGACTAGTTCACTACAAGAACATTAATTTATCACTTAGTTTACTTCTTTAATGGTCAAAGGTCTTAAAAAAAAATCCTGATGAAATATTCCTGTTTTCAAAATTATCATAGATATTGACATGTTTATAAATCTGGTTTGAATCTGCCTAGAATATTTATTCTAGAACATCAAGATTTGATAATTAAATGCATGCCAGCCACTCAGAATTCACCAACTGTAAATTGAGTGCAACTCAACTAAAAATTTAAATGCTTGTACTACTTTTATGAATTATGTTTTTATTATGCAGAGGAAACTTACTTAAGATTAGGACGATGGATAAAAATTCTATTATTCTTGTTAACATTATTAAATACAAGTCCAGAAGATTCTATAGGATGTATACCATCATCATTGTTTTTGTTTGTAGCTATGGCATAATCACTGACTGAACATGGTGATGAAAACTGACTGAATGTAACTCCTGTAAAAATACAAATGATAAACGACAAACATTATACTGGTAAGTAATTTCGGAAAATGTAATGAAAATCTACATGGAACGATGGAACATCTAATCTTGTTAAAAACACTGTATATCTTTTATTATTCAGATACATATTACAATAAAACTCTGCAAATCTCAACTTAAAAATAATATCAACATCTGTCTGAAAATGATATAGAAAGATTGTCACTATAAATTATGTATATCTAAGTATATTCATGGTGACAATACATACTTTTAATTATTATATAAATTTGAATTTACACATGACTGTTGTTTTGCAAACATCCACTACAAATCCTTGATTATAATTACAAACTCTCCCAAAATGGTTACAATTAAACAAATTTTGTTAAATACCTTCCAATATTGTAAGTCCCATTATGGACTGATATGACATTATTCCACTGAAAGGTTTTAATGGAGCCTTGTTTGAGCCCGAGCTAAATGTTCCAAATGTAACTCCAATCCTTCTGGAATCATCATACGGTCGTGCATTACCAGACAAAGCAATATTCTCATCATTAGGATCTGTCCTGTCTAAACTGCAATCAAATGTTGGAGATGTTCCAATAATCTTTACATTTTTTATCTTCACTGTTTTGTTGGCAAAATCATGACTTGTAGCACTTGGCCCAATAACCATAGGAAATATTCCAATCTGGTTGTCAGCAAGAACAAGGTCTTCCAAAATGACAGACTGAATATTTTGGTAATAAATTCCATAATTTGAACATTTCAATGCTTTCAAACCCGAAATTCTGTTACAAGAATTTGGATGAATTTCATCTGGCATAGTTGCTGTACCCAATAATGATGACCGAGCTACATTGTCAGAATACCAATCAGATCGGGGGGTGTCACACGACTGAAGAGGAAGATGGTAGGCCAAACGCTCAGAGCCTGATACTCTGTTTCCTGTTAATATAAGGTTGGTTGCCTTTAATGCAGACACGGCTCCATTATAACGAACATTGGCATGTTCTGATCTGTCCTGATATGATCCCTCCCAAACCATCAATACAACCATGTTTCTCTTTATCTGAGTGTTATCAGAATTGGTCTGAATTGCTGCAAATAAATAATAAATATTATATTTATAGCTTTTATATCAACTAGAATTACGTAATTTCAACGTTATAACAAGTGAGCCTATGGTGAGCTTGTTATTACATGGAAATTACATGAAGAATGTTATGATTCCTTGCATTCCTTTATGATGTTTACAGTTGTCAGGGGGGAACAAGTTTGCAATGTCACAGTTACACCAACACAACTAATTAGTATGTGCTAAAAATAATACACAATGGACAATAGTTCAATCAGAAGAACTTAATTTTTTTATGCACTGTTCGATATCACAGGGTGCAGGGTATGATATGGCAACATAAATAATCCTTTGGGAATATAATCAAATGGTCTAATAATAATATAATATTTTTTTATATATTTATACTGATTAAATTTGCTGATATTTTTTTCCTTGAAAACTATATACTGCTACAAAATTACAATATTTTAATATTTTTACCAATAAAATTATATTTTATGAATTTTCAGGAAAGTATTTCTGTTATAAATAATTTGTCCTTTTTTCACATTTATTCTATCGGAAACATGACATCTTGGGGTCTTAGTGAGCAGTTGATAAACATTAAGGGGAACATGACAAAGTGTTGCCCCTTCAGCCCAAATATATCTAAAGCCAAAAGGAGTTTTTAGACTTTAATTGATAACATAAAACTTATTATTTTGTCTGAATTTGTCATTAAGGGCAATAATTCCAATAAATAGTCAGCTGACAATTTTCGACTAAGTAATAATTTGTAGGCCTTGCATTGCTGATTATCTTTGCAACTCACAGTTTTACTAGACTAGCTGTTATGGCATTTAAGTTACAGGGCAAACACTACAAATTTTGCCAAAAATTCCTATTATAGGGCTATAACTCCTATAAGGAGTCATTGGACAATTTTCAGACAAGAAATCTTCCTTCTGATTATTTTTGCAATTTATACTTTCACTCTAGCTGTTATAGTTTATAGGTTACAGTAAAAAACAAGTGTGGACACAGAAAAATGTCTCGCCTGCATTCAGCATCAGTAACGAAAATAAATTTTGTCATAAGCATTACGTAAATAGCATTAGTTATCAGCAGCAGCCTGTATAAATATTGTCACCATACCATGCATAGATACAGAGGAACTGTCCTAATACAAAAACTTTTAACGTAGTCGCTGGACCGTGAAATTGAGGTCAAGGTCAGGTGACGCCTACTAGACAGTCATGTACTATTCATCAGCAACGTATATACCAAATATTGTCATCCTACCATGCATAGTTACAGAGAATTTGCTGTAACCCAAAAACTTTAATGTAGTCGCTGGACCGTGAAATTGAGGTCAAGGTCAGGTGACACCTACCAGACAGTCATGTACTAGTCATCAGCAACCTATACACCAAATATTGTCATCCTACCATGCGTAGTTACGGAGGAACTGCCATAACCCAAAAACTTTAACTTAGGCGCTGGACCGTGAAATTGAGGTCAAGGTCAGGTGACACCTACCAGACAGTCATGTACTAGTCATCAGCAACCTATACACCAAATATTGTCATCCTACCATGCGTAGTTACAGAGGAACTGCCATAACCCAAAAACTTTAACTTAGGCACTGGACCGTGAAATTGAGGTCAAGGTCAGGTGACACCTACCAGACAGTCATGTACTAGTCATCAGCAACCTATACACCAAATATTGTCATCCTACCATGCGTAGTTACAGAGGAACTGCCATAACCCAAAAACTTTAACTTAGGCACTGGACAGTGAAATTGAGGTCAAGGTCAGGTGACAAGTGACTGACAGTCAAGTACTCATCATAAGCTACCTCTGTACCAAATTTGATGGACCTAGGGCTTGGACTTACAAATATATGAAGCAAGATGTCAAGTGTTTACGCCGCGGCCGCCGCCGCCGCCGCCGCCGCCGGATTCCCATACATATGTCTCGCCTCCAGCGACTTTCGTCGCAGGCGAGACAAAAAGTAAAAATTTTATAAAAAATTGTCATTCAAGGGCAATAACTGGTAGAAAGAGCAGTCCAACAAATTTGGAACAACAATGTGTTTGGTACAGGTAGGCATTGTCTTGCTGACCATTTAAGCAATTTACAATGTCAATCTAGCTTGTATTGTTTTTTATTGTGAAAACTGAAATTTTTGTCAAAAATTAAAATTTTAGGGCAATAACTCCTACAGGAAGTCATTACACAACTTCTAATTAATAGAAACTTTTGTAGAGCTTAATGTGCTGATCAATTTTAGGTAACATGTTTCTCTATAGCTATTATAATTATTCAGATATTGACCTCAAACCTGTGTAGACACCTATGTTCTATTTTTAGTAACATCTGTCCATTGATCAACACCCTGGGTACAAATTTGAAACTTAAAAAAAAAATTAAACTAATTATTTGAGCTTTCGAATTTTGGGCCAATTTGGGCCTTTAATGCACCTCCTCCTTTTCTCAATAAATGTATAATTTTTTCTTCTTTTGAATTACACTAAATATGTTTAGAACTTACAAAACCAGACACAGTGATGAATAACATTATCTTCTATTGGCATATTTGGAGCATTATATACTCCTATTGCTGGTGAAAATCCATGATGAAATGCACTGCTTCTAATATAGGATGGTTTGAGGTTGGTAACAGGACCAGAATCCATAAAGGCCACAGCATACCGTGGATCATAGGTTTCTATATAACCTTCCTGTCCCATGTGGTAGAACTCGGCATTTGAAATCCTTGCATAACCTGGAAGACATATTTCTTATTATCATCAGGGATAAAATAATAATTTCTCCCTAATATAACATTACTAGCTAACACAATAACTCAAGCTTAATTTTAAAGTCAAGGTCAGTCATAACAGTATACTAAATTTAAATTTGCAATCCCATTTGACTTTGAGGTCAAAGTTCAGGTCCTATGGATAATATAACAACATAAATGACACATTGTTTTATAAAGATCTTCACACATGACAATTACCACAAGTGTACGTGAACATGGTGAAAAGGCCAAAACAAGCTTACTTGCCAAAAAACCAGGTTAAGGTCATAAGTGTGTACTGGACCCATCTTATAATAATAAAATGCCAAACACAGTAAAACTTATAATAAATTCAACAGTTTGCACCATTAGCAGTTTGAGCCCCTAAAATTTGACAATTTCCAGACATCTATCTGTTCTGTTATATGATAGGTTTTATTTAAGATATCCTAAAGAAATATTTAACCATGTATCAATGTTTATCGATTCAAATGATTTAAAATAAACCAATCTCGGCTTGAGTATTTTTTAAACATAAATACAACAGGAAGATTCAACAAACATTACCAATTGGGAGGTTTTTCAAATTTCATTATTCACATTCTTTGTAAATGGAATGCACCTATATAAATTAACTCTCCTATCGAATGTCAGGGCTTTTCTCTGGGTACTTTGGCCACATCCCCCTCTCCCCCCCCCCCAATAAGCCTGGATGCCATGAGAAAGATGAAAATTGCTGCATTAAATGCTGCATAAAAATGCCACATTAATCAACATTCCAACGAACAAACAAACCAATTAACTCTATTTTTAAGAGGAAATTCGAGTGTTAAAGAAATTCACATTTTTCTATGCAGCCATATAAGAACTAAAATGTTCAAGCAATCAGAGTTTGACAGTCATCATAAACAAATGTTAACTGATAAAAAAGTTCAGATTCTGATAAGCTTTACTGCAATGATAAGAACTATTAATGAAGAAATCTTAATTAAACTTAACTTTATCATTTTTTCTTTTCATTGTTAGGTTTTGGTGATTTTTTTATATTTACCTCTGCCATGAGAACTCTCCCCGACCAGTATACGACCTCCAAAAGATTCTTTATATAAATCTGAGTAGTCTCCTCCTTCAACTTTTATATTTCTCGTCAACAAACCAACTTCTGCTGACAATGTTATAGTGCTGTCAACATACGCTAAAATGTAGAAGTTCATGTAAAATTAATAATTTTAATCTAAAAATTCATAGAATCTTCCACAACATTTTCTATATAACTCTATGCTTTTCTTCAAAGGATCCAAATATTCATGGCATTATATACCATTTCTGTTTCTATATACATTTCAATTAAACTTTTTAAATATTAACTGATAGTGATGTCTGATGTTCATTGCAATTTTTATTTTTATTATTAATATTAATAAACGCTCAACAAAAAAATGCCTTACCTAAGTGTCTGTATTTGACAGTATCATTCAGGCTAATGACAGTGTTATTGTTTGAAGTAGAAATATCAACAATTCTAAAGGTCTCTGTTTCCCATGGTCTGTAACCTGTAGGTGCTACCACAATTTCATCTCCCTTTGTCCAATCAACAACCCCATTCAAGATCAGAGTTGTGTCCCCTGTCTGTACAGTGGTATTTAGAGTTGTCCATGGTATGGTTACGGGTTTACCATGGAGATCTAGTCCACCATAAACACCTATCAAATACAAATTTTATGTTAAACAAGAAAATTTGTCTCTGGGAACCTGATGTTCCACTCGCCCCATTTTTTTCTAAGTTTACTAAGTTTTCTAAGTGTGAAGTATTTGGCCCAGTCCTACCAAAGTTTGTCAGTAATGAAATCACATCATGTTGTAACATTGTGTCAAGTTTCATAAAGATGCGAAGTAACCTTCATTAAAAAAAGCTGTCGCTCTGGAGAAAATAATACGACATAAATGATCACCCCATTGTAAAGCAATGATAAACCACAGCCTCCATGAATTTTTTGTTAATTAGACAAAAGATGCAAAATTTACCACCACTAAAATCTAAACAATAAAATAAGATAAAATTTGCTAATTTTACACTTAATATTCCTAAATATTTTTTTAAAACTTACCAATTACTTTAGATCCAATAGTGTTCCCATCTACAGGAAGAAAATATTCTTTTGTTAACCACTGTCCCTGTAGTATAATTTGTGCATTACCCATAAATGGACGATCTTCCCATCCAATGATTAAACGACCACCGAGAATGACAATGTATGTAGTGTTAATAACAAAATCTCTATATCCAACTGTAGCATTTCCATGATCAAGCTCTAATACACCATAGATAATCAGTTCAGCTAAGGGTGGAATATGAGTATCTCCAACTCGCCACTTGTCTGTAGAAAAGATACGTTTTATAATGTTAATTTAATTTAATGTTATACTAATATTTCTATATAATGTCAATACAACATAAAATGTCAATTGGAAAAATTTCTGCACAGTATAATAAATCTGCTTGCATTCTATTCTACTCTAGTAGACTGAATGCTGTATCTATTACAGAATTATAGTTAATATCTGAGTGGTTTTTATTAATTATCACATTGAGTCATAAATATAAAGGTTAATACATACCAGATTCTATTACAACACTGTCCCCTTTAACAGGAAGTGTACCATTTGGCCATGTGCTTGAGTTAGACCAGAAAATAGCATCATCAGGTCTTGTGTTTCTTGGTGGAAGGGTGCTTGGATCAGGTGGTACAATACAACTTTCATAAAAACATTTGTATGATTTGAAGTTAAGGTTGACAGTTGTGGTACCAAATGAAGCAGCTCTCTTCTTCCTCTTTCCAGCTGCAGATCTAAATCTTTTTGATACTAACGAAATTATAGAATTAAAAAAAAATATGAAACCTGAAAATGTTGTAAAAGAAAATACAAAACTGAAATTAAAATAGAAAAACATGTTTGAGGCCATGACACACATGTACTTAATTTTATCTTCACATAGGTAAATATATATTTTTTTCTTAAAGGAGACTTTTTTCATTGAAAAAAAAAGAAATAGAATTGTTTCTTCATACAACATGTTACCTGGTACACAAGAAACCATGATACAGACCTAACAGTTACAAATTGATTATGTTAATCATGTTGAATATTTCTATATCAAATGCTTAATTTTGTTAAACAGTTATTTCTAAATTGATTTTGTTTATTTATTGTTTATTTGGTGTTTTCAAGCGACTTTTAGCAATTTTTCAGCTACATCATGGCATTCAGTATTTATTGAGTGAAAAATTCGGAGTACCCTGAAAAAACCCCCCACGGTCTGTAGGAATTGTTGAATTGATTATATCTTTATTGCTGAAAAATGTAAACAAGTGTGGACACAGAAAAATGTCTCGCCTGCATTCCTCATCAGTAATGCAAAAAATTTTGTCATAAGCATTATGTAAATAGCATTAAATTGTTATTTAAAATATACAATGCATGGTTACAGAGAAACGGACCCAATCCAAAAACTTTAACTTAGTCACTGTACCGTGATATTGAGGTCACAGTAAGTTGAAACCTACGAGACACTCATGTACTAATCATTAGCAACCTATATACCAAATACTGTCTTCCTACCATGCATGGCTACAGAGGAACTGCCCTTTTTCAACAACTTTAACATAGTCGCTGGACCGGGAAATTGAGGTCAAGGTCAGGTGACATCTGCCAGACAATCATGTACTCTTTAGCAGCAACCTGTATACCAAATATTGTCACCCTACCATGCATAGTTACAGAGGAACTACCATAATACAAAAACTTTAACGTAGTTGCTGGACCGTGAAATTGAGGTCAAGACAGGTGACTGAATAGCAAGTACTCATCATAAGCTACCACTGGACCAAATTTGATGGACCTAGGGATTAGGCTTACAAAGATATGAAGCAAAATGTCCAAGTGTTTACACAGCCGCCGCCACCGCAGGATTCCCATACATATGTCTCACCTCCAGCGACTATCATCGCAGGCGAGACAAAAACCTGCATTTATAATGCATTGTATGTTCTTGTAAAATAAACACTGGAAATGTTATGTTGCTATTTTATTTTTAATATAAATGTTATAATTTCTGGCCTTTATATAATTCATCACATACCAATGTAGCTGATTCTCTGTGTAGATGAATCATAAGACCAATCACCATGGTAATCAACAGTGCCATCTAGTGGTGTGAGTGTTTCATTTACACATACACCATTTCCCACCAATACACAATCTGGTTTCTGGACAGTTCTCATACTAAAGATTACAAAGTCATTATCCTGCAAAATGGCATGGGGATACCACATGTATAGTGCATGTCACAAAAATGAATGCTGAATGTTTTATGTACAATGGAATACTGTAGTTAGATAAAAGCAAGACCATTTACACAATGATGATAGAGGAGAGTAAGAAACACTGATGGTATATTGTATGAAAACCAAAAAATAACAAACTTACATTATGTTAAGTATATAAAAAAGATTATTACAAACATCATTATGTTACATGATTACAACAGTCTTATGTTCACATGATTCATCAGTGCAACCATGACACCTTGTTCAGTGCAACCATGACACCTTGTTCAGTGCAACCATGACACCTTGTTCAGTGCAACCATGCACCTTGTTCAAGCAATGTGCCAAAGCTGAATGGTATAGAGCCATGAAATGAATTAGTAGTTAGCTTACAGAAAACATTATTGTAAAAAATATTACAAAGAAATTATGTCCTAAGAGTAAACTATTTTTAAAAAATATTTCTCCAATACATATTCTATTTGTTTACATACAAAAAAGCAACATGTTTAAATTTAATTAAAAGAAAAAAATTAAGTAAATAATTAATAAAAACTTACATCAAACAAAGACAGAGCCCCATCAAAACTCATGTTGGTCATTTGTTCAGCATTCTCAAACTCAATAACATAGGTCTCACCCATTGGCATTAACACCATCCATCCTTTTGGATGTGTCATTCTTTTTTTCTCATAAGGTCCTATATCAGTGCCATACTGGTTTTGAATCACCACATTTTTATATTGGATCGACGAAGGTTTGATATTATTGAAAGAGAATCTAAGGAATTTCACACCAGCTGGACAAAGGCTTGCTGGAAGACCATGCGAGAATCCTTCAAAATGAGTACAAGACGGAGGCAACACGTTTGAAGTTGGTACTACTGCTCCATTAGGTGTGCCTGTTAAAGTACCATCCAGGTCTAAAATAACTGCTTCAAACAACCACCTGAATAATCCACGGTTATTGCTACCAACATTTATGAAATTAAGATTCTGTGTATGATAAAGAAATCCTCCATTATTTGGACCACTTGTTCCTTGAATGCTTGTCACACCAAAGACAGCACAACCATTTTCATTGAAGTTTGCAAACTGTGTACCATCCACCATAAATCTGTACAAGTAAGGCAGGACTATTCCAGCATCTGTACAACCCTGTTCATCTGAGGATAATGCAGGAGATCTTCCAACAATCAATCCATTTTTGAACAAGGGTCCATTTTGTGAATAAAACTCTCCCTCTAAAATTCTCTTCATTTCAAAGCCAGCAAGTCTATTGTTGACAAGAATAAAGTTGTGAAACTGTACATCTCCTGTGTTGACAGATTCACTACCTTTGTCACAATTCCATGCAAAAAAGTCCTCAAAAGCTGCTGGAGTTACTGTCTGTGATCCACAAGTGCCACCCACTCTTGGAAAGTAGGATTCAAATATCCACAGACCAAACCATCCAAAAGAATGAGCGGTGTTGTTCTTGAAAACACCCATTACTTCATTCTGTGGACAAATTGTGTTTGTACGAGATGGACCCTGAGGGTGTGGATGCATTCTGTACCAAAATCCAAAATGACTCCCTCCAGCTGCACTATTGTGTTGTATAATGTTGTTTGGATTGGTTACCCAGAAACAAGCTGGTGTAACATCATCATTTAGGAGACTTGAACTTTCACGAACAAATACAGCAAGATTGTGTTGTATTGTATTTCCTGTTTCAATTCCATCTTCCAAGAAAAAGGCTCCGCCCATTACATTGTAAATTACATTATTCTCAACCATTGTATTGTAAGTTCCATGTATATTTACCGCACGATTAAAAGTCTCATGGAGAGCACAGCCTCTGATGTATGATGAGGACATATTTCCTCCAAGATGGAAATGGAATGGATATCTACCCAGACGGAATGCCTGTCCAGCATATGTAAATTCTACATATGACACTCGACCTATGGCAAGATCTTTGTTTGGTTCTGGAGGATGAAGCATAACCTGAATACCAAATTGGTCACTACCTATCTCTTCACCAAAGCGTCCCTGGAAACAGGTTTGAGTTGCAAATTCACCTACAAAAGAAACAACAGTTTTAACTGTACAGTTTTTAAACATTTTCATGCTTTTATCAGACAAAGCAAAATTAGTCTCAAGATAGTTAATACTAGAGGCTCCCAGGAGCCTGTAATCGCTCACCTGGAATACAAATACTTCAGCTATATTTAAATTTTTGCAATTTACAGTCTCAGTCCAGTTGATATAGCTTTTAAGTTACTGTGAAAAAACTAAACATTTCTTCAAAAATTTTGGTGAAGTACAATAACTCCTATAAGTTCCATCAGACAATTTCTGAAAATTAAATGATTTGTAGGCCTTGTCCTTTAGGGGAATTTAGAAATTTACAGTTTTACTCTAGGTGTGTTATAGACTAATTTATAACACAAAAACTGATTATTTGCCCAAATTCTTAATTAAAGGGCAATAACACCTATAAAGAGTCATCTTGCAATTATGGACTAAGCAATTATTTGTAGGTCTTGCTTTGCTGATCATTTGTGCAATTTACAGTTTAAATCTAGCTGTTATAGTTTTCAAGTTACAGGTCAAAATTGAAAAATTTCATAAAAAATTGTCAGTTAAGGGCCATAACTTCTATAAGGAGTCATCTGACAATTTCAGACCACTAAAGTGATTTGTAGGGCTTTTATTGCAGATCATTTTTGTCATTTAAAGATTCACACTAGCTCTTAGTTAAGTTATTAGTTAAGTCTTTAAGTTATATTTGTGAATACCAAAAATTTAGTCAAAAAATCGTCATTAAAGGGCAATAACTCCTACAGGAAGCCAATACACAACTTCACACTAATGGCAACTATTGTAGACCTTAATGTGCTGATCAATTTGAAGTTACGGTTTTCTCTATAGCTATTATAATTTTTGAGATAATGATCAAAAACGTGTGTTGACACCCATGTTCTATTTTTAGTAACAGCCTCCAACTTTATCCGTTGATCAACACCCTGGGTACAAATTTGAAACAAGGAACCCTAAGGATGATTGCGGCCAAGTTTGAAAAAAATAGGCCAAGTGGTTTCAGAGGAGAAGATTTTTTAAAAAGTTTACAAAGGATGCCAAGTGATGGCAAAAGCTCACAAGGGCCTTTGGTACATGTGAGCTTAAAAGGGCTTTACTATATTAAAACCATTCATTTACAAGTATTTAAAATGGAATGTGATGGGCAGTTTAGGTAAAATTTAATGCAAACAGTGCTTGCAGAGCACATGATATTTATTACCAGTGTAATACAAATAAAAATGTTATCCATTTTTGTTTAGTCCTTGTTGATTTTAGGTTTCAATTTTTTTCATCAAAATTTTTTCTCTTTCTTTGAAATACATAATGTACATGATTTGTTAATTTGAAATATTCCAATAATTGTAAAGTCACTGATGGTATGGGCATGTTGGTTAAAATGGACTGGCACAACATTTTGTCTTTCTTTTTGAATCCAGGATAGATGATTTTGCATACATTTATAAACTGTATTTACAGTTTCATAAACACACAATTGTTCAGAAAAATCTCCAACATTAAATTGGTGGTAATATACCAATTAATTGTACCATCAACATTGTAAGATACACCATCATTACCTGAACATTTTGTGAGGTTTAGAACACTATTACAAATAGCACAATTTCTATTGCATGGTCCCATTTTATTTTCCTGTTTAAAAAATTGTTTATTGTGTTTGGCATGAACCGATGTATCTTGAATATTTGTTCCTCATCTGTATGCTACCATTTATGTTTCCAGGTATGTAATTTTTTCAATCAGTTATATTATAAATTGTGGATGTTCTGAAGTTTTCTTATCCATTTTATATTTTAGTAGATGTTCTTTGTCAAATATATCTATTTTTCTTGGTCTAAATATTGTCTTGGGAAAATTCTTCAGTAAGCATTTTTTTACTTAGTATTTCCTCTGTTGATAATTGTTATTTTCAGAAAATATTCTCCCATGGTGCTCATCCCACTACCAACAGGCAAGTCTAGTTTGAATAAACTTAGGTGTGATCCGATTTTATATGTAAATAAAGGTGTTTGTTCAATCTTTTGAAAATGTTTGAAAATGATGAAAAATAATTGGTTCCTTTTTCCATATGTTCCAAATATATTTATGTGTCACTGAAAGCCGCTTAAACAAAGGCATCTTATGTAAAAATCTGGCCATTTTTAACTGCATATATTTTGAATACTATAAAAGACTGTCTACATACCCTTGACATTTTTTACTTTTTTTGGCAAGGGTATGAATTTAGTCCCATTAGTCACAATGTGGCAGAGTGGGAGTGAATCCCACCACTATGATGTCAAAAGACAGTGGTCATATATAATCAGCCATGTACAATCTTGATATTCACACACACAGTCTTCACGAAATGCATCGGTCCGATGGACAAAACAAATAAAATAACACTTGGACCGGTAAAAAATCATGTTTTGTCTGTCTGAAAGTCAGACATTGTTATTATTGAAGTTCAAGTTGCCCTGATGGTTATGCACAGAAAATACTTACATATCTGGTAGTACTGGTAGTAGCACTGATTCACACAGACTTCCAACTTTTGAGTAAATATGTAAAACCAATAAAAATTGCAAAGATCCTGCGTATTTAACTCATTCTTGAAACGTTTTAGTTTGGCAAATGGATTACGCGAAATTTGTTTATTTCCAGGATACGTCTAATTACCAACAGCGAGAAATGAGAAAAAAGTAGACTACAACGGCCTTTAATGAAAAATCGTAACTGTTTGATAAACAAACACTTTACAATGGGTTTGAAACTCAAAAGTTCGTTTAAAACATACATGTATTATATTTTAATCATTGGCTTTGATAATATATAAAATATATACTAGTAAGCTGAAATTGAAGGAATAAAGATAACTAGTTATCAATGACCTAATTATAATTCCATTAGATGTGTGCCCCATGGAGCAGTTGCTTTCAGCTTTGTGAATTATTTCTATGTATAATAAAATGTTATTTTAGCTTGTTTATAACAGTTATGAATAGTATGATGTCTACAATAACTTCTATGTTTGATATATATGTCTGTATCTACATGCATATAAGGTAGCTAGTTGAATGTACACAATGGCAACATCAGACAAATTTGGTCAGACAAAAGCAGCTTCGGTCCAGCATTTCTGGGGAAGTTGGTGGACCGAATGCCCACCATTCTTTGGAAAGATTTCGTGAAGACTGCACACCACTTTTTTTGTTGATTGCACATTACTGATATGCAATGATTATTATTGCTGTTTTTAATTACCCACTGTGCATCATGTCTTAACTGACATTTGTGTCTCTGTTTAGATACTTTTACTAACTTAAAAACACTGAGAACCATGCGGGGAAGGAAGGAGTCATATATGCAAATTAACATTCCATATATGGTCATTCTTTCTATCTAATAATTGTTGTAGTATGAAAATTAGCATAATTTTACTACAATTAGGTCACAATTATCCATATATTGTGGAATGACCAACAAAGCGTTTTAACATGATAGCAACAAACAATATTTTAAAGACGAACAAGATTTAACAAAATCAGTTTTTCAAATTATCTTTTTAAAATGAACAATTTTTTACAAATTTGATTGCACTGAAAATTGAACTTCTAGTACTTAACAGCAATACAACATTTTAACCAAATCTGTTTATGTTTTTTTTCAAATCATATGCCAACTATTGACTAAAAAACAAAAAATTAATTGGCCTTACTCAAAAACTACATATTGGATTGTGCTGAAGATTGCACTTGATTTTTAATTTTAGAGTAATTACAGCTGTGCAAAATTCATTGATGGGTTTTGAAGTTATCATCTAGAAATCACCGGGGGATGAACAGACAAAGGGATGGATAGATGGATACTCTTATCCAAATGGAGGGTAACACCTTGCCAGTTGTGGTGGGGTATTAAAAACTAAAGGAGTTACATAAAGTATTTCAACTTGCTTGTTTTATAATTGCAAAAATGCATTGACTGGAAAAATTTCTCCTCCAAATCCTGTAAAGTTAAAAGGCTTAAAATTTTAATACTTGACAATATTTAACTTTTAAGATAAAAAATAGTAGAAAGAGAAATTCTGATGGAATATTATTGAAGCATATATCATCAGAAAAAAAAAAAAAATTAGATGACAAGATTTTAAAAATAAATTACTCGTATTAACTTTGGACTTTTCTAAAAGAGCAGAGACTGGGATACATATTAGCAATGTTAACATATATTTTGTCTTTAGGATCAAAATGTAGAGCTCAGAAATGCAGCTGTCTACAGACAGAAAATCCAGACACATTAAAACCATAATATGAACACAAAATTTTTTCAGTCAAATAAAAAAACAAGTAGCTTAATACCTGTATCAAAACCATCAGGACATGCTTCAATAACCTCAGTCCACTGTCGATCTCTTTCTCCTCGTAAAACAATATTACGTGTCAACAATCCAACTTCAGCTCTGTATTCCAGAGTGTATCCAGCTATAGTTTCTGTCTCTCCTAAATGTGCATACTTCAAGTTATTTACTAGTGTTAAGGTCTTTTTATCACCAGCAACAGAGGCAATGGTATGGACTTCATTTTCTCTCTGTGAATGTCGGTGCCCCGTGGAAGCAATAACAATCTGATCCCCTGTTTTCCATGTGACTTCCTGTTGGAGTTCGATTAGATTACTCCCCGCTGCTGCTGTCTGTTCTAATCGTGTCCATACTACTGGCACTGGCTGACCTGAAAACAACAAGGCAGATTTAAAGAGGTCAATCAATTGTCTTCTTTTGATGGCATACAGCATTTGTTTTTATAATACCAACAGCCATTTACCACAGAGAAACAGAAAATAAACAAAATCAGAGTCTTTCAAGAGTATATCACTTAGATACACTTAAATATGTAATGTAGACAATACCCATATGTTGAACCAAGTCCTGTTGTGCTAGGTATTTTGAATTTCCAATTGGCATAAGTGAAAAAACTTTGTAAAGAACTAACCAATGAGCATTGTGACCAAGTTTTGGTCTTAATAACCAGTGTTTTCAGACAAGATAGAAGTGTTAGCATTATACACTTTATATGGTGCTGACAATGATGATGGATGCAAAGTGATGACAAAACTTTAATGACTGTGTCACTTATTTAAATATCAGAATTCCAGGCAACTCCAATTGTTATAGTCAATGATTGCTATTTTATCTACCTTGTTCTCTGTCTTTCTCCCCAAATAACAACTGGATGCCAAGATATAGCTTAAAGTCGCATTAAACACAATTCAAACAAACAATCAATCAATAACAAAAAAGGGAAAACTTTATTTGTTTTGTATCTCATTTGTAATTCTGGTTTTCAATTTAAATTTTAAATAAAGTCAAAACCTTTTATGCAGTACAATGAAAAATCGAAGAATGTGTCCATGGGACACAGATGCCCCGCTAAATGAAGTCCCAAACAGGAAGTAGTTGTCCGACATGTCTGAAAGTTGCTTAGGACATACAACTTGTGATACTGAACCACCCTACCAAATTTCAAATTGTTATCATGTACGGTTTCTGTGAACAGCTTGACGGAAATTTGTACATACGGACGGACGTATTTACATACAAATGAAGTCCCAAACAGGAAGGAGTTGTCCGACAGGTCTGAAAGTCACATAGGACATACAACTTGTGATACTGAATCACCCTACTAAATTTCAAATTGTTCTCATGTACGGTTTCTGAGAAAAGCTTGACGGAAATTTGTTCGGACGTATTTAAGTCCATACTTATGTCCGTATGGACAGACGGACGGACGGACATGAGTAAAACTTAATGCCCCCCAGCATGTTGGGCATAAAAAAATTACTTATTGTATAGGATTTAATCGTTACTCTTACCATGAAGATCTAATATTCCTTCTCTAACACCAATAGAGTTAGTACCATAAATTGGTAATTCTTTTGTACGTAAGTGTGCTGTAGCAGTAATAATAGCTTTGTGTTGAAATGGCTGATCTTCTGTGCCAATCTGTTAATTATAATGCTTAATATTAAACTGCTTCCTTAATATTTTAGACATCAAAATTGTAAAACTAAGACAGTTAATACTAAGTTCAAGACAATGTACTGTAGGAAAACATGGTATTTGGATAAAACAGAGTCATATTGTCGGCAGTCTTTTTCTTTTAATCTAAGTTGGAAAGGAACAGTGCGGACTATACGTAAATACAGACTAAGTAGAGTTTTTCGTCCCAATGATTGTTGTCACTGGCGGTACTATTCCAACATTCCAACTACTCTTTTATAAACTTCCACAAGTATACTTGTAATATTAATTTTACTAAAAATTATTTTTAGTAATATGATATTATTTATAGGACAAATAAAAATTAAAACTGATATGAAAATAGCAGATGTTTAGCCTGCTTTGCCTTAAATGCAAATGGTGCAGTTATGTAACCTTAAATTGTTGAAGATTGATGTTTTGATTGCCATCTTTGAGGGATTAAAATAAAATGTTTAATCTTCTTTGTTTTCTTTGTTTTTCTTGATAATTAAAAAAAAAATTTGACAAATGGGTTTGGTTTCGAAATGTGTGAGTATTCATTTTAACAACGATCAAAATAGGCGATATGACTATGCAATATTTTCTATTTTATTTATTACAATCAAAAGAAATAAATAAACCATAAAAATAAATGATATTTCAGGAGAGAATAAATAACATATTACAGTAAAAACTTTTTAAAAACCGCAGCCAAGATGGACTGGGATGTCTTCATCTCTATAGACGTTTTGTGAAAACTTGTACATGCGGATTGTACATGCATGTAAGAATTCTTCCACAATTTTCTCTTTTAAAGGGACCTTGCGTTGCCTACAAATGTTTGTCTGCTTTTGTGACATTCAATGGTACTAGGAAAAAACGTGAGGCTTTTCCCACCTTCACTGCAGATGACATCACCCAAAAGATTTCAAATAGACAACAATCTATTGTTCTTAAAGTACACTTGGGTTCTAATTAAGGTCAAATTTTAGTATGGAAAATGGCTCGATAAAAATTAAAAAACCGCCATATTTCAAAACGCTGGAAATAATTGTTGATTTCAAAAAGTACCCTTCTTGATCTACAACAGGAGAATAAGCTGCACCATAGGCAGTAAGCAAATGTCATTTGTCATACAAAAAACCCTCTCGAAGATACGTTCACTTGTAGTATACGCACATGCTATATATCAAAAGCCCACTTCAAAGGATAAAAAATCCTTCAAAGACAGAAATGGCCAGATTTCCTTAAACAGGAAGTAGGTGAGTGATAGACCTAATCCCATGTGGGAGGCAATGCTGATGCTGCATACCAAATTTCAAGAGAACATGATTAGTAGTTGCTATAAAACTGTTACGATCATTTTTTCCCCGCCCGCCGCCCACCCAACATTCACCATATCATAAACCAGATTTTTACTCTGTGAAGTCCTGCCAAAAATTATATCCCGGACAAGATAAGTCTGACAAATGCATGGACAGACCGACAGACTGCTCACTATAGGGTGTCAGCCACTAAGGCCCCTAATAACTTACCTGAAGTTTTCCTCCTTCAACTATCAAAATGTTGTCAGCAAATAATTCCACATCTTTCTCATCAAATATAAGTTCTCCTCCTGTGATGTATTAACAACTGGCTTTTAAAAAGTCTAAAACACACACCTATACTAAATGTTACACCCCCATGCGCTCAGCGTTTTGCTTGCATTTTTTTATTATTCCATACTGTACCTTTTATAGTGCTAAAATCCGATTTGAAAAAAATCTACACGATAGCACGTCCATATTTTATATTATGCCTTTGTTGTTGAAATATCCGAAATCGTCCTTGACATTTGCTACGGGAATTTTACATAGGAAGTCAACCATTTGAGTTTCTAAAGGGACCTAGCGTTGTTTTCAAAAAGATCGTCTGCTTTCGTAACGTTCAATGGTATTCGGACAAACCGCGAGACTTTTCCCGCCTTAACTGCAGACGACATGACCCGAAGGATTTCGAATAGATAACAATTGACTCTTCCAAACATACACTTCCGTGGTAATTTAGGTCAAACTTTACTATAGAAAAGTGCTCTATCAAGGTGAAAAAATCTGCCGCATTTCAAACCACCGACTATCACTTGGATATAATTGTTGTTGTCAGTTTACACATTCTGTAATCTACAAAAGGAGCATAAGCTGGACCAAACGCGGTAAGCAGTTCTTATTTGTCAGCCAAAAAACCGCTATATTGCCGCTTCAAAAATTACTATAATTATAAACACAAACTATTTTAAATAGTCAGCAGCAATGGTTTTAAATACTAATCTATATAAACAAACACTGATAAAGTCTTTGCATTATAAAAGTTAAAATACTTAAATCTGCATATATTTCTTTTATTTTTAAGCAATTTACCTTTAATAAGTATCATTTTAAGACGATTTGTATTCTGATCCAACAAAATCACATTTCCAGCAGGAATAACAACCAAAGTTCCATTTTCTGGGGGACTTCCTCCACCCCAGGTAAAGGGGGAGGACCACACATCTACATAGTAAAATTTGGCATTCGTCTGAAAAAAAACAACAATCACATACAAAGAATACATATTGACATGACATATATAATTATAATGAAAGTCCCCTGTCCTCAGTTCCAATTACTTTTAATAAAGTCAGTGAGCAATGCAATGATTTTACATACATATTGGCATTTTTCTGTGATTGAGTATCTGGTCTGAGAAAGGGGTTAAATAAAAGATGAAGCAGTTTTTTTACACAATAGAATACACTACATTTTTTCTCTTTTCTTATAGAAGACCCAACATAAAAACAAACCCCCATTAAATTTAGGGTAAAATCTAACAGCAAGGAATTTGACAATTGCCAAAAGAAGCACACTGAAATTAACATAAATAAGTGATCTGTAAAATTTGTATCTGTAAACATTGGAGAGAATAGTTCTATTTATGGTATCAATTATCTACCCAATATTGTCTGTCATTAAAAAATTAGTATTTTTTGCAAAAAGTCGTAATTGTAAAATATATCGCAAGTGATGACATCGTAATGCATTTCCTTTTGATCTTCCAATAATTACAAAGATTTTACACTTAAGACTTTTTGTGAAATCCATTGCTGTTTTGGACATGCACTACAAGTTATTATTGCAGGGCCTCGGTGGCCGAGTGGTCAAGGTAGTTTGTCTACTATTGATCACGTGGTCTGTCAACACTGAGATTGCGGGTTCGATTCTCACTGCAGGCAGGGTGTACTCGACTCCAATCTTAATTGACAAGGATTGCCAGTTTTCCTACCGCAGGTCGGGGGTTTTCCCCGGGTACTCCGGCTTCCTCCCCCAATAAAAACTGGACGCCATGATATAGCTGAAAAATTGCTGAAAGTGGCGTTAAACACCATCAAACAAACAAACAAGTTATCAGTGGTTTCCTTTGAAGCCGGTAGCCGGCTATATTCCCGTGTATTTTTGTATTTTGACCGGCTACTTTTTTGCCAATTTTATGTTACCTATTGCTAAACAAGTGTGGACACAGAAAAACGTCTCGCCTGCATTCCGCATCAGTAACGAAAATAAATTTCGTCATAAGCATTACTTAAATAGCATTAAATATCAGCAGCGGCCTGTATACAAAATATTGTCACCATACCCTGCATAGTTACAGGGGAACAGCAGTAACCCAAAAACTTTAACGTAGTCACTGGACCATGAAATTGAGGTCAAGGTCAGGTGGAACCTACCAGACAGTAATGTACTATTAATCAGCAACCTATATACCAAATATTGTCATCCTACCATGCGTAGTTACAGAGGAACTATCGTAACCCAAAAACTTTAACGCAGTCGCTGGATCGTGAAATTGAGGTCAAGGTCAGGTGACACCTACCAGACAGTCATGTAATAGTCATCAGCAACCTATACACCTAATATTGTCATCCTACCATGCATAGTTACAGAGGAACTGTCGTAACCCCAAAACTTTAACGTAGTCGCTGGACCGTGAAATTGAGGTCAAGGTCAGGTGACACCTACCAGACAGTCATGTACTAGTCATCAGCAACCTATACACCAAATATTGTCATCCTACCATGTGTAGTTACAGAGGAACTGTCGTAACCCAAAAACTTTAACGTAGTCGCTGGACCGTGAAATTGAGGTCAAGGTCAGGTGACACCTACCAGACAGTCATGTACTAGTCATCAGCAACCTATACACCAAATATTGTCATCCTACCATGCATAGTTACAGAGGAACTGTCGTAACCCAAAAACTTTAACGTAGTCACTGGACCGTGAAATTGAGGTCAAGGTCAGGTGACAGGTGACTGACTGGCAAGTACTCATCATAAGCTACCTCTGTACCAAATTTGATGGACCTAGGGCTTGGGCTTACAAAGATATGAAGCAAGATGTCAAGTGTTTACGCCGCCGCTGCCGCCGGATTCCCATACATATGTCTCGCCTCCAGCGACTTTCGTCGCAGGCGAGACAAAAAAATTATGAATGAAAATTTATTCTTAATGATGTAGAGAAATCGGCAGCTGAAGTTTGTTTTTCTCGTAGCGTGTTCGTTTTTTTAATGGTGCTCTCGGCGAGGTCCGCGTTTGATGCAAAACATATAATTTACGGAATTTCTTTGTGTCAACACCGGTATAGCTTTACCGGAAACGCATGTAAAACTATACCGGTGTTGATACAACGGGTGTACAGCAATGAATAAACGGGTTGCTGGAAAAATTACAGACTATTTTACTAAAAGAACGAAACTCACCGATGGTAAGAAAGGATGGTAATATGTCTTTTACCTTTTACGAAGTTGCAAATAATGATAATTTTGAAACCTGTGTTTGGATAAATTCTAGCATATTGAAACTACATGTAAGTCAGTCCATACCAGTCTTAGTGACCTGTTATAATTTTACTTTTTCTAAATTTGATATTAGTCTATTACTGTCTATTTAATAAATTATTTTAACGATACATTTTTTGAGTCATGAAAATTCCAGATACAAATAAAATTTTTCAAAATTAATTTAATAACTTGCTGTTGAACAGATATTAATTTAAAGTAAAACATATATAATTTGGAAATCAATATATATGATTTCAAAAAGAGGAATGTTAATGACTTGTGAAACTAGTTACCCGTAGTCCTGGCCACCTCCTACAGGTTCTGGTACCATTATATTTAACATATTTTTCATGAAAATTTAATGCATTTTAAAATCATTTATTTTTTAAATAATTAAAATAATGCTGCCAGGAGAGGTGTCCACATCACATTCAAAATAGCTTAAAACCATTTTCGGCCGGGGGGCTTCGCCCCCCTGGATCCCCCTATAGAGGCGCTGCCACTTAACCCTGCTGGGGGCCTTGGGCGGCCCCCAGACCCCCTGCCTTCTACTTTAGTGATTCAGCCTTTTACTATAAAAGGTGTGGAGAACCCTGAGTTATTATTCTACTTCATCAGCTGATCAACTTCCACTAATTTGATACTTGAACCTTGAGATAAAATAACTAACTGGACATTTACTATTTAGTTATTATTACCTGATCAGCTATTCCATTACCATTAATTTCTACCCTTACAGAAGTTTTTTGTGACGGTGTGTGTTGTCCAGTTATACAAACAATTTCATTATCAGTTATTGTACTGACAGCACATGTTGTACCAGCTATGGTGACAGATGCTTGAGCACCTATAGCCCTGAAATGAAATGATTTCAAATAAGAGTAAGGACATTTGTAGCTGCATATTTCTTCATCCCTACCAAACTCTCAATACTTTCCAAGGGCAGTCAAGTTTTTTCCTATTGGTCTGTTTCATTTCATAAATGACATGTTGTTTGTTACATAGCTGAAATAGTGCTAACAGCATGTAAAAAAAAAACAACATAAAAGAGATGACTGACAATTTTCCCCATGTTAGAATTGCTATTATATTTTTCAATGCTGATCATGTTTACTGTTTCCAATTTAGACCAAAAAAGTGTAAAATAGTCATTCAAGAGTTTTCAGTCATGTACTACTTCATTGTATATCTTGGATTCCTGATGATTTTTGTAATTTACAGTTTCTTTGTACGATTTTTCAAGTAGTATGCAAAACTGCATATTTCGTTTAAAAGAAGTCTTCATTCAAGTGCAAAACTTCTAAAAGAAGTTCTACCAGTTTTAAAATGCATTGAGGATCTTGGCTCAATGTTAGTGTTGGCAATTTATCAATTATGGCAACAGCTGCAATTTTTTTTTATTGCATTAAAGGACGATACCTCTTACATGACTTTATAACACAAATAAATTGCCTTCTAGATCATGGTGTGCTAAGTGTTTGTGGATAACAAATGTAGTAATTGCAACTTTGTTTTTTGATGGATCAAGTTTGGTTGGGCTACATTAACAGGTAATAAACAATACAGAATAAATTAACAATCATCATCATTTTTTTACCCAAATCCAGATCCAGTGATTGTAAGACTTGTTCCCCCTCCTGTACCACCTCTGGCAGGGTTAACATTAGTTATGACGGGTGTCAAACTCTGGTCATAAGTATAGCCACCAGTTAATGTCTTAACTGCTCCATTTACCATGGTTACAACATCACATGACTGGGTTCCCACTACTGAACCTGTAAGGAAAATTCAACAGGAAATAATATACTGGTAACTATGTTACCATATTTAAATAGCTTCTGCATAAAATAAAAGTTTTAAAAAAATTGTATTATCCTATCCAGTACTGTAATAAATGTATTCAACATAATATCGTTTTTGTTTAAAATATTGAATTTAAAACCATTGACATATTTTCATTTCACAAATTTTCACTTGAATTCTGTCCAGGCACTGCAACTTACAGTAGTGAAAATTAGGAAACACATAAAAAAAAGACATGAGAATTCAGTACACCTTACAAGCGTAATGATAAAATATAAATTTACAAGACACTGATGAACCATGGCTGATAAATTTGTGACCATTTAGGACATATACTGCAATATGACATGAGGATTCTGTTATCATAGAACTATAAGAGTGAGAGAAAAGAAATTGCTTAACCAATTACAATTCAATAACATTATGTCTAAAGTCAAATTTCAAGTTGATATGTTTATCACGTGGTCTGTCAACACTGAGATTGTGGATTCGATTCTCACTGCAGGCAGGGTGTACAAGACTCCAATCTTAATTGACAAGGATTGCCAATTTTCCTACCGCAGGTCGAGGGTTCTCTCTGGGTACTCCGGCTTCCTCCCCCAATAAAAACTGGACGCCATGAAATAGCTGAAAAATTGCTGAAAGTGGCGTTAAAACACCATTCAAACAAACAAAATTCAAGTTGATATGATATTCTGTTCTTGTGTCTAAAAAAGGGACGAAAGGAAAGACAGGCATCAAACAGTTACTCTCCTTAGAAGCTAAGGAATAAAAAGTAATTAGATAAGGACTGGTCAACAAACTGTTTACTACTAAGAAAACTAACAAGGAAACAGAACAACAAGAGCCAAATGTCAAAGGGCAAGACTAACATACAACGCAAAACAAAAACAAAAAACAAAAAACCTAAAATTAGTAACCTGAACCCAATAAAAACCATGGGTGCACTCAGGTGCTCTGGACGAGTAAGAAATGCCTACATCTATTTAGACCCCAGTTGAGTTACTCATGGGTCAACTTAAAAACACACAAGAAACTATGCACCAATATAGCGTAAAACTGCTTACTTGACATTAGTCAATATTCACCTATTAAATACCAAAATCTAGTATAAAAGTGTTACAATGTCAAAAACAATTTGATAGATACCTGTAGCTGCTGGTGTAACACAGACAAACTGTGAAGCTGTTTGGCTTGCTGTGTTATCTTTAACACATGTTTGTCCACATATTGTAACCGCAGTAGTTCTATCGAATCCAGACCCTGTGATGGTAACAGTCTGTCCTCCTGAAGTACTCCCTAAAATTTGAATAAAAATTTTATATGAAATTTTCCATTTTTCTCCTGTTACCATAAACTATAACAGATAGAGTGAAACTGTTAATTGCAAAAATGATCAGCAATACAAGTTCTACAATTCACTTGAATGGTCTGAAATTGATCTTTGATGACGATTTTAGACAAATTAATTACAAATTTTTGCCTTAGAAATTAAAAACTTATACCTAGAATAAAACTGTAAATAGCAAAATATTCAGAAGGACAAGGCCTACAAATTAAATTGTCCAATGACTCTTATAGGAGTAATTGCCCTTTAATAACAAATTAACATTTGTAGTTTTTGCTTGTACTTTAAATGCCATAACAGCTAGCATGAAACTGTAAATTGCACAAATGATCAACAAGGCAAGGCAGACAAATCATTACTTATTTCAAAATTTCAGATGACTATTTATAGGACTTATTTCCCTTTAATGATGAATAGGAACAAAATAATAATAAGTTTTTATATTATAAATAAAAGTAGAGTAAAATGTTTAGTTTTTGTCCGGTAACTTAAAACTATACTGAAACTGTAAACTGCAAAAAATCAAAGATAACTTGAAGTCATTTGAGTTCCAGGTGAACAATTATAGGCTCATGGAAGCCTCTAGTTTAAATACCAATTAAGTAAAATTATACCTGTTATTTTTTTATCAAGAGCTGTTGTAAATGAAATTGTTATTAATGTGATTTATTTGTACGTCTTCATTAAAGAGTGTTAACTGCATAAGAATAGAAACAAGAAAAATGTTTCAAGCCATAAGAACTGGCCATAGTTAGTGGTAATAACTTGGGAAGTGCACATGAGAAGAAATTCACTCCATCCTCTTACCAGTCATTATTACACAGTAAAAATGGCTCATTTCTTCAATATTGGATTGACTGTATATTCTTTATTTTATAACAAAGCAAGATGTTTGTTGTTTGTGGGAATTCACAGTAACTTATATTTAAACATTGTCTTGCCTTGTTGGGTTTTTATTTCCCTCAACTTTTGTTTTTCTGCATTTTTTTAAAAACTGTTTCAAATCTTTGAAATTTCAACAAAATTAACTTATAGCAGTGGTTGCAAAAAAAGAAATTTATTTTAAACTAAAAATGTATTGTTTATTATTAAATAGTCATTAAGTTACTTTCACAGAAAAATAACAAGGTAAATCAGTGAGCTACTGCTCAATAGAGATACGTCCGCTTTCTCAAAAAGTATTTGGTAAATAGGAAGTAGATGACTAAGGAGCATAAAATCGCTATACACCATGGTACTATAGGATAAAGCAGTATGCAAAATATCTGGCTTCTGAATCCTATAGTTGCTAAGAAAACTGCAAAAGAAATTTTTGTTATGGAAAGATGGACAAGGGTAAAAGAGTATACCTCCTCTTCTTCAAAGCAAGGGGTATAAATAGCTAATACACATACACAATTCACAAGAATGAATGCCAGTTTGCTAACATTTACACTTTATTGTTGACAATGGTCTGTAAATGACTCGGGAAAGAGAAAAATAGTTCTAATGTTTGAATATTTGACTTGGCTGAACTGCATGGAAAGTGGATTTATTTTTCAGTTGAATTTTAAAATTAAAGCTGTATAAAAAGCACTGTTCTACAAAACTGAAAATACATTTATTTTGATCATATATTAACTGAATGTATTAATGAGCAAAAAATGCTAACATTTTCCCCTTAAGAAAACAATGAAAAAATGCTGTTGTCAAATTGAAGAGTTGATTATTTACTTGTTGTCTAAAGGTTCCTTACCTGTATTTTTATTGATTCCACTGACAGTCAGTTCAAACTCAAATGTGATATCATTATTAGACAAGCCCTTATTTTTGACATCAACAACTATGTCGGTTACACCAATAGCCACAGCTCCTGCTGTACAGTGGATCTCACTGGCACTATTATAGGTCACAGTACAAAGGTCACTTCCTGTGGTAACTGAGTTATCTCCACTGCTGGCACCAAAGTTTGAACCACTGATCACAATATTTGTGCCTTGAGTTCCTGTTGTTGGAGAAATGGAAGTAATGGTTGGTGTTGCAACAGCAGCATATTCATAGTTTTGGGCTGCATACGACTGTCCATTTGAAACAACATCAACAGTCACTGTTCCTGCTACATGACTTCTGGTTTTACATTTCACCTGTGCAAGGGTGACCTCTACAAGGTCACAGACAGATCCACCCACTGTAGCAGTTGTTGACCCATTAACAAAGCCATTTCCTTTGATAACTAGTTCAGTAGCACCATGAACACTTCCTTGTGATGGAGAAACATCTGTTATAACAGCTGAACTGGTGACCTGTATATTGTTTGTGTTACTTGCTTTGCCTTTGTTTGTAATGACAACTTCAAAGTTACGGTTACCAACAGGAATATGAGTAATGGTACAGGTAATAAAAGTATCAACAACAGAAACGGGGACACAGGTTTCTCCTCCTATTTTAGCCTCAGTCTGAGCAATATTGTTAGAAAATCTTTGGCCAGTGATAATAACAGTTGTAGAAGTCCCATCAAATGTCTTTGGTGTTATGTCAGTAATCTCAGGTGTGTTTGCTGGTTCATAGACCAATTGACAGAGTAAATTACAAACAGCAGGAATGTTGACTCCATTTACTCCCACTGTGACCACTACAGATTTAATACCAGCTCCTGATGGTGGAGCAATACATACAATTTCTGTGTAAAAAACAGACTTAAGTGGACATTCAAATTCATTCACAGTGACACGAATATTTGTTTCGTCTCCATGGAAACCAGTTCCAGTGATAGTCAACTTTGCTCCTCCATTTAGAGATACAGAAAGTGGACTGATTCCAGTTATTAAGGGCTTTAAAACAAATGTTCTTGCCGACTGTCCAGAAATTTCAATGAGGGCATTACCTAAATTATTAACTTTTACTGAAATATCCTGCATGAGGCCTACTGAGGGAGAATTACTTGGATCAATAGAACATTCTATTGAGGTGTCAGTTGATTTAGAAACAGCACAAATGGCATTGCCAAAGGTAACTTCATTGTTGCATGCAGTATTGGAAAAACCATATCCAGAGATTGAGATTTTGTCTGAAGTTGTGCCTTGGTTCTGTCCCAGTAAAGTGACACGTGGTGAAAAACATGTATCAAAGCTGACTATGTAATTTTCTTGTTGACTGTTTGCCGGTGGTAATGAACATCCTGTTATCTTACTGGTAGTTCCTGGACATCCGCTGTTATCTACAGGGTTTGCTGTACCTATACACAAATAGTCATTTATGAATGTCATAAAGTCAAAATATAAAAACATAACTTTGATTTGTGTTGCAATAGAACTTTTGCCACTGTATGTTTGGTCCTATTTTTAGTACAGTGAAACTTCTGTGGCTTCAACTTGGTTGAGCATCATTTCTCTTACTAATTGTAAACTTTCCCCAAAAAAATTGGTATAAAACAAATACCAGAGGCTCTTAAGAGCCTGTATCGCTCACCTAATTTTATAGGCAATGAAGATGGCATTTCCCTGATGTTTAACTAAGTCCTGTAATTTCCAATAAACTTTAAAGAAGACCATGCAAAGAACATTGCAATAAAATTAAATTTCCATTGGTGAACCGGTTTTAGTGATTTTTTTTTGTAATTTGCCCTTATGATCCTAAGTTAAACTAAGTCCTGCTGTAATAGCCATTTTGAATTTCCAATTGGCAATAAAAAACATAAACTTTGAAGAAGACCACCCAAATAATATTGTCAGTAAGTTTTGTTTCCATTGGTTAATCGTTTTCAGAGAATAGCATTTTAAAACTTTTTTCATAGGGTTCAATGTTAAACTATGTACCGGTAATCTTCTGGTGGCCATTTTGATTTACCTATTGACACAAAAAAACATAAACTTCACAGAGGACCATGCAAACAATATTGCTAGTAAGTTTTGTTTACATTGCTTAACCAATTTTAGAGCAGAAGCCTTTTAAAACTTTTTCCCATAGGGTCCTATGTTAAACTAAGTCCTGCTGTGGCAGCCATTTTGATTTACCAACTGTTGTTTATATTTGAGCTACTGAGGTGCAAGCTTGAAGAAAATATGGAACTCACATATTAAAATACACACAAAAGTTTAGATCTTCAAAAGCAAGTTCTTCAATATGGTTCAGAATCCTGGAAAGTTGAAGAAACCATCTACACTTAACTTGATATTTTCCAGTGGAGATGTTCATGACAAAATTTAAAATTTTTCTGGCCAAATAAAATGTCTAACTGAGAACTGTATAACAGAACTACCGTAAAAAGTGTCGTATTGTCCGCAGTTTTTTTCTTTTAATCTAAGTCGGAAAGGAATGGTGCGGATTATACGTAAATACAAACTCGGTAGAGTTTTTTTTTACCCGTTCATTGTTGTCACTGGCGGTCGCCATTTTGTTGTTGTGTTAGATGCGGTATTTTCGTACTATTCTAACGTGATTCTTTTATAAACTTTCATTATGTATACTTTGTAATGATATTAATTTTACTTAAATTATTTTTATTTATGATTTTAATTATATATGACAAATAAAAATTGAAACGGATACGAAAATAGAGGATGTTTAAACCAGCTATGCGTAAAATGCAAATGGCGTCGTTATGTAATGTTACAGTACGTTGCAGAAGATCGATGTTTTGGTTGCAATCTTTGAGGGATTGAAATAAAACGTGTTATCTTTTTTCTTTTCTTTGTTTACGTTGATAAATGAAAGTTGACAAATCAGTTTGGTTTCGAAATGTGTGAGTATTCGTTTAACAATGATCAACATAGACGATATGACAATACACTATTTTTAATTTTATTTATTACAATCGTAAGAAATAAATAAAACGATAAACATTAATGATATTTTAGAAGAGAATAAATTACATATTACAGTAAAAACTTTTTAAAAAGCGCGCCCAAGTCGGACTCGGATGTCATCATCATGACGCGTTTTGTAAAAACTTGTACGTGCGGATTGTACATGCATATAAGAATTTTTCCGCAATTTTCTGGTCCAAGAAAGGGGTGCGGACAATACGTAAATGCGGACTATACGCAACGTTTTACGGTAATATAATACCAGAATCAGAAGAAATTATGAAAAAAGGTGGCACTGCGTAGGCCATGATTTTACAATGGATCCAACCTCAATCCCACATGATGCACTGAGATGGACACCAACAGGCAAGAGGTCGCCCGAAAGAAACGTGGAGAAGATCAATAGAACGAGAAATGAAAGAGCGAAAATGGACTTGGGGACAACTGAAGGCATAGTCACAAGATAGAGCATACTGGAGGTCTCAGGAGGAAGCTTTATTTTCAAACCTGTGCGAAGAGGACTAATGTAATGTACTGAGGTTCAACTAATATACAATAATGTATGTAGAAGTAATAAAATACAAAACATCTGAATCATAATCAAACATCAAATACTATAACTTTATACATCTTACTTCAGTCAATAAATACCTGAATTTATGTCATGTTTGGCCATTTGTCCAGCTACCTTCAATACAACTTCTCCATCAAAGGATGTTTTATCCTGGACAACCAATGTTCCTCTGTAGTAAACAATCTCATACATGTCTGTATACCCACTCCAATAACTGTAGGTTCCTGGAGTAGTAACTCGGTAACGAAACTTTCCTAAAAATACCAATATAAAAATACCAAAACTGTCAAAATAAAACAAATTGAATGAAAAAAATAGCTATTTAAATAGTAAAAAAAACCATGTCTTCTTATACTTACATCTCAAAAATTCTAAAAGATCAGAAAAAAATCCTTCAAAGACAGAAATAGCTGGATTTCATTAAACAGGAAGTAGGTGAGCGACAGACCTGAAATCGAATCCCACATTATGAGAGGCCATTCTGATGCTGCATACCAAATTTCAAGAGAATGTGATTAGTAGTTGCTGAGAAAACTGTTACGAACATTTTTGCCCTGCCCGCCCGGCTGACATTGTCGACCATATTATAACCCGGATTTTCCCTCTGTGAAATCCGGCTAAAAATAATTGAAACAGCCCTGAAATCTTATTCAGGTAAGAATTTGAAGAAAAATATCCAATTAAAAGAGGATAAAAATAAAATATTGACCAAATTAACCAAAACAATAATCTGGTCTATTTTGACCCTTTATATCTGAGATTTGTTTATAAGCTGTTGAAAGCTTGTACGAAATCAAAAAGAACAAATCAAAATTTAATTAAAAAATATAGCTTAGTAGACAAAACAACAATCTGCACCCTTTTGACCAGTTGTATATATATAGGATCTTACATTGGTACAAGTGGATTATCGGATTTCTCCAATCGAGATAGTTAAATTATGGAATTTTAAGTCCGAGCGAAACGAAGTACAAATTCTCCCAACCCCAATTTTACGTTCATGGCGTGAATACGCGGTAAATTGAAGGTGTTTTGTTTATGACGTCATGAGTTCTTATTGTGACGTTATTATTTTTAACCAATCAAATGCTGAGAACAACAAATTCACTAGTGACGAGAAATATTTTTTCCACACCGGTCAAGCGGTTGAAATATTACGTAAAAATTAGAGAATAAAAAATACTGACTTTCCAATACAAATCTCTAACAAGTGAGAGAGGGTGACACAAAATGACTCCTTTTATCACAAAATCTAAATTAGTAGAATCAAAAATATTAACATGAATGCTTTTTTATTGCCTTTTCATTGCAAAAATGAATAAAAGAATCCCTATTAAAAACTGATAAAATTTAAAAGTCTTAAAAATTTCAGATCTGACCCATTTTGAGCCCTTTTAACGAAATGGGATATAGCAATTCAGAAGGCATACTTAAAACATATCCTTTGGAAAAACAGTAACATACCCATGATAAGCCCTAACCTTCATTTTGACCCAGGGGACTGTATTGTTAAGATATTAACAGAATCAGCCCTGAAACTAAGCTATACAGACAACACTGACATACCATAATAGGACGGCACAAATTTTGCCATCAGATAATGAGTTTAAAACTTAAAGCACAAAATAAACATCTTATGCTCATTAAGGAGTTCATCCTTTGGAAGTTAAAATGCTGTAATATTGCTGGAAATACCATTTAAGTTGGCAAGTTTAGAGTATCCTAGGTTATAACCATAAAATTCAAAAAAATTCTGACATGGTCAGGTTGCAAAGCACATGCCTTTATAAATATGGAATGTCATGCAATGTTGTTGCTCAAAAGTTCAGGGCTTTGTTTTGAAAATGTAGGAGGAGTTGATTACACAAAGTAGAAACCATCTTCTGCAAAGTTCTGAAAAATGATTAAGTTCCCAAGTCTGGAAAATTAGGTAAAAAACCTTGAACAGATTTGAATTGAAAACTGTAGGAGGAGTTGATAACATAAAATAGATACTTTATTATCCCTGCCGGCTCAATTTCACCAACCCATAACCCAGCCAAAAAGTCAAAGTCAGAATTGCAAATTATTAGTTCATAAACTACCTTATATTATAAAGAAAGTCTATTTTAAAATGTGCATCCCACTAAAGAAAGCAGCAGAGGTTGATGAAATTTTTGGAAAAATGCATAATTTTCGTCAAATGTCAAGGCATTGGCGGTATTACCCAGCAGGCACTCAACGTTGAATCAACGTTGAAAATATGTTGAAATTTGGTCGCAATGTTGAATCAACATTGATGGTTTCAACGTTCAAATGACAACGTTGAACCAACGTTGAATTCAGATCGTCGACTTCAACGTTGTATGTCCGACGTTGAAGCAACCTTGAATTGGGGTCAGTGTTTCAACGTTTGGCATAACATAAAAGAAACAATATACATGTAGTATAGTAAAATAATTAAATTAATTAATTAATGCTTCCCCTTGATTAGCTTGAATAGAGTTAAATATAAAAACAAAGCAAATAAATTACAGGAGGGGATATCCTTCATCTCGTTTACCAGCCTGGTTTTATTGTGCTTTTTACAATTTGTTTACATAATGTAAACGATTGTAGCCAACTTATGTGCTTAACAAAATTTTCTCCAGTCATTAGTAGAATCGAGATTTGTTTATCATATTATAACTACATTTAGTTTAATGTAAAATAGCTTTTATTTCAGTGGACATTTCCAGAAAATTAAAAAAAAAACCCATTAACATGAATTGCTCTGCAAAAAAACTTCTGACAAAATATCATTTATTATTTGTTTCATTTATTACTAGTATAAAGATACTACCAAATAAGCAACTGAGAGAGCTCTGGAAGACTGTATTTAACTTCAATTTTGAATTTTTAGGATTATAAATAATTTTTCTTATAAGAACTCCCAAAGAGTACAAGGAATCAATGTTGTTTGATAACTGTAGAAGATTTTTAAAATCTGCTATCGACAAGACAGGAGGTGTTTACAAAAAAAATGGACTCGGACCATATAGACAATAACTGTTAACCAAGAAATAGAAATCTACAAAATTACAGAATATTCTATCGTCTACAAAAAGTTTGCATATGATACAAGGGACATGCATCAATGTGAAGCTGTTTTTTTTAATACTTCATTATGACAGAACATTCCAGTGATTTTAGACATAACTTTTGGGACTAGGTATATTACTTGAACATTCCTTTTGTGTATACAGAATGGAACATTCAAAAGACAAATAACATTCTTTTTTGTTATTGTAATTTTATAAGGAATTAATTGTTCATAATAAATAATCAATTTCTTTCCTTGTATTTATCCTTTTGTAAGCCAATATAAAGGGTATTTCATTTTGACCTGTAACACATGTTAAACTTCTGTCATAACTAGTAAAATAGTATCATAGGATTAAAAAACTATTATTATTTGCACAGTGTATTTCAATCACTTTTAAAGTAGATTCAGCTTATTATCAACCAACATTTAATATGCAAGGACCAATCCTCACAAGTCATGGTTTCTGTGTCCACATGACACAGAAAGCCTGAATTGAGAGGATGACAAGGAAAAGAATTCAACCTCATTTCAACAAACACTGACCAAAATTCAACCTTAATTCAACATACACTAACCATTATTCAACCTTATTACAACGTGCACTGACCAGAATTCAACCAATTTTCAACATCATTTCAACGTTGAAATCTCGTCGTTGAATCAATGTTGAAACAACGTTGTTGTGCCCCCTGGGTATGGCTTAATAATAACAAACTATATTTCATGCTCAATTTTCAAAGTTTCTGACCATTAGCAGTTCCTGTTAAACCACTGATGAATCCATCAACAGCTGGAAGTGTAGCTGTTTCATTAAGTGTCTGTTCTACACGGTGAGTGATACTGTAGATCCAGGATGGTGTTGTCCATGTCCATTCTATGATGTCACCAACTTTGGCATGAGCTACTAAAGGGTTCCATTGGTAACCTTTTCCCCAAGCTGTAAAAATATAATATATTTTATTGTAACAAAACTTACTAAAACTCAGATTTTGTGGAAATAAAATTTTCTCCGAGTTTAAAACTTTTTGTTTTGCACCAAAATGTACTGATTAAATGTCTCCCAACCATGATTAGGTGCCCTGTTTATATTGACCAAGCAAATAAGAATTTAAAACCAATAAAAAAAACAACAATTTTTGTCAGTCTGACAGTAATATTGAATCTAAACAGATAGACAATACTGCCCATAAATTATTTGATTACAAGGTTTGCATGTATACACTGGTGTGAGTATTTAATGTTTCTGATAAAAGCAGTTCGTGTGTTCCAAAAATCAAATGAGTGACTGGTTCAGAACTAGATTTGCATGGGCTGAAAAAACCTTCTAAATGGAAAACTTCTTACATTATTTTGCTAGGTTATAAACTAAATGAAATTCCCTACCATCGACACAATTTTTTCTAAAATGAATTGTCTGAGAACCAGATAATTTATTTTAAATGGTCAGTACACTATCAACTTTGATTTTGATTCAATAACCTACTTGGATTTACTCCTTGGTTATCTATTTTCACAATGGATGCCGTATCTTGTATCAGACAGATAATTTTGTTTGTGGAAGCTGATTCTATGCTACATTCATGGCTCCCAACCTGGACCTCAGTTAGAGACATATTGGTACTGAATCCCTGTCCTGTTAATGTCAATCTGGTTCCTCCATATATTGATCCTTTGGTAGGGAAGACATTAGTTATAAGAAGTTGATATTCAATTGTTGGAATGTTACCAAAACTGAAAGAGAGGATATCTGGTATGTATAGAAGTAATTATGTACTTGTAACAATAGCATATGTCATCAGTGTACTTTTTGTCTAATAATGCTCCATGTCAAAATATACAATATTTGTACATTGTCAGAAAATATAAAATTTATCTGTATGAGCCTTAGAAATAGGTAGAAATGTGAGGATCTACCGAGCATTCTCACCTGTTTGGCAGCGAGTACAAATAAACTTTATATTCTGATATGAAATTTTCAGCACGTTTTCTAGTGATAGCCCGACATCACAAACAAATATTGTATTCGAAAACATGTCATAAACCGGAACAGAATGCTAAAAATCGTTAGAAGCAAGGACAAGGGTACAGGGCACTTTATTCCGATTTGGCATTTTAAAGCAACAATTTATTCAGCTACTTTTATCGTAAAGAAAATGTAATGGTTGCAGGATAAGTTAATTAACTAGACTGTTATTTCTAAAAACCTGTTAAAAGTATCATTCATTCAATCATGTGAATAAAAGTTTCAAGTTTTATTAATTTCCATTACTGCCTGTTGTAATCTCACCTATTTACAGCAGCTCCATCTGCTCCTTTGAATAATAAAACATTGTATGTAGCTGGCGGGAGGGATGGGAGGGTAGCTGTAACCCGTGTGTTAGTGAATGTATCTGTGGGAACATCTGTTGATCCAATCCTTAATGTTCCTGAGGTACCAAAGTTTGTTCCATCAATAGTTAATGTAACACCACCTGTAAGAAAAATCTTTATCAATACAACTGTGTGAAAATGCTCATTTCACATTACCACAATGCTTGGGTTATAATAATTTATCTGCAAAGAAATACAGTAAAACCTTTTAAAACCAGCCCTTGAATAAACTGGTTCCCTGTCAATTCCGGTCGAAAATTTAGGTCCCATTTTTTCCTCTTAAAGTCCTTTGTTAATTTAACCTGTATAAACCGGACCGCATTTATTCAGAATTACGACCCATATGTCCAATCCCAATACACATTTCTCAATTAAAATTTTATAGTTTAAATCGAACAATTTACATGATCAGATGTATTTATTTTATCAATTGATAGCTATTCAAACAATGTAATTAACATGACTTGTAATGTCTCCTTGAGGGCATATTTAATTAATGAACCAAAGTGTAAAATAAAGGTGAATTGTTTTCAAAACCATTAATTTAATTTTCATAATTTACATTAATTTCAAAATTGATTCCTATTAATTAACCAATGTATTAAATACATGGGAATCATTTTCAATAAAATTTCAAAAGTAAAAATGGGGAGCACACCAAAAAAGCAAAAATTTGAATATAATTTGAGTTGTAACACTAGGTTGCCAAAACGATCTAGAAAAGAATTAAGTCTGAGAATATGATACGATTCATAGCATACATGATAAACTTTGCAAACAGTAAAGATTATTGTTACCTGGACTTGCTTTTGCTTATGCAATCACTAACAGAGGACACTATTATCATGCAAAGGAAAATGGAGAAAAGACAAGGAGCCCTTGACATGTGTTTCTGGTAAACTATTGAGAAATTATTACTCTCATATATATCAATAAAATATCAGTGTGCATAACTTTTATTAAATATAAGACTTTTTTTTACATTTTTGTCATGTATTCCGTGCATATTAAATGAGTGTGCATCAGAGGTGTCTGTAGCCTTTTACACCCATCTTTTTCATCTTCACTTCCGGTGATTTTCCTAACCCGAACAAACTGACCCACTGTCCAAACCGTCCATATTGTTTGGCCCCATAGGTAGAAAGTTTATACAGGTTTTACTGTACTACTAATTGATAAATCTGCATGAAAGGTCATCTTTCAGGAGAACGAATGATACTATTTATGAAATGGTGATCCAGTCTCATGAAAGATCATTGCCTAAGTAAACATTGCAAACTACAATTAGGTAAGTTTGGTGAAAGTATTATTTTCTTATCTATAACACTATCAATTAGAACAAATAAGCAATCCAAAGTGAACAAGATAATGTGTATTGGTAAACACCCTCCTTTTTCATTTTAATTTCACCCCTGGATGAAATATGAAGTCTCACGATGGCAAAAAAGGGTGAAACGAATTCAAACTATAGTTCCTTCTGTGAAAAACCAAGACAATTTCAAACATGAAGAATTACCTGCAGCTCCAACAGTAGTGGGTGATATACTAGAAACAGTTGGTGTTGTAGAAGAATCATAAGTATACTGTACTGGTGATGTTGCCGAGATACCATTTACTGTCACAACAATATCAGCAGACCCAGCAGTCTGGAAACAGATAAATGACAATAATTAGTGTAACAAGTGTGGATGCCCAGGCAATACTACATTTCCTACTGGCAAATAAGAAGGCCAGAATTTTGCCAAAAATCATAAACCTTGTTAAGTCTACCACAAGTAAGTATACAAAACATGAAGAAACCTTACACTTATAGACACTTGAGACTTGTGTAGGCTGACTTCCAACCGAAGGAGCCAGACTTGTGTAGGCTGACTTCTAACCTAAGGAGCCAGACTTGTGTAGGCTGACTACTAACCTAAGGAGCCAGACTTGTGTATGCTGACTTCTAACCTAAGGAGCCAGACTTGTGTAGGCTGACTTCTAACCTAAGGAGTCAGACTTGTGTAGGCTGACTTCTAACCTAAGGAGCCAATTATTACAAACCAGATTTATTGAGACCTGTGTAGGCTGACTTCTAACCTAAGGAGCCAATTATTACAAACCAGATTTATTGAGACCTGTGTAGGCTGACTTCTAACCTATGGAGCCAATTATTACAAACCAGATTTATTGAGACCTGTGTAGGCTGACTTCTAACCTAAGGAGCCAATTATTACAAACCAGATTTATTGAGACCTGTGTAGGCTGACTTCTAACCTAAGGAGCCAATTATTACAAACCAGATTTATTGAGACCTGTGTAGGCTGACTTCTAACCTAAGGAGCCAATTATTACAAACCAGATTTATTGAGACCTGTGTAGGCTGACTTCTAACCTAAGGAGCCAATTATTACAAACCAGATTTATTGAGACCTGTGCAGGCTGACTTCTAACCTAAGGAGCCAATTATTACAAACCAGATTTATTGAGACCTGTGTAGGCTGACTTCTAACCTAAGGAGCCAATTATTACAAACCAGATTTATTGAGACCTGTGTAGGCTGACTTCTAACCTAAGGAGCCAATTATTACAAACCAGATTTATTGAGACCTGTGTAGGCTGACTTCTAACCTAAGGAGCCAATTAGTACAAACCAGATTTATTGAGACTTGTGTAGGCTGACTTCTAACCTAAATAGCCAATTATTACAAACCAGATTTAAGAAAATAATGGCTTTATTATGCCCCTTTTCAACATCTAGGTGACCTATCAAAATTCAACCTTTATAAAATGCCTAAATTTTGCTTAATATTTATGCAATAGTTGCATTATACAATATAGATAGAAAATTTATAGTAGAATTTAGCTTTGGATTGGAAATCTTTACACCTACATTTTCCGGTACTAAACATATGATCTTGGTTGTTGCCATGCTTGTTATGTCACAAAGTTTTCCTCCAATCATAACTTCTGGTTCAGTGTTGAATCCATAACCTGTTATTGTCAATTTTACACCACCTATTAACAGAAACAGATTGGGCATGTTGTTTAGATTATACTGACATTGTTCTGTGTTAACTTTATGATATGATGTTGGTATATAACATATATAAAGGCAATAACCGGATAACTAAACATATAGAAATCACTAAAAGTTTAAAAAAAATAACTGTTGCCAACAGACATAAGTATACCTTTTTTAAAGTTGTGATTGGCACACAAGTATACAGTATAGCTTTACCTCCTAGTGCCCCTGTTGTTGGACTAATTGATGTTATGTCCATTAAATATTGGAATGTAATATTGCCTCCATCATGTACTGCTCTCCCTGTACCATCAACAGCGACATCTACCAAGTAGGTACCAGACGACCCTTGACCTGCTGTACATGTGACACTATTTGTACCTCCAGTTGTAGGTATACACAGGACACCACCAATGGTTACCTGTGTGTCACCAGCTGTAGGTCCTAAGTTTGTACCACTGATCAGAATGGATGTTCCTGGAGCGCCTAAAGAAAATGATTTATTGGAAGGTGATAAATTTATTTGCCTTGGTAATACCGCATGCTCTCTGTTGACACTTATTTTGAATTTGAAATATAGTTATTGGATAATAGACAATGTATATAGGCCATAACTTTCAACTTTCACTTTTGTAATCATGAAAGAGTTGTTTAAACAATATTAAATGCATGTATGTCAATTATTTATATTTTATATTTGCAAGTAAGGTGAATTACCAATAATAAAGAAATTTTTCAATACCTGAGGTTGGACTGACACTAGTTACAGTTGGTGTATTAGCAGAGCTCCATTCAAAAGTACAATCTCCAGAACAAACTGTAGGGATTCCATTTACATATACCATTACCTAATGTTGGATGTGAAACAAATGAAAATAAAAAGAACCTGGAAAAATATCTCTAAACACATCTTCTGGAATCACTAAAAAAAGCAAACTAATAATTTGTAAAACACCAAAGATTAATAATTTGTTTTGTTTTGTTTGTTTGTTTGTTTGAATGGTGTTTTAATGCCACTTTCAGCAATTTTTCAGCTATTTCATGGCTTCCAGTTTTTATTGGGGGAGGAAGCCGGAGTACCCGGAGAGAACCCCCAACCTGCGGTAGGAAAACAAGCAATCCTTGTCAATTAAGATTGGAGTCGAGTACACCGTGCCTGCAGTGAGAATCGAACCCGCAATATCAGTGTTGACAGACCATGTTATCAATAGTAAACGAACTACCTTGACCACTCGGCCACCGAGGCCCCAATTTGTTTTGTAATCTGAAATGTTATTGGCCAATTCAAATGGAGCAACCCATTTTATATGACATTTTTAGACTAATTGAGATTGATACAATTTATGATTTTTAGATCAAACCAACAATGTTTTTTTAAAACATCTGCAACAAATGTAGTTTTCAATGCACAACCTGTAGACCTATTTTGTCACTGAAATCGGCAGAAACTACGGCAAAATGTAGAACTGCATACACAATTCTCAATAAGACCATCATGCATTATAATGCAAGACCCAATTGTTTCAACAAAAATATTGCTGTGTATGAAACAGAATTTCCATTCAAATGTACAGCTAGATTTACCTGAGGCTTGGCATGATCAGTTCGTAACATATCCCCTGGTATTGGGCTATACCATAAACCTCCATCCTCTAATACTTCTACTACAGCTACCACATCTTTGCCTGATAAGCCAGTACTATCAACCTTGAAATAAACAAAGTCCGTAATACAATTTAATTAATTTCAAAACAAAAAAAAATATGAAAATATGAACTAAAGGTGCTATTAATATTAAATCAAAACTTAGCAAAATGTTAGTTTATAGAAAGAAATTAAATGCATTTTTTTCACTCAAAAACTATGCAGCAATATCCAATCTGGGCATAATGAAGTTGGACTGTTAAAGCAAAACATGACAACTTACTTGTAATTCTGGCTGATCCCCAGGCAATGTTTCAAAAGTAATCGTGATGTCAAAATTGGAACAAATACCAGTACGCTGGATTTTGACTGCACCAATACCTTCTATTGTCTCCAACATGGTGGTTAGTTGTGTCTCATCCATGTTATAGGAAATACCTAGAAGTAGCCAGTGATAATAAGATTTAGTTCATAAATGTTGAAGGAACTAATACAAAGTGAAATCAAGTTTATATTTGTATTAGTTATTAAACATTTAGTGCTGAAAGTAAAACCTAGCATAAATTAATTTCATACAAAGTTACCTTCTTATTGTGTCTGCAAGTCAGAAATGGAAAACTAAGATACAACAAACTTAGCATAGAAGGCATCTTAGGACACATATACTTATATAAATTTATCAATAAATGCAGTTTTTGATTGGTTGCCTAGTTTAATTTGTTATTCAAATGGGTTAAGCATAGAAAATACCAATTTTTAATGGATTTACAGGAAAAATTGTACAGTTACAAATTCTGTTCAATAGAATTTTTAAAAATTTGTTAAGTCAAGAAATAAGTATAAATTTTAATGAGAAAACAAAAATGTTAAATAAAATCAGGAAATTAATGTTAAAGCTAAAGTAAAAAAAAATCGGGTGGGTGGAGTTTTAATTTTTGGCAACTGGAATAAAACAAGTCAAAACAAGTACTGTCAAACCTGTCTTAGCGACCCCCCTCCATATAACGACTTCCTGTGTTATGCGACCGTATTTATTCCTCCCAAGCATTTTCCCATTCATTTTACCTTTATATAATGACTCCCTGTCTTACGCAACTAACGACAGTGTTTTCCATTCGTTTTGACCAAGAAAACCTGTCTAAAACGACCATCGGGACTGCTAAAATCATTAAACAATAAATAAACCCTGTCTGACGAAAGGAAGATTTGTAGACCATTGGCATTGTTGTCAATTAGCAAGGTTCTTCCGAGACAGAAAACTAAAGTATGAAGAGATCAAAAACTGTTTTATTATCTTAGAAGCGAAGTTCAGATTGCCCTGTAAAATGTTAATGGTCGTCAATGTCGTTATTCGATTTTGTTGCCATTCGGGTTGGAAATGATGATGTTTCTCATAAGGTCATGTTTATTGTATAATCACGCCATTTTGTTTTACAAAGGGAAATAATCAATAGGAAAACGTTGTACATGATTCTAAACCGACTTGCACTTTCTACATATAGCGTATTGTTAAAACATAAGGAAACCAGTAAAACCGGTACAAACTAAATGCGGGAATAAAGTTGACATGCGTTAATACAATCGGAAATCAAAACGCTCATTATTATTGTATATTTTGTACTTAGCGTTATTTACATAAAATAAATGTCATATTTTATTGTTTACTTAATAAAACAAACAATACAGGTCTTCAATTCACTCTTTCACAAGCTGACAACATGACTTTGTTGATTGGTTTGCAAACATCATGACCTGTGTATAAAGACCCCCTGTCTTATGTGACCTTTTTCACAATTTCCTTTCAAAGGTCGCTTAAGACAGGTTTGACAGGGGTGGCAAAATGTGTTAGTCCGACGCCCGGGGCAGTGCAGTTGTATCTATGGGCACACTTTTTTCCATAGAAAAAAGTCCGTCTGGCCTTTCTATTCAAATAAAAAATGTTTCTTTAATTCATTTTACATCTTGATTGATAGTTTGCTTTTACTTTTGTATTAATTTTAGCATAACAACATCGAGAGATTACTTCCTGGTTTAGTCTATTTACGATATCAGAAAAAAATTAATGAATATTCTAATTAGAATCCAAATCATTTTGGCGTTTGAAAGTAACCAGCTTTTGGGTTTCGATTCAAGCGCTTAATTGTTGTTGCTTTATTAAATATTGTTAATAGGGTCGCGAATGATAGATGTCGCTCTTCAATTTCAGGTTTACTTCATGTAAACAGAACGTGACCATGGGATCGGAACAGAATAAAAGAATGGCCACTGATGACGATGATGATTATCGTGAATCTAAAGATAAAAAGTATGAGTCTGAACTTTCAAAACATCTTAAAGACTAAAATCTACAAACTTTGAACCAATACTTTATTACATGCAATAAATAAAACATCTTGATAACTTAAACTGTTTTTATTACAGACGAAATTGCTAATACAACAATGTCAAATAAAAATAATATTTTAAATTAATAGAAATAGTCCATTGGCATTCCACACACCTAAAAATAATATGCATACATTTTATTGTTATATACCAGTTACAAAATATCTTGGTATGAATTGGGCTTTGAATGAAAATAGCTGGGCTTGGGCATTAAAAATCTTTAAAAGCCCTGGGCTTGACCTTAAGGAGAAAATTTTCCACCACTGGTTTGACTGTTAAAAATCAGCTTTTGTAAATAGAATTACCTTCAATTTTAAATTTTCATCAGTTTTACCTAGAATTGCATTGTTGTATTTGTACTTGTACTCAACCCATTACTAAGTAATATGGTAATATAAGTATAGGTCTTTGGTAAATCTAATTTATGAATAAATAATGGATGATATTTGTTACATGACCACCAAAGTGATATTTATTCACAAATTTCAGAAAAATAAAAGAAGGTGCTCAGAAACTTCTTAAAACAACCCTGCTTATCCTCACAAAGCAGGGTTTCTGTGTCCTCATGTGTCCACGAAACCCTGACAAACTTAGCTAGAAAACTGCAGGGCTAGGGGTCACTATTTTGATTTGCTACATAATACTTGGATGTAGCCAATCAAAAGCTCGCTGTCATTTGTGGCTTGGTTAAGGGATATCCTGATGTCGATTCTAAATAAACCTAACGGATGTGTTGCATAGACCATGTGAGTGAGTGTATTTTGTTTGTTATTACTTTGTTATTTATTAGTTGCATTACGTTTTCTTCCAACTCAAGAATGAGTAAGAATGACTACTGTCAAACACTTGCGTCTTTCAAGAAATTTCATTTGTCAATAATTTGAAGGTTTGACGTCATATGAAAATCTTCTAGCCCAGGAATTACCTGGCTAAGTTTGTTAGGGTTTCGTGGACACAGGAACCTGACTTGTGAGGATGAACCCTGTCATGCCAGCCAAGAATATATTCCACAGAGAATTCAACGAAAAAATTTAATAAAAACTGGATCAATAATAATAATTACCCACATATAACTAAGACGTAAACATTGACCCCTCTGAACATTTCTGCAACAAAAGCTGTAGGAGTTTTTGTAAGATTCATGTTTTATCAAAAACTAAAGGTAAATGATACATTCTTGTGGCATATTAGGCTTTATGCAAGTCCTTAGGAATAGTCCTTTGACCCTAAAAAGCATTGTCAGCTGTTTGGGTAGATACCAACAAACTGATTATCAAAACATTGATTTTGTCAGAGGAAACATAATAAGTAAATATTAAACAACTCATTGTGCTAGATCAAAATCCCAAGCCTAAAAAATTAACCTATCTTGAAACAATAGTCAACAATATTGACACAGCAGAGACCTATAACATTACATCATGGTATAGTTGAAAAAACAAGTGTGGACTGTGAGCACGCCCACAAAAGGATACCCCCCGCTTCGCTTTTAAGTCCAATTATCTCCCCTTAATGATATCCGAGGTCAATAAAAATCTTTCATGCACATCTACATATGGTGTACTTCCTTTATGCTAAATTTTATTAAATTTCATCAAGCAGTTTAGGAGGAGTTGCGCTTATGATGTCCACTGAATACTATATTTAAAAAGTCTAAGTCCAATTATCTCCCCTGAATAATATCCTACAGCAACGAAAATTCTTCATGCACATCTACATATAATGTACTTCCTCCATGTAAAGTTTCATAAAAATCTGTGCAGCGGTTTAGGAGGAGAAGTGCTTACAAGGGATGTGGACAGACGGACAGATAGACAGACAGACAGGGTGATTCCTATATACCCCCCAAACAAGTTTGCGGGGGGTATAAAAACTTATTCCTCCATTAAAACATTTTTACTTTTTTTGTAATCCAGGAATGTCAAAAAAAATTTCAACAGCATTTTAGAGAATTGAATATTTCCAACAAAACACATCTTATGGTTGTGTGTATCAAAACTAACCTTTAGCAGTATTATTTCTGAAGGTCACACTAAATGTTCCAGAGATTGGTGGAGAAGCTGCCTGTGTTCTGGTAACGGATACAGAGCCACCACTTCTGATCTGGCCAGGTATGTTGTCAAACAGTGGAAAATTACTGCCACATTCATGTGGAACTAATGTGATTTCATAAACCCCTGAACTAGGGGAAGCAACTGATACAGATTCAATCAAAGCACCATTGGGTTTGGCTGGTGGCAAACGATAAATATTAACATCTGAAATGTACATGAATGTTGAATGATTTCTGATTAACATTTATTACATTAATTCAATAAATTCATATTCTTCTATCACATTAAAAACAACAAAGCATAATTTTCTCTATACCTGTTCATGATTCAAATATTTCAAATTGAAAAAAGAAAATCAGAATTTTAAGGACACATATTTAGACCAACCTGGCACATACACAACAGTAAATCTATTTGTAATGAACAAGTTAGTTTATATTAACATTCAACTGATTTAAGTGTTGGGATAATTACTAACATTTGGTTAACTGTGCATAGATTTCTTTAATGTTCTTAAGAACTCTTTATTACAATGTTGAACCAATTAATTCACTAAGGTTTGTTCCAAAAAATACTTTTGCCCCCATCCAGGAATGCACTTTTAATTAATAAATGTGAACCAATTTATTTACATGGGTGGTTGAGGTCACAAAAATTTGCCTTCCTGAAAGGGGGGTGAGATAAGACAGTAGGACATTGTATTTTCTGGAAAAGCTTTAACTTAAATCATCAAATGAAAATTAATCTAATCACTATTCTCCACCTATTATAACTCCTAATTACTGGCATTTCAAAGTAATTTAGAAACTGTAAAAATATTTATATTTTATACACAGCATAGTCAGATACATTAATAGCTGCACTAATTAAAAATCAGCATTGAGTGGACAGACAATACACAGGCAGACGTCAAACTGTCCTTTAAGTGGACAGACAATACACAGGCAGACGTCAAACTGTCCTTTGAGTGGACAGACAATACACAGGCAGACATCAAACTGTCCTTTGAGTGGACAGACAATACACAGGCAGACGTCAAACTGTCCTTTGAGTGGACAGACAATACACAGGCAGACATCAAACTGTCCTTTGAGTGGACAGACAATACACAGGCAGACGTCAAACTGTCCTTTGAGTGGACAGACAATACACAGGCAGACGTCAAACTGTCCTTTGAGTGGACAGACAATACACAGGCAGACGTCAAACTGTCCTTTGAGTGGACAGACAATACACAAGCAGATGTCAAACTGTCATTTGAGTGGACAGACAATACACAGGCAGACGTCAAACTGTCCTTTGAGTGGACAGACAATACACAGGCAGACGTCAAACTGTCCTTTGAGTGGACAGACAATACACAAGCAGACATCAAACTGTCCTTTGAGTGGACAGACAATACACAAGCAGATGTCAAACTGTCATTTGAGTGGACAGACAATACACAGGCAGACGTCAAACTGTCCTTTGAGTGGACAGACAATACACAAGCAGACGTCAAACTGTCCTTTGAGTGGACAGACAATACACAGGCAGACGTCAAACTGTCCTTTGAGTGGACAGACAATACACAGGCAGACGTCAAACTGTCCTTTGAGTGGACAGACAATACACAAGCAGACATCAAACTGTCCTTTGAGTGGACAGACAATACACAAGCAGACATCAAACTGTCCTTTGAGTGGACAGACAATACACAAGCAGACATCAAACTGTCCTTTGAGTGGACAGACAATACACAAGCAGACGTCAAACTGTCCTTTGAGTGGACAGACAATACACAAGCAGATGTCAAACTGTCATTTGAGTGGACAGACAATACACAGGCAGACGTCAAACTGTCCTTTGAGTGGACAGACAATACACAAGCAGACATCAAACTGTCATTTGAGTGGACAGACAATACACAGGCAGACTTCAAACTGTCCTTTGAAAGGACAGACAATACACAAGCAGACATCAAACTGTCATTTGAGTGGACAGACTACACAAGCAGACATCAAACTGTCATTTGAGTGGTCAGACAATACATAAGCATACATCAAACTGTCCTTTGAGTGGACAGACAATACACAAGCAGACGTCAAACTGTCATTTGAGTGGACAGACAATACACAAGCAGATGTCAAACTGTCATTTGAGTGGACAGACAATACACAAGCAGACGTCAAACTGTCCCTTGAGTGGACAGACAATACACAAGCAGAAGTCAAACTGTCATTTAAGTGGACAGACAATACACAAGCAGATGTCAAACTGTTATTTGACTGGACATACAATACACAAGCAGAAGTCAAACTGTCTTTTGAGTGGACAGACAATACACAAGCAGACATCAAACTGTCATTTGACTGGACATACAATACACAAGCAGACATCAAACTGTCCTTTGAGTGGACAAACAATACACAAGCAGATGTCAAACTGTCTTTTGAGTGGACAGACAATACACAAGCAGACGTCAACCTGTCCTTAGAGTGGACAGACAATACACAAGCAGACGTCAAACTGTCATTTAAGTGGACAGACAATACACAATCAGACGTAAAACTGTCCTTTTTCAGTGAATTATCATGAGAATCAAAGAATGATAGCAAGTGGAAGATTCTGGATTTTGTAAAATAATTAAATAATAACGTAATTAGGTAATTAAAATAATCCAGTTGAAAACTGTTTTTTTTCTCTGATAATTTAAATACATTGACCAGCGATAATAATAAAGACCAGCTGAAATCAATAAAATCCGGAAACATTTCTCAGCTAAAAAGAAAATATACTTACTCAACAATGAATTATTAAACATGTGGAAGATGTCTGGCATTTTTTAAAACTTATTAAAAACCAAAATATGTCACACACAATAAGTCCATGTTCATATTGAGAAAGACCAACACAATTTTTATAGCCTGGGGCTATTGGTCTACAGGAGAAGAAGTTAATATATCAATAACCTGTTCGAGTTTAAACTCAAGATTGTTTTAAAAATAAATTCTTCTTCCTGAATGATTAAAATTGTGTACAAAGTATAATTGCTTACTGGTGACATTGGTTAGCACAGCTTCACGACCAATATATACATCATCAATGTAGAATTCTTTGGCAGATCCCAGTTTGTAAATCCTTATTTCATTAATCCAGAAAAATGAAACTGCAGGTAGAATGCTTTTTAGCTCAGCTAGCATATCAAGACAGAAGTAATTCCATCTACAAAAATAAATACATCAAGGTATCATTTAGGGTTGGAAAATTGTCATTGAAACTATTCATGTGGTAATGACCTTATACGACATTTAATAGTCCATAACTTTCTCTGACTGACCAACAACAGTTAAGGATAAATGGCCAAAATATAATTGTGTGTTTGTGCTCCTAAAATATAAATTTTTAATTCACTATGTTTGCTGGGTATTTTTCTACCCTAAAAAATGTTGCACTGTCTCATCAAGAGGTTAGAACAATAAAAAATATAGGTAATACATGGGACAGCATGAATCATTCATCTTCCAAAAAGCAAAATTTAGCTTGATGTCAACAACAATCAATCAATCTACAATATGTTTTCTTTATATGCCGTAAAGGAGTAAGCACATAGTAGCCACCACGGAAAATCAAATTCTTAATCTCCACTAAACTATGCATAATTTTCTAAACTAAAAGTTACACCCCATGAAGTGCATCTTTTTGTTTGCTTTTTCATTCGTCAATATTGTGCATATTTCATACTTTGCCTCTGTTGGATCTATGAAAGGAGCATAAGCTCGACCATACATGGTAAGCAGTTAATATGTCACACAAAAAACCTCGGACAAAGTATGCTGACTTACTATAGTCAATTTTCATATGATTGCCCAAATGATTTGTTGATTGTTTACATGTTTCTTATCTTGAATATAGATAAAATATTGCTAAATGAATACAAGGCAACCATTCAATTAATTCATTTAGCTGTTTAGTTTTTAGATCAATTAATTAAATTTGTACTACCCTGGGGTTGTTTCCAGGACAACTGGAACATTAGTAGCAGAATTCTTTAATTCTCCCGTTAAGTCTTCATATGTGTAGCCTAGTCTAACTGTATTCTGTATCTGGTTTCCTTGGTAAGCAAAACAGAGCTAAAGGAAATGATTCTTGATATTAAATCTGGGTAATACTAGAGCAACATACTGTATTTGTTTTAAAAAGTGCTAAAAAAACCAGGTGAAGAATATATCTTTGCAAGAGTGAATTGACACCTAAGCTATTTTTATGCAACAATAACCAGATATTCAACTTTCTGCTACATGCAAACAGATAAAAAGAAAGTATATCTTAAAAGTTATGGTTTATGTTCAATAAATATAAAATAGTAATACAATATATAAATTTGATAATATAACTTACAGACTGACTATGTAAAAAAAGAAATAGACATACTGTTGTAATACTGCTGGACAACTTTATACCATTACTGCTAGTGTCAGTTTCCTTGTACAGATAATTAGGGTTTTTGACCACATAGCAACCACAGAATGGTTCCACTTCATTGGTTTTTGTTCCTGAAACACCACTTGGAAGTCCTGTTTCATAATTATAAAATTTATTCTTTGCTGCAGGGTTAGTCAAGAAACTTGGACATCTTGTACCAAATAATGACTCCAATGCTGTTTTGACCTGTAATTTAAAATTTAAAGTTATTATTTGAGCTTTTATGACAAACGGTTAAAAATATCTATACAAGTGTGGACACAGAAAAACGTCTCGCCTGTATTCCGCATCAGTAACGAAAATAAATTTCGTCATAAGCATTACGTAAATAGCATTTAATATCAGCAGCGGCCTGTATACAAAATATTGTCACCATACCCTGCATAGTTACAGGGGAACAGCCGTAACCCAAAAACTTTAACGTAGTTGCTGGACCGTGAAATTGAGGTCAAGGTCAGGTGGAACCTACCAGACAGTCATGTACTATTCATCAGCAACCTATATACCAAATATTGTCATCCTACCATGCGTAGTTACAGAGGAACTATCGTAACCCAAAAACTTTAACGTAGTTGCTGGACCGTGAAATTGAGGTCAAGGTCAGGTGACACCTACCAGACAGTCATGTACTAGTCATCAGCAACCTATACACCAAATATTGTCATCCTACCATGTGTAGTTACAGAGGAACTGTCGTAACCCAAAAACTTTAACGTAGTTGCTGGACCGTGAAATTGAGGTCAAGGTCAGGTGACACCTACCAGACAATCAGGTACTAGTCATCAGCAACCTATACACCAAATATTGTCATCCTACCATGCGTAGTTACAGAGGAACTGTCGTAACCCAAAAACTTTAACATAGTCGCTGGACCGTGAAATTGAGGTCAAGGTCAGGTGACACCTACCAGACAGTCATGTACTAGTCATCAGCAACCTATACACCAAATATTGTCATCCTACCATGCGTAGTTACAGAGGAACTGTCGTAACCCAAAAACTTTAACGTAGTCGCTGGACCGTGAAATTGAGGTCAAGGTCAGGTGACACCTACCAGACAGTCATGTACTAGTCATCAGCAACCAATACACCAAATATTGTCATCCTACCATGCGTAGTTACAGAGGAACTATCGTAACCCAAAAACTTTAACGTAGTTGCTGGACCGTGAAATTGAGGTCAAGGTCAGGTGGAACCTACCAGACAGTCATGTACTATTCATCAGCAACCTATATACCAAATATTGTCATCCTACCATGCGTAGTTACAGAGGAACTATCGTAACCCAAAAACTTTAACGTAGTTGCTGGACCGTGAAATTGAGGTCAAGGTCAGGTGACACCTACCAGACAGTCATGTACTAGTCATCAGCAACCTATACACCAAATATTGTCATCCTACCATGTGTAGTTACAGAGGAACTGTCGTAACCCAAAAACTTTAACGTAGTTGCTGGACCGTGAAATTGAGGTCAAGGTCAGGTGACACCTACCAGACAATCAGGTACTAGTCATCAGCAACCTATACACCAAATATTGTCATCCTACCATGCGTAGTTACAGAGGAACTGTCGTAACCCAAAAACTTTAACATAGTCGCTGGACCGTGAAATTGAGGTCAAGGTCAGGTGACACCTACCAGACAGTCATGTACTAGTCATCAGCAACCTATACACCAAATATTGTCATCCTACCATGCGTAGTTACAGAGGAACTGTCGTAACCCAAAAACTTTAACGTAGTCGCTGGACCGTGAAATTGAGGTCAAGGTCAGGTGACACCTACCAGACAGTCATGTACTAGTCATCAGCAACCTATACACCAAATATTGTCATCCTACCATGCGTAGTTACAGAGGAACTGTCGTAACCCAAAAACTTTAACGTAGTCGCTGGACCGTGAAATTGAGGTCAAGGTCAGGTGACACCTACCAGACAGTCATGTACTAGTCATCAGCAACCTATACACCAAATATTGTCATCCTACCATGCATAGTTACAGAGGAACTTTCGTAACCCTAAAACTTTAACGTAGTCGCTGGACCATGAAATTGAGGTCAAGGTTAGGTGACAGGTGACTGACTGGCAAGTACTCATCATAAGCTACCTCTGGACCAAATTTGATGGACCTAGGGCTTGGGCTTACAAAGATATGAAGCAAGATGTCAAGTGTTTATGCCGCCGCCGCCGGATTCCCATACATATGTCTCGCCTCCAGCGACTTTCGTCGCAGGCGAGACAAAAAGTGTTAAAGAGGCTAATACATGTATTTTTAAAGAAAAAAAAAGTTCCATAATACTCCATATACTTATGTACAAGTGACCAGGTTTATGTCACATACCTGAAGTGCAGAAGCTCCAGTGGGAATTGGTGGAGTAGGTACAGATTCCATTGTCAATGTGAAGTATTTTCCACTTGGTACACCTGCTGTTTTCTGACTGACTGACAATTTAAGTGTCTCTCCCCCTGTACCAGGTGTGGTCAAGATATCAAGGTTAGGAAAATCTCCTGTATACAAGTAGAAAATTAAATTGTTCTGTCACATATTCTGCACTTTTCCACATACTAATACTTATGCAAACTGAACTTTGCAAATAGTACTTTAAGGGAAACTTCGCAAAAAAAAATTTGATATGTTATTCTTCATCTAAAAAGAAACACATTTGCCTCTTGATGTTTTATTAAATTTTCAGTGGTTAAGTTTCTGCATGGAATTTACCGTGTAAAAAATGCACTTATGGAGGTCCGCCATCTTGTCACCATCTCGTCACTAGATGGCGATACTAGACATCCAAGTACCTAAAAGTCGTTGTATGCTAATAACGCGAAACGGTCAATAATAGAAGGTTGTACTTTAAGACAAGGTTGTGGAAAGATTACGTTTCGTATTCCTGATCTATATATAAGCAAAAAAAACAAGTAGTTAACCAATTTAAAGACTTCTACTTAATACTTTTTCCACAGCAGCAACAACGGTAAACGAAAAGAAAGTCACAGAAAAAAAGTCACAGTTTTGATAGGAAAAAAGTCCATAAATATTAATTAAATTGAAAATTATTCGTATTATTATTTACAACTTAATCAGATTAAGCAACTTATTGATCGAAACTTTTTTATACAAAATATTTGCGAAGTTGACTATTTAAGAAATAACGGTCATTCAAATGAAATATTTGTAAATACTCTGGTTTTCGCGCATCAAAATTTCACTTAACGTTAAGTACATTTATAATTATTATTATTGTTATTATTATGATTATTATTACTGGTAACATTTATTGTGCGTGAGCGTAACACAGTTTCCAAACTTTTTGCATGTTGTGTATATTTGAGTTAACGTGAAAGTTTTACGTTACCACTGACTTATATACATCCTGTGTTCTGACATTTCAGTGTATTCAAATCATACCTGTCTTGGCAGGAGGGGGTGTGCCTTTCTAATTTCGAATTACATGATTAACCTTTAATCTGGTTAGCTTTTGAAAAAGTCCGAATATTCATATTTCAAAGTCGGCGTCAAATGATCAAGTAATTGCAATAAACATTCTGTTTGTTTACCTGCTAATTCTGTTAATTACCCTTCATAAACGAGTAATGATTTACCTGTAACATTTTCACGTCCAGGTACAACTGCTGTTTCAAGACGTGCAAAATTATCCACGTAATTTTATTTTTGATATAAAAATAATCATATAAATATATCTTTTATTACAATTATTATTTAGGTAAATTATATCTGAGTTAAATAAAGACATGTTAAAATGTGTGTCTAAAAATAATTTTATTAAAACAAAGAACATTAAGACGTATTTGGTAATCTTATGTTGTCAGCCAGTCATTAGTCATCGCCACAGTTTATATATTCTTCAAAGAGCTAAGGCAGAAAAACATATTTTTAAACTGGATTATTTATCATATTTACTGGATAATTACATTTATCACGTCACAAACGCAGTCACGTGATAAAATAATGTCAATATGGCGGCCCCCATACACAAAATTTTACCATCTTTAATCCACTCTAGAAGCGTAACGGTAAAGAATACAATAAAACATCAAATGGCAATTATGTTTCTTTTTATTTGAAGAATAACATATCAAATTTTCATTTTTTCGCGATGTTTCCCTTTAAGAGTATGTACCCTTACTTGGCACTAACAAACCAAGCAGGGCATTGCCAGGCACCTGAATAGGTATTACACCCTTAGATGAAAATACATAGCCAACACAAATCAGGGCATTGCCAGGCACCTGAATAGGTATTACACCCCCTTAGATGAAAAGAACACTGCCAATCAAATGTTACAAATCTCTTCACATCAACATTATCTTATCTGTATGATGAGTGCAGTTATTTAGCCTCCAGTTTCTTGCTTAGTTATTACAGGAAAATTTTTTCTTCTAAAAATCTTTTTTTTTTCATATAGATAATGTTGTTGATCACTCAAATATGATCTGCTTCCAATACACATTTAATACTTTGTTACCTAAAACAGGACACTACAAAAAACTTCAGAATTGCACAGAAAATTTTGACTTTTTTTTTGCAATCAGATTTAAGAACACAAAAAAAAAACAATAAAAGTATTACATTTGGTTAATAATACACAAATATCTTTTGTCTTGTTGCAAATTATGCTGTTTCAATTTAAAGAATTTGTAATAACAAAGGGTTAAAAAAAACTTGTGTGAAGAATATTGAAAACATTTTATGCAAATTCTCAAAATTTGTGATTTTCATAGAGAAAATTCAAGTTTCACCAACCATTGTTCAATAGACTCTGACAATTCTCTTCTGCTATATCTGGGTCTTATACTGTTAAAATTTCTGGCTAAAACCAGACAATACAAAGGTTAATGTTCTGAAACCTTTCAAATTGATTTTGTGATACTTAGTATAATGTTTTCTAAAAGTATAATGAATAGAAGCCCTAGTCTTTTACTGGTGGAAATCATACAAGACAAACAAACAATAAAGGCTGTAAACTGTATTGTTACTTTTTAAGTATTTCTATATCAAAAGCAGGGGGTGGGGTTGCACTAATCAGGTGTAGTTAAAACAAGGACAAACAACAGGTAATAGAGTAGAAAAATGCCTTTAAAAATACTCGAATAACATTACTGACAGTAAGTACTAAAGGAGTTAAAGTCTTATGGATAAAAAAAAATAATACAAACAATTTATTTTGGTTCAGACTGAAGCATAAGTGATCATGTTTAGTGTTAAAAAAACACAAACAACTACATTTCACTAGTGCTTTTCATTATCTGAGCCAAGAATCTTAAAATTCAAACCTCTTTCTGAGTTAAACGTGATAGTGAGTACTGCTCCTGGAGCTCCAGATGGCAATGTTGTTGAAGTCACAGTAACAGATTCACTGCTGTCAAAGACAGAGAGTCCACTCACAGCAATTCCAATGTATGCTGCATCAGTAACTGTCTGAAGAGGTTCTTAACAAAAAAGAAAAAAAAACCATTCATTGTAATCTACTACTTGCATGTTCTAATGATTTAGCCTGTAGCTTACTTGTTGTTTTAATCTTTAATTGCTTTCAGCTTCAAATAGTTTTGTAATTTTTTGTGTTAAAATTTTCATGTATGTAAGTGAAAATATAGATAAAACATTTATATAAAAGGATATGCAAATATATTACATTTTATTTGCTCTGAAAATTACACATAATCCAATAAATCAATCATTTATTTTGTAAGTAAAAAGGTAAAACTTCTTTATTTAGAATATGTAAACTTACTTGTATATACTACATAAAGAATTAGCTGATATGTAGCATCTCTAAGCTAAACCAGAACAACTTACTTGTATATACTCCATAAAGACCTAGCTGATATGTAGCATCGCTAAGAGAACCAGAACAACTTACTTGTATATACTCCATAAAGACCTAGCTGATATGTACCATCGCTAAGAGAACCAGAACAACTTATTTGTATATACTCCAATATACTCCATAAAGACCTAGCTGATAATGTACCATCGCTAAGTGAACCAGAACAACTTACTTGTATATTCTCCACAAAGACCTAGCTGATAATGTACCATCGCTAAGAGAACCAGAATAACTTACTTGTATATACTCCATAAAGACCTAGCTGATATGTAGCATCGCTAAGAGAACCAGAATTTTCTTCTATTATTATTTCCTGGACTTCCCTTATTGCTGTGCCTGCATTTAAGTTAGCCACTGTTACTTTCTGGATTTCTCTTACAACTGTACAAGAAAATTAAAATTGCATAGTTAATTTATGGACTTTTGAATAGATCAATATTCTTCCATAAATGGCCAATTTCTGGTACAGACGACCCAGTACAGATGAGCATTACAACGTTCTTGTTTGACGTTCTTATTTCCGGCGTTCTGATTGGACGTCAGAGACAATGGAGTCTAAAACAATGGAGAGTCTATAGGTTATAGCAATGTGAAAGTTGTTGGTTTACGGAGGAAATAGGTACTTACATACTTTTTTGGGAAAGTCCGTCTGATCTTTCACTCGTGATAGAAATTTTTATGTCTTTTGACTTGTTCCGCTGCTCTCCACTCTCGAAAAGACATAAAATTTCTATCACTCATGTAAGATCAACCGGTCTTTCCCCAAAACGTATGAAAAAACCTATTAATCTTTATATGGACCTTGTATAATGATATCAACAGACTAAGAAGTCAAAGGTCAATATCTTTCTACAAGCTCCATATAAAGTGTATATACTGATTAAAAAGTCCATAAGTGTTATATTACATATGAATACCATATTTGAAATTTTGCCTCTGTACTTTTCAACAAAAGCATTAAAAAACAAAAAATGATGGACTTTAAAATATAATAGAACATTATTTTTTAGTGCATTCTGGTGTGTCCCCACTTGTTTCATCATAACATGTTGATGCTATAACTCAGTTCTTTCATTACTTTATCAGAAGATGCACAATAGGCAAAATATTGTCATTGAGGATTCTTTGGAGTCAATAAATCTCAAGTTGCAAGCTTACTATAATGACCATACATCACTTAAAAGAGTTCTTTAAGATTACAAAAACACAAAAGGGTCAAAGTACACAATTTATAGGTATTTTATGGCCTAAAACAATTATCACCACCGCAGATGTACAAAGTGTTACATTCACCCTCGTGGTTGATTGCTTATACTTTCTTTGATTTTACTGTACTGGAAATGTAAATGTCATTAAAGGAAATTCAAAATACTACAAGTACATTTCATCTATTTGTCTTTACTGTTGCAAGTTTAGGTTAGAAATAGATAGTGGACAAGATTTTGAATGTGAACAAATTTCTAACAGTTCAAAAATCGATGCAGTTATTTCCCTTGTTTAAAAGTAAACCACAAATTTATATAGGCAATTGGCAGATTTTTGTAAGCAAAGTTTAATTTTATAAGAAACAGTGTTTAAAACAAGCAGATTTAAAGAAATTTGTGTGTTGATTATTTTAATCAAACACTGAAAATAAAATTGTACATTGTACCTTTAGTTCTATGGTGACTAGAATATTTTAACCGGGGATTAATTATTCATACTCAATTGTATTGAAATGTGGTGATGAGAAGAGATACCAAACCATTGTTACCCCGGGTGTGAGTGTATGTGGTGAAACTCTATACCCTGGTAACGGGTCGGTAAAATATTAAATGGTGAAATACACTGGTAGCATGTGTGGTACGAGTGGTTTACTAAGGACTACTGGTTTGTATACTATATTCTATAATCTTGTTGGACTCTCACGAATGTATTTGTACCATAGATAACAGAGACTAATATCTAAAATATAACATATTATTTATTTTCAGTATAATAACAATCATAATAAATTCCCCCAGAGCGCAAAAATGTAACAGGGACCCTCAGTACGGACATGTGTGGGCGTGGGAAATATGCTAATGTTATAGTAAAACTTAGTAAAAGTATCAGGTCAGGTCAACAATAGGTAAACAATATATAACAGGGGAACGTACTCAGGTAAACCTGCTAGCATTTTTAGAAACGATTGCGGTTGTTACGCTCTGGTTTGCAAATCAGGGTAAAAAAATATAGTATTATCCCTGCGGTGAGCCACAATCTTCTTGAGCAGACGATAGTATGAGCTTTTATAGTATTTGCCCACATCTCACTGCATGTTTCTATGGAAAATGTGGGTCAAATTAGAATACTTGATTGGTTCCACCCACAAGTTCAGAGGTCACAATAATCAATATCCGGAACACATGCGCTGTTGACATAAACATCGTGTCATGGCGGAATACTTGAAATGGGAAATACATGACGAGGGAAATCGGAGATTTGGGCTTAACAGAGCCTATCCTTAACATAAAATGGACCCAGTTACAATATATCAATCCTACAATAATGCAATCAAACGGTAAGCGGTGAGCCATAATCTTCTTGAGCAGACGATAGTATGAGCTTTTATAGTATTTGCCGACGTCTCAATGCATGTTTCTATGGAAAATGTGGGTCAAATTAGAATACTTGATTGGTTCCACCCACAAGTTCAGAGGTCACAATAATCAATATCCGGAACACATGCGCTGTTGACATAAACATCATGTCATGGCGGAATACTTGAAATGGGAAATACATGACGAGGGAAATCGGAGATTTGGGCTTAACAGAGCCTATCCTTAACATAAAATGGACCCAGTTACAATATATCAATCCTACAATAATGCAATCAAACGGTGAGACTGTGGGACAAGCAGGATATTAGGAGAACTAAAGCTGGGAAGGGATGGGGGACCCCTCTTTGGTCAAAAATGAGAGACGAACTTCATCCTAACAATTCCCATAAAATATAATAACAACATTTACAAACAATATAAAGTATCACGAACGCGATACCTGAAATAGAAAAAATAACATAAAAAGTTCATCAGCTCAGCAACCGCACGTAGATTGTCACTTGGCACCGGCCCACGATGGCGCAATAAAAATAGCATTGAAAATGAAAGTAAAATGTGCAACAGTGACTAGATAGAAATACATTTACACAATACAATCCTATACACTTAGCACCTAGCTGTAACAGTATTGTACCTTTAGTTCTATGGTGACTAGAATATTTTAACCGGGGATTATTCATACCCAATTGTATTGAAATGTGGTGAAGAGAAGAGATACCAAACGTAATGTTATGCAATTTGTTCTGATGCATGCATTGCAAATGTAAAAGAAAAGCAACTTATGTAAAACAGAATTAAATATTTAGTTAATATGTGGACCTGTAATATGAAAGTGACAAGTAAAATCTGATCACCATATTTTGGTTTTTTTAACTTCTTAAAAAGTCATGAGTAATTATTTTATATCATACAGCCTTCAAAAGTTAGGAGTATGAAGTATTGAACAGATATTGTTAAAGGTATCAAAGAAATATTGTCTTGCAAATGTCCAATCTCAATACAATAATGCCCACTAGAAGAATCTGCAACAAAATTTATTTAAAACTTGTTACAAATGCCGAAAGAAGTACCTGCATATTCATGTGTGTAAAGTATATTTGCCAAGCTGAACATAAATAAAGACAAATGCATTTTTCCTTGGCACCAGATTTTAAAATTAGGCCACATAAAGTTGCTGTTGGCAATTTTTGTTGGCACCAACTTTTTAGAACCGCAAGAACTGATGCTTTACCACATTTATTTATGTACCTGTTGAGGATACTTTAATTTTCTGTTTTTCCTGTGCAGCCAGTCCTGTCATTGAATTAATAAATGTCGTTTGTAAATGTCTGGCAGCTACTTTCAAGGAAGACAACCCTGTGTTTTCTGAGTGTACTGCTTCAATGTAGTAGCTGAAAAAACAAAAATTTCATGATAAGAATCCTTAATTATATTGTATACAATCCAATGTCTTTACATCAATAATTCCAAGAATTCATTTTTACCTATTTTGATTTCTTGTGTACTAGATGACATTTTACAGTCAGTCATAAAAAGTTTGTAATATGAAATTTTAAATTGAAATATTGTTGAAAAGATTGGTAAAAATGCCTAGAAAATGGAAGAAACTAGTCACAATTTTTTTCATGTAGTTTTTTTTAAACATCCACTGTACTTAATTTGTCTACAGCTTTTAAACAACAGTCTTGTATCTTAAATCTGACCTGGAATTGTTCTTTTATTCATCTTAAGTTAGTTTTCAGATTTTCAGATAATCGAATATTCAGAACTTAACTTATTTATTTGAAACATTAAAAAACCGTCATTTTGTAAAATTTTTCAGCTACATCATTGCAAACCATTCAGATTTGTGGAGGAAGCTGGAGTACCAAGATAAAGCTACTGACCTTTGGCAGGAAAACTGGAAATTATGTTCTTGAGTCAAGAACACCCTGCCTAAAGTCATACATGAAATTCCAACTTCATTGTTGACACACTGCTAATAATATGTACAAGACAAACTCTGCCATTGAGGGTATTAAATAATTTTGTTTGTTTGAATGTGGCTTAATGCCACTTTCAACAATATTTCCAGCTATATCTTGGTGTGCAGGAGGAGGAAGCCATAGTATATGGTAAAAACCCATTCAACAGGAAACCTGGCAATCCTTGTCAATTAAGTTTGGAGTCAACCCTACCATGTCCACAATAAGACTTGAACCTGAACCTGCAACTTCAGTGTTCACATGCACTTGATAAATAGTCGATGACTACTTTAACCACTCTGGCACTGAGGCCACTCAGGATAAATAAAAGCCATACCTTTGATAGGTGCACATCAGTAACTCTAACTAAAAATTGTTATGAAATTCCAGGTGAATCTTATATATAGAAATTCCTTCCTATTAAAACCAATAAAAGCATCATTTTGCAAATGACTATAAATTTGGAGCATATCTCAAAAACATGAAGGCCAATATTTCAAAGTAAATTATATTTCCTACATGTCATCTCTTTAAAAAAGAAGATTTCAACTTGGCATGTGGAAGAGCAAGCAGGCAGACAAGCAATTCATTTTTTCTCTTCCAAAATTCAAAAGAATAAAAAAAACAGCAAACACAATAACACTGGTGGGGATCAGCCCCTGACCAAAGTAGTTCTTAAAAGAAATGGGTTGATATTTTTTCCATGCCTTTTAATGACAGATAACAGATTTCTTACTGAATGCATCAGGTCCAACATATTCCTGGACCTGGTAATAACTTACTGTTTATCTTTTTGCAACACAAGTCTGTTTGACATCTGACTAGCATATTTGTTCCATGTTGTTGAGAAGCTAGGGCATGCAGCTACTTGAACCTAGATAAAGGAAGAGCAAGACAGATGTTATCTTTGTTAATGTGTAAGAAAACTGTACTATGTTTACCTAAATAATAAAGCAATTTCTGAACACAAATAATTTATAACCCAATGGATGGGCATAAAAATAAAATGGTAAAAAAGATTTAAAGTATAACCATTAATAATTACCTTATTAGCAGGATTAGAATCCATGCTGAAATACAAAATGGCTGAATCATCACATAATAAATGTAATGTGTATTCTCCACTGTGTGGTGGTACAAAATATCCATGAATTCTGGATGAATACTGATCTCCTGCTTCTTCAAAGAATGAAAAGTCATCAATGACAGATGAACTGTAGTCCAAGGCATTTGGAAGTAATTGCAAGACTTCTGGTAGGTGAGCAAAAGTAACAAAGGTTTGGCTGAATTGTTCATAAATTAATCCTCTGTTACCTGTATAGTTAAAGAGTAAAAAAATGTTTGGGATTAAAATGAAATTAAGTTTGTTTGACCTTTCCAGGTCAACCAGAAAAAAGTCAGTATGACCCACAAAACTATATTAACAAATGATAAGCATTTTCTGTATAATTTTCTGAGTGCCTACCACATTCCAGATATTGTGTCACCCTTTATTTCATGTTTTATAATTATATTAATCAATGTTAAATGTAGTTTTACCTGGGGATCTGTATATGTATTTTGAAAAATGTCATTTCATGATTAAAAAATGTAAGAGTATGACACTGAAGAAACTTAGCTATGTTTTAAAATAAAAGTGAGGAGGAGAATTTAACTAAACCTGAAATTGTTTACAATTATGCATGAACATACCAGAATATCTAGGGGCAGATAACTCTGCTGCTGTTCTACACCGTATTTCTTGATCAGTAATAGGTGCTGATACTGCACATTCTTTTCCTACAAAAACAGTCAAATATTCAGGATTTTTTGTGCAATTTTTTCCTTCCTACTTGCTCCAATATAAATTAAAAAAAAAAAATTGTTTAAACATACAAAAAATTACTATAACATTTATATTGAAAAACTTTGTAAAATGTTTTTTTTATATTTTTTACAGTTAATCTTCCATATAATACCATCAGTAAATATTATACTCTTCATAAATAATACATTATCTATAACCCAAAATACATTGGCCCCAAATTTAATGAATTAAATGTTTCACTGTTTCACTTCAGTTTAAATACATGTTTATTGTTAATTAAACAAAATAAAACAGAACAAACTTCTTTCATAAATTACCTCCAACCATTACTTTAACAGCTGCATTTGTTTCATCAAAATAACGTCCAGATATTGTTATTTCAGTGTCACCCAGAACACTCCCTGAAGATGGTGACAAACCAGTGACTTCAGCATTAGTCTGGAACATGTAGATCTGGTCATTGGATGCCACACGTAGTAAACTGGAGTCTGGCATGGACCTATTGAAAAAACAAGAGGCTGCTTATACTAATTGCTATAGTAACAGTAGCTACATTTATAGTATCATGAATTGCAAATAGGGAAAAGCTTTAATCAATCAGTTACAAAAGGAGACAGCTACTAGGCGATCTAAAATGAATTGATAACAAAATGAAAAAAAAAGAATTACAACAAAACTAATGCTGTATTAACATATGGCTGCAGTATATTTTTTGCATACTACCAATTACAGATTAGATTATTGAAAGTTCTTCAAGAAATTTTTTCATTTAAAATAACTAAAATTTCACTGCAAAGCCAACAATATAAACTTAAGCAATACAGATTAAATGGTTACAAACAAAACAATAAAACAAATTATTGTCCATAAAAGTGTATTCCACTACGAATAAAAATGAATCCACAGTAGTATATTTAAGTTAGTTTGGCTTAATTCCTGTAAGTGGTTTAGGCAGTTCAGGTTTTTCATCTGAAGCAGGATAAAGACTATATGGTACCAAATGAACTGGCTACCTTCATCAATAAGTAAATATGTCTCGTCAACACTGATGTCCAGTTTGGCACATCTTGATAAATCCCCCCCCATCCACCGCTTTTTTCTCTTTTTTCTAAGTTCCAGTGTAAAATGTTTGACACAGCCCAAAAGAATTTTAGCCACTGCAGAGATCTATTCATGTTGTAACTGTATAACAAGTGTCATGATGATGTGAAGTCATCTTCATGAAAAAAAGCTTCAACCTGAGGTGGGATGGATGATTGGACCAGGTTATGAAAACTTCTCTGTAAAACTGAAATAGTAATTTTTCATTTATTGATGCTTCTTGTGATGATATTTCACAAGCTGAAGCCAAACATATAGAAGAGTTGCTCTGAAGCACATATACTAACTATAAAGGATTATTAGTTAACAAGCATAAAGCACCAGTCATCATTATTATATCCTGTCAACAAAGGACATGATGGTGTTTGACAAAAAAAAATTGTATCTATATTAGTTTTTAATTAACTCTACTTAATAAAATGATATCTTCCATCTTTGATTTTGTAAGAATGTTTGACAAGGATACATGTGTTTTCAATAATATTAAAACTTATTTTTTAAAAGTAAGTTTTGTTGAAATTTTAAAAGTAACTCATAAACTAGAGGCTCCTAGCAGCCTGTAATTCCTAACCTAGAAGACAAATGACTTCAAGTACTTTTTAATTTTAGCAATTTACAGTTTCACTCTAGCTGATATGACTTGCAAGATGCTGGACAAAAACTAAAAATTTCATCAAAATTTGTAATTAAAGGGCAAAAACTTCTATCGTCATCTGACAATTGTTGAAAAATTAAATGATTTATAAGCCATGTCTTTAAGGTTATTTTATTACTTTTCCATTTACTCTAACTGTTACAGATTTTAATAAATAACACAAAAACTGATAAATTTTGGTGGAATTGTCATTAAAGGGCCATAACTACTATAAATTTTCAAGTTACAGGAAAAAAACTAAAAATTTAATGAAAAATTGTCATATAAGGACAAAAACTAATACAAGGAGCAGTCAGATAATTTTGGAACAAGTATGTGATTTGTAGGTATTGTCTTGCTGATCATTTTAGCAATTTACAATTTCAATCTGGCTCTTATGGTTTTCAAGTAAAAATGTAAAAATTGAAAATTTTGTCAAAAATCATAATTTAAGAACAATAACTTTTAAATGAATTCATTAAACAACTTTGGACTATATATGGAAATTTGTGAACCTTCATGTGGTCATCAACTGATGCAACAGTTTAATCTTACCCATGTTCATATATTGACCAAAAACATGTGTTAACTCCTGTGTTCTATTTTCAGACATAGTGGCCATCTTTGTCCATTGATCAACACCCTGGATAATATTTGAAACAAGGTACCCTAAGGATGATGGTGGTAAAATTTTTAAAATTGCTCAAGTGGTTTCAACCGATTTTTCAAAAAGTTAATAAGGATAGACAACAGACACTAATTGATGACAAAAACATCACCTGAAGCTAAAAAGCGACTGTAGATAAAGTAAAGTTTTCTATATATTAAAAGAAAAATCAAATAAAACAAAAAAGCTATTTTTCTGATTTTAATTAACAAAACCATACTTTAACATGAAATAAAATTAATACCAATGACAGTTAATTTCTAATCAAAATAGTATATTATGAAATTTGTAGTTGCTTATTTAAGTGTAAGTAATAACCTTAGCATGAAAGATTTTACACAATTTTCCCACATTTTCCTGCTTTTGGTGATCAGCATTTTCTTTTGAATGGGTCAATTGTTGCAGATTAAAAATGCCCCTTCCCTCCGTCTATATTCATCATATTTATGCAGGTTTATTTTCAATGTCAGTTTAATTCTCTTCTTATAACTATCAAAGAATTGCTAAAAAAAGATTTGACCCCTTTTTCTGAAAGAAAATTGGTTTCTGCTTCCAATACAACTACTCTTTGCAGCACATATAAAATATTTGTATATTTGTATATTATTTGGTTTAATTTCCTTTTACAGTTTAACAGGAGATGCAGATAAGACATGCACAAGACTATCTGTTCAGTTAAAAATTTCAAAGAAAAATAACATCTGCATTTAAGCAGTTCATAAGAAAAGTCTGAAGAAGTACAGATTTTTGAGTAAACAGTAAGAGATGGCAATTCAGATGGAAGACATTACTTTTTATGCACATCTTAAATAACAAACCTTCCATATTCTCCTTCAAGAATAAAACTTGCATTTGTGTTACCTGAAATAAGAAAAACAGTATCAAATCAATTATAATATAATGAAATTATATTAGAACACATATTAAATTCAAACAAATAAACAAATCTTTTGTTGGTTTAATATGCACATACTAAGAATTGTTTATTGCTAAATAAAGTAGTAAAAAACTTATATGTTTTTGTTTGAATGTTGTTTTATGACACTTTCAGCAATTTTTTAGCTATATCATGGCATCCAGTTTTTATTGGGGGAGGAAGCAGGAGTACCCGCAGAAAACCCAGACCTTTGGTAGAAACTACCAACAATCCTTGTAAATTTGAAGTCAAGTGCACAATCCCCTCAGTGAGACTAGAACCTGCAATGTCAGTGTTGACAGACCATGTTATCAATAGTAGCTGAACTACCATAAACACTTGATCTACAGAGGCCCCCCCACCCCACTACACGACTTACTTTATTTGTATACTGTTTGATTCTAACTCTTTAATACAAATTTATCAAGCTTTTCCAGATCAAATGTAACATGCATACCAATGAAAGTTCCTTTCATCAAACACTTCATGTAACCAAACTGACTGGTTCCATTGTTATCTAGCTCTAGACCATAACTAAATATAAAATTGAATCATATACTGAAAAATATCAGTTCACAAAGAAATAATATGTTTCTTAAGGCAAGATGCCTATTAAGTTAGCGTAAAAAATCCTTCAAAGACAGAAATGACCGGATATTGTTAAACAGGAAATAGGTGAGCGACCTGAAATTGAATCCCCCTGTTATGTATGGAACGCCAAATTAACATATATTAAATTAATTGTACCTATCTTCAAATATTGAAGATATCTTCAATTGAATTATACCTATCTTCAATTCAATTATAGATATCTTCAATTCAATTATACCTATCTTCAATTCAATTGTACCTAGGTACAATTCAGCACAATTGAAGATATCTTCAATTCAGTTGTACCTATCTTCAATTCAATTATAGATATCTTCAATTGAATTGAACCTATCTTCAATCGAATTGAACCTATCTTCAATTGAATTAAACCTATCTTCAATTCAATTGTGCCTAGGTATCTTCAATTGCACTTAATCAAATTTGTATTATAATATAATTCAATTGAAGATAGGTGTAATTCAATTGAAGATAGGTGTAATTGAATTGAAGATATCTTCAAATGAATTGGAGATATCTCCAAATGAATTATGGAGATGTTGGAATTAGACCTATCTTCAAGTGAATTAAAGATATCTTCAATTCAATTGAAGATAGGTGTAATTGAATTGAAGATATCTTCAAATGAATTAAAGATATCTTCAAATGAATCAATTAAATTGCACCTAGGTATAATTCATTTGAAGATAGGTTCAATTGATATGAAGATATCTTTAATTATTTGAAGATAGGTACAATTGAATTGAAGATATCTTCAATTTATTTGAAGATATCTTCAAATGAATGAAGATATCTTCAATTATTTGAAGATAGGTACAATTAATTGAATATATGTTAATTTGGTGTTCCATAGTTATGGGAGGCTATGCTAATGCTGCATACCAAATTTCAAGAGAATGCGATTAGTTGTTGCTCAGAAAACTGCTACAAATATTTTTTCCCCACCCGCCTGACATTCACCATATTATAACCCGGATTTTCACTCTGTGAAATCTGGCCAATAAAATTCATGTTTTTCAAATAACATGTAGAACTTGTCCCTTCCTAATTTGCTATTACAGCTAGATACAAGAAGTAATAAGTCATAATAAAATTTCCTTTGTTATTTACTATATATAAATGTTATAGAAAAACTGACAGACACTTTGTTTTACCAAATACTTACAATGTATCATTTTCTCCTCGTAACTCACACAACTGTCCAGCAGCATAAACCCTGGATAGAAAGACATTTAAGTACATGTTTTATGTTAAACATGAAATGAATAATTTAAAATGCAGTCAAATCCAGTTTATAGACAAATTTGACAAAAAAGCCCTCAATATGAATCCTTTTTTTTTATTATTTGTTGCCTTATTTTTCAGATATATACAAGATTGTATTCATTTAAGATCCTATATGTAAAATAGTTTGGACTTAATAAATAAAATGCTAACTGTATTTTTACCAGTTGTCTGGATTCATATTTTGTAAGCTGAAAAATGTACACCAAATGAACCCTTGAACTCAAACACTAGAACAAATTAACAACTATTAAACATAGTATAAATTTAAAGGCATGGTAAAACTAGTCAAATGTCCTTTTTAGGAACTTTTTTGCATCGAGAGAACAAACAACTTTTACCATGACATATAATATAGACATAATGTTAGTATTTTTAAATATTTTCCCCTTTTGGTTACCCCTTTATTTATTTGTTTACTTCATGTATCTGTATTAGATTGTACATGTATATACAATCAGTTGAAGTGTTTGGAAATAAGAATCGCTTCCATTTGTACTGTTTTGTGCAGGTGTATTTTGGTTTTCTGTTGGTGCGATACACTTCTATATGTCTGTGTCATTAGTGTGTTGGGGCCTCGGTGGCCGAGTGGTCAAGGTAGTTCGTCTACTATTGATCACGTGGTCTGTCAACACTTAGATTGCGGGTTCGATTCTCACTGCAGGCAGGGTGTACTCGACTCCAATCTTAATTGACAAGTATTGCCAGTTTTCCTACCGCAGGTCGGGGGTTCTCTCCGGGTACTCCGGCTTCCTCCCCCAATAAAAACTGGACGCCATGAAATAGCTGAAAAATTGCTGAAAGTGGCGTTAAAACACCATTCAAACAAACAAACAAACAAACATTAGTGTGTTATGATACAAGGTAATGGTTAATATCTCTTTAAACTGTTCACCCTGTCTCAAATTTCATGTGACTGTTCCAAGCCAGTACTTTAAGAAATTATACTTGGTTGATATCCCTTTAAACTGTTCACCCTGTCACAAGTTTTATGTCACTGTTCCAAGCCAGTACTTTATGACATTATACTAGGCTGTGATCCCATTAAACTGTTCACCCTGTCACAAGTTTATATGACTGTTCCAAGCCAGTACTTTATGACCTCATACTTGTCCTTTCTGGTAATTGCTTTCCATTAGTTTTGGGTTATTTTTGGTCTTTTAAGGTTGAAGTTGATTATCTCATTAAGCCAAATAAGCAATGTTACCTAAGAATTTTTTCTGTAACTCCATTAGTAACTTCATCTGATGGTATATTACTACCATAAAGACCAGAGTAAATTTTGCCATATAATTTCAGAATTCCACCTATAAAAGAAAAAAAAAAATATATATATATATATATATATACAAACGTCTAAGTATTGTGACAACCATATAATATATCTATCCAGCGGATTTCTGAAACATCAGAAATACAGGGTTAATATCAAATATTTATATATACGTCTACAAATTAAGCCCAACACTGTTTGAATTAGATTTTTAACACTGTCAAATTTTTGCTTTCCCTCAGCGGGATTCGAACTCACACCGAGAGATATTTAAAAGTTGTGGTAATTCATGTCATTAATATCTGTGCAGTAACTTAAAGTAAACTTCAGCTTGATCTGAAAAAAAAGAACATTGGCCATTTTAGAGCCTTTAAGTTCAATTAACTGCCAGAAAATTGAATTATTCTATTAAAAATTCTTTGTAATAATGGTGGCCACCTTTAAAGGAGAGGTTGTTTCAGATCAATAAGTGTACAGCAGACTACAATTTACATTGATTTCACAACACTGTAAGATATCTAACAACTTTCCAGGTAATCCCGACAGATATCTAACAACTTACCAGGTAATCCTGAAAGATATCTTACAGGTTATTTACGTTTTCTGAAAAGAGATGCGTTTTATCGTCCATATCTCATTGAAGGACGACAGCCCTGAGATGAGATGACCAGAAAATGCATCGAGTTCCATAAAACGTAAATAATCTGTTTATCGCTGTTTTGTAACATTGTGACGTCAAAGTTTTTACTTAACAATGTCTTGACAGCGAGCTGAGATGGGCCCATCTCAAGCTAGTAGAGTGATATGGAATAATATCGCACAAAAAGATCACAGGCAAATACTGCAAAATAGCGATAATGACAGATATCTAACAACTTAACAGGTAATCCTGGGTGCCGTTTCATAAAGTGATCGCTAATTAACGTGCTCATTATCCCATGCAATTTAAATGAGATAACTTGCACGTTAAGCTAACAATCGCTTTATGAAACGGCACCCTGAATCCTGACAGATATCTAACAACTTACAGGCAATCCTGTAAGATATCTAACAACTTACAGGTAATCCTGACAGATATCTAACAACTTACGAGGTAATCCTGACAGATATCTAACAACTTACCAAACAATCCTGACAGATATCTAACAGCTTACCAAACAATCCTGACAGATATCTAACAAATTACAGGCAATTCTGTAAGATATCTAACAACTTACAGGTAATACTGACAGATATCTAACAACTTACCAGGTAATCCTGACAGATATCTAACAACTTACAAGGTATTCCTGACAGATATCCAACAACTTACCAGGTAATCCTGACTGTGATCTTGGTTCTATTTGGGTAATGGTTGGTGTTACACTACTTGTTGCCTTAAAACAAACAAATCCATAATATCAAATGATGATTCTAATTCAACATGTGTGTATTAGCAATTTTGATTTGTTACGAAATATTTTAGGTGTTCAAATCATTTTTTTTGGTCTGAAAATTAAATGCCAAAATATAACTTTTTTAATAACCAAAACTGTATTCTATTATCTTAGATTTTACTATCACCAATATTTGTTTTACTTGTTTCCCATCCACATCCTAAAGCAGGACCAAATTTGTAATAGAAAAACAACCTAAGTGACATTACTGTTTATTGTCCAATACAAAATTTGAAACTTACATAAGAACTATATAAGTATATATTACTATACAATGTTAAATTCTTTTCAAGTTTTAACACAATGACAGTCAAACCAAGATCCTGAATGCTACCTTAAGTTGAGATGGAAATCATGGAGACAAAATAGTATTATATTTCATTTCATATTACCACATATCATATTATTGCTGTGTAAGATTTTTTTTAATTACTTTTGATGAAATGGTTCCATAATACTTTTACCAAGAATTAATATGAAAAAGTCAGAAAAGAGAACAGAAATCTAAAACAGTACTTTTTTACCAGGCTACAACTTTTATTGTATAGAAGACTCAAATACAGTTTTATATAGTTAGCTCTACAGCTTCCTTTGTTTAAGTATTAAAATGTGGCAAATACTTGCAGTAAATCTACAATCAACACTGTTTGGATTTCCTTTACAATGATCAGATACTGGAACATCAATGCCATCTACTGCTACTCGTACATAATAATCTCCCTGCACCATCCGCCTAAAATAAAAGCTAAATTTTAATTTATTAAAATCATACATAAATGAAAAATATGTGCTCATTACACTCTGGTCATAATAAACAGCTACACCATTAGCACATGGTTCACGCTTATACACATCATTGATGCATAATCTTCACTGATAAGTCTTAATCAACCGAATATCAACAATGCCTGAAATTTCAAGAAAATCAAAGAAAGCTTTCTTGAGGTAAAGTCTGAAAACAAAAAAATCTCCCATTTTATACAATTAAAATCCCTTACCCAATAAAAAATCAGAATTTTCCCCAAAATGAAAGTAATGCTTGCATCTATTAAAATAAACAAATCCCCAAACGTTCAAGAAAATTATGAAAATGTTACAGAGTTGTAGTCTGCAAAGTAAAAATACCCCCCCCCCCCCCCCCCTTACCCTTTTTTTTATTTCATGAACAAAGTCCCATAACTCTATAACGATAAATCACAATTTTACTGAAAACTAAGTTTGTAACTATCAAAATAAACAATTCCCTAAACTTTCCAGAAAATTCATGACATTATACAAGTGTTTTTGGTTAAAGTCTGCAAACTTAAAAATCACCTTTTTTTCAGGATCAAGTCCCATAAGTCTATAATGATAAAGCAGATATTCAGCACACAGTTTACAGACCATACAAACATAATTAGCAACTGTGTGAAAGCATTCTTTTAAGATGCAGTGCAACCTGGGGAGTAGCAACAGACTGACAGACAGGCAGTCATTTGTATACCATAAAAATTGTGTTACAGACAGGCATATAAAAACTTTTAATAAATTAAAATTTAAAATTTAAAAATTTGTGCCAAATCATATGATTCTGGCTTTGCTCATCTGAATTTCTAAAGATTTCAACATTTATAATTGATATACATTCAAAAATTCAGCAAAAATATTACACCCAAGAATCACTCAGTGTAAGTAGAGTTGAGGAAAAGGTTATAACTAATAAGTTTGTACTGGTAGCTTAGTACAAGTATTACTGTATATTTTATGATGATGGCAACATTATGAGCAGGTAAGATTAAAGATAAATTATTTACTACAATTATTGGTAATGGATCAACATGTTATTTATTAATTTGCCCATGGGGAATTTAGACTCTGGTCAAAGTTGAGTAACCAAAGAAATGTCACTGTCAAAAGGTAAGTCAAAAGTTCAAAATTCTATCTACTGGGTTGTATAATACATGGATATCATAACAATCAAGCAATTAATTGTTTCAAAATCAAACACTCTATGTCTGTGATATTAAAGCTAATATATCATTCTGATGAATACCCATGTTATAATTTTTTACTGTGCCTCTATATTTCAGACTCCCTTACAATAACCTATATTATTCTTCGACATAATTTTGTATAATTGCATTTTCATTACTACTTAAGTGACCAATGTAATCCTTGCATACAATTACATGTATCTCCAATTTCATTAACATGAAATCTTTCACTTGCTCTTTCCATTTCCAATTGTGGCTGCCTGGAAGTGGTTAACATAATATATGCAGATGCATATGATTGAATGATAAAACCTAAGTAGCAATAAATTTGATAAAATTATGTCTGGATGAATATTTGTATTGCTAGTCAAAGGACTGTGTTTCCCTAAACACATTTGACACCAAATGTTAACTTAAAAAATTTCAAATACTGAATAATCTACTGTTATAAAAAAAAGTTTACTATTTCATGGAAAAATAAACCAACAGGCAATTAATAACCATTGAACTGGGTCCAAAACACATACAATAATGAATTTTCTTTAAACTTCGTGTACAGTGAGCTTTTTATACAATTCCAATATGTAGATTGTACAAAGAGAATAAAATATACTACTATAATTAATTTACAAAAAAACTTTTGTTAGAATATCAAGGCATTGGTTAATATTTTAGTGATGGAAAGAAAAATAATGGTCTCTGATTTATATTTTTGTCATTTGGAAATAACTTGTCAAAAGTACTAAAAATCGGATTTTTTCAGGGTAAAATTACTTCTCCTTCCCATGTTATCAATTTCATTTTTCAACATTTTGTACATACTAAACTCATTTTTGGTATATAAGATAAATTTGTATGGCAATTCCACTGTTAAGATTTAAGGTATTATTTTACCTGAATCAGATATAAAACATTTACTGGTCCCAGATTAGTTCTCAAAAATTAAATGACAATGAGAAGCACCCTTATTTTCATACTAAAACCAATGACAAATCTTTATTGGATGAATTTCACTATCTTCTAACCAAAAGAAGTCACATGACTAGAAAACTGGACAAAAAATTTCATGACATTTCTCTGCTTTTGAGATTACAAATTTCAACATTAAGTTGTGAAATAAATCATGCAGAATATAATTTAAGTGGGTTCAGGACACTTAAACTGAACAAAATTGTCATTAAAAGTTCTTTAAGGTATTCGGACCATAATTGACCACGTGATCATATTTGGTGTCCCGGATGTGTATTGTGTTTCAATGGAGCAGACCTCGGTAATGTTCGGCAAACATCGGAAATACTATTTGTGTAACTAATTTTTTAAATAAAAAATGTTAACATTGACTCAAGATAAAACAAAGTATTTAATTTGTAACCTTAATTAGCAATACAATGATTTGATAAAGCTGTATTTCTTGGTCGACAAAATAAAATTTAACTGTAACTTCAATTATGGGTCGGATACCTTAAACTACCATATAGGTATTTTGTATACAAGTAATCACAATAAAAAAAAATAATAATAATAAAATAGGGGTTTCAGAGTTTATTTGCCTGGAGTTGAGCATTGAAGTTTCTATTTTGGAATAAACTGTACAGAGCAAAATTTTTAAAATCACTAAAATAACTAATTTATAAAATTCTGTCCACTGAAATTTTCAGAATTTTTCATATGATGTCAAGCAATTGGTATACATTTTAGTGATGGAAAGAAAAAAATATGAGTTTAAATTTGTCTGTTGGAAAATTGCTGTTCAAAGAGTACTAAAAATTTGCTCTTTTTGTCAAAATTACCTCCCTTGTTAAAAATTTTTTTTTATATGAAGTGAAAACTTTGTATTTAAACCATTGATAAATTGATCTTATAGTTATGGCTTTCATTATTATTTTTTACTTTATGTAAGTTAAGAGGTAATAATGAAAGAAATTGTTATTTATATTATCTATTTTGTGATTTTCACAAAAATGGTATAGATGGTTTCTTTCATCCCTTAAATGAAAAAAATAACAATATTTATATCTCCTAATTCTATATCCTGTGGGGGATATTATTCAGCTTAAAATTATGACAAACATGAGTGTAGCCAATACTGGTAAAACACAATCACTTGTTAAAATGAAGTTCTGAAATTTTCATTGAGCCATGTGATTAGCCGCGAAAAAGGTATTTATTTATTTATTTATTTTCTTACCATAGCCCTGTAATTCAATCCACGTTAAACACTGCAGAACATTGTGCACCGATCTAGCTGTCTACCAATAAAAAGTCAAAGTTCTTTATAGATCAATGTATATGACACACAACGTGGACCTGAAACATTTGACAATCAGGCGCGTAGCTCCCATACAATCAAAAAATCATTTGCTTGCACATCAGATTGTCAAAAAAGAAACAGATAAAAAAATTTATTTAAATTAAAGTGTGACTTTATTTGTTGTCTTGTCCGTCTTCATAACCTTTTTTTATGGTCCATTGATGTGCCCATTGGTTCGTTTGTTCATCAGTCGTATCTTAACCTTCAATAATACTGGTGTATAGTATCTTTAAATTAGATAAAAAATCTGTGTTTTATATGAGATTTGGACCTGCTGGGGACCTAAGGCGGTCCCCAGACCCCTCGCCTATAATTTAATTTGCTTGCACATGGCACAGGTGACATTAGAATTAGAATTAGAATTATTTATTGTCAAAACACATTTACAATAAATGGTTATAACACATTAATACATAAACATACATTCTTAAATCAAATGAAAGTAAAGACTATATATTACAGTAATAAACCTTGGGTGGTGGCAACTCAAAAATGGATCATGCATTAATTCTGCATGTATATATAATTTTAATCATGAAAGCCTTTCATTATTTCAATATAAATATAAGTGGTTTTTTTTCAAATTACATACAAATGTAGGGTGACCATAATGATTTAATTTTTTCCTTGACAATTGTTTATGTATTTAATTAAAGCTTTATGTACTATTAAAGAACTGCTATTTAGAATTAAAGGTATTTTGTAGTCAGTTAATGAGTCTAAATTCTTAAAGCAACATTTGAGTTTAATAATTAATTCTTTTCTAAAAGTTGTATAAGCCGGACAATGAACAAAGAAATGCATTTCATCTTCAATTGCACCGGTGTCACATTTTGGACATATTCTGTTGTTTTGGGGAATATTTTGATATCGGCCTTTCTCTATTGCTAGAGTGTGGGCACTTATTCTGAATTTACAAATTGTTGTTCTATCTGACCTGAATCTACAGTTATCTACATAGAAAGGTCTCTGGTTTTGTCTGTAAATAGTTTTATAGAAAGACAGCTTTTTACTTTCAGCTATACTGCTGTTCTGAGTTTGTAATGTATGGTCATAGAGTCTTTGTTTAATTGATGTTAATGCAGATTTGATATTTTCAGTATTATTAATTAAATAGCCAAACCCTAGTTTCTTAACCCACATTTTTATTGTTGTAATCCATTTATTGTTATCAGGAATATTATTATAGACTTTATTAACTAATGTATTTGTTGAATTTGAAATATGATCCCAAAATTTTATAGCTAGTAATTTTACTTTTTCTACAAGTGGGTGTCTATTAAGCTCTGATAAGCATGCAACATTTGTTGCTTTGCTGTGTATTCCTAGTATTTCTTTAATAAATTTTAGATGTAAGTGTTCAAAGGGGTCAGTATCTTTTAAGTGACAAAATGCTCCCCATAATTCACATCCATAAAGTGTTATTGGACTTACAAGAGAATCAAAGAGTTTTCCCATTAGACAACATGCATTATCCAGTCCAATAGTTTTCTTTATTTTGAACCAGGCCTTGCGACCCTTTTCCATTAATAATTTGGTTGAAACATTTATATTACCATTATATTTAAAAGTTATTCCAAGGTAACAATATGTTTTTACTGTTTCAATGGGGGAGTTATTAATTTTAAAACTATTTATATGGGTTTTTCCATTGGAATTAAATACCATTACTTTTGATTTTTGTTCATTTACATCTAATTTCCAAGAAGAGCAAAATTTGTCTAGTATCTCTAGAGATTTTTGTAGACCATTAGCAGTGCTGGACAACAAAATAATATCATCAGCATAAAGTAAGGAATTGATTGTGAGATCACCCAAAGTAACGGGATCGTTATTGCTTTCATTGAGATTGGCTATCAGGTCATTGATATATAAATTAAAAAGAATGGGGCTTAAGACATCTCCTTGTTTTACTCCACACCTTGAAATAAATTTTCGGCCTAGGCCTTCTTTAAATTTAATTCTGCAATATGGATCTTTGTACATTGAGTGAATTATATTAAAAATTTGGGTGGGAAATTTATTTTTACAAAGTTTATAGAAAAGGCCTTCCCTCCACACTGTGTCGAAGGCTTTTCTTAGATCTATAAAAGCTGCGAACACTTTCTTTTTCTTTGTTTTATATGTATCAACAATTGATTTAATTGTAAATATATGATCAGTGGTTCTGGATTTTTCTTTAAATCCTATTTGGTTTTCACTTATAAGATTGTTATTGTTAATAAATTTAATGACTCTTGCTAATATTATTTTATTAAATAATTTACCTAAGTTTGAAGTTAATGAAATTCCTCTGTAGTTTGCCGGGTTGGTTTTATCTCCTTTTTTATGTATTAGAGAGATGTAACTCTCATTCCACGCTTTAGGGAAACAACCTTTTTCAAAAATAAAATTAAAAAGTTTTAGAAGTGGTTCAATAAGTTGATGTATGCCATATTTTAGCATTTCATTTGAAATCAAGTCCCTTGATGTGGACTTTCCATTTTTAAGAGTTTTGATTGCTTTCATGATCTCCTCTTTGTTTATAGGTTCATCAAATTCAGTTTTATTTGGATTTTTATAATTATTAATGTGGGTTTCCAGTTTATCTTTGATGGAATTGTGAAAATTGTTGTTTAGTATTTGATTAGAATGATTATTTATTTTTTCAAAGAAATTGCTAAATTCATCCATATTTAAAATATCATCATTGTTTCCACTAGAGGAATTCTGCATTCGGTTTATCATGTTCCAAAATGTTTTTGGGTCTTTGTTCATGTTTGAATATATATCATCACATATTTGCTTTTTAAAATTTTTTTCTTCTATTTTACATTTTCTTCTATATTTAGAAAGGAAAGAATAATACTTAGTTCTATAGGTTTCATTATTAGGGAATTTATTAACAAGGGAAAGATAACTTTTAACAGTAATTCTGAGGTCTCTACAAGAATCAGAGAACCATTCTTTCTTTTTTTTCTTCTTATTTTTTTTGCTGGGTGATTTACCTTTAACAAATTTAGCAGACATGGTACAAGGGTCAGCTACGCCCCTGACAATTCAAAATTGTTTTAATTTGGAGGACCAACAAAAAACAGCAAATGGACCTGTGTATGAAGACCTATAAGGTATGAGATACAACATATCATAATTATAATAAAATTAATAGCAAATAAAAATGTCAAACTTTAAAAAGTTCATCCTCCCAGGTCAGGGGTTCTGAGTCGACGCGGACTCAGAACACCTGAATTGGGAGGATGTGAAAAGTTCAGTTTTAGAAATAAGTTAGGGTCCTCGTCACTAATTTAGTGACTAAACTGGTCATAACATGTAATAATAAGTTGCTAGTGCCTTGTTATTTAGCGATAAAACCTCTGTGTAGCAGACGAAGTGTGCACGCGCATCGGTTAAAAGTAAATCTAGCTAAAAACCTTACCTGTACATATAACGAAACGAACAATACGGAATTAGTGAAAAGACATAAACTTGATTAAACAACCAAGAAATAAAAGTAACAAGTGAAAAGAACATGGTTCTAAACATCATTATTGATTGGTATCCATTAAGAGCTTGTAATTGATTGGTTAACGTTTAGTGTGATTGATTGATTAACATTTAGCGTGATTGATTGATTAACGTTTAGCGTGATTGATTGATTAACGTTTAGCGTCAACGAGTAATATTTCAGCTTTTGGACAACAAATCGTAAATTATGACACAACAAACAACAAACACAAAAATACAAACATTTCGCAAACAAAGCAGTTTATTATTTATTAGAATATTACGTCCAAGGATGCAAACATAAAACGCGGAATACTTTTACAAATTCAAATTCAAATTCAAATTCTTTATTGCAAATTACACCCATATGGGTCAAAGCAATATAATAACATTGTGAACAAAAACATTAGCATACAAATACAAACATACTCGAAGTACATCAGTTATTATTTCTAATATAACTACAAATGTAGTACATTTTAACCGATGTGGACCCTATTTTCGCATTTCAAATGATTGCTTTAAAAAGTCCTTAACATAAGTTAAATGTTCTGATTTTGGACAAAGGATATATTTTAATTTTTCATTTGTATTTAAATTTGCAAAGATATCGTCTATATTTGAAATTTTTGAATAGAAAATATCTCTTGGTAGAGTGTTAATTTGACAATGTAAAAGAAAATGTTCTTCATCTTCAAGAATTTGGCATTTAGAGCATATTCGTTGACATCTGGGAATATTATGATATCTCCCTTGTTCTATATGTAAGGTATGGTCACTCACCCTTAGTTTTGTTATCATTTGTCTATATATAAAACTATTCTCATTTACTAGATAGTCTTCAATTTTTATGTCTGTTTTTAGTTGACTAAATAAGTAAAGTTTAGATTCGTTATTTAAATTATTTAATTTAGTTTTAATTTTATTTATATAATATTCACAAATTAAATTTTTAATTTTTTTCTTTAACTTATCTGCAAGTTTAAAAAATGGGACATCTAAATCTTCGTGTTCTGATCTGTCAAGGTCTAGTTCTATAAATAACTTTTGTGCCATAGTATACCAAGTATATATTCCCTCGGTGTGTATACTTTTATTGACATTATATGCTTCTTTTAATAAGGGGTTTATTTTTACTGAATTCAATCTACTATAATATAAGATTGTTTGAGCTTTTATGAAAGATTCTAATGGCAGTCTACCAAGTTCTGTTTTTGCTGCTATGTTGCAAGCTGTTTTTCTTAAACCTAAAATATTCTTACAATATCTTGTATGTATTTTTTCATATGTAAATCGGTCTATTAAGGAGAGGGTATCACAGAATTTTCCATTTTTTTCTGCCCTTTCTTTTGACTTAACAATAGATAAGTAATCGTCCATAAACCAAATATCACTATTATATAACAATATAGGTCTTATTAAAGTATCAAACAGTTTACAGGATAGTCTTATAGGTAGACTTTGAAAGTTTTGAAGTCTTTTTTTCAAAGCAAAGATTGCTTTTAGTCCTTTTTTTGATAACTCTTCTATAGATCTTTTAAAGCTTCCTTTATAGTCAATGGTTGTTCCCAAGAAGTTATATTCTTTAGTTTCAGCAAGAGGCTGATTTCCATAATATAAAGGAGGAGTTGGACAAAACGTATTTTGAAATGTCATAGTTTTTGTCTTCTTAATATTGACTGTTAATTGCCAGTCAAAGCAATATTTTTCAATTTTATTCAAACAATTTTGTAACCCAGTATGAGAGTTTGAGAATATTACTAAATCATCAGCAAAGCTTAGACTTGATATATTTGTATTTTCTAGTATCAAGGGATCACATGATTGATTGAATATATCGTGAATATCATTTATAAAACAGTTAAAAAGTGAGGGGCTAAGACTATCTCCTTGTTTAACTCCTCTGACTATATCAAAAAAATTAGAAAATTGGTTTTTAATCTTAATAGCTGATTTATTGCTTGTATACATATCTTTTATTATATTATAAAATTTATTGCCAATATGTTGTGTTTTTAATTTATATAAAAGTCCACTATACCATAATGAGTCAAATGCTTTTCTTAGGTCAACAAAACATGCAAATATTTTTTGTTTATTTTTTGTTAGATATTTTGTTATTAAAGTTTTCATAATAAATATACTGTCTGTTGTTCTATGATTTGCTCTAAATCCGAATTGTTGTGGTGCAAATTTATCTTCAAAAAATTTATTGAGCCTACAATTTAATATAGAAATACAGAATTTAATACAGAAAAAGGACAAATCTACCAACCCATAAATATCAGGAACAGTTTATTAGCTCCCTCACCTGTCAACATCGTCTAGTGAATGTCGACAAAAACAACTTTGCAAGCAACGAGGTTTCACTGACAACAGGTAGGATGCTGTATTCATTCTCTAAAACATCTTGGTGTATAAAAAGTTGCAATTTAGTAATTGGCGCAAAAACGACATCAAAAATTTCTCCATGACCTTTTATGTAGCTATTAATGTCATCATACCAATATCTACTTGATAACACAAAACTGTATGTAGTCAAAATAGTCTAAAAGACAAGATATCAGTGAGAAGGTATCCATCTACGTGGGCCCGCTGGCCTTGAGGTCAAAGTTCACGATCATAGGTGGTCATCAACAATGGTATGCGACACATCTTGACTGTATCGTTTTTAGGTCACTTCGGTAGTCGGTACAAGGTCGTTTGGTACTTGATTCTGGTCATTTCGGTTCCTTTTTAATTATCGGTACTTTGGAGTAAGAAATGATTGTTAATACTATGTGTTTTGTCAACAAGTGTGGACACAGAAAAATGTCTCGCCTGCATTCCGCATCAGTAACGAAAAAAAACATCATAAGCATTACGTAAATAGTATTAAATTGTTATTATTTGAAATATACAATGCATGGTTACAGAGAAACGGACCTAATCCAAAAACTTTAACAGTCACTGGACCGTGAAATTGAGGTCATGTTCAGTTGAAATCTAGGAGACACTCATGTACTAATCATTAGCAACCTATATACCAAATATTGTCCCCTTACCATGCATAGTTACAGAGGAACTGCCTTAACCCAAAAACTTTAACGTAGTGGCTGGATCGTAAAATTAAGGTCAATGTCAGGTGACACCTACGAGACAGTCATGTACAATTCATCAGCAACCTATATACCAAATATTGTCATCCTACCATGCGTGGTTACAGAGGAACTGTCGTAACTAAAAAAAACAAAACGTAGTCGCTGGACCGTGAAATTGAGGTCAAGGTCAGGTGACACCTACCTGACAGTCATGTACTATTCATTATCAACCTATATACCAAATATTGTCATCCTACCATGCGTGGTTACAGAAGAACTGCCGTTGCCCAAAAACTTTAACGTAGTCGCTGGACCGTGAAATTGAGGTCAAGGTCATGTGACAGTTGACTGACTGGCAAGTACTCATCATAAGCTACCACTGGACCAAATTCGATGGACCTAGGGCTTAGGCCTACAAAGATATGATTAAAGATGTCCAAGTGTTTACGCCGCCGCCGGATTCCCATACATATGTCTCGCCTCCAGCGACCATCGTCGCAGGCGAGACAATTAAAACAAGAACATGAGTTGTGCATACAGACAAATTAATAATTGGTTTCGATAGGTATATTTACTATTCTGACAATTGATAAATAATTAAATGTAATTAATAATGATCCTATCTTTTAATGATTGGTTTTGTTTCTAAGATAAAAACAGTTTAACAAAACTTATTTCCTTTAATCATCAATCAATTTTGTCGCGACTGCCAAGAAAAATCTGAAACCTAATTGAGAAATATTGCAAAAATATATGCCACGCTAAGAGCCTAGGAATCCAAATTTAAACCACACAATGAACGAGTTTCCGTGTTTAAAGTGTAGAAGCAACTTCCGTGAAAAAAAGTTATAGCCGGGAATTAAAAAGTATTAGTTTCGGACGGACAGACGAACAACAGTCTGATCAATATAAGGCGACTACTAAGTGGCGAGTCCCTAATTAAAAGGACGATCAAGCCTGATATACATGCCAGTCAAAACCAGTGATAGCCATAATAACCGGACCAGGGTAGATGAAAGACGCACGCCAGATTTTCTATGTCTGCATGCTAAATTCTAGAACGAATAATCGTACCATCACTTTTTTTTGGCGAGTTAATCCGACAAATCACAAAACAAACTTCGGATTATAACGGCAGTAAAATTAGGCCTGGCTAAATTCACAAACATACGAACTGGAACGTTCCTAACGTTATAACTAAATATTTAAAAAAAAATACGACGCCCATTGATGCCACTACAAGTGCAATAAGCACGTGAAGCGACGTGAATACACTAGATTAACTGCAAGGAAATTCTAAAGACAATTCTACTGCTGCCTTGTCTGACATATAATACCTCGTTTATGTCGAATCACCTAAAAGCTACAAAATAATGATAAACAGCGTCATAAAAAGGTGATTGGTACCACTTACTGTGGTGTATAACACATAATCTGTACTTCGGTTGATCCATCTCTGTGAACCGGACAGTCATAGACGGTAGTTGATGACACGAGTGTTACCGTGTTGCCTGCATTGTACTGATCCGTAGAGAATCCACTACCGTCTATAGTTAACCGTGTTCCACCATTCAAACTCCCTCTCTTGGGTGTTACTCCAGATACCGTTGCTGCAAATTAAACAAATATTTAAGTACATGTCTTTTGACTTTAAAAACCAACTTACTGATAATGAACAGAGAATACTAACTACTGTCAGCATTTATTAGAATTGCAAGTCATAACTGTTTTCGATTTCCAGATTGATGGATTCTTACAGGCGCGTAGCTGCCTATACGCGAGTACGCAGCTGAATCCACATTATTTTGACAAAAAAACAATTTTTTAGTAAAAAAAATGTGGTTTGAAATTCAGCCGATTTTCGTTGGTCAAGAAAGCTCTCCGGAGGCCCCAAAACGCACCAAATTGCACCATTTATTTCAAAATGTTCAGGGGGGGCATGCCCCCTGACCCCCCTAGATTATTTTGAATCCACATTCTTTATAGGCTAGCTACGCGCCTGTCTTAGTCCACATTTGTACTATTATGAATCTCTTAACCTCTAAATCCAAACATTCTACATATGCTGATTGGGCACAGGAATTTCGTTTAACCATTATATTAACCCCATATGCAGGTGCTACCGGCATGTTGCTTTACAGACTTTGAATATATGAGATATGAGGAAAGCTGTAACTGCCCAAAACTCAAAATCAATAATTTGTAATGCTCACCTGGAGACATAGCAAGGGTCAATGGTTACAAATTTTTGTCTTTAATGAATTTTGAATCATTCACGTAACATTTTGAGTGGAAATAGATGGAAAAGGTATATTTCAAATTAGCTGATATAGAGAAGACATCTCAACTGTTCTTGGGCATTTGACATTTTAAGCTCATTGAAAAGTGCATATACGTTAATACGCACTAAAAGATACAGAATGAGTCTTGTAACTGCTTGTCTAAAAATAATTAATTAAAGCTTTTAATCTTGTTTGACTTGACAATCCTATAAGGTTTAAGCATAATAACGAAATTTATGTGATTTCATGGCTATCTTATCAAACAAAGGATATAATTTTACCATTAGAACATTTATTTTATGCCATCGAATGTTTTGAAAGTTCTTTAATTAAAAATTGTTATTCCAATTATAGCACAAGAGTGCTAAGTACGTGTATTCAGGAATAGTCGACAACCATTGAAAATGTTTTCGTACACGAATTTATTGGATATTGTTTAGCGTCTGTTGTTTGGTATCCATCTTTAAATATATGGTTTCGAATCATTAAAATATAAATTATAATTAACAACGCTGGTTTTTATTTGAGTTTTTCCTTCAAATTAAAAATTTCCATAAATTTTGATTGGGCAATCTTTTATTTGAACTCTAGTTGAGTAATTGAGATATTTCATAAAAACGGAGCAATATCAACATGGCAAAATATGTAATTTCAGTCTAAAAACTCAATTCGTAGTTTACAATTATAATACTTAACAGTCAGCGCAGAACGCTATCCTTCGGAATAATTTTACTTTCCTTTCATCAAACATCATTCCGATAAAAAAAATGTAAAATATCAGGTGCAAAATGGCACGATGTGACAAAGATTTTGGGAAAGTTTAGTTGAATAATTCCATGGAGACGCGGATAAGAGATGGTTACCCCAAGTGTAACGGACAGACAAACGGAGACAGTGACAGACATCTCTATATCCTCCCCAATTTCAACATTTTTCAAGCGGGGTGTATAAAGTAAATCAAGCACAATATCAATAATTCCTGAAATAGTACGAACTTTATAACGTGGTTAGAACAATAATTACATGCAGTTAAGCTATAATTTTGATTAACTGTGCATTTGCACCCTTCACCCTCCTAGTGGCCCTCATGGCTTAAGCTATACAAGCCATGGGCGCTCTACATTTTGGAAATGAGCTTCTTAAACAAACAAGTTTGAATAAGATTAGACAAGCATTGTAAACTTTTTTGTCAGAAAGCATATAGAAGGTTGCTGGATCAAGCAGTTTTGACGAAAGAATTTCCCGAATTGATATCAAAAAGCCAAAAACAAACGGGAACTTACATGTCTTAATGGGTGGCCGTGTAAATATAACTATAAATCCCGATTAAGATCGATTAAGATATCACATATAAATTTATTACACCAACATAAATATTATTTTTTTTAATGGAACAATATCATCTAAGACGAAAATACAAGTCATTTTAAAAGTCAAAAGTTCATTATACGCATAATTAACTGAACCGAAATGATCTTGTTTTTTACTCATGTTTTCCATTTGTACTAACAAGGATTCTCAATAATGGATTTACAGTTTTGATTTTAAATAATAAATAAACATACATACAATAACTATTTATGTACTTTTTTAACTTTTAATTTTGATATATTTTGATTTTTATTTTAATAATTTTTATTTTTATTCTTTATGGGATAAGTAATACAGAAAATTGTACAAAGTATCTCATAAGCTTCATAATATATCTTTTATTAGATATCTTTTGAATCATGTTCGTGATATCTTCTATTGTAGTAAGATATATTAACGTAAGACATTTTGAATGTTGAATTAATATGAATGTCGGGGCCTCGGTGGCCGAGTGGTTAAGGTAGTTCGTCTACTATTGATCACGTGGTCTGTCAACACTGAGAATGCGGGTTCGATTCTCACTGCAGGTAGGGTGTACTCGACTCTTAATTGACAATGATTACCAGTTTTCCTACCGCAGGTCGAGGGTTCTCTCCGGGTACTCCTGCTTCCTCCCCCCCCCCCCATAAAACCTGGACGCCACGATATAGCTGAAAAATTGCTGAAAGTGGCGTTAAAACACCATTCAAACAAACAAACAAACAATAATATGAATGTCACGTGCCATATGAATGAGACAGCAGCGGATAAATATATATAACATTTTTTACTTAATATCTTCTGTATTTTGGGTATGTACATCGTTAATTGTAAATTACATATGATATCTTAAGGGGATGCAGGACACCATTGCGTGAAAATTTCAAAATAGAACATTTATGGTAAATTAAATAATAATTTCTTTCATTATTAATTTCTTAATTTCAATAACATTTAAAATAATAATGAAAGTCTTATACCTATATTAATACTTCAATTTAGCCATGGTTGAAAAAAAAGTTTTCGTTTAATAAGTTTGGTATTGGCAATAATAATGTAAAGAAATTTTTAACAAAGGAGGTAATTTTGACCAAAAATACCATTTTTTTAGCACTTTTTGACTAGTTTTTATCCAATTGACAAAAAATTAACTCAGAGACTCCTATTTTTATTCCTATCACTAAAATGTTTACCAATTGCTTGACATTGTATAAAAAATTCAGAAAATTTCATTGGACAGAATTTTTGCAATCTTTTATTTTAGTGCTTTTTTCTTCTCTTCTCTGTATAATCTATATGAACATTTAAAATTTCAGTGCTCAACCCCTCGAAAATAAGCTCTGAAACCCCCCTTTTTTGAATTTCGATAACATGTATAAAAAACTAACTATTTGGCGAATTTAAAGAAAATTCACTGACAAATTATTTTCAGTGAAAGTGTCCTGCATCCCCTTAAAATGTTTATTAGATATCATGAACATTTTTTAATTCAGAATATGCATGCAGTCGATTTTTTTTTAAGTTAGAAAGTCAACATTTTCGACAAGTTGCATAATTGTTAAAAGGGTATCATTATAGCAATATATTTTTATTGTTCATATAAATGTGATCGGACATATACCACATTGGACATCTCTCGAATATGAGTGATAATAGAAAAACAACACACAATTTTGTTTATGTCTCTGGTGGAATAGTACCATATACTACCATACGGTATACTTGTCATAAAATATTATAAATTCTTAACGATTCTGTTCGTAACAAACCATAATAAATAGCTGATGTTGTTCGATTGAACACTGTCAAGCGAAATAACGACTCAGTTTTATTGACGCTTAACTGATATTATCATTATACATATACGTTGTTATAAAATAATATACCGACCTATGTCAATAAATCTGAAGTATTCTCTTTTAATGTACAAAACATGCTTTCGAATCTTCTTGACCATTAGTTAACACTCGATATCACCACCATAACGTTTTTGTTTTTGGTGTATTGAACTTCAATGCATGTAATATTAAGTCGTCAATTTTATTTAAGTAGACTTTCGCTTTATATTTTCATTGAATGTGTGCTTTTGCTTTAGATTTTCATTGAATGTGTGCTTTTGCTTTAGATTTTCATTGAATGTGTGCTTTTGCTTTAGATTTTCATTGAATGTGTGCTTTTGCTTTAGATTTTCATTGAAATGTGTGCTTTTGCTTTAGATTTTCATTGAATGTGTGCTTTTGATTTAGATTTTCATTGAATGTGTGATTTTGCTAAGATTTCTGTTTATTTCTAGTAGTTATTAACGAATGATTTTTTATTACAAGTTGGAAAGATTTTTTTTAAATATCAAATTATACCGATACAGGTATTTGCATTAAATTACTTATATCAGAACGTTTTTAATTCAAATAAGCATATGATTTCAATGGCATAAAGTTTACACAAATAGAAAAATAGTCCAAAACATTATCAAAATAGCAGAACAATATAACAAATAATAATAAATATAAAAATCTTACCTGCATTTGTTTGTCTAGAACCAGCTAGTAAAAATAACCCCGTTATAAAATAAAGTAAGCCACCCATTTGTCCATGTTTGTCTTTTTTCATCCTGCAGTCGCTTATTTTGATAGTCTATTTGTTACCCAATTGATTTATATAAGGTGTTACTCTCGTCACACGAGATTTGCCGGACAATGGCATGAGATCAGATTGAATAAACTATAATGGATTAAATCGTGACGATTACTGCTCACGTAATTGTACACGCCCCAGCACTCATGCGATGCTCTGTTCAGTTTAAAAGACATGTTGGTTCTTGCACGAAATACTACAATGTAAAAACACATTGCTATTAGACAGGTGATTATACGCACCTAAAGTACTAAATATATCAGTAATAAATTTACGATATTGTTTGAAAAAATAAACAAAGCTTAAATGATCTTAAATTGATGTACTCGGGATCAGTCGGTTGTTACATGGGGTCAAAATTGCTGGAACACAGATGTGTAATATTTAATCAACTCCGCACTTTTAATTAATCTCTTGTTTGTATTCTAATTTATTTATGAAACATAATAATTCAAATCTTAAAATTAAACGACACTTGACCACACGTGCTTGTCAACACTGCAGTTGCTAGTTCAATTTTTACTGTTCGACTCCAACTTGAGATGACAAAAATTGCCAGTTTGTCAGCCATAGGTCAGAGGTTTCACCGCGTAGCGAGATGCAGTGGTGGATCCAGGAATTCAAGTGACTGTTGGCGTTAAACCAAAGACATTTAGTCTGGTGGCCGCCTAGGCTTCATTAAGCTCACGGATAAATAGTACAAACCTATGCGTTGGAGGCTTTTCCTTGTATTAGGTTATATTAGAAAAATAACACGCATTTTCTTTAATTTTAACATAAACATTTCAAAATTTAAAACATAAATAATATGATGATGTCTAAAAATGCCATGACATGTTTGTGTTTTTTGTTTGTATGAACGCTTGTTAATTTTCCGTCAAGCATGTTTAATTTTCAATTTGTCATATGTAGATGAGCCTGCGTAATTATTACACGTGTTGACTTTTTTGTAGAGATTTTGGAATTTCAATAACTATCATCTAATATGGTCGTCAACTGGCCAATGTGGACAATGTGGCCGAGTCGTTAAAATAGTTACTATTACTCGGTCTTTCAACAGTTAAGTCTCACTGCGGATAGGATGTACGCGACTCCAATCTTGATTGACAAGGATTTCCAGTCTAGTTTTCCTACCGCATGTAAGGGTTTGTCTCCCGGTACTCTAGCTTTCTCCTTAATTAGAAATTGCTGAAAGTGCATGGCGTTCAACGCTATTCAAACAAATAATTAAACGCAGAATCTTGCGTCAGTTTTGATTGGCTGACCTTTATCTTTCTTTGGATGGACGGAACTAGATTATGAAAAAAAATTGCCAAAACCGTGAATTTATTTCAGTAATCATAAGGCTTGATTGAAAATTGTTCATACATGGGCCGAATTACAAAGAATAAAAACTGTTTTTACGGAATTCAAATATAGGTCTACAAACTCGTTAACTCATTCACAAAATTTTACTCGAGTTTGTGAATGCGCTGGTCTCGTTTATACATAGGTGAATTCCCCAAAACAATTTTTTTTCCTAATTGCAAATGTTGTAGCGGTCATATATGGGCTTTATCGTGCCAGATGCGTTGCACTTTCTAAAAATACGTTACCTACTAGGGCTCGTTGTGAGGTTTGCCTTATAACTCACAGAGAAGGATTTATATACTGTATGCTTGCTATTGCCTTGAACAATGGGCGTAAGTCAGGTAGGGCAGTTCTAAACACCTCAGAAGGATAAGCCAGGAACAGCCAAGTCTCGATACAATGAAATATGAATTATACAGTCTGATTAGGTACCAGTCATTTTTTGTTTCATTGGATGTTGGGCTTACGTCCAGCAAGGAGTATTTCAGCTATAATAGAACGAAAACAACTGTTTGGAGTGTGCCTTACCTATGCCCAATAATTTTCCAGTGTAATTCGAAATGTTTGCCCTTTAGTGTACACATTTCCCGCTTTTCTCGTACTGAATATAGTTTAAATACTGTTCACTGGACTTAAAGCAAACATTCAATCAATTTATCAATCAATCAAGCATTGTATCCGTATTGTATAAATTTACCAATAATTCGTCTTACTCATTTAGGGTTATTAGCAGTTCTGTACATGTTGCCACCTCTCCTCCCGTCTGTTAATTTTAAGCTGATTTTAAGTCTTTTCTGGATAGGTTAATAACAGGTTATTGGAAGATACAACTACCGGTATTGAAGCTGAAGGTAGGTAGAGACTGTATCTTTTCAACCAGGTAATGATGCCGACCATAAACGCCCTTGTAGCAAATACAAGTTTATTTTGAGTATTATTGCACCAAATGTTTGCAGCAAAGCCCTTCTCTCAGCGCGGTTCGTGTAACTGCCGTATGATCAATTTTAACGTATGACTTGAAATGTGTAAACCCCAGAGGAGTAGCATCGCATTTAATTTTGGTGAAAGCCGTATACCTGTTGTACCGACTGATACGACTATGATACCACATATAAGAATCGATTTAGTTTGATATTTTCTGTTGTTGTAAATGCAAGGGGGGGGGGGGGGGGTAACTAAGGATACTTTTATGTACAGGTCTGCGGACGGACATTTGAAAACTCACCCAATTCATATATTTTCGGACATTATAAAACAGGATCTAATCATATATTGAATGATTAAATCAGACCTATTCATATATTTTATTACTGCACATCCCTATTGACAAAATAGTACATTCACTACCAAAATGATAAATTGATGTCTATGGGAACACTTTGTTTGTAAAATCACTGTGGTTTACATAGGCTTAACATGCATAGGATGAGAATTTAGGCATGGATATATTTAGATAATTTACAACTACATAATGATATATTTTTCAATGAAAAAAGCTACCTATTCATATATTTTGGAGAGCTAAAAATGTGACCTATTCGGGCCGCACATCCGTATTACCCTATATATACCAAGTTAACCCCCCCCCCCCCGTGCCCGTGTGGAAATGTCGAGGAAAAGACTAGGTAAAAGTGGCATCTTTACTCTCAATCAGTAAGACATGAGAAAAACCGCTAAATGAAACTGAACACCCACTGTGAGAACACCATAGAAAGAATTGAACAACGGTTAACAAATTACATTGTTATGTTGGGTCGTTGGTATCAATTTGCACCAAACAAACATGTAAAACTGTCTTTTGTCATGAAATTAGCGGATCAAAAGGATGTTGCTAGGTCATAAAATGAAATGATCTGTTTATATCAAAAGACGGTGGTAATTGTAAACAGATCAAATTAAATCTAACACGTTAATTTAAAGTATACCAGCATAGATCAGAATGCAAATAAGTTAAAGAGTGTAGGTTGCATGATATTACATGAAGTCGGCCGAGGTGCTTATTTTATTATACAATTAATGACTTAAGATGAGGTTAATATCATGATTTATCAACCAAAGAGATCAGATAATTACCGAGACAATCGGCCGAGTTGATTATAGATCTCGAGCGTTGATAAATCATGATATTTACTGAAATCTAAAGTTATCCATTGTTTTATTATATGACACAACAAAAACATAATCAAAAGTATGATTTTATCAACAAGAAAGATACCAATTGAAGCTTACACATATTTTACAAAAAAATTACGGATTTTCCCTGATACTATATTTAAGTACACGTTGAAGCTTACACAATTAATGATCACCTCGCGTGCATAATTGCGCGGTGAACAATATTTAAACAATAACAATATTTCGAAAAAAAATATACGGATTTTCCCTGATACCAGTATATTTAGGTACACGAAGCTTACACAAGTAATCATGCATGATCACCTCGCGTGCATAATTGCGCAGTGATTATCATATTTTGCAATAATACGTAAAATTACCATTTGAGCCAATCTAAAAATCTAAATTATTTATAGTCATATAATAATATTATTTTAGAACTTCATTAAAAAGCTCTAAACTATTTAATTATTCAATTTAGTTGTGATACGTATCTCAGATTCATGAATTTCATATTACATGTACGATGTGACTGTCTATGTTGCTTTATTCAAAAGTAAGCCGTTACTGTCAAATATTAAATTTCCATGGTTTCCTCTGGTGTTTGGGTGGTGTTTGGGGGGGGGGGTGTCAGGTCATAATAAAGCCTAGTCGCGGATCGAAGTGGGTAACATGTATGTAGAGTGCTTCTCTTTTTGCACGATAAAGACCCCTTTTAGATTTCGAAAAAATAGTAGGTTCATTTTAGCCGCTACAAACGGCTAAATTTTCCGACCATAGCCAATACTCCATCCTTTTCAATGGACAGTCAAAATATCGTTCCCTATGTCCCAACCCACCGCTTTTTCGGGTGATTTATTGTCTTGTTCTAGTCCTAAATATAGCCGGAATACTCCTCACTGGACGTTAATCAATCAATCAAACATATTGACAGATACCTAATCAGATTGTTAAATTCATATTTCAATGTATAGAAACTTAGCTGTTCCTGACTTACCCTTCTGCTTAATAAGGGCGTTTAGAACTAACGTACCTGGTTCAAGACAATATCAAGCCATACCGTATACAAAATTGCTTATAGTATCGTTTATATCTATAACAGGTAAATCACTCTCGTTTGGGATGTCCGGTTATAATACAGCAAACCACACAACCGATCATCTGGCACGATAAAGTCCCTTGTGTAGATTTCGTAAAAGAGCAACGCAATATAGCCGATACAAAACTCGCAATTATAAATGTAAGTTGTTTTGTGGAATTCATCGATGTATAAAAGAGACAAACGCATTCACAAACTCGTGTTAAATTTGTGAGTGAGGTCACGAGTTTTTAGATCGATATTTGAATTCCGTTAAACGGATTTTATATCCTTGTAGAATGCAAAGAACCATTGGCCTTTTAATGTTATTTTCCATATGGGGGTACCCCTTTTCGATTATTATTTCGTTGAAAGATAAAGTTAATTTAATGTTAAATTAAGAGAGATTATTTATGTTAAAGATTCATTTGGTGTTATTGAATATTTAGGTTCGCATTGCTTTTCTTATTGAAAAATGAGGGTCAAAAAGGGGGAGTGTCATTTTTTTTCAAATTTCCTAGAGGTGTCCCTACGGCCTCGGGCAACAGTTCAAAACACTATCCCCTCTACCTCGGACCAACAGTTTGACTGTTCCCAAATCACATATGAAATAACTGTATACTATTGACCGGTCAACAGTTCGCGAACGTGGACGTTTTTAGAATTTCAGAAAACAGTAAAAAATACCGAATTTCGTTTATATAAGTTATCAGGTAATAAAACGTAATAATTAATATACATTGCGAGTCGAGCACACCTGACCGTTTAATCGATAATCGTAGCATGAGAAAGTCCCATTTTCATAACACTTCATTTGGTCACAAAATCCCTTAATAATCACATGACAACAAAATATATTATTATTATTATTATTATACACTCGGAGACCTGTTACATATCTTCATTAGTGTAGTTATCTTTTACACGAACGGCTTAGAGTCCATATCCGATGTAGGGAACGTTTTCATTTTGCTATAACTTCTTCTTTTAAGCTATGACTACTGGGTGTAATATTTCACATTGTTGGTCGCTTCACAATGTATGCGGGTATATTGAAAAATCTTAGTATACCAGTGTACATAAAAACGTTTGCGTAATTTCTTTGACATTCGAATTGGGAGTAACTAGACTGTGCAAAATCAATTTATTTCATTAGAACTAGTAGCATGCCATGTACAATATAGTCAATTCGACAAAATTTACAGCGTTCTACAGTGTGCATTGAGCTCAAAGTTGATAACATACGATAATTAGATTCAATACATCTTGAAGGAGTCTAATCACCATAGGTTGAATTCAACTTCTTTCAACCCCCAGTACATGTGTATCTATATATATTGAAACAATATAAGATCAACTCCATCCACATTTATTTGTAACTAATCTTACTCCGATTACATTTCCGTGATTCAGATTATGATAATTTCGATAACTTGCGAATTTGATCCCTTTCAGAATGGGCTGACATGCGTCATGTCTCTGGCGTTTATAAGTTTACAGTTTATAATAAATGGGTTAATTTCTTATTTATAACTAAACCAGTCATCTGTCATTTACAAAAGCCCATTGTACCACATAACACAATTCCCCACGATATGTAACTGAAGCATACACTGTTTATATAAATAATCGGCGGTTGCATAGTCTACGATTGCACTGTCTAATATAAAACGTGCGTGAACATAACTGCTAACGCTGTTGTATTGTTGTTTGTTTGTTTGTGTTATGTTTAACGCCACTTTTAAAATTTTTAATATACATTTAATGGCGTCCAGTTTCTATTGGTGAGGAAGCCAGATAACCCGAAAAACCGACCTGGACCTTCGATAGGAAAACGGCAATCCTTGTCATTTAAGATTAGAGTCGAGTAAACCCCGCTATCCATAATGTAATTAATTTGCGACTGTTTTCTTTTGTCAATCTGGGGTTTTACTAGATGACAATTTACATAAAAGACTAGAATAAGACAAGGATTCTGTTGATATGCCAAAACAAAAGTCGCTAAAATTCCCAAGGATAGTATTCAAGTGAAATCAGTACATTAAAACGTGCCTAAAAGTAAAATTTTATTGAAAGCTGACACAGTGTTATATTCACAACCATCCAACATTCTCAAAATAGGTGTATGTTATGAGAAGTGTTCACGGTCTCTTTATAACTCGAACCCGAGTTTCTCAAAAGCATTCCATTTTCCGAACTTCAAATCACATATTATCAAATGTAATTCTTGCAGTGGACTTCGTTCCGAACAAGTTCGGACGGGTTCGACTATAAAGGTGAACTTTATCTATTTATGGGTAAGATGACTAGAGAGGACAGGAAATACTAGCACAGTACCATAGTACCCAGCTAATGTGAACACATACTACGACAACGTTACCAAAATTGCGAAATTTGTAATGCACCTAAATTGAGCAAGAGTAAAGGCTCCAATAACAACTATATATATCTAGAGAGAGAGATAAACTTCAATTCACCGACTACATCAACACCAGACCACGAGGACGTCATTGCTGAACTTTCAACATTTAACAAGTCGTGCATGTCACTTTACAGGACCCAAGATACCTCGACTTCCCAAAACCCGACCAGACATACAACTAGAGGGAAAATAGTCCAAGAATTCTCTGCCGTCCAACGAATTTTTAGACTTCATGGGGGCTCATCAAGTCTAAAAAAGCGTTGGATGTGGGAGAATTCTCGGACTAGAGGCAAAATGGACACAAACGCTTGCAGGGATAAGGTTATTACTTGCTGATAACGGTAATGCAGACAACAATCCTATATGTTTAATCACTCGTAACCGGCTGAACAACTGAGCTGCCGCCGGCATCATTTCTTTTTACACGGGATCTCGAACCACGCGTATAGTAGATTATATATGGTTTTCTTTGCTTTTTATTTGATGGGTTCACTTGGTTGATAATAGCAACATCAAACTTGCAACAGTCAAATCAGAAAGAATCTTCTTAACATTTGATGGAAACTGGTAAGGGTTCCCTGAGGGCTCGACACAGCAGCTGCATTCACGAGTGTGGTCCCAATAAGGGGGTGGTAGTGTAGGTCATCGTGTTGGCGGTGTATAATCAAAACACAAAAAACCTGACTGCAGACCACAGTAGGTATCATGCTTCAAAAGTGCCATGCTTCTACACAAAATAGATCCAATTGACCCATTTCCAGTTTCCACTGGTACCATTTCTGATAGCACAATAGGGGCAGATAATCAACCGCTAGAAGTGTAATTTGCTTTTAGACTATGTAAGTCTGTGGACGTTTTCTTTAAAAAAATAAACTTTGAGCTGATTTATCTGAGATAGTCAAAGGTCGGGAATTATTGATGTCCATTTATTTGCAAAAATATATGCCCATGGGACAATTTTACCTAAATACACTTTAATTATGGATTTATTAGAGCAGGAACGATAAATTCTTCATCAGATTTAAATTTATTAGGTGTCTTCCTGATTGTCCAACATTTAATAATATTAACAGTTAAAAAAGGTAACAAATTTTCGCTAACAAAACGATAACATATAAAGCCGGTATATATATTCTTTATTGCCTCCGTTAGAAGAGTTAGCAAATAAACATAAATACATTTAGACAAACAAAATAAATAATTCAAGCATATGTTCAATATGACGAAACTAAAAACCAATTAATGGCGAAGCATGGAACATAGTTTGCAGTGGCGTTGCAGTGCATCAAAACTTACCTTTTAGAATTTTAGAACTAAATTGTAAGTGTATGGAAGCTAACTTTTCCAATGAAATTTACCCAGTAACGAGCATTCAAAAACTTTCATTTGAATGCATGTTTATAACACTTTTTTGTAAGAATTTGCAATCTTCCATAGAGAGATTTACCAATGATTGATTAAAGGAACAAAGACAAAATGATATGAATCGCGCGAGTTTTCCGACACGATTCAGCTGCCTTCTTCATTTTGTGTGATGCGGAATTACGTCATGTAGTAACATCGGACCAAACGTAGGAGAATTTCTGGACTGATACTACCCAGACACATAAAATGGGTACTGGTTGAAGAATTTTTGGCCTGAAAACTACCCAGAACATATAGAATGAGTATACCTCTTCCTCTTCCCTTGTTCTAAAAAAAACAAAACAAAATTGCCGTTTCGTTCGTGCACGCAGGTGCGTCATTGCGTAAATGGTTGGTACGCCACTGGTTTGTAAACATATCGTAAGCAAATAGGTTGAAATGTTTCTAATTCAGACTCGTTCAAGACAAAGTCTGTTTCTTAGGACACAAGGTGGCAGGAAAGTGCAAAGTCGGAAAGTTCTCCAATGTGTGCACAAAATGTAATAGGGTTGATTTCAAGTAGTTCGTCCAATAATTGGTCCAAATGTCACTTAGATAGTCACAGGAAGTGTATGCACGGGTCATAGAAAAAATTTGCCGCATTTGTCACATAGGGTGTCTATTCTGCATATGACAGATGGAGTGCGTATCATACATGAAACTGACAAGACAATGTTTGCTTGAGATCTTAGGTGCGGATACATTTTAGTAGGATCCAAGCAGGGTGTGGAATAATTGCCCCGTGAATCAATTTGAAAGCATCAAAATCACGGTTTCCAAGCTAGAGTGCTTGGAAAAATTCCTGTTTTCAAAAAGTTAGTAATGTGCTGGGTCAATCCATATTTTGATAAGATGTTCATTACGTCAGTAACAAAGCTCTTTTGGGAAGAGTTTCTGTTGTATTTCATATCATACAGGATCAGAATTTTCAAGGATATAGACTCTGATGGTAAATTACATACACGACCTAAAAATAAAAGTTTGCGTTCAATTCACATAACTTTCAATACTGCTCCGACCAATTAATGAAAGGCACATATCAGATCTAGTACCCCTAGGAAGACCTAGAATGTTCTTGCAGACATGGTGGTGAGCCCTTTCGATCATTATAGCCACTCATGTTTTTGATAATTGTCCCCAAAGTTCACACCCGTACAGCGCTATGTAGAGTACGCTATTTGGTTTACAATTTTTGCACAAATAATAGGATTCGTAATTGCAAGGTGTATGCCAAGGCGAATAACAGTTTGCACTGAGGGACGAAGTTTTTTGCATACTGCTAGAGTTCTGTTATGTGTGCTGTCTGAAGTGTAAAGCAGGATAGCAACTTGTTTTGCAGATGAGGAATATGGAATTGGCTAATTATATAAATTCACAGGTTTGCCTTTGGTCGACTTGCCAAACTGTAATAGACTGCTCTTTGACGCAGAAAACTTAAAGCTCCATTTTTCACTGTACTGTACACATATACTGACCATAAGTTGGCTATTAATACGGCTAGTAGAAATGAAGGAAATATTATCACCTTGGACTGGGGAACAGGCCTCAAGATAATGAATTAAAGCTCCGTGTGGACAAGCTTCTAGTTCGTCAATTCAATCGTTTCTAAAAATAAAATAAATGTCTTCATAGAGCTAATAATCGGTCTATGGTCAAAAACTGCAAAGGATAAATCGTCAATGCCTATATACAATAGTTAATTAGATTTAGATACTCTTTCTGAATTAAAATATGTTCTATGGCGGTTGGACGTTAAAAATGTGTACGTTAAAAATGTGTACGTTAAAATCGCCCATTATAAAGACAGGGCCAATATTCTTATAGACGGAAACAACTTCGCTCAAAAGTTCAAGTTCTTGTTCTAACGATACTAAAGATTGAGTGACAGCAGATGCAGAAAATATGCAAAGTTATTTCTACCCCAATCATTCTATCGGTGTCTATGAACAGTTCTTGAACATATGGTTGTACACTTTTCTGTATCAGTATTGCTACTCCAGTTCTAGAATTTCAATTAAACATTTCTGGATTAAAAACATCTACTGCTTTTGAGATAGCATAATAGTTTTTATCAATATTGTCAAGAACATGAAGTTGGTACGTGCGTAGCCAAAGTTCTGAAATCGAGCAAAATGCAATATCGTGTTTAGTAAAAAGATTTGACAAATACGTAATCGAGAAATAAATTTCTCTGACACTCCAGCACATAGCGCTAATGTTCATTACGGATATTTGGTGAGTACGAGTGTTTTTTTTTATAGAAATTGTTCTCTATGTAACCATGGTTTCATGAAAATTCCCGTCGGCCAGAACTCGTTGTCGCAAAATATATACTCGTCAGTTGAACGAATATTGAGTTGCGCAGCTGCTGTCTTTCTACTTGGCCTTTCAAAGTAACGCAGATACGTAACGTTAATGTAGCGATCGGTAAGAAATTTGCTCATTGCGTTTGCAGATCCGTAGCGTTTGTCTATACCACCTATGTAGAAACGGCTTATTTTCTGTTTGCTTATAACCCCTTGAAATATTTCTTTCTGTTTATGGTTCACAAACTGACGTTGGGAAATGAACGGGTATTTGACTGGAAGTATATGTATTGTCATGTTGCTGGCTAATACGGCCTGCGCCTAGATCCGGAGATGTCACGTGGGAGATGTATTTGAGACTTCCGGGATTGTTTTAACATGTTGAATACTTTTGCGAGTGATAATATTAGTGCTATTTTCGGATGTCGGAGATGAAAGTCTTTATTACTTATACTCGGCTTTTCTATCTCTACCGGGTTATAGTTTGTGTAACGGCGCTAGCGTAAAATCGTTTTCTTACGTTCTTTAATAAATGATGCTGCTTTTCAACAGATGTAAGGCGACAACGCATGTCACTGATTGCTAAAGATAGGACGATGACTGCGTTTTACACATAGATAACTCATTCTTAGTATTCTCGATCTCCTTAGTTACGAACGACAGCTTATTTTTGACGTTACACACTTCTGATGCACGATCGTCGCTTAACCTTGTAATCCGAACAGTCTCGGAGACCAATCGAGCCTTGGTGTCGTTTACTATACCGGTTGAATCTGTTTAAATAACTCATTATTTTCGTTAATACGTTTTTCTATGCTTGTGAATCTTTCAGTTAGATTGCACGTAGTTTCATCATATATATCGATATTTTCGGCTCTAAGATTCTCAACAATTTCCACCAGGTGACAATTTTGAGTGCGAAGAATGTTGCACTGATTTTAAGATTCTGCATACGCTCAGTTTGCATTTTGAGTTCATCACTATAATTTTATTTTTTTTCGTTTTCAAAATGCAGTACTTTTTCTGAGAGTGTCGTTACATCTCTCGAATACAAAATTCTAAAAGAGTCTGTCTGAGAGCTTTCAATCTGAATAATAGCATTCTTTAGTGAAACATCAGGTTTTTGTGGTACAGGGATACTATTTGAATTAGTTTTTTGAGTTTTTGTGGGCTTAGTTGTAAGAACTTCTTTTAAATCATAAATATATGCCCCTGGGATAATTTTACCTTAATACACTTTAATTATGGATTTATTAGAGCAGGAACGATAAATTCTTCATCAGATTTGGTGTCCAGATTTAATAATTACAGGTAAATTTTCGCTAATAAAAAGATAACATATAAAGCCCGGTACATAGATGAGAGAAAAGTACATAAATGACAACACCTGGAATGTTTATTGACAAACTACAGCAAACATTCAAATATAATTATCATAATTAATTAAAGAAGTGAACACGAGTTCATTTTAATCTCAAGATTTTCACCGCCAATTAAAACACCTAGCAGTAAAATATACGCAAATTAAAAATTTAAAGTATCAATATATTTATTAATATTATAAAGTATTAAATATATAAATTAATATTTTAAAGTATTAAATATATAAGTTTATATACAGTGGCGTAGCTAGGTTCTGATTGCAGTGGACGTAAAACTTACGTCAGCTGGTCTGGGGGTCGCTCCGCGGATATAGCCTTTTAGAACTAAATTTGAAGTGTATGGAAGCTTCCTTTTCCAATGAAAATGACCCAGTCAAGAGCATTGAATGAGTATATCTCTTCCTCTTCCCTTGTCCTTTCTTTTCTATATAAAAAATTTGCCGTTTCGTTTGTACATGTAGATACGTCGTTGCGAAAATGGTAGCTACGCCACTGATATATTTTACATGCGGGACGAGTCGTTATTGAGTAGGGCGAGTCGTTATTAAATGTTGGACGATTCGTTATTAATATGGGGCGAGTCGTTACGATACCCCAAGAAGAAGAACAAGACTATATTCGACTATACTGGATCACTTCTAGCGTTTTATCTTTTATATATGTTGTATATATTTTAACTTGTGCATGCTCTCACAAAGTTGTTATTCGGACCGTCGCTAGTATGCATCAACTTGATTGATGGTTGCTCGAGATTGGGAGAACTTTTCATAACGTGTATTGCATTGTACGGATAGTTCTATTTATGCCGAAGACGTGTTACCGTTTATAATATTGACTTCCGGTGTAAAAAAAATAAACAGATGACAAAATGTACCGGGCATTATACAACTACAACTCGACAAGAAACGGATATTTAACGTTTTCATCAGGAGATGAATTCACTTTATTAGGCGAAAAACAGGGGGAATGGTTGCTTGCGCAAAACGGCTTTGGAGAAGTTGGATACATTCCGGCAAACTACATTCAAAGAGTTGAAAATGTAAAGTCGCTCTCAATCACAGTAGCATGCATAATCGATGTATGGCAACATAATATATATATTAAAAAGTTGAAAGCAAAAATTTACGATGGCTTTATCAGATATTATGGAGTAGGCATTGCCAAAATGCGGGCACAGACTAAAAAGTCCTTTATATGAGCAATATTTAATTAGTCCGAGAATCCTCTGCCGTCCAACGCTTTTTTTCTTGTTTTTTTTTGCGTGGGACGTCAGAGAGCTCTCCATTAGCAAAACAGCGGATTTTGCGACATCGGTTTGGGTCGGCACATTTCATCGTGTCAGATTTAATAAAACATTTTCATCCAGTTAATCTATATATAATTCGCTTCTTTAGATATTTTTCTCAAGGAATATAATCATCTTATATAATTACCTTCAATCAAGCTAATTTAAGCACTGAATTTAAGTCACATTGTTGTCACGTGACTTTTTGTTCAAAATGAAAATGAAATGTAGGAATGTAAGGGTATCGATGGAAATGAGCTTAGAAATGGACTTAAATCAGCTTGATTTTTTGTGTCTTCAAATTAAAGTTTTGCCACTTTAAAAATTTGATCACAAACAACATTTTAACCTGTGTATAACTTTTGTGGCTTAACTTTGATAAATATTTGAAATACATAAAACAATTGGTATTGGTATTTGTGTCCGAAATCGTTGTAGTATCATGTTTATGATGTTGACCCGCTGTGTTTAACAATTGTATGCTGGTTCCTTTCTGTCTTTCACTTTGTACATATTGCATACAGTAAAATCCATTTTGATGCAAATGAAAATAAATTAAAGCCATCCCTAGAACAGATATGAACTTGGTGCTGGAAATAATGAAAAAAGTTTCTAAGATTTACACAATTTGTATTCCATTTTGGTTTCTATACCATATTCTGAAAAGCAAAATACGAAAACCAATCCATTCTCTTATAATAAGGCAGCGACCTTGTTTGTTATTAATCATGGGTGGGATGAACAAATGGTTTTGTGTCATCATATTGTGTTTTTGGTGATAGGCCATAAACATCACAGAAAAAACACACTAGGCAGCTTTATTCTTAAACGTTCTGTGACTAGTACAACTAAACATTTTTAGAATGAATTCATACAAACAATTTATTTTTATTAAGTACATGAGTTTATTCACAAATATTCATAAATAAAGTGCCAGTTCCAAGAGTCTTGAACAGCATCTTATGAAAGCTGTAAATATTATCCAGAGCTCCAGATAAGCTGCATATTTGCGTTATTATGCAATTAAATGTTCATAAAACCCAATTTTTTTTATAGCCTTGCAAAACGCAATATAAAAGGCCTTAAACCCAATCAATTTTTAGAAACATGCCTAAATGACTCACTGAGTGCATACAATTGTTCAGTGATTGTGTTCATTCATTCAAATACATGTAAATACACAAAGTTGCATAATTACGATTCCCGTTATTTTGCAACAGTACAACAGAGGTATTCCAAATGTAATGTAAACAAGTATTTCATGTAGCATACGGTGCTCCAGGTATGGGGATTTATTTCACAAGAAGAGATGCATGTTCCCTGTTGAAAATACTTTTCTTCCAGAATTAGCTAAGTAGCTTAGTTGCACAACAGATATTGTTAGATTCCAGTCCCGATGATTTATACTAGTAGCTAGGTTCCTGATTCATCCTACTTAGTACTAGTACTATATACTTGATTTAAATGAATGTACACATTTTATATTGATTTACAAAATCAGATTTATTTAAGTTATGTTTTAAAATTAATTTATATACATGTAATACTGAACAAAGAAAATCCATGTACATGTACAGTATTGTAAAGGAAACAGACATGACATTTAAAATATTTCAACTTGTAAAAAAGATATATAGTAAACTTGAGAGTTCTTTTATTCTTACTAGACACATTAATAGGAAACCAGTTTTACATCTTGGTGAACTGATACTTTAATGAGTATTATTGTTTTGATGTGTGGGTGTTAACTTTAGGCAATTTAAATTGTTATTTCTTCACCTTTCCCAGTTGGTAAAATAAACCTGCAAGTTATTGGATACATGTATGTTATTAAAAGTGACCTGTTATCTGAAGCATATTAATAGATATACACAACAGAAAGTTGTAACTGTCATTTCTTTCTTTCTGAGGACGTACCTCATGGCTTAAATCTCAGCTCAAATTATCAGAAAACAGTGGGGAGATAAAGTTATTGAAATGATTGGCTAGATGGTGTCATCCTTTTGGTAGCAAAGAGGTCTAGATTAATTACTATTAACTAATTGTTTAGTTTATCTGAACCAAAGGTCCATGTGACCTATTGTCATCACTTGGCATCCCTCAGGTCCATGTGACCTATTGTCATCACTTGGCATCCCTCAGGTCCATGTGACCTATTGTCATCACTTGGCATCCCTCAGGTCCATGTGACCTATTGTCATCACTTGGCATCCCTCAGGTCCATGTGACCTATTGTCATCACTCGGCATCCCTCAGGTCCATGTGACCTATTGCCATCACTTGGCATCCCTCAGGTCCATGTGATCTATTGTCATCACTTGGCATCCCTCAGGTCCATGTGACCTATTGTCATCACTTGGCATCCCTCAGGTCCATGTGACCTATTGTCATCACTTGGCATCCCTCAGGTCCATGTGACCTATTGTCATCACTTGGCATCCCTCAGGTCCATGTGACCTATTGTCATCACTTGGCATCCCTCAGGTCCATGTGACCTATTGTCATCACTTGGCATCCCTCAGGTCCATGTGACCTATTGTCATCACTTGGCATCCCTCAGGTCCATGTGACCTATTGTCATCACTTGGCATCCCTCAGGTCCATGTGACCTATTGTCATCACTTGGCATCCCTCAGGTCCATGTGACCTATTGTCATCACTCGGCATCCCTCAGGTCCATGTGACCTATTGTCATCACTTGGCATCCCTCAGGTCCATGTGACCTATTGTCATCACTTGGCATCCCTCAGGTCCATGTGACCTATTGTCATCACTTGGCATCCCTCAGGTCCATGTGACCTATTGTCATCACTTGGCATCCCTCAGGTCCATGTGACCTATTGTCATCACTTGGCATCCCTCAGGTCCATGTGATCTATTGTCATCACTTGGCATCCCTCAGGTCCATGTGACCTATTGTCATCACTTGGCATCCCTCAGGTCCATGTGACCTATTGTCATCACTTGGCATCCCTCAGGTCCATGTGACCTATTGTCATCACTTGGCATCCCTCAGGTCCATGTGACCTATTGTCATCACTCGGCATCCCTCAGGTCCATGTGACCTATTGTCATCACTTGGCATCCCTCAGGTCCATGTGACCTATTGTCATCACTTGGCATCCCTCAGGTCCATGTGACCTATTGCCATCACTTGGCATCCCTCAGGTCCATGTGACCTATTGTCATCACTTGGCATCCCTCATAAAAGCTGCTTTTATTTTGCATCATTCATATCAGTTTTATAAAATCAATTTATGAACAAGCATAATAAAAAAAACCAGAAAGTACTAAAATGTTCCTAATTGACATCAAATTTGTACAAGTATTGTAGTGATTATAGATCCAATACTGGAATTAATATCATATGAAAACATTTTGGGGTTTTATATGAACTATTTAAACAGACAGAAAACAAAAACATGACCAATCCCTTGTATGTTTTTCCTGAAGGTAAACAATCACAATGGATTAAATCATGGAATTACAAAACACATTTTTAAACTGATTACCTAAAACCAATTTAGACTGACTGTCGCCATGTGGTTTAGGACATTAGTTGTCTACTGTTGATCACTGGCATTTCTACACTGAGGTTAGAGCCTGAGTTTGGGCAGGTGTGCTGATTAGCACCAACCTTAATTGACGAAGGACTGCCCGTTATTGTGTCGAAGTCATTGGATTTTCATCAGGTACCTTGGCATCCTTTGAAAAAAAAAATTAGATATGCTAATGATATGGTTGAAAATTGTTGAAAGTGTCATAACAATTCATTCAACACCTTTTTATCCTGGAAGAAGATCATAATTTCACCAAATGTGAATTTTTGGAGAGTCAAAAATTGTTTGACTTTTGGAAAAAATGTTCAAACAGTATTTACAGAGTCCTAAAGACTGAATTTAGATAATCATTTCTAATGAATGTGATGAATACCACAAATATGACCATAGGTAAAGATCAGCTATTAGGTTCCATGTATTGCTGAACCTAATGTATGAAATAAATCATACTAGTATATGTCACTTGATAATAAAAGATCAATAATTTAGAATCTTAGGTCGCCATTCCAATTCAACGGTATACCATTAATATTAAAAAAAATCAAATGTCACCTTGTCTTACTGTACATACATCAAAACCTTGTAAGAACAGTTTGTGGATTGTTTTCAATTTGAAATCCAGCATCAAATTTGGAAGTATGTCATGGTATTTTTATAGGAAGTTGTCATCTTTTTTATGTGCTGATTATTCATTAATCACAATAAATTTCTTTGTTTTGGGGATTTAAATAAAAACATGAAGTCAACATAATTTTGTTTACACCCTTAACATATACATGTACATAACTTGTTTCAGGTTGCCCAATCAGAAGTAATCAAGTCAATAGACAGAGCCATTCAGGCTATACATTACGAGGCAACAAGAACGAGCACTTATACACACACACAGAGACAAAATTTGACGTAAGCATGAAATTGGATTTATTTTTAAAATAATAATTTTAACAATAATTATGAAACTAATTGTTTAAAACTGTGTAAAACAAATGATTTATCCTTGAAATAGTCTGATTGTATAATTTTACATCTGTGAATTACTGACTCTTTTACATTGTAGATTGCTTTCACAACACAGAGACCATGTTTTAAAAAACACAAGTTCATCAACATCTGGAAATACTGAACCATCTGTAAAATCCCCCAAAGGTAAAGTATAGTGTTGTAGGACCCAAGGTAATCTAGGACCTGTGTATGTCTGTAGGACCCAAGGTAATCTAGGACCTGTGTTTGTCTATTGAATCAACTGTATTCTTGCTGCAACATGTATTGTTTGCGATAATTTTTTATTTTCCCTTTAAATGACCCAGTACCTATGAGCCCACTTATCTGTACATATTGGGTCAATTAATCAAATAAAAATTAGGATGTTTTATGGTAACATAACAATTTCTTGTATCTGGCATTCTGATTGGTGTCATATATAAAATAATGGGGAGTCTATAGGATATCTCGATGTGAAAGTTGTTGGTTTTTTGAAGAAATTGATACTTTCATCTGCTATTGGAAAAGCATGTGTGATCTAATGATAGATATTTTGTTGTCTTTCACTTGTTTGCTGCATTCCACTCTTGAAAAGACAGAACATTTCTATCACTTATGAAGATCACCCAGTCTTTCCCAAAAATGTAAGTAACAATCTAGTATTGTATCCTTTTTGTCTCACCTGCGACGCTTGTCACTGCAGACGAGACCTATATATATGTCTTGCCTGCAGCAGGTGGTGGCGGCGGTGGCAACACTTGGACATTTTCTTTGTAAGGTTAAGTCCTAGGTCCATCAAATTTGGTCCAGTGGTCGCTTATTAGAAGTACTTGCCAGTCAGTCACCTGACAATATTTGGTATATAGGTTGCTGATGACTAGAATATGACTGTCTGGTAGGTGTCACCTGACCTTGACCTCAATTTCATGGTCCAGGGACTATGTTAAAAGTTTTTGCATTAGGGCAGTTCTGTAACCATTCATGGTAGGATGACAATATTTCAAATATTAATTTGAAAATAAAAAATAATTTGGTATATAGGTTGCTGATGAAAAGTACATAACTGTCTGGTAGGTGTCACCTGACCTTGACCTCTATTTCGCAGTCCAGCAAATGAGTTAAAGTTTTTGGATTAGGGCAGTTCTGTAACCATGCATGGTAGGATGACAATATTATATTTGGTATATAGGTTGCTGATGAAAAGTACATGACTGTCTGGTAGGTGTCACCTGACCTTGACCTCTATTTCACAGTCCAGCAAATGAGTTAAAGTTTTTGGATTAGGGCAGTTCTGTAACCATGCATGGTAGGATGACAATATTTAGTATATAGGTTGCTGATGAAAAGTACATGACTGTCTGGTAGGTGTCACCTGACCTTGACCTCAATTTCACAGTCCAGTGACTATGTAAAGTTTTTGGATTAGGTCCGTTGGGTCTCTGTAACCATGCATTGTATCTATTAAATGATAACAATTTAATGCTATTTATGTAATGCTTATGACATAATTTTTTTTGTTACTGATTCCAGGCGAGACATTTTGTTCCACACTTGTTAATATTATTTATTGGATTTCATCCTTTACTCAGTACTTGTCAAACTGCAGCAAGGAAACTGCCAGAGGTTCATCATGTTTGCCCCTAAATTTTTGGCCAGGTTTGCACTTCATGCAAACCAGGGCTATGGTTTGGTGGTGAAGTTAGGCAGGTAGTGAAAATAGGGTATCTTTTTTGTGTATTCAACTCCTCCTACAGTCTTCAACCCAGATCTCTAAAACTTCAAAGAAAGATTGGGCATGCACTTGCATTTATGGTTTGTTCTTAATTTTCCAGACTTTCAGAACATTGCAGAAAACTACCTATTTTGTGCAATCGACTACTCCTAGTTTTCAATTCAGATCTGTGAAACTTCACAGACATATTGAAGTTGTGCACCTTCTATTATGGAAGTGTTAAAGGAATGTTTTCCCATTTTGCTAGACAATGGAACTTTATACATGATGGGTTCTGTTTAAGTATAATCAACTCCTTTCACATTTTTTGACACAGACCCAAAACCATTATCCAACATATTGAAAACCATTCCCCATTTATAAAAGCACTTCTTTGCAACCCAGCCATTTTATACTTTTGCTGTTTCAAATTTGATTTTCTTTTCCAACATACTAATCAATTTCAAACAAACTTGGTTCAAATGAATCTTGGAACATCACATACCAAACAAACTTGGTTCAGATGACTCTTGGAACATCACATACCAAACAAACTTGGTTCAAATGAATCTTGGAACATCACATACCAAACAAACTTGGTTCAAATGAATCTTGGAACATCACATACCAAACAAACTTGGTTCAGATGACTCTTGGAACATCACATACCAAACAAACTTGGTTCAGATGACTCTTGGAACATCACTGACAAAACAACTTGGTAACATAACTCTTGAAACATCATGATCACCTACCAAACAAACTTGGTTCAAATGAATCTTGGAACATCACATACCAAACAAACTTGGTTCAAATGAATCTTGGAACATCACATACCAAACAAACTTGGTTCAAATGAATCTTGGAACATCACATACCAAACAAACTTGGTTCAAATGAATCTTGGAACATCACATACCAAACAAACTTGGTTCAAATGAATCTTGGAACATCACATACCAAACAAACTTGGTTCAGATGACTCTTGGAACATCACTGACAAAACAACTTGGTAACATAACTCTTGAAACATCATGATCACCTACCAAACAAACTTGGTACAGATGACTTTTGGAACATCACCTACCAAACAAACTTGGTTCAAATGAATCTTGGAACATCACATACCAAACAAACTTGGTTCAAATGACTCTTGGAACATCACTGACAAAACAACTTGGTAACATAACTCTTGAAACATCATGATCACCTACCAAACAAACTTGGTTCAAATGAATCTTGGAACATCACATACCAAACAAACTTGGTTCAAATGAATCTTGGAACATCACATACCAAACAAACTTGGTTCAAATGAATCTTGGAACATCACATACCAAACAAACTTGGTTCAAATGAATCTTGGAACATCACATACCAAACAAACTTGGTTCAAATGAATCTTGGAACATCACATACCAAACAAACTTGGTACAGATGACTTTTGGAACATCACTGACAAAACAACTTGGTAACATAACTCTTGAAACATCATGATCACCTACCAAACAAACTTGGTACAGATGACTTTTGGAACATCACATACCAAACTATAGAAAATGGTTTCAATAGCTGATTCCTTCATTTAGTTTAAATAGCAGAACCAGTGTCAATGTTTAATGTGGTGAAATTAAAATGAGTAATTAACACATATTTCAGGTTCTTTTCTGAAATGTTGATGCCTTGCAAATTTTGCAAATATGGCTTGCTTTAACAACCAAAATGATATTTTAAATTGTACAATGTAACCCCTAGGCTTACTTGCACCAAAAACCTTAGAATGACCCCTACAAAATTTTAAACTGTTATCTATAAATCAAACCTAGATGGCTGCCATTACTAAAAATAGAATGATTGGTGTCACCATATAGTTCATGTAAGCAGTGATAAGCTCTTTGATTTAGTAGAAAATAATGATTTGTTTTCTAGAATTTTAGTCTTGAAATTTTATGTAAAGTTTGAACATTATTCAGTATTATCTTGTTTACTTGAAGAACTTATACATCTTAATCCAAAGTCTCGGTTGTTTGTTTAGTGATTTTATGTGATCGGCCAAATTTTAATAGAATTGACCTATTCAGTTTAAAATAATCCCTTTAATAATTAAAATTGGTTATGGATTAATAAATACAACTATTGAATTTAACAGTAATGTTTAGATAAACATAAATATTAATTCAATTTCTGACTTTAAACCTTTGTTAAAAGGACAACATGGATAAAGGTCAATTAAACATGTTGAAAACAATTGTAATTGTATAATCTGGATACTTGTGAAGTACAATGGCACTACTCAAAATATCAATGTCAGTGCTCTTTTTGTTTGGCATGTGGATGAAAACATTGACCATTTGAAAGCTTAAATGACTCCATTGAAGGTCATGTGTTCTCACCAGGTACATGTTTTGCCATCCTTACCAATAACATGTACTTTGCATTCCTTACCAATAACATGTACTTTGCCTTCCTCACCAATAACATGTACTTTGCCTTCCTCACCAATAACATGTGCTTTGCTTTCCTCTGGCTCAGCCAATAACATTGTTGATCTTCCTCAGTCAATAACATGTACTTTGCCTTCCTCAGACAATTACATGTACTTTGCCTTCCTCAGCCAATTACATGTACTTTGCCTTCCTCAGCCAATTACATGTACTTTGCCTTCCTCAGCCAATTACATGTACTTTGCCTTCCTCATCCAATAACATGTACTTTGCCTTCCTCATCCAATAACATGTACTTTGCCTTCCTCGACCAATTGCATGTACTTTCCCTTCCTCAGCTGTACTTTGCCTTCCTCAGCCAATTACATGTACTTTGCCTTCCTCAGCTGTACTTTGCCTTCCTCAGCCAATTACATGTACTTTGCCTTCCTCAGCCAATACATGTACTTTCCATTCCTCAGCCAATTACATGTACTTTCCATTCCTCAGCCAATTACATGTACTTTCCATTCCTCAGCCAATTACATGTACTTTCCATTCCTCAGCCAATTACATGTACTTTGCCTTCCTCAGCCAATTACATGTACTTTGCCTTCCTCAGCCAATACATGTACTTTGCCTTCCTCAGCCAATACATGTACTTTCCCTTCCTCAGCCAATACATGTACTTTGCCTTCATCAGCCAATAACATGAACTTTGCCTTTCTCATTCAATAACATGTACTCAGTGTTCCTCAGCCAATTACATGTACTTTGCCTTCCTCAACAACTAATATGTACTTTATCTTCCTCACTCACCTCAGCCAATAACATTTACTTTGCCTTCCTTAACCAATTACATGTACTTTGCCTTCCTCAGCCAATTACATGTACTTTGCTTTCCTCAGCCAATTAAATGTACTTTGCCTTCCTCATCCAGTAACATGTACTTTGCCTTCCTCAGCCAATAACATGTACTTTGCCTTCCTCAGCCAATTACATGTACTTTGCCTTCCTCAGCCAATTACATGTACTTTGCCTTCCTCAGCCAATTACATGTACTTTGCTTTCCTCAGCCACTTAAATGTACTTGGCCTTCCTCAGCCAATTACATGTACTTTGCCTTTCTCATCCAATAACATGTACTTTGCCTTCCTTAACCAATTACATGTACTTTCCCTTCCTCAGCCAATTAAATGTACTTTGCCTTCCTCATCCAGTAACATGTACTTTGCCTTCCCCAGCCAATTACATGTACTTTGCCTTCCTCAGCCAATAACATGTACTTTGCCTTCCTCAGCCAATTACATGTACTTTGCCTTCCTCAGCCAATTACATGTACTTTGCCTTCCTCAGCCAATTACATTTACTTTGCCTTCCTCAGCATATTACATGTACTTTGCTTTCCTCAGCCACTTAAATGTACTTGGCCTTCCTCAGCCAATTACATGTACTTTGCCTTTCTCATCAAATAACATGTACTTTGCCTTCCTTAACCAATTACATGTACTTTCCCTTCCTCAGCCAATTACATGTACTTTGCTTTCCTCAGCCAATTAAATGTACTTTGCCTTCCTCATCCAGTAACATGTACTTTGCCTTCCCCAGCCAATTACATGTACTTTGCTTTTCTCAGCCAATTAAATGTACTTTGCCTTCCTCATCCAGTAACATGTACTTTGCCTTCATCAGTCAATAACATGAACTTTGCCTTCCTCATCCAATAGCATGTACTCAGTGTTCATCAGCCAATAACATGTACTCAGTGTTCCTCAGCCAATTACATGTACTTTGCCTTCCTCAACAACTAATATGTACTTTATCTTCCTCACTCACCTCAGCCAATAACATTTACTTTGCCTTCCTTAACCAATTACATGTACTTTCCCTTCCTCAGCCAGTTACATGTACTTTGCCTTCCTCAGCCAATTAAATGTACTTTGCCTTCCTCATCCAGTAACATGTACTTTGCCTTCCCCAGCCAATTACATGTACTTTGCCTTCCTCAGCCAATAACATGTACTTTGCCTTCCTCAGCCAATTACATGTACTTTGCCTTCCTCAGCCAATTACATGTACTTTGCCTTCCTCAGCCAATTACATGTACTTTGCTTTCCTCAGCCACTTAAATGTACTTGGCCTTCCTCAGCCAATTACATGTACTTTGCCTTTCTCATCCAATAACATGTACTTTGCCTTCCTCAACCAATTGCATGTACTTTCCCTTCCTCAGCTGTACTTCGCCTTCCTCAGCCAATACATGTACTATGCCTTCCTCAGCCAATAACATGTACTTTGCCTTCCTCAGCCAAGAACATAAACTTTGCCTTCCTCAACCAACAACATGTACTTTGCCTTCCTCAGCCAATAACATAAACTTTGCCTTCCTCAGCCAATTACATGTACTTTGCCTTCCTCAGCCAATTACATGTACTTTGCCTTCATCAGCCAATAACATGAACTTTGCCTTCCTCAGCCAATTACATGTACTTTGCCTTTCTCATTCAATAACATGTACTCAGTGTTCCTCAGCCAATTACATGTACTTTGCCTTCCTCAGCCAATAACATGTCCTCTGTTTTCCTCAGCCAATTACATGTACTTTGCCTTCCTCAACAACTAATATGTTCTTTATCTTCCTCACTCACCTCAGCCAATAACATTTACTTTGCCTTCCTTAAAAAATTACATGTACTTTCCCTTCCTCAGCCAATTACATGTTCTTTCCCTTACTACGCCAATTCCATGTACTTTGCCTTCCTCAGCCAATTACATGTACTTTGCCTTCCTCAGCCAATACATATACTTTCCTTTCCTCAGCCAATTACATGTACTTTGCCTTCCTCAGCAAATAACATGTACTTTGCCTTCTTCAGCAATTAATATGTACTTTGCCTTCCTCAGCAATTAATATGTACTTTGCCTCCTCAGCCAATTACATGTACTTTGCCTTCCTCAGTCAATTACATGTACTTTCCCTTCCTCAGCCAATTACATGTACTTTGCCTTCCTCAGCAATTAATATGTACTTTGCCTTCCTCAGCAATTAATATGTACTTTGCCTACACAACCAATTACATGTACTTTGCCTTCCTCAGCTAATTACATGTACTTTGCCTTCTTCAGCCTATTACATGTACTTTGCCTTCCTCAGCCAATTACATGTACTTTGCCTTCCTCAGCCAATTACATGTACTTTGTTTTCCTCAGCCAATTACATGTACTTTGCCTTCCTCAGCCAATTATATGTACTTTGCCTTCCTCAGCCAATTACATGTACTTTGCTTTCCTCAGCCAATTACATGTACTTTGCCTTCCTCAGCCAATTACATGTTCTTTGCTTTCCTCAGCCAATAACATGAACTTTGCATTCCTTATGCCCAGCCAATTACATGTACTTTGCCTTCCTCAGCCAATTACATGTACTTTGCTTTCCTCAGCCAATTAAATGTACTTTGCCTTCCTCATCCAATAACATGTACTTTGCCTTCCCCAGCCAATTACATGTACTTTGCCTTCCTCAGCCAATTACATGTACTTTGCCTTCCTCAGCCAATAACATGTACTTTGCCTTCCTCAGCCAATTACATGTACTTTGCCTTCCCCAGCCAATTACATGTACTTTGCCTTCCTCAGCCAATTACATGTACTTTGCCTTCCCCAGCCAATTACATGTACTTTGCCTTCCTCAGCCAATTACATGTGCTTTGCCTTCCTCAGCCAATTACATGTACTTTGCCTTCCTCAGCCAATTACATGTACTTGCCTTCCTCAGCCAATTACATGTACGTTGCCCTCCTCAGCCAATTACATGTACTTTGCCTTCCTCAGCCAATTACATGTACTTTGCCTTCCTCAGCCAATTACATGTACTTTGCCTTCCTCAGCCAATTACATGTACTTGCCTTCCTCAGCCAATTACATGTACGTTGCCCTCCTCAGCCAATTACATGTACTTTGCCTTCCTCAGCCAATTACATGTACTTTGCCTTCCTCAGCCAATTACATGTACTTTGCCTTCCTCAGCCAATTACATGTACTTTGCCTTCCTCAGCCAATTACATGTACTTTGCCTTCCTCAGCCAATAACATATACTTTGCCTTAGCCAATTACATGTACTTTGCCTTCCTCAGCCAATTACATGTACTTTGCCTTCCCCAGCCAATTACATGTACTTTGCCTTAGCCAATTACATGTACTTTGCCTTCCTCAGCCAATTACATGTACTTTGCCTTCCTCAGCCAATTACATGTACTTTGCCTTCCTCACCCAATTATATGTACTTTCCCTTCCTCAGCCAATTACATGTACTTTGTCTTCCTCAGCCAATTACATGTACTTTGCCTTCCTCAGCCAATTACATGTACTTTCCATTACTCAGCCAATTACATGTACTTTCCATTCCTCAGCCAATTACATGTACTTTCCATTCCTCAGCCAATTACATGTACTTTCCATTCCTCAGCCAATTACATGTACTTTCCATTCCTCAGCCAATTACATGTACTTTCCATTCCTCAGCCAATTACATGTACTTTGCCTTCCCCAGCCAATTACATGTACTTTGCCTTCCTCAGCCAATTACATGTACTTTGCCTTCCTCAGCCAATTACATGTACTTTCCATTCCTCAGCCAATTACACGTACTTTCCATTCCTCAGCCAATTACATGTACTTTCCATTCCTCAGCCAATTACATGTACTTTCCATTCCTCAGCCAATTACATGTACTTTCCATTCCTCAGCCAATTACATGTACTTTCCATTCCTCAGCCAATTACATGTACTTTCCCTTCCTTAGCCAAGAACATTATACTTTGCCTTCCTCAACAATTAATTTGTACTTTGCCTTCCTCTGCCAATTACATGTACTTTCCAGCAAGAAAATTGTGAAGGAAATTTAGAAAAAATCGGTTTAAAACACTTTATTTAATGTGACTGCTTCAAGGCAGGTAGTCTTGCTGTCGTATTTGTCCTTTCTTTGTTTCTGTTAATTTTTTATACCCAACCACACAAAATGATGACTTATATTTGAATATGAGTGTCTGTCTGTGTCCCAACTGTTTTCAGATGATAACAGGTCAACATATTTTTTAAAAACATTGGACAGCTGTCAAGCATTATTAAATGAAGATAAAGTTCAATTTTCCGCACAATCCCATTCATAGTTTTTGGGTTAAGCCAATTAAAAAACAAATTGTCGAAATAGTCAATTTTCTAAACTTGAAAAACACAACAGATTTTATTATAAAATGAAGATCAAGTTGAATTTTCAGCACAATTTAGGCAAATATAAAATTAGTCTTATAGGTCCATGCTCAGCTGATTTGTACTTCAATAAAATGTCATCATGTATATAAAAACATTATCGCTATTTTGCAGTATTTTCCTTTTTCTTTGTGTGCGATATTATTCCATCTCACTCTACAAGCTTGAGATGGGCCCATCTCAGCTTGCTGTCAAGACATCGTTAAGTAAACACTGTGACGTCACAATATTACAAAACAGCGATAAACAGATTATTTACGCTGTCGCCCTTCGATGAGATATGGACACTAAAGTATACTAGTAGCTAAAAATGGTGAAAGTGGCATTATATCCCATTAAATAAACAAACAAACAAACAAATTATTCTATATTTTTACATATTTGCATATTTACAAGTTTCATATAAATTAAAAAAATATGTACTATTGGTCTTATTTATTAGGGCCTCGCCACTTTGTGAAGGATGCCCTTAAGTGATCAGTACATGTATCTCCGTCTGTCCAAAACTAATTGTGTCCGGGCTATAACTTTTTTATCTTTTGTGGTAGGCTTTTGATATTTGGAATGTGGATAGATAATAATATCAAGGCAGTCTGTTGCATACCATGGTTGATGACCTTTGACCTTGACCTCAAGGTCAGCTGGGTCCACAGATATGGATACCAACTCACTGATATCTAGTTATAGGTCTATTTTGGTCTGTATTATAGGTCTATTATCTCCATATACATACCATGACATCAATTTACAGATCAGTATTAAACAAAATGGTAAAGTAATCATAAAAGGGATTCCTACCAAATTCTATCATGTTGCTTTCATTGTTTCATTGCCTGTATATTAAATTAGAACCTCTTTATAAACACACCTTTTTATCCATGATATTGATCTATACTTATTTAGATACCATGTTGTATTTGGAATTTCATGAGGAGACCTTTGTTCTGCATAACTTGGTCTGTTAGCCCATACCTTTGTTGGACATACATTTGTCAAGAGTCAATTTAAATAGGTAGATAGAATTGTATTTGCATTTGAAATGAATGTTGTAACAAATGATAAATTCAATATCTGTATTATACTTAAACATCACATTTTAATTTTAGAATCCATTACCCGTGACAGAAGATCCTCACGACGAGCTGCCCCTGCACCTCCAACACGCACTTCACAGCTATCCTCGTCAATTACTCCCTCTGATTCATCCTCATATCCTTCTTTACAAACAGGAGATGAAAGTCAACAAAACTCTAGTACTAGTACATTATTGTCAGATGAATGTGAACCAAAGAAAGATGATGACATCCAAACTGGTAATGATACAAGTCCTGCAATTCCTGGAGAGGTTCATAGTGTCAAGCAAGGAACCAGAAAAGGAAAACTTTCAAATGATTCTGATCTAGAAAGTCATCAGTTTAGTGATGTTAGTGTTAAATCCGACAGGCAATATGACGACATCAATATTGTCGATCACCCGTATAATGATGTTGATTCCCCTGTTGATAATTCTTATGTTGTTATTCCTAAAGGAAGCGACCCAGTGTCAAATGATAGAGAGACAGCAAAACAAAGAACTCTTCCTGCTGCTGATTTTCAACCATTATCAACTAGTCCATCAAAATATCTGTCAAGTCCTACTGGAAACTTACAGTTAAGTCCTAGTAAATTTCTTCAATCTCCCACAGTCATAAACTTTGAAAGTCTAACTGTACCAGATAAAATGGCATCTGATATTGTAGAACAGCTGAGAGAACATACAGGACTGAGTTATCCTAAATCATGTTTAGCTGTAGAAATAGTTTTAGGACAAGTCGCTGCTCGATTACCACAAATGGCTTCGGTGATGGATAGAATTCTTATGACTTTTTCTGAGGTAAGAAAAAATGAAAATTATGAATAAATAGAGATTTTCACCATGTTCAGTTATTTTTGCTGACATGACCCAAAGGCTCAAGTGTAGATCTTCTTATCATAATTTGTCCTTGTCTGTTGTTTGTGTTTTAATTGTTGTTGTAATCTGGTAAATTTTTATCTCTTCCAGAACCACTGGGTGATTGGCAACAAAACTCAGCATAAATAATCTATGGGTGAAGAGTATACAAGTTTGTTCAAGTTTTAGGCCACATGCTCTTCAAAGGAAAGACAACAACGAAATTCTTAAAAAATTCTTATTAGTTGAAATAATTAAGAAATTGTCATGACATCAAAATTTAAACTTTTTTCAAAGGAATAATAGGGTTCATTTTGACCAAAGTTTGTGCATTTCAACCATAGGTAAATTCAAATTTGTTAAAAATAATGGCTGTTCTTAATTCCAAGAAAATATATAAAATGTAAGGATAACTGTAGGATATTTATACATGTACTTGTAGTCAACTACCAGTACATGTATTCTGATTTAGTGTATAGAACACCTCTGAGACACATAGCTGTGGTAATGTAGCTCCTAAGGTCCTTTGACATTTTTTTTGGTGGACCATATGTCAAACTGTCTAAGGACCTTTAGAGCTATGGTTTCGCAGCTATGATACACAGTACTTTTTAATTGATTCTAAGGCCCAAATATATTTTGTTGATGTATCATCTTTCAGCTGATTAAATAATTCCAAAGATGTAATTGTGGTTGAACATAATTCATATGATTAGGCTCAGTGTAAGTGAGCACCTGGGCCTCTTGTTAAGCAATATAATGCTGTAAATGTCCGTAAGAATCCCAAACATAAATTGTTATATGTGGTTATTCAGATGTGTTCTGGTAAGTCAAACAAGAAACAATAAATATGATGAACCAGTGTTTAAATGGTTGTGCTGAGGCAGATAACTAACATAAAATCTCATTTACAACTTAAAATGAATTCCGATGCTGATCCTGTAAATTGAACAACTTTTTGGTAGTTGCCTTAAAAATTGCATCAGCGTCCTTGGCTGCAGTTCAAAATTACAACTTGAGATTGCTTTCATGACCAAAACAACTTCATTTTTGCAGAATAAGATACATGTATCTTTGCCAAAGGCCAGCAATAATGTTTGTATTTTTTTCTTCTGTGGATGTATCTTTTCTTAGTGCTGGGTTAATGTTGTGTTGCCATATTAATTAATTCTTCTTTCCACCTAATTTTTTATGCTTGGTTCAACTGAATTTGTGCATAAAAATATTTTATTGCTGTTTTATGTATTCATTCAATTGAACTTGTTCTCCAAAACTCAATGTTTTATGAATCATTTTATTTCCATAAAAAGTCTTCTTTATGTTCTATAAATATTTTAGACAGTTTGATTGTAATATTTATGTTTTAAGAGGTTATTTTCTTAAAAAATAAGTAAATTTAACAATGGTACATTTACTGTAGCCTAGAAAATTAGTTTTATGAACAAAATAAAAACTGTTAACAAATGACTTTTTAGCCTAAAAAACATGGAAAATAAAAGTATAAATTGTATGTCTTTGTTTTGGGTATTGGTTAATAAATATTAGTTTTTACAATCATTATTCATTATTGATCAGCTATCATTATTGATCAATAAATAGTTTTTATCATACATGTATGCTGATTTAAATTTGTTTGTTATAAAGACATGACTCTATGATTGGTCATTGTTCATGTCCAGCAATGGTACATTGCTATATGTGGTCAATATTTTACAGTTCTTTAATGCATATTAGGGCAATAGACTACTATATTTTCCCCAAGGTGTCCAAAAGCTCCACGTGTTCTATTGCTTGAGGCCACTGGCCAAGGTCAGTAGAACACTAGGGGGTTTCTGACAACAAATTTTCTAGTCTAATGCCCTGATATATGTATTGAAAAAAAAAACAGTTGTATTACCTTATACACCTTTCCTCAAAAGTACAGTTTGGTAAGTTTTTCAACCTTCAAAGATGTTTATTTTTAATCAACATGTAATAATAAAAAAAATTAACATTGAATTAAACACTAATGAATTCTATTATTATTTAAAGTCTAACAAAAGATTAAAGTCAGGTGTATTTAATTGTTAAATTCAGATTTTTAACATTTCTGAAATAAACATGACAACTTTGTATATTCTTCTTATTTTTAGTTTTAATTTGTAAATGATAAAACCCTATTTTCAGAGTTAAGTGGGCAATATTTTTTGGAAAAATCCCAAGGACATATACAATGTATCTTTGGAATACTGCCCTAGTTCAGGTTATTGTACATGAAATTTTGCTTTATTCTTATAAATAGCAAAAATATTCCATTTTATAATGGAGAAATAAATTGTTATAAGGTTATAAAACAATCTATTAGAAATAACCTGGACTGCAATAAGGACATTTTTTGTATATTTGTTAAGTAAAGAAGAGATAATAGTCCAGTAGAAATGATTATTATGATTAACAAGTATTAGCTTTCCTAAAAAGCTAGCCGTCTCTAAGCTTATTTTTCTTTATGGACAAAAATACGTACTGTTCTTTAATGTTAAATGGCTATATGTTTTGTTATTATTTACATAACTACATGTATTATAAGTACACAATGTTTAAATGTGCACAACGGAAATTTTGTTATCCCTCGATGGAGAAAATATTTTTTTGTAGTTAATACATTGTACATATAAATAACTTTAAACAATAGAATAAACTCAAAAATTTGTTTTTGTAACTGGACATTTTTGAAAAAAAGAGATCAACACAAAAACTGTAAGTTTCCCGTGGAGTAATATATGACGTCAATTGGCACGTGTCTCCATGACGATCAAGTTTGTTTTCCATCCTCTAATAGAAAATAGTGTCCAGTCAATCAAAAGTCAGTATTCTCGCAAAATTTATTTATATGTGTATAGTACAAAAACTGTTATCAAGTTTATCTGTTACTAGTACTTGCTAAGGCTGCACAGTTTCCTACATGTACATGTATGTAGACTTTCTTCCTGAGCTAGTAGCTAGAAATTCACAAATGGCATAACATGGTTAATTGCAATATAAATGACCCAATGCCTGGAGAAATGTCAGATCTTTTTTCATCCATTACAGCTATTATGTACATTTACTTTCAAATGTGTTTCTTTGCTGTGGCTCAGGTCTGTCTTTTATCAAAGAATTGCATACTAAGTATTCAGAATTATACTAGTAACTATTAAGATTTATGATTATACAATAGGGTGAAACCCCAGATGAAGAATCTACATATGATGGTAAAATGTTACAAGATCTGTTGACAAAGCTCACAGAATGTAAAGATGATGCACAGCAGAGAAGTTGGAGTTTGTTTAAAGACCAACAAACAATCTCAGGATACCTAGAGGAGCTCTTATCTATACTGGTATGGAAACTGTAATATGTAAAAAAAGGGTAAAAGTGGGATGTAAAAATTCATGATTGAATACAATGTTACATGTACTTAATATATATCTTAACAAGTGATAAAACAACATAATTAAATGGGAAGCTGCTAGTATAAAAAGGAATTGTCATTTATATTCATGATTTACCAAAACAAATTGCTAGGTTTCATTGTTCGTTAACTTCCATTATTATTATATTGTAATGTCAGGTAGGTCTAAGAGATGATAAATGACAATTTATTTTACAAATAATCTGTAATACAACTGTCTACTAAATTACTGTCATCAAATTCAATCATGCAATTAAAGTTACCACCCATGTATAATTTAATTTTAGATTTTTTTAAATAGAATAAATTACATATCAAATAATGTATTTGATTCTGTTTGATAGGGTATCCATGACCTTGGGGAGCTTAGAGGTCACAGTTCATATGTCTCAGTAATACACTTGATAACTTTGATTTATTGTTTTTTTAGGAGAATGCAAAATTGTCTGTATGTAGGAAAGTATTAGCCAATAACAGATATGAAGCTCTACATAACTTGGTGGAATATTATCAAATGGTATGTGTTCAGAGAAAACAAAACCAGGAAGTAAAAATGTTCTTCAGATTTAACAGCCATGAGTTATCTGTTAAATGTCTACAATTATTGAACATGACTACATGAATTTGAAGTATGATTTTTGTAAAAAAAAAACATTAAATAGTCACTCAGATTTTCTTTCACATTTAGTACAAAACACTAAATATGTACTAAAAAGTTGTTTTCAAAAGCAGACATGAAAAATATTTATCAGCAAAAAATAGATTTGAAACAAAATGATGAAATAATGAACATGAGAATCTCCCATTTCCTTTGTGCCAACAAGTAAAAGTAATAAGTTTTAATGAAGTATAATTTACAGTGCTGTCTATACTTTGGGTGGGAACTTTACTAGTGTTAGTTTTTTCCAGTTTGTTTGTTCATGCTTCTAATGGTACCCATGTACACTGCATGGACATAATTGTTCATCACTTTCAAGATAGGGACAGGAGTTTTTGAAACTATTTATATACTTCTATTATATTTTGTCAAGTAAATTTTTAGAACCCTACCTTAATATTTTGTCATATGACCCTTCATCCTAATGACTTTATTTATCTGATATGGGATAGTATCATACAGATCATGAATCAACTCTAAATCCACTGACTGTTTCCCAAATATATCTTCATGCTGCTTACATCATAAGAATCGATGACATCTGTCTCGTTTTGTAACTTTGTCTTTAAATGAAACAAAATAGTTATTTTAAATAATATTAGGATCATTGGATTGTGCTGGCGACGAAATCACATTTTCATTGTTTTATTTCATGTAATTTTTAACAGTACAGGCTCCATGCACAGGAGCATTATCATGCATAAACACATAACCGTTTTCTGCAAAATGTCTCGCAATTACAGCCCATAGATAATTGTCAATGATATTGATATACTTTGCAGCATTTATAGTTCCTTTAACTTCACATAAAGTTCCAATACCATGACAGCATACAGAGCCCCAGATCATCAAACTGACCTTACGCTGAGGTCGGGGACAAACCATGATAGCATACACAGCCCCAGATCATCAAACTGACCTTACGCTGAGGTCTGGGACAAACCACTCGTAGGTTGTAAGATTTGTCGTCCTTCTGCCTCACATAAATTTTATTATTCTGACCGATAACTATCTGAAATTTGTCACTAAACACCCATTTACTCAAGTGCTAATTCACAGTCCAATATCTCTTTTTTTAGACCACAAAATTCTCTCTTTTCTGCTCTTTTCACAGACGAGTACATTCTTCTTTCAAACGCTACATTTGTAGCCAAGTTCTCTAATTTTTCTCTGGATAGTTTTTGTGCAGTCTTTGATCCTGACCTTCATTGTATATACTAGTTAAATCAGCCAATGTTCTTCTCCTATTCTTTTTCACTTCCCTTGAAAACTGATTCAAATTCATTAACAATTTTTTCCTCTATCTTCCAGCAAGATTTATCAACACTTTCATGTTTGTTTAATTCTTAATGATATTTGAAATTGTAGGCCTAGGTATGTCTAAAATCCTCGATATTTCGGTATTTGTTTTCCGTTTCTTATGCATCTTTACAATCATGTTTTTAACAACTATTTGTATAATTTTCAACAATAAAAATTTGTTTTTTTTTTCATCATAACCTTTAAGTTCAATTTGTAAAAAATGGTGTTTAAATTTGTATGTCAACATTGTTGTTCTGTGTGTAAATGCAAAAGAGTTTAACAAAGATTATTGATGATGGATGTTTATATTTATGTAAACTCATTTGCAGATTTTTTTTTTATAAAACAATATGATGCATGAAAAGTGGCAGTAGTTTATGGTTTTCATATGCTATAGTTTGTTAAATCTTTTTATTTGAATTGAAAATATTATAGATAAGGGTTGAAAAAAAAAAGAAAATTATATTACAATTTATTTATTTTTTACAGGAAACTCGAGTGAGTTTGAGGATGCTTTTATTGAAGTGTTTTGGTGCCATGTGTCAGTTGGAGGCATCAGTTATTTCTAACCTCCTGTATTCCATATTGCCATGTGAACTAGTCAGTGAAATACAGAATAAGTTTGACAGTATGTATTATGTTACACTTAACATTTACTTTATTGTTGCAGAATATTATTAGTTTAAACACATTTTATGTTGTAAGACATTTATGATTTGTGAAGTCGCCTCCGATTTAACGTTTAGTACTATACTATCATAATATGCATGCATAATACTAGATTAACAAACATTATATAGCTTTAGACTTAAGAACAATATGTTAATGAAAAAAAAAAATGTGTGATTTGGGGGACTGGTTGCAAAAAATTATTATTTCTAATGTTTTGTTAGGGATTCAACCTTTTTGATTTTCGTGAAGTGTTCAGTACAGTAGAAATTCATGTGTTTGATAAAATAAATCATAAAGCCTAATAAAATTTGTGTTCATTTTATACCTTTATTTAAAGTGAGTTCTGTGGAAAATTGATAGAGCTGCCTAAAAATTTTTATATTAAGACAATTTTGTTTAAAGCTACCCTAAACTTCTTTCCTCAATAATATAGCGATAAGAAGCACCCACCCCCTATTAGGCAATCCTTAATCAGTAACAGTTATTTGGATATATTTGTATCCCTGTTCCGTTGAAAAAAAAAATTCCACAGTTTCAGGTAACATGTTACTTTTATTAACTTATATTTTGATTTCATCCTGCAAATTAATTGGTAACTTTCAGAAACTTTTAATTTGTTGACAGATGTTTATTTCACTTACTTAGTTCAAGTGTGGATCATAAATGTCAGTTTCTTCATGCAAAAGTGTGTGTAATCGTCTGCATGAAATATAAATGACTGATGTTTGTTTCATTTCCAATGTGGGGCAAAATAGTGTTATGTAAATTTCATCATGCTGCCTTTATTATACTCAAAACAAACAGAAAGTTTATATGTATTGCTGTTTATATTTACAGATGTTGACTTGATATGTTATGTAGCCATTGTCTTGTCAATGATACTGTCTACAGGGGAACCATTACCATCGAATCTGTCTGGTAAGTATTTGGGACAATCTCCGGAGCCAGGGTTCCTTCCATAACACTTCACTAATGATATCTGCTCTGCCACAATCTTAAACTTTGCCTATTAACTCTGCAGACTAATTGGACCAAATTATAAAAAACTAAGAAAATTCAGTTTTGCATTCTTCATTTATTATAAACTGTAGTTAAACAAAATTTAAATTTGAAAAATAAATTAGAATTCCCGAAATTGCAGATGATACACAGCTTAGATAATCTCTAAATAAACATTAAAAAAATTATCTATTTTTATAGTTTAGTAAAAGTACATGTATGTCAGTGTATTTAATAATAATGAAATACTTTTTAAAAAGTCAAAATCAATTGATCATTAAGTTTGTTTTGTTTAATCTATTAGAGGCTAACAAATCAATAAATTTGAGAGGATATAAATTCCTGAGGTAGAAGAGGTTAATTCTGCAGAAAGATATGTAGCCTCTGTTTTGGAAATTGTATTTCGGGTAGTAATACTGAGACCGAGGTGTTTCAGCTGGACACTGTATATATATTCATCATATTTAGCTGTCACTTGTCATTCAAATGCCAAGCACTGCTATGTATGCATTTTTTGTTTCAGACCATGTAAACCATCAATTTATAAGTTGTATGTTTGAACTGATAGAAAAGCCACCTAGCCCCCAGTTTGAGGATGAAGCAGTAGATCAGTTGGTGATAGTACTGTTGGCTCTTAATCTTCATTACACAGAATATAGATCTAATCCTATTATGTCTGTACTGGCAGAGAAAGGCACAGTTAAAACATTTACTGAAAAACTGTTAATTCTGTTTAACAGGGGAGGTAATTCAAACTTTTACTGTAAAATAGTTCAGCTAAAATACTAATGCTGGTTAAGAAACAATTCAACCAATCACAGAGGATGTATTTCTAAGAATTGTTACTGAAAAACTGTGCTGGTTGTTAAGTAACAATATTTACAATAAATCAACATTCAAATTTTTAAACATTCACTGAATCTTTGTACAGCAAGGGAGTTAACTGCTACAGTCCAGCCTAATTTTTTACACCAAGTAAATACAATTAAAGCATATAAAATGTCAATACAGATTAACAGATGATTTTGTAACTCTGATGCATGCAAGCACAGTCCATATATTCATAGAAAAACATATACTGACAGGTAAAAGAAGTTACAAAGAAAAAATGACTGGCTAAGTGGTGGTACAGTTATTGTAAACATTCTGGTTCATCGGTCTGTATTTGAATGTGACAATTATTTGTACTATCCTCATTTCTTCAGTTTTTGTCTCGCCTGCGACGAAAGTCACTGGAGGCGAGACATGTATGTGAATCCGGCGGCGGCGGCGTAAACACTTGACATCTTGCTTCATATATTTGTAAGCCCAAGCCCTAGGTCCATCAAATTTGGTCCTGAGGTAGCTTATGATGAGTACTTGCCAGTCAGTCACCTGTCACCTGACCTTGTCTTCAATTTCACGGTCCAGCGACTATGTTAAAGTTTTTGGGTTACAACAGTTCCTCTGTAACTACGAATGGTAGGATGACAATATTTGGTGTATAGGTTGCTGATGACTAGTACATGACTGTCTGGTAGGTGTCACTTGACCTTGATCTCAATTTCACGGTCCAGCGACTACGTTTAAGTTTTTTGGTTACGACAGTTCCTCTGTAACTACACATGGTAGGATGACAATATTTGGTGTATAGGTTGCTGATGACTAGTACATGACTGTCTGGGAGGTGTCACCTGACCTTGACCTCAATTTCACGGTTCAGTGACTACGTTAAAGTTTTTGGGTTATGGCTGTTCCCCTGTAACTATGCATGGTATGGTGACAATATTTCGTATACAGGCCGCTGCTGATATTTAATGCTATTTACGTAATGCTTATGACGAAATTTATTTTCGTTACTGATGCGGAATGCAGGCGAGATGTTTTTCTGTGTCCACACTTGTTTTTAAATAGTAATGTTGCTTATAGATTCTGAAATTTCATAGAAATATAACATATGATTTCAGATGACCCAGTCAAGATGTTTGAATTTCAGAGCTCTCAACAGAACTCAGTGATGAAGTTTGTTACAGACTTGTTCAGGGATAAAGCTACAGCTAGTTTGCTGTATACCAATGATGCCAAAGTATTAGTAGATATTATTATACGACACCTAACAGACTTACAACCTGGGGATGAGGTAATTGTCTTAATATGGTTATGTGATTTTTTAAGTTGTATATTCTTCAAAGTCATTATAAACTGAAAACTTGGAATAAGCAGCATTTCTAAGAAAGGATCACATTTAGACCTATCTGTATATTTGTCATAAAAAAAGTCATGGTGGTAGTATGAGGAAGAAATTTATAACAGCGATAAATCGGGATGTTAGTATGATGAGGCAGAAATTTATATCATACTATGTACTTTATGAAATTGGGGGACTGCCATTATGAAGAAAGGCACTTAAAGGTGTGAACACCTTAATATCCGTTTACTGTTAACTTTTTCATTGCAGGTGAGAACATGTAATTTGGTATTAGCCAACCATTTTGTGGAGAACTCTGACTACCTGAATTATAGACACAGGGAATCAGAATTTTGTAGAAGCTTGCACAATATTCTGCATGAAGAGTCCAGTATTAATATGGATGATAAAGTATTGGTTTCAGACATATTGGATAAAATTCAGGATTTCACATAATATCAGTTTTTTAATGTTCACAGAACAATACTCAAATAACTCATAATATGTTTATATCAAAAACTGTTATTGAATATCATACAGTTTTATACTTTATTATAGAATTATATTGGTCATCACATTGTATTGCTTATGTAACGTGGTTAACAACTTCTGTACCCTAAATATTGCTCATTGTCTTTTGCTTCTTAGTCTCTCTTAAATACATTAGAAAGCTGTATTTCTTATGAATGATGTCATTTTCAGTTGAATTTATTAAATTATGTTAGGGGTTTGGATATGAAGTGGTGTTCTATACAGAAATCTATTTATTTCATTGTTCTTGTTATTGAGACAACTATCAACTATCAAACGGCAATATTTAAAAGTCGTGTAAATGTGTCCGTTTCAAGTTTTTAATTTTTTTTCAACTCTTGTTTATAGACAATAAATACTACTAATATACAGAAGAGACTGTCAAACTCTAATTAAACAGACTTTATATAGAAGCTTATTTTGCTGAATAGAGGGATTGTATTAAAATAGTTTCTCCTATGGAGTTATAATTCTCTTGTGTACATGTGATTTTATGCAGAGCTTAATGATATACTCATAATTGCATTTAACTTTTGGTTAATTTAGTAACAAAAAATTTAATATTGGCATTTTTTCTCTAGGCAAGACGTAACATTCCGATTATCAATTATTCCCAGTAAAGTTTGGTCAAATCTGCTCAGTCAGAATCAAAAATTAAAAGGTATCACTAAAAATGTATACCCTGATTTTATCAAAATTACAAAAACAATCATTGTTTGCCGAAGAAAAAAGTTTTTACATTTACTTTAACGGTATTATATTCAGGTCAGAAAAAAGTGGTGGTGGCTGAGTGACACAATTGAATAACTATAATATCCTGTATAAGCTATATAACTCCAAAAGTTAAGGGCATTCACAATGTGTAAATGTTACTAATGCTTTCATAACTGTTACAAGCATTTGTCACTGTTAGTGATTGTAGTCTTTATGTTTTTAACAGTTTTTAAACTTTATTTTAAGTATGAATATTGCAGGGTAGAATTTAAATCTTTGTTTCAGTTTGTTTTAGATTGATACCTTTGTTTTTTTTTAATTTGAACATTCCTCTAGCTTTTTGTTATATTTTTATTACAAAAAACTGAATTATGGAAAAGAACAAGAATTTGTAGCTGTTGCTAAATTGGAATAAACATTATTTTATTACAAAATATTCTGTGCATTACATCTTTCTCCAAGTAATAATGTTTTCTATTGGTCTAGTTCCTTGGGGTCCACCCAGGTCAGAAGTTTTCATATTATAATATAACCTTATGTGTGGAGAGTGCCACACTCGTAGCAAAACAGGCCCTTTTCTTTCTTAGCTTGAATAGTGTTTTAACACCACTTTCAGCAATTTTTCAACTATATCAAGGCGTCCAATTTTTATTAGGGGAGGAAGCTGGAGTACACAGAGAAAACTCCCGACCTTCAGTAGAAAAACTGGCAATCCTTGTCAATTAAGATTTGAGTGGAGCACACCCTGCCCGCAATGAGGCTCAAAACGAGATGCTTGTAAATATGTTGTGGATTTGATGCCATCTTAGATTTTAAATGTTCACCAACATTATAAATTTGGTACCAAGAGGTAACCCATACCTATAGATAACTGGCAATCCTTGTCAATTAAGATTAACCCTGTGACAACAGATAAAAGATATAGAAGAATAAGTTCTTTGTGGTAAGTACCAAGGGCAAAATTATACATCCAGATTCCCTCTGGTTGATTCATTTTTTGTTAACTTGTTTTTACTTATATAGTCTTTAAAAATCTTGCTGGATGTTTAGCACTAATTAGGGCCCAGCCAATGCCCTATAGTGATCAGTCTGTCCGTCCAACTGAAACTAATCATGTCTGGACTATAATTTTTTTTTTGTGGTAGGCTTTTGATATTTGGAATGTGAGTAAATAATATCAAGGTGATGAATTGCATACCAAGGTTAATGAACTTTGATGTGAAGGTCAGCGGGGCCCACAGAGATGGATACCATCTCACTGTTATCTAGTTCAATTGATGTTAACTAACAATGCAACTAGGAGAACCATTCTGTTTAATTTAGAAATTGTATGTTCTTTGTCAGTTAAGTAGCTAAGCTGTATCCTTGTTAAAGTAGTATAAATGTGTAACATGCTGTCGTCGGATATGCTAGTTGGAGCCACTGTTAATCTTAGTTTAATTAATGTTGTCTCAGCTGTTTCAAATTTAAATGCATCCTCTTACTTATGATCCATAACAGGCTTATTAAAATAAGTGCTTTCACAGATGATAAATATTTCGACAAAACATCTTTTCTGTAATAATATTACCAATTGGAATCAAATTTGGATTGGATGGTTCATGGCTGGTTCACTTTACAATTTTTTATTTAGCAATCCACCCTTTCATTCAAAATGACTGATACCATAAGAAAACTTGTCAGACTATCGAAAATACTTTTAGAAGGAATGTTTTTTTAAAACAATTTATACAGATGTGATTTTATTCTAAGCCTCAATGCCAACATATGGTCCAGAACCTGTTTTATGTCAGAAAGATTAGATGGACACCTCTGTGTGGAAAATTAACATAAAATGCCAAGGAAAGTACAAGCAACTTCTTCAATATGTTATATTGATAATTAGTCTAGATGATAACCTGATGCCCTGTACCAATTTAAAATGTTAGTGAAAATTTAAAATCAAAGATGGCATCAAATCCACAATCTACAAGCATCTCGGTGTGAGCCTCACTGCGGGCAGGGTGCGCTTGACTCCAATCTTAATTGACAAGGATTGCCAGTTTTCCTAAAAAGGGTCTGGGGTTTTCACCTGGTTACTCTGGTTTTCTCCCCCAATAAAAACTAGACTCCATGATATAGCTGAAAAATTGCTGAAAGTGGTGTTAAAAAAACATTCAAACAAGCATCTTCTTGGACATGATAATGTGCCTGAATGGTCACATGATGGAGTTTTAATACATTTTGAGATCAACTGGAAATATAAGATTTCCATCACTGAAGCACATGGTTATCACTAGACCAATTGTAAATACATTCAAACAACTTTTTCCCTATGGACTGCAGTTCTTTCACATTGGATTAAAAGTCTGCCTTAACTATCATCACCTCGCTCAGATACTTTATTACTTCCTAACTGTAAAAAGTAACAGGTACCAGTCAGATTATTAAACCCTCAATATACTGCATTAAAGTCAGACCACAACCAATAAGTATTACTGTAAGCCTATTGCTCCCTCATGATACCCCATGCTCTATTGCTCCCACATGATACCCCCTGCTCTATTGCTCCCACATGATACCCCCTGATCTATTGCTCCCTCATGATACCCTATGCTCTATTGCTCCCTAATGATACCCCTGCTCTATTGCTCCCTCATGATACCCCATGCTCTATTGCTCCCACATGATACCCCATGCTCTATTGCTCCCTAATGATACCCCATGCTCTATTGCTCCCTCATAATATCCCATGCTCTATTGCACCCTCATGATACCCCATGCTCTATTGCTCCCTCATGATACCCCCTGCTCTATTGCTCCCTCATGGTACCCCCTGCTCTATTGCTCCCTAATGATACCCCCTGCTCTATTGCTCCCTCATGATACCCCATGCTCTATTGCTCCCTCATGATACCCCATGCTCTATTGCTCCCTCAGGATACCCAATGCTCTATTGCTCCCTAATGATACCACCTGCTCTATTGCTCCCTCATGATACCCCCTGCTCTATTGCTCCCTCATGATACCCCATGCTCTATTGCTCCCTCATGATACCCCATGCTCTATTGCTCCCTCAGGATACCCAATGCTCTATTGCTCCCTAATGATACCACCTGCTCTATTGCTCCCTCATGATACCCCCTGCTCTATTGCTCCCTCATGGTACCCCCTGCTCTATTGCTCCCTAATGATACCCCCTGCTCTATTGCTCCCTCATGATACCCCATGCTCTATTGCTCCCACATGATACCCCATGCTCTATTGCTCCCTCATGATACCCCCTGCTCTATTGCTCCTTAATGATACCCCCTGCTCTATTGCTCCCTCATGATACCCCATGCTCTATTGCTCCCTCATGATACCCGCTGCTCTATTGCTCCCTCATGATACCCCCTGCTCTATTGCTCCCTCATGATACCCCCTGCTCTATTGCTCCCACATGATACCCCATGCTCTATTGCTCCCTCATGATACCCCCTGCTCTATTGCTCCTTAATGATACCCCCTGCTCTATTGCTCCCTCATGATACCCCATGCTCTATTGCTCCCTCATGATACCCGCTGCTCTATTGCTCCCTCATGATACCCCCTGCTCTATTGCTCCTTACTGATACCCCCTGCTCTATTGCTCCTTACTGATACCCCCTGCTCTATTGCTCCCTCGTGATACCCCATGCTCTAATTCTACCTCATGTTACCCCCTGCTCTATTGCTCCCTAATGATACCCCTGCTCTATTGCTCCCTCATGATACCCCATGCTCTATTGCTCCATAATGATACCCCCTGCTCTATTGCTCCCTCATGATACCCCCTGCTCTATTGCTCCCTCATGATACCCCATGCTCTATTGCTCCCTCATGATACCCCCTGCTCTATTGCTCCCTCATGATACCCCCTGCTCTATTGCTCCCACATACTACCCCTTGCTCTATTGCTCCCTCATGATACCCCATGCTCTATTGCTCCCACATGTATCCCCCTGCTCTATTGCTCCCTCATGATACCCCCTGCTCTATTGCTCCCACATACTACCCCTTGCTCTATTGCTCCCTCATGATACCCCATGCTCTATTGCTCCCTCATGATACCCCATGCTCTATTGCTCCCTCATGATACCCCCTGCTCTATTGCTCCCACATGTATCCCCTGCTCTATTGCTCCCTCATGATACCCCCTGCTCTATTGCTCCCACATACTACCCCTTGCTCTATTGCTCCCTCATGATACCCCATGCTCTATTGCTCCCTCATGATACCCCATGCTCTATTGCTCCCTCATGATACCCCCTGCTCTATTGCTCCCACATGTATCCCCTGCTCTATTGCTCCCTCATGATACCCCCTGCTCTATTGCTCCCACATACTACCCCTTGCTCTATTGCTCCCTCATGATACCCCCTGCTCTATTGCTCCCACATGATACCACCTGCTCTATTGCTCCCTCATGATACCCCCTGCTCTTTTGCTCCCACGTGATACCCCCTGCTCTATTGCTCCCACATGATACCCCATGCTCTATTGCTCCCTCATGATACCCCCTGCTCTATTGCTCCCACATGATACCCCCTGCTCTATTGCTCCCTCATGATACCCCCTGCTCTTTTGCTCCCACGTGATACCCCCTGCTCTATTGCTCCCTCATGATACCCCCTGCTCTTTTGCTCCCTCATGATACCCCCTGCTCTATTGCTCCCACATGATACCACCTGCTCTATTGCTCCCTCATGATACCCCCTGCTCTTTTGCTCCCACGTGATACCCCCTGCTCTTTTGCTCCCACGTGATACCCCCTGCTCTATTGCTCCCACATGATACCCCATGCTCTATTGCTCCCTAATGATAACCCCTGCTCTATTGCTCCCTAATGATACCCCCTGCTCTATTGCTCCCACATACTACCCCATGCTCTATTGCTCCCTCATGATACCCCCTGCTCTTTTGCTCCCACGTGATACCCCCTGCTCTATTGCTCCCACATGATACCACCTGCTCTATTGCTACCTCATGATACCCCATACTCTATTGCTCCCTCATGGTACCCCCTGCTCTATTGCTCCCTAATGATACCCCCTGCTCTTTTGCTCCCACATACTACCCCCTGCTCTATTGCTCCCTAATGATACCCCCTGCTCTTTTGCTCCCACGTGATACCCCCTGCTCTATTGCTCCCACATGATACCCCATGCTCTATTGCTCCCTAATGATACCCCCTGCTCTATTGCTCCCACATGATACCCCCTGCTCTATTGCTCCCACATACTACCCCCTGCTCTATTGCTCCCTAATGATACCCCCTGCTCTTTTGCTCCCACATGATACCCCCTGCTCTATTGCTCCCACATGATACCCCATGCTCTATTGCTCCCTAATGATAACCCCTGCTCTATTGCTCCCTCATGATACCCCCTGCTCTTTTGCTCCCTCATGATACCCCATGCTCTATTGCTCCCACATGATACCCCCTGCTCTATTGCTCCCACATGATACCCCCTGCTCTATTGCTTCCTCATGATACCCCTGCTCTTTTGCTCCCTCGTGATACCCCCTGCTCTGAAAATAAATCTCACTATATGGCATGATCATACAACGCTATTCACAAAATTTCAGTATCATTTATCATTGCTGAGAAAAAATCTGATGAAATCTTGTTACAGACAGAAACATGCAGTGATGCACACACACATGCACACACGCACGCACTAACCCTCACACACCCACTCACCCACACACACACACACAAACAATCAGTAATAACGCCGGGGAAGAAAAATAGGACAGTTGTAAATGGATACTTAAAACTTACTTGGAGGCTTGCATACACAAATTTTAAAACTAATTACTTGATTGCAATTAAACTGATTTAATTTTGGCACATAGCTCTGTAACTTCTCATAAGACCTTTTTACAGAACATCTCCTAAATGCCGATTTAATACATGTATTTCAACAAGTATTCTGTAAGCTTTAGATAAAGCTTCTGAAAAGGAATGAAGGTCAAAACAATACAACAAGAACTGTTTTATCATGTATAGAATAAATAATCATACTATGGTCTTTTTTTTGGCGGGGTTATTTGACAAATCACAAAACTAAAATAGGATTATTAGGGCAGTAAAATTCAGCTTATCATGCTTCAGATAATTAAATCAATAAGATAGTTAAAAAATTAATATTTATTTTAAAATATAACCTATATCAGTAAAGTTAAATTGACACACAAACACAGTAACTCTAATTCAGGCGTTCATATATAGATGGAGTAATGAAATGATGTTACTGTAATTTATATAGGAAGAAAGAACTGGGTTTCAATTTATATCTATTAAATATGATAAATATTGCTGTTAAACTGCAGACTGCCACAGTACAATGACTGAATGGTAAAGAACACAATACTGAAAACGGTGTTCATGTACATTGAGCATCACCTTATATAACATGTCTAGGTATATAATGTTGAAAATGTCAATAGCATCTAATTTTCCTGATGGATGAGATCTCAACAATTGAAACTTGGTTTCCTGTTAATTCTACATATTGCTGATCATTATGTGCTACATGTACCATGTTAATATAAATTAATTTGTCCACAATTGAAGTTGTAATAATGAGTTGGGAGATCACATCCAATCTAAATATATGTTCTAAAGTTAATACCAGTGTTTCAAACTTTCATACTTTAACTTAGCATGTCATGGATTCTAGCATCAAATAACATTTTTAAATTTGTGTAGTCATATGCAACTTCTGCTATTTTTCTTTTTCGTCGAAGTTCTGCATTTGACTTTCTTTTTTCTCGTGAGCAGCAAGCATAGCCTTGATGGCTCTGGCACGCATCTCTAACTCTAACAATTCCATCTGATTTTTAGTCAATACTGGAGCCAAAGCTCCTTCATCTTTACTGGATGACGAACTTGCTGTTAGTCTTGAGGAGCCTGCTTTATCAACACCTGTTGACAATGGCTGCTGGGATGTAGTGAGAATGTTCTTAGATGACAATGTTATTACATTTCCAGGAATAGACGATGAATTCTTCTGTATTTGTTTAACTGCGGGCCTTCCTGATGACTGTTGTAAAACAACTTGAGAAGATGACAATACTTTAGAACTAGTCTTTGTTCCCATTGATTTCGATGGAATAGTTTTCTTTGGTCCTAGTCTCTCCTCTATTGATTTTAAAGTTGTGGGAGCAGATTCTAATGTTCCCAGACTGTCTTTCACCAATTGTGATACTTTCACATCTAAGCTACTTGATTTAATTTCTAAACTATCCATAATAACAACAGATCTGGTATCTGTTTTACTGGAATGCTCCGACTTGTTGCAAAGTTCTTTAATTACACTATCTTTCTTAACAGAGTCCATAGCTTCCTGTCGTAAACGTGAGATATCTTCTTCAGAATCACACGACAATTCAGGTAAATCTTTTAATGTTAAATCTGTCTTTTCTGTGATTTTGAATTCTATGTTTTTATCCATACCTTCTGCTGACATATCATTACTGTCAACTGAAACCCTCCTTATATTACTAGTTTTACTTATGGTAGAAGTTTCCTTTCGTGATTGGTCATTTTCATCTGAACTATTCACATCTACTACAGTTGGTGAATTAATTGGTGATATGTCATCTTTACTTGAAGAAAACTCTTTGCTGCTTGAATCGTCACATTCTCTTCTGTTTGGAGAATCTGAGAACCTACCTGATACATGGCTACAAACTTCAGAATCACTGTCAATGGATGACATTGATAAATCATCTTGCTCCTCCTAAAAATAAATATGAAATCAATTTAGAAAATCTTCATACTAAGTAAAAAAATTTTTTTATCTAAGTTACATCTCAATAAATATGCACAACAATTAATAAGGTAGCAGTATACGGTTTTGTAGTTTAGTTTCGAATGTCCCCCTGTGAAATTCCTTAATATAGTAGTATGGTCCAGTTGCAGTTTACTCACATCTATGATAAATGAAATGCAATAAATTTTTGAAGTGTCAGTAGAAAGTGTCATGTTTATAGAAAAGAAATATATATAATATTTGGTTGTCATCCTTGTTATAGTAGTAAAACCCCGAGACTGCCTATAAGACCATTTGACTCCTAGCTTTAGCTCTCTCTGATGCATTAAAATAGCATGTTCCTTGTCAACAAAATTGTGTGAAATCGAGGTGGATGACAAGTATTTTGCCAGTGTTTTTCTGCTTTGAAATTGATCTTAATACACAAATATATATGTCATATTGCTCTTCTGTTAGGCGTTACCGTGTCAGAATTTTTCAAATGAAGGTAAATGCTAATGATTTGTCCGATTTTCTCACATGAAACAGATGATTTTTATCGATGATTTTATAAAAATCTTATCAAATTACCATGAAACTGAAAATGCAGGACACAAATTAAATATATATGTACAACATTTCCAGTACAATTGGATCTATGCAAAAATGTCACACATGTTTTTATTTGACAAAACAAGACCGCGACCTCTGTTGATAATATTTTAATGCAAAGAACCGTATATTGCATCCTTTAAGAAGAGCATATTTTTATAAACTCACAATATCTTCATTTTAAGATATCCTTGTATTTTATGACACATGTACTTGTGTTTAAGACTGTTTGTAGTAAGATATTTGCCATGAAAATGTATTAAATTGGACTTTATCTGGCAACACTTATATCAAGAAAGATAACTCTGTTCCAGCCTTGTTTTAAAAACTATTTTATATCAACAGTGACACATTTAATATTTGACTAAAGGTTTATTTCTGTTGAGTAGAAGCAGAGTAGGCATAGCAACCTGATAATACTCAGTCATTTTAAAATGAATTGACTTCATCGACAATGAAAATTTAACTTGAAAGATTGATTTTTGGCACTTTGTGCTAGTTTTTTATTGTTGATCACCCCAAACAGTTAGTTTAAGCACTGTAACTGTCAGGTACTTAGTTAAGTTTCTCTACTCGTGTTTGTAACAACTACACCTATGTTGTTTGTATGTGCAGGCAACTTAAAACATGTGGGAAAAAAACAAAACAGAAAATTGTTCACCCTTTTATGTCACTGAAACGAGTAAAAAGTTTTTATTTTTCACCGCCTTTAGTACAATAGTATTGTGTGTTTATTGCAAGTAGACAGAAAGTATTCAATTAAAATTAGCCTATTGTGCACTTGATATCAACTATTGCACACTATTCTCATCTGTTCACTTTTAAACTTAAGTTGCGATATTTCTACTTGTATGCGGATGAATGCATGCCTTGAATCTGACATAATTCACAAATATGTTTTCTTCAAACTCTTTATAGAAGTGATCAGCTAATGTGATGTTCAGATCACTATCTTTTTCAGGTCACTACTGAGTAGGAAGAACTTTAGTATTGTGATTTGACAAAGATTTTGACTGCATTTTTACACTATCTTGTCTTCTTGTGATTTTGACCGTGTTAAGCCCAGTCACAGAAAGGAAGAATCATCACTCTAACTGTAAGATTTATGACCTAATGGAATTTGATTGAATTAGATTCTTATTTGGTATACATTTTGTGATCATTTCATGCAATTTCTTTTTTTGGCTTTTACCACCCTATTTTTTTTTTCTCTAAAACTCTATTTTTTATATTTTCATATAAAAAGCCTAATATGATTAAATTTTTTTGCCGTGTAATGACAAGTAACCTTAATTTTGCATTTCTCTCAACTCTTTCGACTTTGTAAACAAAGCTTGGTTGTAAGCGCACAAATATATAATTTTATTTTCGCCATATTGTTCATTAGAAAAAAGTTTTATGCTTTTTTATGTCAATGAAATCTTGCATGAATTTAAATCCGAAAACTTGCAGTAAGGTACATGTTCTAAAAACATTATATCTTTTCAACCAAAGCAAATACAAGGTTCAGATTAAGTAATTTTTAGTCAGAATTTAATAATGTATTGGCAGAAGAAACAAAGTTGCAAATAAAAATTACATTTTTAGACTTAAAGGTAGCAGTATACGGTTTTGTAGTTTAGTTTCGAATGTCCCCCTGTGAAATTCCTTAATATAGTAGTATGGTCCAGTTGCAGTTTACTCACATCTATGATAAATGAAATGCAATAAATTTTTGAAGTGTCAGTAGAAAGTGTCATGTTTATAGAAAAGAAATATATATAATATTTGGTTGTCATCCTTGTTATAGTAGTAAAACCCCGAGACTGCCTATAAGACCATTTGACTCCTAGCTTTAGCTCTCTCTGATGCATTAAAATAGCATGTTCCTTGTCAACAAAATTGTGTGAAATCGAGGTGGATGACAAGTATTTTGCCAGTGTTTTTCTGCTTTGAAATTGATCTTAATACACAAATATATATGTCATATTGCTCTTCTGTTAGGCGTTACCGTGTCAGAATTTTTCAAATGAAGGTAAATGCTAATGATTTGTCCGATTTTCTCACATGAAACAGATGATTTTTATCGATGATTTTATAAAAATCTTATCAAATTACCATGAAACTGAAAATGCAGGACACAAATTAAATATATATGTACAACATTTCCAGTACAATTGGATCTATGCAAAAATGTCACACATGTTTTTATTTGACAAAACAAGACCGCGACCTCTGTTGATAATATTTTAATGCAAAGAACCGTATATTGCATCCTAAGCAACTTATTGAACGGAGTTATCTTTCTTTGTCTAAGAATGCTGGCTACTTCTCAAAAGCAAGAAATTTGAAAATAATTGGTCTGCATTTTGTTTAAAGCAAATAAATCTACATGAAAAAAAAAAAAAAAATTCTATGAAATGGAAAAGTTTATCATACATAATAAACAGTTTTCAAATATGATGAACTATGTTTTACTTTTTCTAAATCCACTGATAAAACTAAAATATATTAAATTTAAAATTATTCACACAAGTATTTCATCCTTAGAGACATGAATCATACATGTGTAATTTGAGCTAGTGTTATCAAGAAGATTTACTATCATCTAAAAGGATTTTTATTCTTAATGCTTAAAACAAAAAGGCATAAAGCAATGTTAAATTAACGAAAAACACAATTCCCTATAGAAAAAAAAAGGACTGTTATTACTCGCTGACCTCGTAAATTTTTCACTTCAGAATATTGATTAAAACAAAAATGTGAAATTGACCAGTGAGAAAAACAAGCCTTCTTAACCCCGCTATATTGATTAGTTTTAATAAGATCAGAAGACCAGTGGCTATCCATATTGATTAAATGTTAACTTCAATTTTTATTGCCAAAGAACTACCATAAATCTAAAGGCTTGTCCAGTCTCCTGTAAATTTCTACTGCCCGTTTAAATTGATTTATACCAAATAATTGTGCAGGGGTTTGTATTATGGCTTTTTTCTGACTACAAAACAATCTACAATCTCCAGACCTATGGATACTTATTAGATTTGGCTGAAATCATTTTCCTCTTTTTTATTTGTTACTTTCTAATCAAGCTTGATGAAAATAAAAGATTCTATATATTTCTCTTCTCCAATCTTCAACAACATGAGTTGACATTTAGATATAAAAGATTAACTCTTGTTTTGTTTGGTTAGAGGTTTTCAATACAACCACAATTCTTGATGGTGAACAATTCTGGGAGAATAAAAGTACTATACTTCAATCTGTTAGCTCATACTCAAAAGTTGAATTTATATAAAATAAACTGAATGGAACCTTAAGCCTTTATTATGTAGGAAAAGTCCTCAATTTGTTAAGTACCACCATTTTCCCCCTTTTCGCTGGCCCTTTAAAAATATCACATGCACCCAAGGCAAATGTCCAAATAAATTTTGTTAAAATTACTTAATGAGATTAAAATAGAGTTTTTTCCTGTATCACATTTTTATGTCACAACCAGGTACGCCAGAGTTATGTCATATCTATCCTGTATTAGTCATGATTACGTCAACATAGTTGATTGTTTTTGTTAGAATAGGGTCAAAGTCCTTTTCAGTTTTATTAAGGCATTCATTTTTATTGGAAGATGAGGTAACAGTTCCAAGTAAAAATCCAAAACCTTTGAAAGAAAAACTAGTAATCCTTGTTTACTAAGACTGAATAGGAGCACACCTTGGCCACAGTAAGGCTCAACAAGGTAACCTCAGTGTGACATTTAAATGATCAACAGTCCAACAAGTACCGTCCACCATTGATCCTATAAATAATAAAATAACTAGAAATAAAAATATATTAATAACTTATTTTTGTTGAAAACCTTTGATCATAGTTGGCATAAGCATTCACTCAATTTCACAAACACTATCATTATCATTTACACTACGGAAGAGAATTATTGGCTACTGTCCTCTCTGATTGAAAAGACAATTATTTCAAATTATTGAAAAAAAACATTCATTGTAAATCTGATCTGTTAATGTCTGAGAATTTTGATCTTTAAATAGTATTTTGAAATCTCCACAACTGTTTTTTACCATGTTACAGTTAAATCTGAAGATATTTCATCAAGGGAAACCAAAGTGAAGCTGGAAAATTATTTCTTAAATCAAAGACCCAGATGACAGACATTTTTATAATTGTAACAAAAACATAATGAAAGTCCATTTGTATATATATATATATATATATATATATATATATATATATATATATATATATATATATATATATATATATATATATTTACCATAAGATAAAATAAAATGGATGGAACATATTATAAATCCACCATAGGGTAAGATGTAAGTCACGGAGAACTCAACAAGTATTGTTCTGAAGGGATTTAAATATTACTGTAATAATAATAATAATAATAATAATAATAATAATAAAGTCTTTATTTACACAGTTAGTGTTATAAATAATCTTCCTGAGGCCCTCATGCATAAACAAGTACAAAGCAATCTGATTAAAAGTGTACAATTCAAAATGAAAAAGTGTATGTATACAGTACAATTAAAATCATATAAATCACACATCACTGTGTGGCTGTAATTTTCTATCTTGTACTTTTACTGATGCTAGACTCTAATTTATCTTCTTAATATCTTACTATGCAACATAATATACTCTCACACCAATTTTTTTTACTGGACAAAAAATTGTATTAAATAGTAAGCTATTAGTAAGCTAATGGAAACAGTTGTCTCCCTTATATCATTATGGCTGAAAAATTGTTAATTCGGTCTGGTCAGTTGACATTTTCTTTTGTCTTATTTTTATTCGTAGAGAAAAAATGGAAATGAGAAAAAATAGTCAATATTTCTAAGTGGCTTACAATTTCACTTTATCAAATTAATCTGTATATCCTCAAAATCCTGACTAATTAATTACGCTTTCCTAATGCATGGTCATCTTCAATGGCTTGAAATTGAAGTACAAAGTATTGATTATGCTATTGTGTATCGAAACTGGACATAGATCTCAGCTGGCTATTGATTTTTTAATTTTATAACAAATAACAGGCTTAGATTTTTATACTGAATCCCAAGTCTGCACGACAAAATAAAACCATGACATCTAGGGCTATTCATCATCTTTGAAATTATTCCATAAGATTAGAAATCTCTTTGACACCTTAGTTCTCAATTTATAAAGATAATTGATTGCAGAGAAAATCCCACTTTATATAAACAAAACTTTTATCCTCCTGTCCTCTGACAATCTCTGCTTTTGGTATCTTTTCACTTCTTTCAAAAATATTCAAAAGAATAAGGAGCGGATAAAGTGGTAAAATTAATCAAATTTGAACTTTTTAAACACTTTTGAAAATTAACTGAATCGGGTCATGCATACTCATATTTTATTGAGATCAGAAAAGATTGTAATTCATTAACTTTTCAAAATGAAAAATCTATTTGTTCTCATTCAAAACCATTTGTCAAATCTAGTCAAGCTAAATATAAATGAAAGGAATCATGCATAAAGTTTCAGTTGCAAGTTTCTTAAATCAATAACATGAAATTTACGCTAAATGGGACCCTGTTTCTTTTGAAATGATATTAAAGAATAAAATTCTATGATTTTCCTAATTTAGAAAAGAGTTATTCATGTTATTGTTGTATTAATTAAAAGCAGTTATACAGTACAATGCATATGATTATAATCTATAACTTAAAGCCTGCTGTGCCTTCACATGACAGCCACTCTTCAGTAAATACCTTTTCAATGACCAATACTCTTCAAAATGGAAAAAACACTTCTACAACCTCCTCTTCAATGACCACCCCCCTTCTACAACCACCTCTTCAATGACCACCTCCCTCTACAACTTCCTCTTCAATGACCACCTCCCTTCTACAACTTCCTCTTCAATGACCACCTTCCTTCTACAACCTCTTCTTCAATTACCACCACCCTTCTACAACCTCCTCTTCAATGACCACCTCCCTTCTACAACCTCCTCTTCAATGATCACCACCCTTCTACAACTCTTCAATGACCACCGCCCTCTTCAATGACCACCTCCCTTCAACAACTTCCTCTTTAATGACCACAACCCTTCTACAACTCCCTCTTTAATGACCACAACCCTTCTACAACTTCCTCTTTAATGACCACAACCCTTCTACAACTTCCTCTTTAATGACCACCACCCTTCTACAACTTCCTCTTTAGTGACCACAACCCTTCTACAACTTCCTCTTTAATGACCACCACCCATCTACAACTTCCTCTTCAATGACCACCACCCTTCTTCAACTTCCTCTTCAATGACCACCACCCTTCTACAACCTCCTCTTCAATGACCACCTCCCTTTTACAACCTCCTCTTCAATGACCACCCCCCTTCTACAACCTCCTCTTCAATGACCACCTCCCTCTACAACTTCCTCTTCAATGACCACCTCCCTTCTACAACTTCCTCTTCAATGACCACCTTCCTTCTACAACCTCTTCTTCAATGACCACCACCCTTCTACAATGTCCTCTTCAATGACCACCACCCTTCTACAACTTCCTTTTTAATGACCACCACCCTTCTACAACTTCCTCTTTAATGACCACCACCCTTCTACAACTTCCTCTTCAATGACCACCACCCTTCTATAACTTCCTCTTTAATGACCACAACCCTGCTACAACTTCCTCTTCAATGACCACCTCCCTTCTACAACCTCCTTTTCAATGACCACCACCCTTCTACAACTTTCTCTTTAATGACCACCAACCTTCTATAACATCCTCTTCAATGACCACCTCCTTTCTACAACTTCCTCTTTAATGACCACCAACCTTCTACAACTTCCTCTTCAATTACCACCTCCCTTCTACAACTTCCTCTTTAATGACCACTGCATTTCTACAACTTCCTATTCAATGACCACAACACCTCAACAACCTCCTCTTCATGACCATCACTCTTCAACAACTTCCTCTTTTAAGACTACAGAAGCACCTTACTTTTAGTCATGTTTTAACTACCCTTACATTTTTTGTGTTTTTGTTACTGTCATCATCTTCTTCTAATTCTTCTTGATCCCTACTACTAGCATCATTTTCCTCTTTTATTTCTCCACCAGTCTCATCTGAGGTTACCTCCCCATCACTTTCCACAGAGTCACCCTCTTCTTCATCTGATCCATCTGAATCCTCTCCATCAGTGGTAGTTTCCTTCACCTCTAAATCATCTTGCTCCTCATTCATCTGTTCTGTCTCTTCAATTTCACTGAAATGTACAGATTTAATGGCTGCTCCTTAAAAGTCAAATGTTCCTTAAATCCCAGCACATGTGAAGAGTAAGTAACTGCTTGAAGGTCACACTGTTACTTTGACCCTAAGTTTACCCACACTGTTACTTTGACCCTAAGTGTACCCACACTGTTACTTTGACCCTAAGTGTACCCACACTGTTACTTTGACCCTAAGTGTACACACAATGTTACTTTGACCCTAAGTGTACCCACACTCTTACTTTGACCCTAAGTGTACACACAATGTTACTTTGACCCTAAGTGTACCCACACTGTTACTTTGACCCTATGTTTACCCACACTGTTACTTTGACCCTAAGTTTACCCACACTGTTACTTTGACCCTAAGTGTACCCCACACTGTTACTTTGACCCTATGTTTACCCACACTGTTACTTTGACCCTAAGTGTACCCACACTGTTACTTTGACCCTAAGTGTACCCACACTGTTACTTTGACCCTAAGTGTACCCACAATGTTACTTTGACCCTAAGTGTACCCACACTGTTACTTTGACCCTAAGTGTACACACAATGTTACTTTGACCCTAAGTGTACCCCACACTGTTACTTTGACCCTAAGTGTACCCACAATGTTACTTTGACCCTAAGTGTACCCCACACTGTTACTTTGACCCTAAGTGTACACACAATGTTACTTTGACCCTAAGTGTACCCCACACTGTTACTTTGACCCTAAGTGTACCCACAATGTTACTTTGACTCTAAGTGTACCCACACTGTTACCTTGACCCTAAGTGTACACACAATGTTACTTTGACCCTAAGTGTACCCACACTGTTACTTTGACCCTAAGTGTACACACAATGTTACTTTGACCCTAAGTGTACCCACACTGTTACTTTGACCCTAAGTGTACACACAATGTTACTTTGACCCTAAGTGTACCCACACTGTTACTTTGACCCTAAGTGTACACACAATGTTACTTTGACCCTAAGTGTACCCACACTGTTACTTTGACCCTAAGTGTACCCACACTGTTACTTTGACTCTAAGTGTACCCACAATGTTACTCTGACCCTAAGTGTACAAAACTGAAATTTACATGCTACATGTACTCATTAATTGTTGGCTATGAGGAAAACTAATTTTAAAATCATATTGACTCTTTTTAGACTCTTCTCTGTGTTTAATTTGATGTTTCAAATTAAACACAGAGAAGAGTCTAAAACGGATTTGCTTCTATGCCACCATGTAACCTTGACCTTTAAGGTAGCAACTCAAATGTTGCATGTGATTTGTTGTCTTGATGTTATAATTAAAGGTGGCAATTAATCTGAAGATTCCTCAATAAACAACAAAGTTATGGGTGGACACAGATCTGCCACAATGTGACTGACTTTCAAGATGGCGACTCAATTGTTGCAATGGACAAGTTGTCTTGATGTAATGATACCATGTGCAAATAATTCATTAATAAACAACAAAGTAATTGGCCAGAACTACATGCATGAATCCATATTTCATTTTAATGAAAAGATATAATCGGCCCTTTATACCTCTAATATCTTGAAAACTGTACAGAAAAATCTGTTAACACAATGCCAAAAGGTCTAAAACAAGAAATTCAATGAAAACAAATTCAATCAAAATCAGAAAAAAATTTTGAAAACAAAAATCTGACTCTGTTTGAACCCTATGTTCTTAAAAATAGTAAAAGAAAAGAAAAAAAAACTGCTGTCACAAAAGCTCATAAAACAAGGAATCTAATGACAAAAATCCCATCAAAATTGTACTCTTTATATTTTTAAAACTGCAATAGACATTAAAAATCTTATAAAAATATAAAAATAAAATAACAATAGGCCATATAAATGAACAGCTGTGTAGAAAGCACATAATATGCACATCTGACAAGAGCTTCATGGATATATCCTTCTGCACTGATGAGACATAACTTTTCAAAATGGCCATATGTGTATTACTGTTGTCATTGTTGAGGTGAATTTGTGGCACTCCAAAATCCAATAGGCAGGGTTAAAATGCTTAACAAAAAGAAGCCATGTGTTAAACATGTACGGAATCCAACAAATAAATACCATCTATAAAACTAACCATTTCCGATTTTTTCAACAACCAATTCCAATAAACCCATAGTGAAGAATACAAAATTTACCAAAAAGTGTACAGAACATGAAGTTAACATAATAAATAACTGTAAAGTTTAAATAACTAAGAAGGCATTTTCAAGCTATATTGCAACATTTAGAAAATGGACGAACTGACATTTTAATGCCATATGTCTGTATTGTGCCCCATTGCATGCCTGTTTACATGGAAGCATCACTGTTCTCTTACATCAGCCACAAATGCTCCAGTGATTCAAATGTTGTTTGTTTATCTTTCCTATTTCCTTTAATCACTACTTTATATAAAGTTTTTTCAACTATTTTCTTCTTTCAAATAACATAACTAATATCACCCAATTAAAATTGTTCATAAAGATTTCTAGATGTTATGCACATATACCTCCATTCGCCAGGAGATTTGGTTTTCTGAATATGATCTTCTGGTTCCTTGTCTTCTTCTACATCTTGTGTAACTGAAAACAGAAACAGAAAGGACATGTACAACAAAGCCTGCAGTTATATATGGTACACTGGAAATACCCATAGATAAATTTGGTGACAGTAACTGAGGATGTCTTCTCAGTTCAGATTGTACAGAAACTAGAACTTTATATTGTCCCCAGTTTGATTTAACATTTATGTTTAAGACTGTCATTGTTGAAATAATGCAGTCAAACCTGCAATCTAACTAAACAGTCACTTGCTTCTACCTACATTTTTATACTAGAGGCTCCCAGGAGCCTGTAATCGCTCACCTGGAATCCAAATGACTTCAACTATATTAAAATGTTTGAAATTAACAGTTTCAGTCTAGTTGTTATAGCTTTTAAGTTACTGTGCAAAAACTAAACATTTCTTCAAAAAATTTGTTAAATACAATAACTCTGATAAGGTGCCATCGACAATTTCTGAAAATTAAATGGTTTTTAGGCATTGTCCTTTAGGGTACTTTAGAAATTTACAGTTTTACTCTACTAATAGGTGTGTTATAGACTAATTTATAATTAAAAAACTGTTCATTTGTCCAAATTCATAATGAAAGGGCAATAACTCCTATAAAGAGTCATCTTGCAATTTAGGACTAAGCAATCATTTGTAGGGCTTCTATTGCTGATCATTTGTGCAATTTACAGTTTTAATCTAGCTACTATAGTTTTCAAGTTACAGGACAAAAATGGAAAATTTCTTAACAAAATTGTCATTTAAGGGCAATAACCCCTATAAGGAGTCATCTGACAATTTCAGACGAATTAAATGAATTGTGGGGCTTTTTTTGCTGATCATTTTTGCAATTTATTATTTCACTCTAGCTGTTATGGTTTTTAAGTTACAGGACAAAAATGAAAAATTTCATAAAAAATTGCAATGTAAGGGCAATAACTCCTATAAGGAGTCATCTGACAATTTCAGACTTCAATAGTAATTTGTAGGGCTTGTATTGCTGATCATTTTTGCTATTAACAGTTTCACTCTAGCTGTTATAGTTTTTAAGTTACAGGACAAAAACGGAAAATTTCATAAAAAATTGTCATTTATGGGCAATAACTTATTTAAGGAGTTGTCTGACAATTTCAGACCAATCAAGTGAATTGTAGGGTCTTTATTGCTGATCATTTGTGCAATTTACAGTTTCAATCTAGCTGCTATAATTTTCAAGTAACAGGACAAAAACGGAAAATTTCATAAAAAATTGCCTTTTAAGGGCAATAACTCCTACAAGGAGTCATCTGACAATTTCAGACTAAGACAGTGAATTGTAGGGCTTGTATTGTTGATCATTTTTGCTAATTAAAGCTTTACTCTAGCTGTTATAGTTTTAAAGTTACAGGACAAAAACGGAAAATTTCATAAAAAATTACCATTTAAGGACAATAACTCATAAAAGGAGTCATCTGACAATTTCAGACCAATTAAGTGAATTCTAGGGCTTTTATTGCTAATCATTTTTGCCATTTACAGTTTCACTCTACCTCGTATAGTTTTCAGGTTATATTGTAAATACCAAAAAAAAATTCAAAAATCGTCAAAAAAGGGCAATAACTCCTACAAGACGCCAATACACAACTTCGCACTAATAGCAACTATTGTAGACCTTAATGTGCTGATCAATTTGAAGTAACGGTTTTCTCTATAGCTATTATAGTTTTTTTAGATAATGATCAAAAACCTGTGTTGACCCCCATGTTGTATTTTTTAGTAACAGCGGCCATATTTGTCTGTTGATCAACACCCTGGGTACAAACTTGAAACTAGGAACCCTAAGGATGATTGTGGCCAAGTTTGAAAAAAATTGGCCAAGTGGTTTCAGAGGAGAAGATTTTTGAAAAAGTTTACGGCAGACGACAGATGACGGACGACGGAAGCCAAGTGATAGCAAAAGCTCACATGGACCTTCGGTCCAGGTGAGCTAAAAACGGGAGCACCTGAAAGATTTAGTTTTAATAAGATTGTCAATCTGTGAATAGACATTTCTCAGACAAGTGTTTCATAAGTCAGTATATAAACACAAATAATTTGTCTTCATAACTGTAATCAAAGTCACGTCATGCAACATATAGTTTACTGCAAAATACCATAGCCTTCTGTCAGCAGAGACCGAAGGACATTTATAAATGTTCATTTAAATATGGACATCATGAAATATTTTGAAGTCCATAAAAAAAGAGACAAATGGAATCTAGTTATGTTTAGAGTATATAATTTCTTTATGCATTACACATTTGGTATAATTTTGTAGATAAAAGCTACTAATATTTTGGGACTGAGCGTGACTATTTGTCTTGTAAGACAAAAGGTATGCTGGCTTTGTTTGGTCCCTTGAAGACTTTTCATATAAAACTTTCAAATCTAATAATGGGTTTGTTTGTTTGAATAAGTTTAATGCCACATCAATTTTTCTGCTAAATCATTGCACCTAGTGAAAACCCACAAACTCAGGCCTAAAATAGTGAAAGCCATTTTAGCACTCTAAAGTCTACATTAATCACACAGAAAAAGCTTAATTTTATTCCAAAATTTTTTTTACACATATATTTAAAAAAAAAAGACAAAAGAAATCGTTATTCACAATAAGGACATAGAATCAAGATAGTGACCAAAGATAACAGGCCACAGCAGACAGAAACACATACTTTATACAAAAATATTCAGTATTAAACAATCATAAATGTTCCTTATAATAGCTGGGTAATTTGATTACATCCATACAAGGAATAATGAAAAACCCTTCAATATACTTTACTCATTAAAACAAGACAGTTTGCAATAAAAACAATTTAGTTATAGACAGATAAATTCTTAAAAGTGACATGTAAAAGAACTTAATACACGTTTTTGACCATAAATTGTTTGAAAAAAACTCTTGTTCTAGTCTGGTTTCTATTTTTTCTTTTCCTTGGTTAATGATTAATCTGGAGAGAGATAAAACTGTGAAATTCTAATCGCCTGTGTTTTTATAACATTTCCAATAATGAATTAATCAATCTTTTCTATCATTTTATTTAATTTGGAATTTAATACAAAATTATGATTGAATAATCGTGATTAATAGGGTCTGTGAAAACTGTAAACGCGATATTAAAAACACCGATTTCTCATAAATTCAGCTATCAGCAACCGATTCGTCCCACGTTTTAATTTAAAAAATGAAATAATCAATTTTTACAGGAACTTTCAGGCTATAAACTACAAACTTAAAAGCCAATTAAACTCGACTCTCTCAAAGTAATTAAATTTGAAACTGTTAACATGAAAGACTGTTGTTGCCGATTTAATTGGGCACATGAATTTCTTATCATATTTACAAAAGGAATTATCTCCAAAATTGAGTCTGCATGTTTCAAACATGATTGTAAAGAATTGACCCTTTGTCAACACAATCAATACTTTATTATTGTATAATACATTGACGTTATCATTTCAAAACAGGGAAGTTCAACCATCTTTTAACTGTACATAATCATATGAAATCAGAGACTGAAAAATCAATCCTGGGAGTAAATAAACTTCAAATTGTGACAAAAATCTTATCTTGACCAAGTCAAGTTGAACAAATAAAATTGACTGGCCAGACGCAATAAACTACCAAAAGAAGATGGTGAAATAATTAAATCTCAGAAAAATAACATGGTGAAATTTTACGACAGGAAATTATACTGCTGGCTATTTCTTAGGCTTATTGCCATATTAGGCTATCCTGATTGGTAGATAAAGGGAAAATTCAAGCTGGGATTAGCGATAAGGTTTTAAAATCTCAGCAATCATCTAAAATCTGTCAAGAACACCTGAAGTTAATTTTGAAATTGAAAGCCTTTTGAGAGCTTTAAATTCTATTCTGTAATAAAAGCAGACTTAAAAACATCCTACAATATTGAAATCTTCTAAAACTGGATTAGTGCTTTCTGCTGCAAATGTAATTAGTTACTCATTCCCTAACATTATCATTGTCTTAAAGCTTGGGTTTCATAATGAAATAATCTTATAAAATATTACTTTGGCCTTTTAAGTCTTTTTTTGTGACAATAAAAATCTAAGGAAACATGTGCTTAAGTAGACATTCTTCTGGAATATTACAACTTAAGTGTCAAGTTTTGCATTTTAATACCAAGGTCTAGACCAATTACCTGTACATAGTAATTAGAGGTCTAGGTGAACTAACTGCATTTAGCTACATATGTCTAGACCAACTGACTACACAGGCTACAAAAGCCTATACCAACCACCTACAAATGCTAGAGAGGCATAGACCTACTACCTACACAGGCTACATAAGCCTACACCAACTACCTGCATAAGCTACAGAGGTCTAGACCAACTACCTACACAGGCTACATAAGCCTACACCAACTACCTACATAAGCTACACAGGTCTAGACCAACTACCTACACAGGCTACAAAAGCCTACACCAACTACCTACATAAGCTAGAGATTAAGACCCACTATCTAAATAAGCTAAAGAGGTGTAGACCCATATGAAGGCTACATAAGCCTACACCAACTACCTACATAAGCTCTAGATTAGGACCCACTATCTACATAAGCTAAAGAGGTCTAGACCTACTACCTACACAGGCTACATAAGCCTACACCAACTACCTACATAAAAAGGAGATTAAGACCAACTATCTACGTAAGCTACAAATGCCTAGACCAACTACCCACAATGGGATTGGAGGTCTATACAAATTATTTACATCAGCTACAAATATCAGACCAACTAATCTACATAGGCACAATAGGCCTAGAACAACTACCTCAATAAGTTAAATAGGCCTAGACTACCTACATAAACTATAAAGGTCTAGGCCCGAACTAGAAACCTTTGTGATAAAAATACCTAACACCATCCAAGACAGACCTAAATAAACAATGTGTTATATAATACCCACCATAAATGATAGACCTGAATAATGTGACAAAAATACCCAACACCATCATGAAAGAACAAAATTAAATCCTGAAAACTAAAGCCCTATTACATGACACAAACAAATATCAAGACACTTTTTGGTCTGTTTTTGCGACAATATTCACACGCAAAAAATATGATGACATATTAAATAATCAATTATATGTCTTCACTTTTCTTTTGCCAATTATAAAACAGCATTTAGGATGGTAAATGTGAAAGGTGTTCAATAAATAATATCTAATTTACATAGGTGTTTAGATAGTTTTTGTGGTTTTCTGTCTATTTTATATCCTATGTCTGAAGCCTCCCAGATTATAGATCAGTTTTAATACCTTTTTTAAAATCAAATGTCAAACCATTTTTTCTATAATTGCCCAAGTTCTCTGCATAATTCAATTTCACATAGAATTTTTTTTTTATGGTATTAACACATAAACAGAAGCATTGTATAAAAACGTAAAAACACTAGACATCATTAATGTGACAAATAATATTAGTGTTATTTTTTCACACAGAAAAAAACTGTCTGATAGTTCATTAAATTTACCATGGTTTAATGCACAGACTGTTAGATGTAGTAAACAATACAGAGGAAAACTATAGATTTAGTATTCAAGAAAGCAGCAACTTTGAAAATATTAAAGGTGATAAGAGGACTATATGACTGAATACCTAATACTTTGAAGTAGCAAAGATGAGATGTTACGAGTTTTTATCATCCGTGACTTGTGCTTCTGCCCATTATAGGCTGCGCTTCTGCCCCTTATAGGCTGTGCTTCTGCACCCTTATAGGCTGTGCTTCTGCACCCTTATAGGCTGTGCTTTATAAGAAGTGTTTCCACACAAAGACGAGATGTTATGAGTTTTAATCATCCATGACTTGTGCTTCTGCACCCTTTAGGCTGTGCTTCATAAGAAGTGTTTCCACACACACACTTTCAAAACACTGACCAGTCACTAAAACATACATGTAATTAGCCTCTAAAACACACTGTAACAAGGTTTGTCTCCCTTATGACAAGACTTGGATATTTCTGTGCGGGTGTGTGTATGTGTATGTCAGGAGGAAAACCTATTATTCTAATTCTGTTATACAATAATTTGTACAGGATTTTGTTTTAAATAAATACTCCTATATTAAATATCGTACTTTGCACCCAAAAAGGATGCAACTTCCGTTTCATGAAAAAAAGGTAAATGTGCAGTAATTTTAGTTTTACTGACTAAATCACTTCATAATTTCTGTTCTAATAACTTAAGTAGGCTCTGGACACTTTTTGGTCAGATATTTCTTTAACTATCATTCTAAACATATCCATTTATTCATGGTTTTTAAAACTTTTATTTCAGCATACCAGTCCTGAGCTTATCAGTATATCTAAACAATTATGTTCACTACAAAGTACCAAATATAAACAAGTAACTGCTTTGTCATGAAAACTACATGTTGTTAATAGCTCTGAAAGAAGATACATTTGGGACAGATTAATCAGTATACATTTACCCAAAATTTGAAATAGAGTGCTTTTTATCTAAAATAATTTGTCCTCTAAGCAACAAAACTTTAGATAATTGATACCTGATAAAATAATTTTTCAATTTAACAATTAAAAAAGTACTGTTTAAAGTCTAATTAACAAACATTGTCCATTAATAAATTTCCAGTTATATTTCAAAGGTTAATTGAAATCTAAAGCCTGTTATAGGGATAAACTCTCTTTCAATTATCGTTATACAAACAAACTATATTCCTGGAATTCCTTAATCAACGGACTGCTTAAAATACCCTATTTAAACAAAAAGTCTAGTCTGAAAGCATCAAATCACACTTTATCACAGATTTTGTAAACTTAAATCGTCTCTTTTATGAGATTCCATTCTGCTAGCAACGAGTTATCAATTAAGAACTGCATATAAACAAAAATCAATGAGATTCTAACTATCAACTATTACTTTAAAAGATACTTTAATCAAACAATGAAAAAATTCATGTTAAATAACAAAAGAAACAATTGCCTTATCTAATGCATGTCAGTGTTAGACAAGAAATTGATCTAATTTGTTGATTACCAGTCTGTGGGGAAGCATTGAACTCAGCACACTTCAGCTATTATACAATCACTTATCTTATTAATCCTGGAGTTATCTCCCCTATTATACATACAATATGACATTCAAATGTTTTCCGAACTCTGTCTGCTCCTACAAGTTTGTCCCAAATACTCAAAATTGAAAAATATAGACCAAAAATGTACCCTACAAAATACTGTTATACAGTATCTACGGATTAATTATTCACTAGACATGAACTTACATCAGCATTATTCTTTACCAATTGCTTCATGAATACCAAAACTTGACAAGTATTCAAACTGTTTCTAGATCCCAGAAATCGGTGTGTAGTGGGACAATCAAACAATTTTATACTTACTTTCAGACACCCACACAAGTGAATATATTTATGACAACACACTTCTGTCTGGTCAAAGCTTTCTATACAATTATTGAAAAAATGCTAAAAAACTATTCAATGCTCACTTTTATATTTGACCGAAACACTTGCATGCAATGTGAACATTCTTCATGATAGCTACACACAAGTGTATTATAATTTATGGAATAAATTATACTTTAAATTGTTATAACAATTTGTAACATAAATTGTGGGTGTTCAAAACTGTATAATAGGTGAAGATATGAACACCAACAATTTAGTTTACAACCCAATAAAAAAAAATAGCAAAATAAAATGTTAGAGAAGTAAAGGATACTAGAACAATTTAATAAACAAAACACTGAACAAGTTAGAGAAGTAAAGGATACTAGAACAATTTAATAAACCAAACACTGAACAAGCTGAAACATTTTTTTAAAAAAGGATTTAAATGAATGGTTTATTAATAAGGACACAGTGAGTTCCGTTCAGTTGGCCTGTCTTCGTGAATTCTTTTTTTTAATTGGAAAATCATTAAATGTTTTTTTCCAATCAAACAACTCTATTTCATCAATAATAATTAATATAAACAATTAATTTTATGCTAAGTTTATATAATATGTGATTTTGGCATTTAAAGTCTTCATGCTACATTATTTTTTGTTTCCTTTGGTGCTTTAAAGGAAAAATACTACCAAAATAAAACAAGTTTACATAGTACATACAATGTGTTGTACTGGTTCAGTAGATAGTGTGTTGTTTTTTGCACAGAAGATACAATGTGTAATACTGGTGCTGTAGATACAATGTGTTGTAATGGTGCAGTAGATAGTGTGTTGTACTGGTGTTCTAGATACAATGTGTTGTACTGGTGCTGTAGATATGATGTGTTGTACTGGTGCTGTAGATATGATGTGTTGTACTGGTGTTCTAGATACAATATGTTGTACTGGTGCTGTATATATACAACGTGTAAACTGGTGCTGTAGATACAATGTGTTGTACTGGTTCAGTAGATACAATGTGTTGTACTGGTGCAGCAGATACAATGTGTTGTACTGGTGTTGTAGATACAATGTGTTGTACTGGTGTTGTAGATACAATGTGTTCTACTGGTTCAGTAGATACAATGTGTTGTACTGGTGTTGTATATACAATGTGTTGTACTGGTTAAGTAGATTCAATGTGTTGTACTGGTTCAGTAGATACAATGTGTTGTACTGGTGCAGTAGATACAATGTGTTGACCTGGTGTTGTAGATACAATGAGTTGTACTGGTTCAGTAGATACAATGTGTTGTACTGGTTCAGTAGATACAATGTGTTGTACTGGTTCAGTAGATACAATGTGTTGTACTGGTTCAGTAGATACAATGTGTTCTACTGGTTCAGTAGATACAATGTGTTGTACTGGTGTTGTATATACAATGTGTTGTACTGGTTAAGTAGATTCAATGTGTTGTACTGGTTCAATAGATACAATGTGTTGTACTGGTGCAGTAGATACAATGTGTTGACCTGGTGTTGTAGATACAATGAGTTGCACTGGTGCAGTAGATTCAATGTGTTGTACTGGTGCAGTAGATACAATGTGTTGTACTGGTGCAGTAGATACAATGTGTTGTACTGGTGTTGTAGATACAATGTGTTGTACTGGTTCAGTAGATACAATGTGTTGTACTGGTGTTGTAGATACAATGTGTTCTATTGGTTCAGTAGATACAATGTGTTGTACTGGTGTTGTAGATACAATGAGTTGCACTGGTGCAGTAGATACAATGTGTTGTACTGGTGTTGTAGATACAATGTGTTCTACTGGTTCAGTAGATACAATGTGTTGTACTGGTGTTGTATATACAATGTGTTGTACTGGTTAAGTAGATTCAATGTGTTGTACTGGTTCAGTAGATACAATGTGTTGACCTGGTGCAGTAGATACAATGTGTTGACCTGGTGTTGTAGATACAATGAGTTGTACTGGTTCAGTAGATACAATGTGTTGTACTGGTGCAGTAGATACAATGTGTTGACCTGGTGTTGTAGATACAATGAGTTGTACTGGTTCAGTAGATACAATGTGTTGTACTGGTTCAGTAGATACAATGTGTTGTACTGGTTCAGTTGATACAATGTGTTGTACTGGTTTAGTAGATACAATGTGTTGTACTGGTTCAGTAGATACAATGTGTTGTACTGGTTCAGTAGATACAATGTGTTGTACTGGTGTTGTAGATACAATGTGTTGTACTGGTGTTGTAGATACAATGTGTTGTACTGGTTCAGTAGATACAATGTGTTGTACTGGTTCAGTAGATACAATGTGTTGTACTGGTTTAGTAGATACAATGTGTTGTACTGGAGCTGTATATACAATGGGTTGTACTGGTGTAGTAGACACAGTGTGCTGTAATGGTGCAGTAGATACAATGTGTTGTACTGGTGTTGTAGATACAATGTGTTGTACTGGTTCAGTAGATACAATGACTTGTACTGGTGTTGTAGATACAATGTGTTGTACTGGTTAAGTAGATTCAATGTGTTGTACTGGTTCAGTAGATACAATGTGTTGTACTGGTTCAGTAGATACAATGTGTTGTAATGGTGCAGTAGATACAATGTGTTGTACTGGTTCAGTAGATACAATGTGTTGTACTGGTTCAGTAGATACAATGTGTTGTAATGGTTCAGTAGATACAATGTGTTGTACTGGTTCAGTAGATACAATGTGTTGTACTGATGTTGAAGATACAATGTGTTGTACTGGTTCAGTAGATACAATGTGTTGTACTGGTTAAGTAGATTCAATGTGTTGTACTGGTTCAGTAGATACAATGTGTTGTACTGGTTCAGTAGATACAATGTGTTGTACTGGTGTTGTAGATACAATGTGTTGTACTGGTTCAGTAGATACAATGTGTTGTACTGGTTCAGTAGATACAATGTGTTGTACTGGTGCAGTAGATACAGTGTGTTGTACTGGTGCAGTAGATACAATGTCTTGACCTGGTGTTGTAGATACAATGAGTTGCACTGGTGCAGTAGATTCAATGTGTTGTACTGGTGCAGTAGATACAATGTGTTGTACTGGTTCAGTAGATACAATGTGTTGTACTGGTTTAGTAGATACAATGTGTTGTACTGGTTCAGTAGATACAATGTGTTGTACTGGTTCAGTAGATACAATGTGTTGTACTGGTTTAGTAGATACAATGTGTTGTACTGGTGCTGTATATATACAATGTGTAATACTGGTGCTGTAGATACAATGTGTTGTACTGGTTCAGTAGATACAATGTGTTGTACTGGGTCTGTAGATACAATGTGTTGTACTGGTTCAGTAGATACAATGTGTTGTACTGGTTTAGTAGATACAATGTGTTGTACTGGTGCAGTAGATACAATGTGTTGTACTGGTGTTGTAGATACAATGTGTTGTACTGGTTTAGTAGATACAATGTGTTGTACTGGTTCAGTAGATACAATGTGTTGTACTGGTTCAGTAGATACAATGTGTTGTACTGGTTCAGTAGATACAATGTGTTGTACTGGTTTAGTAGATACAATGTGTTGTACTGGTGCAGTAGATACAATGTGTTGTACTGGTGTTGTAGATACAATGTGTTGTACTGGTTCAGTAGATACAATGTGTTGTACTGGTTTAGTAGATACAATGTGTTGTACTGGTTTAGTAGATACAATGTGTTGTACTGGTGTTGTAGATACAATGTGTTGTACTGGTTCAGTAGATACAATGTGTTGTACTGGGTCTGTAGATACAATGTGTTGTACTGGTGCAGTAGATACAATGTGTTGTACTGGAGCTGTATATACAATGTGTTGTACTGGTGTAGTAGACACAGTGTGCTGTAATGGTGCAGTAGACACAGTGTGTTGTAGTATATGAGATTCAATGTGTTTTCCTGGCCAAAATTTAATGGTGAATCTTAATTCATTTAAGTATTCTTTCTTTTAGACATAAGTTTTGGAATTTCTCTATCCTTATGCAGGTGCATATTTTATTTTTTATACACCCTTGCCATTCAGGCAATGAAAACATAACAAAGAGACTTTTTTCTGATGAAGTAAAAGAAAATCATTAAAAAAACAATCTCCAATTCCATCTTCATTATTCATTTGAAAATCAATACAGACTGACCAGTGTAAAATTAATGCCAACATGGCCACTAGTGGAAAATTTATAATCAATTTTGATTAATACAAATTCTGCAATAGAAGTCAACATCTATAATTACTTTCAAAATATCCCTGGATATGTCGTTAATTAAGAAACTTGTAAATACATATTACAATACAACTGGACTCGATTTCATTATATTTAATCGAAAAATACTGAACAATGGAACAAATATTCAATTATTTCCTGAAAAATCCGCTACTAATGACCATATAATCAGGCTAAATGGATAAAATTTAAGCCTTTAAATTATCACATTTGGAGTCTATTGTTACCTATCCTTAGAAAAAGTCAATTACGACTCAATATTAGAATTTCATATTTCTGTTCCAATCTTACCCTTGCACCTGGCTAAATTACCATGGAAACATATTTAATTTCATATGATGTTTAAATTAAATCTGTTTTTCCACTTTTGGCCTTATAAATGGACAAAAGGATTGAAAGGCAAACAAACCAAATGAAATTTTTCTATGTTCAAATAAAAAAAACACATTTTAGATAATAAAAAAAAAATGTCAGGTTTTTATTTCTCATTTATATAAAGATGGTCAGCAATCAAGTTAACTGGAAATTTATATAAAAGGAACACATTGTTCTGTGAAAACAGAAAATTGATGCAGAAAAAAACCATGTATATTGACTTCATTTGAAAGCTGTTGTTATTCCTACAGTCTCTAAAAATTTGATGCACAACTTTAACTAAATTACCAGTATTAAATGACCATGGAATGTCAAAAATGTTTGTTAAAAATGAAAGTACAATAGTACTTTGGGAAAATGGTTAGATTTAAATTCTGTTCAATGAAACAAAACAGAAAAAAAAAAAACTTTGCTGACTGGTAAAAATCTTTTGTGACCTTGACTCTAATGACCAAATGATGATCTCATCTTGAAATACATGTAAATTTTGTTATTATAAATATTCATTAAAAGAACAACTCATCTGTTTGTAATTCATCATAAAAACCATAAAAATAGGTTTTTTCCTTTCATCTCTTATTTTAGCTGGACATTCCAAATCTAATATTAAATGTCATCCTCTCCAATAATTTCAAGAAATAAAATAAATGTAATTCTTCATTTTTGATCGTGGAACCAATAAAACACTAATTGAGATCTCCGTTTTGTAATCATCAAAAGGAAAGAAGAAATATGACTTGACAAATTATTGACCATTTTTATGACCATAGGCCCACAGGGGGTTTGGAAATGAGAAGTTTACATAAGATCTAGTAGTAAGACCTTTATATGGACAATTAGGTTTAAATACTAGGAAGGCAATCATATTTATCAGAGATCAATGTCATGAAGTCTAATTTAAAAATCTTCAAGTTCATTAGTTTTAGTACTGAAAATTGCTTAGTTTACTCAGATCAATTTGATCAGAACCATAAAATGTGACCACACTGGACAGCTGTCACAAACAGATTACGTATATAAGGGATTAATAGCTGTTACATGTATTAGTTTAATTATTGCATGAAATTTTCTCCAGTCTTATATATATAAAATTATACCACATGTCTAGCAACAGGCAGTCTGAGACAGCAAATTAACAGGAAAGAAGAATATATTTAATCACTCATTCAAAAAATTTACATTTTCCGGTATTACCGAGTCTGAGCATTGAACCCAAGAGCATATTTTGCCAACTAAAAACTGCTTTAATATGAAACAGTTATATGCTATTAGGCTTTTATATGGAAAGTTTCATGTCAAATCCCATTTCATCCAGAGATGCCAGTTATAGCCAAACACCTTTAAATTTATTATGTGTTTTACCATTGCAAACAATTACCATGGAAATAACACAACCAACTGCAGTCTCAATATTTAATTATTACATGTACCAGATGTACACATATGCTTAATTAATCATCCCTGTCTGTACATACAATAAAAACAAGGACAATACAGAAGGCAAATGCAATATCATAAAATATACAAATCTTAACTGTCAACAACTGCAAACATTTAGGTGTAAACTTGATAGTATGTAATACAGAAAGTGAGTGATTTATTTCACATTATTATATACCAGATCTGACTAGATTTCATTGTAAAATCATATACATATTGAGACAGTATATTACAAATGTATTTATAATATTATAACAGCTTAAATGAATTACCCATAATAAATTCAGTCACTGACTGTATATCCACTACTGGTAGCCTACACCTGACAGTAATGAACTGCCTGTAATAAATTCAGTCACTGACTGTATATCCTCTACTGGTAGCCTACACCTGACAGTAATGAACTGCCTGTAATAAATTCAGTCACTGACTGTATATCCTCTACTGGTAGCCTACACCTGACAGTAATGAACTGCCTGTAATAAATTCAGTCACTGACTGTATATCCTCTACTGGTAGCCTGAGATTGATTGCAGTATATCCACTACTGATACAAAAAGATTGAACAGATTTCTTTGGGATTTTTGTATTTCAACTGCTGTATTTACCATATCCCATCAACCAAATTTCAAATGCTACTTTTACCATATTCTGGCTTAAAACCAATTTCAACGGCTATCTTTACCAAATTTCATCTGGTAACCTTACATTGCTTGCTTGAATGGTGTTTAACACCATTTTCAGAAATTTTTCAGCTATATTATGGCATACAGGGGGAAGAAGGCATAGTACCCAGAGAAAACCCCTAAACTTCGGGAGGAAAACTGGCAATCCTTGTCAATTATGATAAGATTCAAGCACCCACCAAGACCCCAGAAACTTGCATAACTATTTTAACACTTCATGCCAAACATATTTTGTAGCTGTACCTTCTTGTATATCTTCTTCCTCTCCTGATGTTTCCTCTTCTGTACCTGATGATGATATACTGGCTGGGTCATCACCTGGACAAAAAATAGACATTACATCAAAGGAGGTCACTCGTTACACTGTATGTTTTATGTTACCTGGGTAATGTCTAAGCAAATCAGAAAATTCGTTTCCCTCTCCTTTTAAATAGGGCATGATCCTGCAACCACTAAGACAATAGTAAAATATCCTTTAATTTTTAAACAAAATTAATTATAACACATTAAAATTTTTTTTAAAAACTCTGTTGTCACTTTAGTCAGGGTAAGTTATCTTTAGCCGTTTATTGTGGTTTGTCAAACCATATTTGATACTGATGTTGAATGCCCAGAAATTCATACAGGTAACAAACTGAGAGGCCAGAAGCCAGAAGACATGAATCATTGTGCTTTAGCCATTGGCTGGATGGACTCAAAAGATGAACCAGAAGACATGAATTAAGATGAACCAAAAGACATGAATCAGTTTGCTTAAGCCATTGGCTGGATGGATTCATAAGATGAACCAGAAGACATGAATCAGTGTGCTTTAGCCATTTGCTGGATGGATTCATAAGATGATCAAGAAGACATGAATCAGTGTGCTTTAGCCATTGGCTGGATGGATTCAAAAGATGAACCAGAAGACATGAATTAAGATGAACCAAAAGACATGAATCAGTTTGCTTCAGCCATTGGCTGGATGGACTCATAAGATGAACCAGAAGACATGAATCAGTGTGCTTTAGCCATTGGCTGGATGGATTCAAAAGATGAACCAGAAGACATGAATTAAGATGAACCAAAAGACATGAATCAGTTTGCTTAAGCCATTGGCTGGATGGACTCATAAGATGAACCAGAAGACATGAATCAGTGTGCTTTAGCCATTGGCTGGATGGACTCATAAGATGAACCAAAAGACTTGAATCAGTGTGCTTTAGCCATTGGCTGGATGGACTCATAAGATGATCAAGAAGAAATGAATTAAGATGAACCAAAAGACATGAATCAGTTTGCTTCAGCCATTGGCTGGATGGACTCATAAGATGAACCAGAAGACATGAATCATTGTGCTTTAGCCATTGGCTGGATGGACTCGTAAGATGAACCAGAAGACATGAATCATTGTGCTTTAGCCATTGGCTGGATGGACTCATAAGATGAACCAGAAGACATGAATCAGTGTGCTTTAGCCATTGGCTGGATGGACTCGTAAGATGAACCAGAAGACATGAATCATTGTGCTTTAGCCATTGGCTGGATGGACTCGTAAGATGAACCAAAAGACATGAATCAGTGTGCTTTAGCCATTTGCTGGATGGATTCATCAGATGATCAAGAAGAAATGAATTAAGATGAACCAAAAGACATGAATCAGTTTGCTTCAGCCATTGGCTGGATGGACTCATAAGATGATCAAGAAGACATGAATCAGTGTGCTTTAGCCATTGGCTGGATGGATTCATCAGATGATCAAGAGGAAATGAATTAAGATGAACCAAAAGACATGAATCAGTTTGCTTCAGCCATTGGCTGGATGGACTCATAAGATGAACCAGAAGACATGAATCATTGTGCTTTAGCCATTGGCTGGATGGACTCGTAAGATGAACCAGAAGACATTAATCAGTGTGCTTCAGCCATTGGCTGGATGGACTCAAAAGATGAACCACCAGAACTGAATCAGTGTGTTTCAGCAAAGTCATGAATTGATTCATAAGATAAGTTGGAGGACCAATCAAACAACAGGGATCACCTGATAAAATTCTTCTGATTCTTTTCTTTGACATAATTTCTAAGTGTTCTAAACATCGTTTCTTCAGCTCTTCTAATGATAATTCCTGAAAATAATATAAATATTTTATTTTCTGTTAAGCAACCAGGAAGGTATTAAATTTTATATAGCTACATCAAACTTTTTCTTAGGTTTATATGTCTAGACAATTTCACACTACATTTATAGTAGAGAAAATGATAAAAAATAAGAGGAGTCCAACTAAATATACTTACTGAAATGATGAGCTGATACATTCATATGGATCACATGAGCTATTTATAATTTGATAAATTTGCATGCCCATAAAAACATTAAAAACTAGACAAACTGTGAGCAATCCTCACTAATTGATACCCTCATTCCCAATTTTCAAAACATCTGGGTAGAAAAGTGTAGAAGGAGTTGATTACACAAATGTTTTTCTACTGCAAACCCCAAATATCATTCCCATCAAATTGTAAAGTATCAGGTGCACAATGGCACTATGTGACTAATATTTTAGAAAGTTTTATCAAATTCCATTCAGTAGTGTAGGAGGAGTTGAGCATAATAGATGGGTACCCCCTTATGTCAATGACAAAGTCCATGTTTTTCTATGGGAAACCCCAAATGTCATGCTAATGAAAACTTTAAATATTAGGTGCACAATGGCACCATGTGACAAAGTTTCATTAAATTCCATTCAGTAGTGTAAGAGGAGTTGCGCATAAGATGGGTACCCCTTTATGACAATGACAAAGTCCATGTTCTTCTATGGGAAACAACAAATATCATTACGATCAAAATGTTAATTATCGCTATTTTGCAGTATTTTCCTTTGATCTTTGTGTGCGATATTATTCCATCTCACTCTACTAGCATGAGATAGGCCCATCTCAGCTCGCTGTCAAGACGTCGTTAAGTAAACACTGTGACGTCACAATGTTACAAAACAGTGATAAACATATTATTTACGCTTTATGAAACTCGATGCATTTTCTCGTCATCTCATCTCAGGGCTATCGATCTTCGATGAGATATGGACGAGAAAACGCATCTCGTTTAAAAAAACGTAAACAATCTATAAATATCAGGTCACGACGGCACTATATGACAAAGATTCCGTGTAAGTGTCATCAAAATCCATTCAAGAGTGTAGGAAGAGAAAGTGTAATGGACAGACGGAGGGACCTCCCCCCCTCCCCAACACCTTACTAAAGCGAGGGTATAATAAATTGCCATGAACTTGTTTTAGAATTTTCTAAATAAATGAATACATGTACAAAAAAAGCAAAGGACCTGAAAATGACTGCAAAGACAGCAGTGGATCCAGATATGGGAGAGTAAGCAGACAGCAATTTTTGGGGGTTGGTTTACAGTAAAACAATTGAATGAAGAAAGACATGACCACAATGAAAAGTCATTTTGCCAAATACATGAAAGTTCCTCAGGACTATTAGGCTAACAAATAAAAATTTTACTTGTATCAGTAATGAGAAGACAAATAACTGTACTAGAGGCTAAGTTGCATTACACCTAAAACCACTGTCCTTTCAAGACAGGTGATCTGACAAAGTGATCATTGTTATTGTCTTATTACATTCAAAAGGTAGTGTTTCATATATAATTTTCACAGCACTGTCTGCTCTTTGAACAGCGATCAATACTTCAAAGATAAATTAATACTTTAAATGATAAATATATCAAGAAAAAAGTCTTAGAACAAAGCATTCTAACCAAGCTTAATTGTAACTGAGTTTACAAATGTGACTGAAAATTTTATTTTATTATTTGTGTTGTTGATGGAACAATAAGCTTGCTCTAATCTATTTCACATTTGTGGAAAAAAAAACATCAAATCAAATTGTAATTTTAAGTAAAACTGGCTGTTTTTATAACAAAGGTTTGCCATTACAGTCTCAACATTCTTAAGTCTAATCTCCAGGGAACAAATAGATGTTTTATAGGGCTTAAAAAATATTCAGCTGATTTCAATTATAGATTTAAAACTTGTAATTCCATTTTTTTCAACATTGGAATATGAAAAACAAATTTATGACCCAATTTCCCTATGTGAAATGATATTTTTATTGATGAATCCATATGTTTTGTGTTATTGTCATCCCAGGGAACGATTTGAGAAAAAATAATTTACATATTGCACATTTCTGACTCAAAATTCTTTCAATTCTACTTTCATCCATTCAACCCATTTCCGTCAAATAAATCAAAATATTTGTATAATGTAAGCACATACTGTTTATAAAAATGCAAATTGGCAAAGGAACATATGTTGAACTTCGAAGATAATTTCCGTTCAGCTTTTTAAAACTGAATACACATTGGTTTCACAAACTGTAAACAGCCTGTAGGTTTGAATAAGCTTTGTAGAGATTTTTAAACTTGAAAACAGATGGTTCATAATAAACTTATATTTCAAATATTATAAGCTCTTGACCTAAAATCATTACATTTTGATTTATTCTGCCAGAATACCCTATACTCTAAGATTTTATTTTATTGAAAGTACCAAGCTACAACAAAACGCATCATCAGGGCAGGGAATACTGAAGCAAATGTAGAGTCAAAATTGTGTTTTATTTTTATTAACATTCTATCTTTTCATCTTGAAACTATTTATTTTATTAATTACTGCTGCTCTTCAATTGGCCCCTCTAACAAGTCATATACTTTGGTATGAGTTATTCATGCAATAAACATCGTTAAGTACTTTGATATTTACAGAGAAAACATGAATTTCATTTCTTTTTCATAACCTGAATCAAATCTGTTTTAATTCTAAGAATAACAAAATTGTTCAAATTAAACAGACTTTTACCTGATGATACATAATAAGCTAATTTATGTGAAAAAAAGTAACATATTGTCACTGTATCATATTAATTCTATCAAGAGGTATTTTTTCTTAACATTTAAACCTATGCATTAAAAACTTTAAGACAGGTGTGATTTTACAGGAAAAAATCGTTGATTACCAATAATACTTTTTCTTCTGACCCTGACTGACCTTTAACACAATTTAATACTACAATATATCATCATAATTTTTTTTTCCAAATTATGCTACATGATTGATGGTTATAAAACTAAGAACATACTTCTACATAATAACTATGATTGACACTCCATATACTTTACAATTAATAAGACATAAAAACAAGAGATTTTCATTAAACCCATGTATGGTATGCATGTATGAATTGGTTTTAACACTTGTGGTTTGTTTTGAAAACAACTTTCTTTTCCCTCTAAATAAAAATAAAGTGTAAAATGTAATGGAAAAAAGGCTTAAAACAAAAACATGGTTTTAGTAACATCACAACTTTCACTTTGATTTTTTATAAATAAACATGAAAAAATAAAAGGAAGTGTTTTTAATGACAACTGTCAACACACATTGTATGAATGAAAAGAGCCAATAGTAGATAAAGATGTTTTGAAAGTTTTAATTCTAACAGACCCCTGCCTCCAGCAATCTGTCAACAAGGAGTCAATGTTATGTCACAACATGGATATCTAATTTTAAGCATTCCCATTTTTAAGATAAACTAGAGGCTCCCAGGAGCCTGTAATCGCTAACCTGGAATCCAAATGACTTAAACTATATTAAAATTTTTGAAATTAACAATTTCAGTCTAGTTGTTATAGCTTTTAATTTACTGTGCAAAAACTAAACATTTCTTCAAAAAATTTGTTAAATACAATAACTCCTATAAGGTGCCATCGACAATTTCTGAAAATTAAATGGTTTTTAGGCATTGTCCTTTAGGGTACTTTAGAAATTTACAGTTTTACTCTACTATTAGGTGCGTTATAGACTAATTTATAATTAAAAAACTGTTCATTTGTCCAAATTCATATTGAAAGGGCAATAACTCCTATAAAGAGTCATCTTGCAATTTTGGACTAAGAAATCATTTGTAGGGCTTCTATTGCTGATCATTTGTGCAATTTACAGTTTTAATCTAGCTACTATAGTTTTCAAGTTACAGGACAAAAATGGAAAATTTCATAACAAAATTGTCATTTAAGGGCAATAACCCCTATAAGGAGTCATCTGACAATTTCAGACCAATTAAATGAATAGGGTTTTTATTTGCTGATCATTTTTGCAATTTATTATTTCACTCTAGCTGTTATGGTTTTTAAGTTACAGATCAAAAACGGAAAATTTCATAAAAAATTGCAATGTAAGGGCAATAACTCCTATAAGGAGTCATCTGACAATTTCAGACTTAATTGTAATTTGTAGGGCTTGTATTGCTGATCATTTTTGATATTAACTGTTTCACTCTAGCTGTTACAGTTTTTAAGTTACAGGACAAAAACGGAAAATTTCATAAAAAATTGTCATTTATGGGCAATAACTTATTTAAGGAGTTGTCTGACAATTTCAGACCAATCAAGTGAATTGTAGGGTCTTCATTGCTGATCATTTGTGCAATTTACAGTTTCAATCTAGCTGCTATAGTTTTCAAGTTACAGGACAAAAACGGAAAATTTCATAAAAAATTGCCATTTAAGGGCAATAACTCCTATAAGGAGTCATCTGACAATTTCAGACTAATACAGTGAATTGTAGGGCTTGTATTGTTGATCATTTTTGCTATTTACAGTTTTACTCTAGCTGTTATAGCTTTAAAGTAACAGGACAAAAACGGAAAATTTCATAAAAAATTGCAATTTAAAGGCAATATCTCCTAAAAGGAGTCGACAATTTCAGACTTACATAGTAATTTGTAGGGCTTGTATTGCTGATCATTTTTGCTATTAACAGTTTCACTCTAGCTGTTACAGTTTTTAAGTTACAGGACAAAAACAGAAAATTTCATAAAAAATTGTCATTTATGGGCAATAACTTATTTAAGGAGTTGTCTGACAATTTCAGACAAATCAAGTGAATTGTAGGGTCTTCATTGCTGATCATTTGTGCAATTTACAGTTTCAATCTAGCTGCTATAGTTTTCAAGTTACAGGACAAAAACGGAAAATTTCATAAAAAATTGCCATTTAAGGGCAATAACTCCTATAAGGAGTCATCTGACAATTTCAGACTAATACAGTGAATTGTAGGGCTTGTATTGTTGATCATTTTTGCTTTTTACAGTTTTACTCTAGCTGTTATAGTTTTAAAGTTACAGGACAAAAACGGAAAATTTTATAAAAAATTACCATTTAAGGGCAATAACTCATATAAGGAGTCATCTGACAATTTCAGACCAATAAAAGTGAATTGTAGGGCTTTTATTGCTGATCATTTTTGCCATTTACAGTTTCACTCTACCTCGTATAGTTTTCAGGTTATATTGTAAATACCAAAAATTTTGTCAAAAATCGTCAAAAAAGGGCAATAACTCCTACAAGACGCCAATACACAACTTCGCACTAATAGCAACTATTGTAGGCCTTAATGTGCTGATCAATTTGAAGTAACGGTTTTCTCTATAGCTTTTATAGTTTTTTAGATAATGATCAAAAACCTGTGTTGACCCCCATGTTCTATTTTTAGTAACAGCGGCCATATTTGTCTGTTGATCAACAACCTGGGTACAAACTTGAAACTAGGAACCCTAAGATGATTGTGGCCAAGTTTGAAAAAAATTGGCCCAGTGGTTTCAGAGGAGAAGATTTTTGAAAAAGTTTACGATGGACGACGGACGCCAAGTGATAGCAAAAGCTCACATGGACCTTCGGTCCAGGTGAGCTAAAAAGACAAACTGTTACCTATAATGCCCAGCCTAAACAAAAAACAACTGAAGAACTTTGAGGGTTTCAGTTAGATTAAGTACATAAAAAGGACTCAAGTCCATACAAGCTACAATATGAGGCTGTAATTTGTTGAAGCAAAATGGTAAATTACAGAACAAAAGCAGTTCTCTTACACTCAAAAGCATTAGCAAACAAAATGGCTGCACCAAAGTACAAGAAAGCAATAACATTCAGTTTCTAACAGACTTACAATTATTTTTAGTCTTCACTAACTTTAACATATATAAAGATTTATGCTTGCTGATTTTTGAATATTCCAAATAATTTATGTTTAAGAGTGAAGCAAATTTCTCAGAATATGACATATCACGAACCAACATAGGTGTAGGAAGGCACTGTTAAAACTTTGCATGATAATTAGTGACTTTAAAATGGATTCATAAACCCCATCTTGACAAGCCATCAGTAACTGTCTACAGGCTCAATGTGCCCATAATGAGGTCCGACTAAAATTGTCATGCCTAATCATCACATCAACCTACCCACACATTTCTGTTTTAAAAGCACTGATAGTAGTGGACAGGTCTGAACAATTACAAAAAAATTTCCTGTCATGAATGTCGTAAACTAACTTTAATCAATAGTAGCAACTCAAAATCTAATCTACATATAAATGAAAGGACATTCAGTTAGCTTACAAAAACAATACGACCTTTACACTTAAAGCTGTCCAAGAACTAGTGTCAATTTTCAAAACCCAATATTGGTAAATGTACACACTCTAGGAGAACCATTTCAAACATTTTCTAATTAAATTTTGTCTGCGAGCCTGCGGTCATTTGGCTATTTTTTCATACTTTGTTTCAGTCTGTTATCTGAGACAAAGCTGTCTGTCCATGTCATTAGGATAAGTCCAAATTGATATTAGAAACAAATTGCTTCTAAAATGCTAAATTATCGTTAAACATAAATGACAGGTTTGGTCATCTTGAATAAAGAATTTTATAGTTTTTTAGAAAATAATTTGGCGGAAATGGAACATTAGTAAAAATATATTAAAACTGATAAAAATTTTATCTGATTTTCAACTTAATGTTGTGATATATAGTCGCTGATTGGTAATGAAATTAACAATATTGTTCTATTGGTGAAAATTGCTTGTAGACCTCCACCCATAAAGACAATAACAACTTTGTGGTGAACCCTACCTTAACTACATCAGGGATGTACCTCTGTAAGGATGGCCCTCGAAGGCAGTGGAACAATTGTTCATTCATCTCCTGACGTTCTCTTATATAGTTACCAATAGGTTGAAGGTCTATTTCAAGATCAAGATCAGAATCCTCATCCTCGTTTTTACTTTCCTGTGACAAAAAAAAAGAGACCAGAATGTTATACAGATAAAGAGAAATCTTTCCACTTATGCAAGGCCAATAGAATGTTTTAACATGAATGTGGCATTAAAAATCATTTATAACATAATAATTAAATTTAATGTTTGCAAATATTTGTTAATGGCGAACAAGGTTAAAAGATTCTAATTTATAATGAAGTCAAAAAGGGCAGTTTCATTTTCAAAAATGACTCAATCAAACTGGCATAACCTAATGTAATCTCCATATGGTAATAAGCAATCAGACAATGTTTCCAGCACTTCCCAACTGAATAATAAAAAGTGAAAACAAACTTTTTGATGTATTGCAATACCTTCTTCAACATAGTGTTAAGACATGGGAATCTCAATATGGTAACAGTAAGCATGCACAGTTTTTTTAATAATATGTATTATAAATGTAGGGATGTTTCTGTGGATTTATTACTAAAGAAATTTTTGTTTTTATGATGTATATACCTGGAAAAAAGTTAAGAAACACCTAGCTTTTTTTGAAGTCATGCGTATGCGAACACCTTTGGACTAATATTGGACTGCCATTTTTTAAAATTTGTATAGCAAACAAAAATATGAAATGTTGGGCACAATGAAACAACATTTTAACCAAAAAACTCATTATTTTATTTACATAACATTTCATCAAAATATGGACAGTCTTTGCTCTTTCACGTAGTCTTTAAAAAGCATTGTCACAAAATGCTCCAAACTGTTATTTAATTGTCCAATCACACTCGAAAACATCAATGATAACACCAAATTGATAATTATCCGTCGAAAGGTCAATATCCGGTATATCCACCATTAGCATGAATGACTGCTGCAACCCTGCATAGCATACTGCCAGTAAGGCGTCTAATTTGTTGAAGCATTATCTGTCGCCATTCCAGGTGTAACTGAGCTTCTAAATATTGCAAGTTCAGTGGAGGAGGTTCCAGAGCTTGTAATTGCCTACCCAAATGATCCCATATATGTTCTGTTGGGTGGAAATCTGGACTTCTTGCATGCTACAGAAGAGTGGTCACAGCGTCGTTCTCCAGATATGCCCTTACAGCCCTGTAACAATGAGGTCTAGCATTGTCATCCATGATCAGCCATGAAAGCAGGTCTTGACTAACAGGTGGTTTTCAAAATGAGGCACAACTACAGGTGTAAGCATGTCCCGGGTGTACTTTTCGCCATGAAGATTGCATTGGTTGTTACCAGATCCTGTTTGTAATCATGTGAGATACAAACCCACACCATAACTGCGCCCCCCCCCCCCCCCCCACCAAATGGCACTGTTGGAACTATGTTTCTTGGCATGTAATCTATGTGCCTCCAAACATGGGTTCGCCCATCAGTTACATGGAGTAAAAATAAACACTCATCTGCCAGTGTATTTTTTAGTTGCCAGGTTCTAAGATTCTAATTTTGTCTTGCTCTGCACCGGGCCAACCTGTCCAGATAACGAACTGGTTACCATTGTTACTTGAGACAAGGGCTTGCTGCAAACATTTTCACCTAACAAATCTACCAAGGTTCCTATCTTCTCATTGGGTTATCAGAGATGGTCGACCAGATCGGGAACGGTCTTTAACATGGCAGCGTGTTTTCTGACAAAACAACTAATGAATTTATAATGATAGCCATGTCCTATTGCCTTATAAGACCTACCAGTGGAATGCATGCCGATGATTTGCCATCTCTGTGCTTCTGATATCCGCCTCCTTGCCATGCTTACTTTAAATGATTTGGAAATTAGAAATTTTGAATTTAAATACGAAATGTTGCATGAAGAAATAGTGCACTTTGGAAATATGGAAATGTTGCATGAAGAAATAGTGCACTTTGGACGTGATTAAGGGAGCAAGCTTCAACTGGAGAGAAAATCATGCTTGATTAAAATTTCACACCTATGAATATTTAAAGAATTTATTTAATAACATGTTGAGCCATTTAATTTACATGTTAGGACGACATGATTTTACCTGACTACAATTCCTGGGTCATAAACAGTTAACATTCAAGTTAGGACAATACATTAACATACTGGTCCTGGGTCCTGGACCATGAAACTTTAAGTATGGACCATCTGATCTTACCTGTCTAACAACAACAGGGCAATAAATTGTATGAAGGCACGGGAGGCAATAGTCTCCTCTAGGTAAAAAAAACAAACAGAAAGTGGGGTGAATATGGCTTTTTTGTCAATATTCCTCAATCAAATAGGGTCTGAGCCCTCCCTTCTGGACCTTCTGCCTCTTTTTCTGTGCAGCAGAATGTATGGCCCAGAGCAATCATTCTATATAGATGCTCAACTGATCTTACCTATCTAGCTGTCTCTAAAGCAGGAAATAGAAACATTTTTTAATGCAGTTTTTACAATAAAAAATGAATTTTCTCTAGTAAATGTTGTGTGTGAGGAGCTACTGGTCAAACTTGACCTTTGATTTAAGCAATGCTTTAATACTGCATACAACTAAACAGACTAACTTTATTTTCCCCATTGCTTAAAAACAGTTACAAACATATATGTTCTAGTCTTAACCAAATCAGCATAAAATTTCTGACTATTGAGTCTTGTTATACTGGTTTTAAAGGCCAGTTCATTCTTAAACAAAGTAACTACACTCTAATTAAATAAGATTTTTCATGTGGAAAATTTCTCTCTTGGACAACTTAATATTTGATCCGTTAAAAAAACGTGATTCGATGGAAGTGAGTTTTATTTTTTCAATCAATCAAGTTCAACTGATCAAGGTCAGACAATGCTGGGTTTCTTTAATTAAAGTCATTCTCATCAACACATTTAAATGGACTGTAAACCATTTAACTATTTTACAAAGTTTTGTATTGATATCAATAATCTACTGATCCAGAAACATCACAACTTAACGGTTTTAACAAATCTCTTCTTTCCATTTGCCCATTTGAACTTTTTGATTAAAAGTCATTTTTTTACACTTTTTCAACATCAATTAATTCTGCTGTGATTTATAATTCAAATAAAATCAATTTTTATGTACTTTTGAAAATAACATCTCTATATGCAAATTGAAACTCTTTTATACTCTCTGTGAATATTTATTAAATTTTACATTAAAGGCAAAACCTAACATTTTTGATGAAAAAATGAATCACAAAGACCGTCCATTTTATATTCCCAGGACGACAGAGGAAATTGGGTTTAATAAAAATGTCTTTAAAATCGTGCTGGGTACAAATTAAAATTTATCAACTTCCCAATAAATCTACAAATTAATCGTCAATTCAAAGCTAAAAAATTGAATACACATCCATCGATCTTTTTTCATTGTTATTTCATTTGAAATCCCCCCTGATTGGAATATCAAATTTTTTTAATCATCATAATGGCTTAAATTATTTGTTTTTATTAATCTTTTATCTCAATAAAAATTCCATTCTTGTGGCACCTTAAAATAACCAATTTTAATTTGGAGTTTTATTAAAGTTTATCAAGAGCAATAAAAACGTCATACAGAATTTTCAATTTGTGAAATTGTTAATAATCATTTTACATCAAAGGCATCCTATGGAAACAATGGGATTCTTAAATACCAAGTAAAAAAATTATAACAATTACAATGCTAGAAAACAGCTTTTAGATGTGAATTATAAAGAACATAACATGAATTCTAGAAGAAAAGAAGCATATCATTTTTAAACTAATCCTTCATCACATTACTTCACAACTTTCTATGTAATTTTATTACGGTTTTATTGCCATTTGCACATCCTACATAGAAAAAAGTACAATCTGTCTTCAGAAACAAATGGCATTATATTACAAACATATGTACCCTCCTTTAAATGGGATTTATCACATTTTAGACTCAAAATTAGTATTTACAGATTCATATATGACAGTATATAATTGTCAAAATCAATGAAATGGTTTATATATTTCTAAATCTATTCTCTTAACTTTACTATACATATTGTTTACCCATTGAAAAAGGGTGTAAGGAAGATTATTAAAGGACAAGTCCAATTTCATTACATATGATCCCTGGGCTGTTTCAAAATCAATTTCAGGACAGTTCATTCAAAATAACAAGATTACTGTAAGAAATTTATCTGTTTTGTTTGAATGGTGTTTAATGCTACTTTCAGCAATTTTACAGATATATCATCCTGTTCACTTTTTATTAAGAAGGAAGCCTGAGTACCAGGAGAAACTCCTGACCTTCAGTAGGAAAATTGGCAATCCTTGTCAATAAAAATAGGAGTCGAGCACACCCTGTCCACAGTGAGACTTGAATCCAAAACCTCAGTGTTGACAGACCACATGATCAATTGGCCATCAAGGTCACTGCAGGAACATACTAGATATCAGTGAGAGGTATTCATCTCTGTGGGCCCCACTGACATTGATGGCAAAGTTCAAGGTCAAAGGTAATCAACCATGGTATGTGACACCTCATCTTGACAGTATCTACCCACATACCAAATACCAGAAGATCACCTCAAAAGATAAGAAAGTTACAGTCTGGACATGATTATTGACATTCAGACAGACTAAACAATATAGGGCAGTGGGACAGGGCCCTAATAAGTCATTTTTATCCAAAAAAAACCCACATTGCAAAAGGAAAACCTTCAATGGGAAGGACAGACAAATGAACAGATGAATGAACAAATGAACACACAAAAAATGAATAAGTTGAACAAAACTATAAAAATATGACCAGCAGACATCTTTAATGTTTATGTGGAGAATGTGGTCTGTGTACTATGAACTCATTATTACTTGTTGGAAGCTAATTTTCATCGATTTTTCAGGACATACAAACCATGAATTTTAGTATTCAGTAAAATAAAATTTTGATATTTTGGTACAGAATAGCTGCTTGAAAGAATTCCTTCTAAATGCCTACATAAGACCTCTTTGTTCTAAACATTCTGATTTCTTATCATTTAACTGGCTATGATTTTGTGAATGCACATATATAAAGAAAATTAAAACAGGTCCATTAAAATTAAACATGGCTTTGCACATCACACAATAGAAACAATGCATACTTTTCTTTTTTTACTGTCCTTCTTCTTGGGCTTTTTTGATTTCTTCACATTATCTTTTTTCCTTTTTCTTTTCTTCTTGGGTTCATCAAGGTCTCCTTGAGTGGAATCTGCAACCATTTTGGCAGCACTCATTTTGTCCTGTCGAAAAACCATATTTTGGGGTTAAATTTTTGGCTACAGTGACAATTTTGTGACATATGCTATCAAACTATAACAGATTAAGGTTTGTATGAGTTTAATTACAATACACCAGCTGATATATTAAACACTGTTATGACTTACTCATAACGAGCTTGGCTAGATGTCAACATACCTATATAAACTGCTCTCGAACTATGCACGAACTATGCATGGTGTATATTCCTTGCAACAGCAGGTTAAATGGCGTCTTCTGGCTATTCCAACATTTTAAAATGACCTATTCTGGCTATTCCAACAAGCTCAGAACGATAGACGTTGTTATTGTGTAATGTGTTGTTTTAGTAATTAATTTTCCAGGTAAATTTTTTTTAAATGTAATTTTATCTGTTAATTTTATTATAAAAAACAAGGATTTTTATCTTCAAACCAAATTTTGAATTAACACATTGCTTCTCAATAAAATTAAATGAGTCACAATGTACACACAATATAATAACGGGGTTAAACTAACCAGGGATCAGTAAAAATTTCAATAACAACTAAATACAGTTAAGTAGTCAACTCAAAATTGAATTTTTAAGTCTTTAATCAAGGTGATAAGAATAAAGAAAATAGAACTTTGATTTTGATGAAAGCATTAATTTCAGGTTAGCTCATGATCAGGTTAGACAACTGTAAATAATTAAAATTCCTAATTACAATTAACCTGTGGTTATGTTTGTTATTGAATATTTTAACATGACAATATATCAAGAATCTACTAAATTGATGTTGCTGACCTGAATCTTTGACATTTCTGTAGTTATTTTAAAGTAGACTTTTTGATTAATCCCAGCTCTAAAATTTTCTATTTTAATGTCTTGTTTAATTTTTTTTTATTCTAAATGTATACTGCATCCTGGAGGGAACACCAGGGTAAAAAGAACTACGGTAATTGCACAAATACACAAATTAAGGATGATAAATCTGACATGCTCTGTTAGAGAAGTGCCAGACTTCTGCATGCAAGAGACCCAAAGAGCAAGCATAAAAGAAATTGCACATTTTTATGTGGTTTTGGGCAGGAAGGGAACAGATACAAGAGTTACTGGTATGAAACCTTAAAATATTTTAAAACCAAGTTACACTAAGTAATGTCTTTAGTCATAACCAAACTTGAATCCTAATTGCTGGCACACAAGTGATCAATAGTTTTTGATTGTTTGAATGGTGTTTGAACCCACCTTTCAGCAATTTTTCAGCTATTTCATGGCGTCCAGTTTTTATTGGGGGAGGACATTAGATAGTAACTACTATAACAACTACAACCCAAACAATTAGAACTATGTGTATATTTCAATTTATTTATTAAATTCCATTCAGTAATGTAGTACAAGTTGCACTTAAGAGAAAGTGTAACGGACAGACTGACAGGAGGATGGACACCCCCATCACTATACACCCCCTTCCCCCCCCTTTACAGCTAGCAGGTATAGTAAGTTTTTGTTTGTTATTTAAATCATTGAAATTTTTATATTCATTCATTAGTTATGAAACATATTTTTGCTGATTTTGTTAACATAAAAGAAAAAGTGGGTTTCATCTTTTTATATAGACCTCCTAACTACTGATCTCAGCTGCTTGATGATTCATCACAAAGCAAGAAAAAACAATAGACATACGAAGGTCAATGTCTTTTAAATGTTTATTGAAAAATCAGCTATAAACATATAAATAATGTTTACAGACATGGGTCAAACTCCACTATTTATGCAGAAGCACAGTTTATATTCTCTACAGTAAAGAAAACTCATTATATAAAAAAGAAATCATGTCAAAATTTAGAAATTGATCTAAGCACCACTAATGTATGGCATGTTAAAATCATTAAATCCCAATGGAGGATAAATGCACTCAACTGACAAGTGCTTTCTTCATCTTAAATTTCGTTCAATTCCCCAAAATATTAAAATGCCAACAAAAAACTATAGTTTTAAAAGGCCAGTTTAATTGTGTAAAATTGTTTAAGTATAGTTTAATCATCAACAAGAGGCTTACATAGTCATAAATAAAACAGTATAAAAGTCCACACAACAACTACCATAGAAATTTGTGTTTAAAAAAACATCATGATATATAAAAACCTACTCGCTCATAGTCAGTAAACATCCTTAACTATTGACTTGTGAAACTATAAGGGCACTTATTTTGACATCACATATCAAGTAGATTCAGAGCTAACTAAGGAAAATCTTCAATTGTCCAAGTTGTGTGGTCCTCATTGAAATCATATACATAAACTCACATTGTAAATTAACTATTAACATAACAATTTGCTATTGGCAGGGGAGGCAACTGTGTAGTTTGAGGTAAGCACCAGAGTTGTCTGCCCGATATGTCTATAAAGGATGTTCAATTGTTAGTTACTGTATGTAGGAAAAATAAAAAAATAAAACAATAACTGCCATCTGATGAAGCAATCATCACATTTTTATATTGTGAGTCTACTATATTTATCAACTTGATACTTGTCTTGTCAGCCTGTTTTTTTTCTCTAACACTCATGCACATAAGCTCTTAACATGTAATGATATTGGTTAAAATTAAGACTTCATGTGTTATAGTGCTAACAGGCTGTTATGTAAAACATTCATATACAAACAAAGAATAAGCTGGTATTATGAATGACGAAAAAAAGTGTCAGAAATTCTAGAGTAAGTGTAAACTGTAAAACAATCAACAACAATAAGAATTTTTTTTATGTTTAAAAACGACCAAAAATATTCCCTTTGCCAAAGTAGGAAACATGTAATTGTAGCAGACATTTAATTTCCCTAGACATAAATATGTCCGAGTTTTTTTGTAGACTGAATTCAATATTAACCCAGGAGTAAAATGTTTGATATACATTAAAGAACTGTTTTAGAAAAACATTTGAATTTTTCATGAACACAATGGAAAGCATTATGTATAATTTCCTCCACCAACCCTCTCAAGTTTTCAATGAATACTAAAGTCTAAGGCTAACTGTCGCAAACATTTTAAACAAATGCAATCAAATTTTTCATTAAGATTGAAATTTAATTTTGCAAGCATTTGAAAGCCATGATAAGGTTTATGTTGTCGTAGCTAATGGTCTGTTGTTTCCGTTGCGCCTTGATTATTACATGATTTAGGACGGTACTATCAAATTTAATGGTTTAGTTTTACATTTAATCCAAGATGCATACAAATGATAATAGTAATTGGTCAAATAGCGCATAAAAATTTATTGGTATCAAATATCAAATTTTCTTAGATATTAGAGTGGGCTTCATTTTAGCAATTTCTGTACCCAAGCGTTATGGGAAGAACTTCGTGCTAGCAATTTACAGTTTCAACAATCGATGGGTTTAGTAGCTGCAGATGTTTGTTTGATTACAGTAATGCTGCAATCTGATTAGGTTAAAATCTGAAGATTAGTCAAAACTGTCATTATTTTAATAAATTTTAGTTCAACTGATAAAATTTAATGAAAATAAACTGCATTGTTGCAACAGAAATGGTTATTGCAATGAAGAGATCAATAATTTACTCCAAGGAAATGGCTAGAAAACATGTCCCGTAGAAATGACTCATGTCAAACAATGAAAATTTTAATTTAGACAATTTATCAAAATTTTCGTTAAATCACACAATGCATCATTTTAGCTGTCACAAACAGTGGAAACTGAAATCCTAGAGAAAAATTCCAAGCTTTAATAATTTATAGCACTAACAGCCCGTGGCTAAACTTAAAAAAACTCTTTTAAATTATCAGATTTTAAGCCGGAAGTTCTGTAACAAAGAAATGACAGAAAACAGTCTTGTATTTTACATCATAATCAGTACAATACATGACAAGAACAAACTAGCTGAAGAAGTGTTTGCAACATAAATTTTTAGATTTCTCCAAATATACTCTATACATTCATATTCAATGACCTTAAACCTAAAATATCTCTGTATTTTAACATTTATTTGCTCTTTAGATACTTTCAAGCACTTTTGGGAAAGTCCATGTAATATTAATTTGTTATGTCTTTTTGCTTGTTCCATTGTGCTCCACTCAAGAAAAACATAACACTTTTATCAAATGTGGAATATCCTCTGGTCTTTCCCACAGACATATGTAGGAACCTATAATATTGTACATTCTTGGAATAATATGTTTCAAGACAAACTTCTCCATATGTTTAAAATTTTGATAGTATGAACCTGCCATTAACATAATTTATTGACCAGATAAATGAATAAACACAAATGGTAAAGACCAGCAGAAAAAGAAAGCAGATTGATTGATTGAATGGTTTCTTAATATCCTGCTTGTATATTCAGGGCAAGAACAAGTTAACAATCCATAAATCAATTAGGGAAAGATGATGGAGTCATGCCAGGAAAGGAACAGTACAAAAGTATAGAGGGCTTGGTTAGAATGGAGAATTTAGCCTTTGTTGCTGCCATAATGAGACTACTTATTTTCAATACTACCTAAGGAATAATTAACAAGCAAGAAGCATGGCCCTCTCCAAACATGGCACCCAATATTGTCCTTGTCTGCTATTCATAATAATTCCCTAGAGGACACATGGGACGGCTATGTAGGTCAAGCCTTGAGAACCATCACTATTACCCACAGAATGGCAAGATTAATATAACTTGTCAGCATGTTCATTGTCCATAAACTTAATTTTTATTAATCGGACCTTAAAGAAAAATGTCCAAAACTTAACCTAGAAAGTTTGCTGTAGTAGCATTTTAACTAATAATAAATACAAATCTTGCAAGTAGTTTTTGGCTCTTGTATTCTTCAGTAAAGTTTTTCATTCCAGGAACCTGTATGTACTAACATTATTTCAATTATTAATAGTGTAACAAGAAAAATTGTGTTAATTTAATAAGAGGTATTATTTACAGATTATTTCCCCCATCTTAAAACCAGATAATTCCTTTAATACTTTTAAAACTTTTAAGAAAAGCAATGCAACTCACATCCCTTGGGAAATTTCTTTCCTTTTAAATTTTTATCAGTTATTCATCAAGATCTTAATGAAATCTTCATGCAAAAAAAAAGAAAAAAAGAAATTACCAACATCTGACAAGACAAATTCTTCGTTATGTCAAATTTACATATGTCTAACAGAGAATGTAATGTCTAGGAAATGCCCTCTAGAGGACTCTATAACATTTTATTTTTCATTAAAAAACACAGGAGACCTGGATTTTAATTTGGTTCTAAGCAATTTCTTTATTTGGCTCAACCTTGCAAATGACAGACGTACCATCTTAATTTGTCTTATGTAATGAATTAGATAACAAACTGTTTGCTTTCTGGAGTGTTTCATGCTGGCTAAAGATATATTTTAATATCAATAGAATTAAAGAAATTAAGAAATAACAGATCAAACTGTGTACAGAAGAATTAAATTCTAGCTTGGAATTTCACAGCTAAACCTTTGTTTCTGTAAAAAAATATTTAAAACTTCATAAGTTCATAACACCAGACTATTAAAATCTGATCTAATTTTATATCATATGAACCAGTAAACATTCTGAAATGTTGTCCCAAAGCACATGTCCACATGTATCATACCTGTAACAAGAGGCTATGCATACAGAGCCTATGATGAAACAAAATTGTCACTTTTTGACATCTTTTTATTTCAAAAACAATTAAAGATAGGGAAAAAAAACATAGTTTGGCTCCTTTTTTCCAAAATGGTTAAGGCCATGATAACGATTGACAATCTCAACCTTATCTGTGTTTCAGGAACCATACAGGTAAAAAATGAAAAGCAGTCAATTAGATCAGAATGTAGAGCTGTCCAACAATGACAATGTGTCTAATGACATTTAAAAAACTACCATTGTAGAAACAGTACTGGCAGAATTTTGTTTTGTGCCAGCTCATCGTGGCCTAACAGGAGGACAGTCTTGTCAGAGACTTGCTTTACATCCTGTTTCTAAGCTCTTCATTTACATCATCTAAATCCCCATCAACAAATTACTTAAAATTAGGGATCTAAAATACTTAAAACTCATATAAGATCTAGAAGGAAATAAATGTAATAAAAGTAGAGAAAAGGATTTAATTTTATACACCTAATAAAAGTTCAAATAAGATCTAAATTATACTGTAACATATGGTCAAATATAAGCTATTGTTCAAGGTCAAATATAAAATTGAATATTCATCTGATGATATTTTACGGAGAAATCTAATGTGAAACTAACTACACAAAACATCACTGAGATGGACAATATTCAATTTCACAAAGCCCTATAAGTGGTTTTATCAGCGTTTCTTCATCAAGCTTTAAAAAATCTCTTAATTGATGCTATGGTCAGCAGTTTGTGGCTATACATAGAAAGAACAAATTAAATTTTTTCTCCGTTACAAAACGTCTCCGATATATTGACTGGAAGTCCATTTAAGTCTCTAACATTCAAAATAACACGGTTCTTAATTAACGGCTTCACTACCAGCATGAAATCTAATTTGAGTGACCATTTGAAAATGTCAATTTCTAGGAAAAGAAAAAAAATCCTTTATGACTAATTCTGTGCAGACAGAGACAGAAATTAAGATTCAAACTAAGAAGTTGTCAGTTTAGAAAATTTCAATACCAATTTTCTTCCCTGGGGCAGTCAACAATAGATTTGTGAAAAATGTCGTTTTGAATTTCACTAACCATTTCTTAGACATGCATACAAATTACTTTCATTTCCTTCAAGACACTTTGGAACTGACCAACACTATTGACCCATACATTATAAGTGGCATTTTCCAAATTATTTTTTTCTTTTAGTGGACAAGTAAAATAAATCCATCGCAATGAGGAACAACTTTGAACTTGGAAACAATTTAGAATGTCCATGGTCTGGCATTATACAGAATAATATTGGTTAAAATGAATTATAAACTTTACTGTCTGTTGCCTGGCAACAGAAACAATCCTGTATTTTATTTTGATGTTCTAATTCAAGTGCTTGAATGAGTTTTTTATGTTGTCCAGAAGAAATTGATTTGGAGAAGGGTCAGTTCTAGGACTGATCAAATAAGATATAATAATTGAGTTACAACTATTTCATTCCATTGGTCATACAATCAAAATTCTTTACAATAATAAGAGAAAAAAAAGTGCCTTTGACTTTTTTGTTAGAAATTTGATAAATATTTTTCCAATATTTACTATGTAGATCAATCATATGCCTTCACATACAATGGTTGAGATTAACACTGGTCACTACTGTTTTTCCACTAATGAATTATTTTTTATAAATAAAGATATTTAAATATGTTATACCAAGAACATAGCTGTGCAACCATTCAGCTGTTGCAATTGTTCTGTTTAAAACTGGCAAATTCTAGTCCAGAATAAACTTGAAAATTGAGATACCACAAGTCTTTAAATGATGGAGGTCCTAATCCTATTCCCAATCAAAACCACTGATCATATTAAAAAAGAACCATTGCCCTAATTTTTTATTGTTAAAAGAACAGAATGAGAAGAGCTTCACTTATAAGGACACTGTGCAGTGTTGGTATAAGTGTTTATTTTGGGGATCATTAATTACCAAATTGATAGGTGCTGTTAATGGTCATATCATCTTCGCTAGCCAAGGGTTACGATCCGATACTCTTATCTTCACCCTTGGCAGATTGAGCCGGATTTTTTTGTCTGTCCGCTACCGGCATTTATTGGCTCCAGCTGAGTCTAGCTGCGTCTAATCAGAACGCTCGATACTACTGATCACGCATTGATAACATGTGCGATTGAAAAACTTAAACACGTTCAGCGTGTTAACGGAATACATTCGTAGGTCAAAGATTTTCCACTACCCGTTCTTGTCCCTACGAAAACATCTTTTCCCTGCATTAAAGCTTAATTCGATCGCATCCTTCTGATTTTGGTTTAAAGAATCTATTTTGAATAATTCACATATTAGTTTTGGAAAGTCACTGGGCGCAGACATTACATCATAAAAAACTTGCATAATACATTTCTTTTGATTGGCTAAAAATGATATAATTCATATGGGCGGAGTTTAAGTTTCCTGATTAATTCCGATAGATGTCGCTAGGCGGGAAATACGATTTTATGGCTCAATCTGCCAAGGGTGAAGATAAGAGTATCGGATCGTAACCCTTGGCTAGCGAAGATGTGGTCATATATACACCATCTCTGTAGATTTAAGTGGAGTTTAATACTGATAGAAAAAAAACACATGGTTGTCAAAAAAAATTATTTGTATACTATAGCTACTGTAATTATAAAGCTTATGATGAACTCATGGCTTTGCCACAAAAAACATTGATAGAAAACTCTTTTTTTTAAAAGGGGGAATAACTCATCATTTAGCATTCAATGAAATATATTACACCACTTAATATGTCAAAATTACAAAAAATTTGATCAATAGAAGAGGTGTAAATTACATTGACCTTTTCCAAATGATAGGACTTTTCAATTTCTCAATGAAATTCTAATGAATAATAGATATTACTTTGTCCATGGGGCAATGTAAAGCAAATTGCAATTATTTTTGAACATTTTCGTTACAACAGTATACCGTTAACTCTCAAATAGATTTTCTACCCTCTTTACAAGTTTGATTTGAAGTTCTGGCAGGAATACTTCAAGCACAAAATCCAGTTAGTATCAGTTCTGAAATTCTAATCGGAGAAAATAAAGCTATTATTGAAATCTTTATTGCATATTAGGATTGATAAAATGAATAAAACTTTTAACTGCCTTCCAATTTCAACATAATACTTCAATCAGAATTTTGGATTAACAACAATTTGCTAAATTTAGTCATTACAGTGTTTTCTTCCGGCTACGCAAACAGAAAATTTAAAAGAAATAAATCTTCTTAAGCACAGAATTAGACAAACACAATTGTTTTAAAGTTAATCCAAAAAGATGTACTACCAATGAAGTGTTTGAAATATTTTCATTTAGTCTGTTAAACAAGATGCAGCAAGGCTTTAATATTAAAAGAACCTACACAAATTTGAATAAAAATTTATATATAGAGTTACATCATTTACTGACAAACAAACTTTATAAGGATTTATTGTAGATTAAATTAGTTTTTTTTAAGTTTGAAAGCAAAACATAATAAAGTAGTGATTGAATTTTTTGTTTTTGCATCCAAATTTTTCTTTGCCTATTCCAAAATATAATTGGAAGACTTTACCAAAATGTGTTTTCATCCATTATCAAGTTAACCAATAAATCTTTGCTCTTATCATCAACTGCCAAAATTAACTCAGTAATCACACAATGTTCAAACTAAATTCCAACAACCAACTATGGTCCTAACTTCTAACAATCATCAACTGTCAAAGCATAACTTTAAACTTAACTCCCAACAACCAGAAGCAGTCTAAACTAAACTCCCAACAATCAGCAACTGTCCAAACTAAACTCCCAACAATCAGCAACTGTCCAAACTTAACTCCCAACAATCAACCACTGTCCAAACTTAACTCTCATCAATCATCAACTGTATAAACTAAACTCACAACAATCATCAACTGTCCAAACTTAACTCTCAACAATCAACCACTGAATAAACTAAACTCACAACAATCATCAACTGTCCAAACTTAACTCTCAACAATCATCAACTGTCCAAACTTAACTCCCAACAATCAGCAACTGTCCAAACTTAACTCCCAACAATCAGCAACTGTCTAAACTAAACTCCCAACAATCAGCAACTGTCCAAACTTAACTCCAAATAATCATCAACTCTCCTAACTTAACTCCCAACAATCAACCACTGTCTAAACTTAACTCTCAACAATCAGCAACTGTCCAAACTTAACTCATTACAATCATCAACTGTCCAAACTTAACTCCCAACAATCATCAACTGTCTAAACTTAACTCCTTACAATCATCAACTGTCCACACTTAACTCCCAACAATCAGCCACTGTTCAACCTTAACTCTCAACAATCATCAACTGCCCAATCTTAACTCTCAACAATCAACCACTGTATAAACTAAACTCACAACAATCATCAACTGTCCAAACTTAACTCTCAACAATCAACCACTGTATAAACTAAACTCACAACAATCATCAACTGTCCAAACTTAACTCTCAACAATCATCAACTGTCCAAACTTAACTCCCAACAATCAGCCTCTGTCCAAACTTAACTCCTTACAATCATCAACTGTCCAAACTTAACTCCCAACAATCAGCCTCTGTCCAAACTTAACTCCTTACAATCATCAACTGTCCAAACTTAACTCCTTAAAATCATCAACTGTCCAAACTTAACTCCCAACAATCATCAACTGTCTAAACTTAACTCCTTACAATCATCAACTGTCCAAACTTAACTCCCAACAATCATCAACTGTCCAAACTTAACTCCTTACAATCATCAACTGTCCAAACTTAACTCCCAACAATCAGCCTCTGTCCAAACTTAACTCCCAACAATCATCAACTGTCCAAACTTAACTCCCAACAATCAGCCACTGTTCAAACTTAACTCCTTACAATCATCAACTGTCCAAACTTAACTCCCAACAATCATCAACTGTCCAAACTTAACTCCCAACAATCATTAACTGTCCAAACTTAACTCCAAACAATCAGCCTCTGTCCAAACTTAACTCCCAACTATCAGCAACTGTATAAACTTAACTCCTTATAATCATCAAATGTCCAAACTTAACTCCCAACAATCAGCAACTGCCTAAACTTATCATCAACTGTCTAAACTTAACTCCCAACAATCATCAACTGTCTAAACTTAACTCCAAACAATCATCAACTGTCCAAACTTAACTCCCAACAATCATCAACTGTCCAAACTTTACTCTCAACAATCATCAACTGAATAAACTAAACTCCCAACAATCATCAACTGTCCAAACTTAACTCCAAACAATCATCAACTGTCCAAACTTAACTCCAAACAATCATAAATTGTCCAAACTTAACTCCCAACAATCATCAACTGCCTAAACTTATCATCAACTGTCTAAACTTAACTCCTTACAATCATCAAATGTCCAAACATAACTCCTTACAATCATCAAATGTCCAAACTTAACTCCTTACAATCATCAAATGTCCAAACATAACTCCTTACAATCATCAACTGTCCAAACTTAACTCCTTACAATCATCAACTGTCCAAACTTAACTCTCAACAATCATCAACTGTCCAAACTTAACTCCCAACAATCAGCCTCTGTCCAAACTTAACTCCTTACAATCATCAACTGTCCAAACTTAACTCCCAACAATCAGCCTCTGTCCAAACTTAACTCCTTACAATCATCAACTGTCCAAACTTAACTCCTTAAAATCATCAACTGTCCAAACTTAACTCCCAACAATCATCAACTGTCTAAACTTAACTCCTTACAATCATCAACTGTCCAAACTTAACTCCCAACAATCATCAACTGTCCAAACTTAACTCCTTACAATCATCAACTGTCCAAACTTAACTCCCAACAATCAGCCTCTGTCCAAACTTAACTCCCAACAATCATCAACTGTCCAAACTTAACTCCCAACAATCAGCCACTGTTCAAACTTAACTCCTTACAATCATCAACTGTCCAAACTTAACTCCCAACAATCATCAACTGTCCAAACTTAACTCCCAACAATCATTAACTGTCCAAACTTAACTCCAAACAATCAGCCTCTGTCCAAACTTAACTCCCAACTATCAGCAACTGTATAAACTTAACTCCTTATAATCATCAAATGTCCAAACTTAACTCCCAACAATCAGCAACTGCCTAAACTTATCATCAACTGTCTAAACTTAACTCCCAACAATCATCAACTGTCTAAACTTAACTCCAAACAATCATCAACTGTCCAAACTTAACTCCCAACAATCATCAACTGTCCAAACTTTACTCTCAACAATCATCAACTGAATAAACTAAACTCCCAACAATCATCAACTGTCCAAACTTAACTCCAAACAATCATCAACTGTCCAAACTTAACTCCAAACAATCATCAACTGTCCAAACTTAACTCCCAACAATCATCAACTGCCTAAACTTATCATCAACTGTCTAAACTTAACTCCTTACAATCATGAAATGTCCAAACATAACTCCTTACAATCATCAACTGTCCAAACTTAACTCCTTACAATCATCAAATGTCCAAACTTAACTCCAAACAATCATCAACTGTCCAAACTTAACTCCCAACTATCAGCAACTGTCTATACTTAACTCCTTACAATCATCAACTGTCTAAACTTAACTCCAAACAATCATCAACTGTCCAAACTTAACTCCTTACAATCATCAACTGTCCAAACTTAACTCCAAACAATCATCAACTGTCCAAACTTAACTCCCAACAATCAGCCTCTGTCCAAACTTAACTCCTTACAATCATCAACTGTCCAAACTTAACTCCAAACAATCATCAACTGTCCAAACTTTACTCCTTACAATCATAAACTGTCCAAACTTAACTCCAAACAATCATCAACTGTCCAAACTTAACTCCTTACAATCATCAACTGTCTAAACTTAACTCCAAACAATCATCAACTGTCCAAACTTAACTCCAAACAATCAGCCTCTGTCCAAACTTAACTCCTTACAATCATCAACTGTCCAAACTTAACTCCTTACAATCATCAACTGTCCAAACTTAACTACCAACAATCATCAACTGTCCAAACTTAACTCCCAACAATCATCAACTGTCCAAACTTAACTCCAAACAATCAGCCTCTGTCCAAACTTAACTCCTTACAATCATCAACTGTCCAAACTTAACTCCAAAAAATCAGCCTCTGTCCAAACTTAACTCCTTACAATCATCAACTGTCCAAACTTAACTCCTTACAATCATCAACTGTCCAAACTTAACTCTCAACAATCATCAACTGTCCAAACTTAACTCCAAACAATCATCAACTGTCCAAACTTAACTCCTTACAATCATCAACTGTCCAAACTTAACTCCCAACAATCATCAACTGTCTAAACTTAACTCCCAACAATCAGCCACTGTTCAACCTTAACTCCTTACAATCATCAACTGTCCAAACTTAACTCCCAACAATCATCAACTGTCCAAACTTAACTCCCAACAATCATCAACTGTCCAAACTTAACTCCTTACAATCATCAACTGTCCAAACTTAACTCCCAACAATCATCAACTGTCCAAACTTAACTCCTTACAATCATCAACTGTCCAAACTTAACTCCCAACAATCATCAACTGTCCAAACTTAACGCCCAACAATCATCAACTGTCCAAACTTAACTCTCAACAATCATCAACTGTCCAAACTTAACTCCCAACAATCATCAACTGTCCAAACTTAACTCTCAAACATCATCAACTGTCTAAACTTAACTCTCAACAATCATCAACTGTCCAAACTTAACTCTCAACAATCATCAACTGTCTAAACTTAACTCCCAACAATCATCAACTGTCCAAACTTAACTCCCAACAATCATCAACTTTCTAAACTTAACGCCCAACAATCAGCCACTGTCCAAACTTAACTCCCAACAATCATCAACTGTCCAAACTTAACTCTCAACAATCAGCCACTGTCCAAACTTAACTCCAAACAATCATCAACTGTCCAAACTTAACTCCCAACAATCATCAACTGTCCAAACTTAACTCCCAACAATCATCAACTGTCCAAACTTAACTCCTTACAATCATCAACTGTCCAAACTTAACTCCTTACAATCATCAACTGTCCAAACTTAACTCCAAACAATCATCAACTGTCCAAACTTAACTCCTTACAATCATCAACTGTCTAAACTTAACTCCAAACAATCATCAACTGTCCAAACTTAACTCCAAACAATCAGCCTCTGTCCAAACTTAAGTCCTTACAATCATCAACTGTCCAAACTTAACTCCTTACAATCATCAACTGTCCAAACTTAACTACCAACAATCATCAACTGTCCAAACTTAACTCCCAACAATCATCAACTGTCCAAACTTAACTCCAAACAATCAGCCTCTGTCCAAACTTAACTCCTTACAATCATCAACTGTCCAAACTTAACTCCAAAAAATCAGCCTCTGTCCAAACTTAACTCCTTACAATCATCAACTGTCCAAACTTAACTCCTTACAATCATCAACTGTCCAAACTTAACTCTCAACAATCATCAACTGTCCAAACTTAACTCCAAACAATCATCAACTGTCCAAACTTAACTCCTTACAATCATCAACTGTCCAAACTTAACTCCCAACAATCATCAACTGTCTAAACTTAACTCCCAACAATCAGCCACTGTTCAACCTTAACTCCTTACAATCATCAACTGTCCAAACTTAACTCCCAACAATCATCAACTGTCCAAACTTAACTCCCAACAATCATCAACTGTCCAAACTTAACTCCTTACAATCATCAACTGTCCAAACTTAACTCCCAACAATCATCAACTGTCCAAACTTAACTCCTTACAATCATCAACTGTCCAAACTTAACTCCCAACAATCATCAACTGTCCAAACTTAACTCCCAACAATCATCAACTGTCCAAACTTAACTCTCAACAATCATCAACTGTCTAAACTTAACTCTCAACAATCATCAACTGTCCAAACTTAACTCTCAAACATCATCAACTGTCTAAACTTAACTCTCAACAATCATCAACTGTCCAAACTTAACTCTCAACAATCATCAACTGTCTAAACTTAACTCCCAACAATCATCAACTGTCCAAACTTAACTCCCAACAATCATCAACTTTCTAAACTTAACGCCCAACAATCAGCCACTGTCCAAACTTAACTCCCAACAATCATCAACTGTCCAAACTTAACTCTCAACAATCAGCCACTGTCCAAACTTAACTCCAAACAATCATCAACTGTCCAAACTTAACTCCCAACAATCATCAACTGTCCAAACTTAACTCCCAACAATCATCAACTGTCCAAACTTAACTCCTTACAATCATCAACTGTCCAAACTTAACTCCTTACAATCATCAACTGTCCAAACTTAACTCCCAACAATCATCAACTGTCCAAACTTTACTCCTTACAATCATAAACTGTCCAAACTTAACTCCAAACAATCATCAACTGTCCAAACTTAACTCCTTACAATCATCAACTGTCTAAACTTAACTCCAAACAATCATCAACTGTCCAAACTTAACTCCAAACAATCAGCCTCTGTCCAAACTTAAGTCCTTACAATCATCAACTGTCCAAACTTAACTCCTTACAATCATCAACTGTCCAAACTTAACTACCAACAATCATCAACTGTCCAAACTTAACTCCCAACAATCATCAACTGTCCAAACTTAACTCCAAACAATCAGCCTCTGTCCAAACTTAACTCCTTACAATCATCAACTGTCCAAACTTAACTCCAAAAAATCAGCCTCTGTCCAAACTTAACTCCTTACAATCATCAACTGTCCAAACTTAACTCCAAACAATCAGCCTCTGTCCAAACTTAACTCCTTACAATCATCAACTGTCCAAACTTAACTCCTTACAATCATCAACTGTCCAAACTTAACTCTCAACAATCATCAACTGTCCAAACTTAACTCCAAACAATCATCAACTGTCCAAACTTAACTCCTTACAATCATCAACTGTCCAAACTTAACTCCCAACAATCATCAACTGTCTAAACTTAACTCCCAACAATCAGCCACTGTTCAACCTTAACTCCTTACAATCATCAACTGTCCAAACTTAACTCCCAACAATCATCAACTGTCCAAACTTAACTCCCAACAATCATCAACTGTCCAAACTTAACTCCTTACAATCATCAACTGTCCAAACTTAACTCCCAACAATCATCAACTGTCCAAACTTAACTCCTTACAATCATCAACTGTCCAAACTTAACTCCCAACAATCATCAACTGTCCAAACTTAACTCCCAACAATCATCAACTGTCCAAACTTAACTCTCAACAATCATCAACTGTCTAAACTTAACTCTCAACAATCATCAACTGTCCAAACTTAACTCTCAAACATCATCAACTGTCTAAACTTAACTCTCAACAATCATCAACTGTCCAAACTTAACTCTCAACAATCATCAACTGTCTAAACTTAACTCCCAACAATCATCAACTGTCCAAACTTAACTCCCAACAATCATCAACTTTCTAAACTTAACGCCCAACAATCAGCCACTGTCCAAACTTAACTCCCAACAATCATCAACTGTCCAAACTTAACTCTCAACAATCAGCCACTGTCCAAACTTAACTCCAAACAATCATCAACTGTCCAAACTTAACTCCCAACAATCATCAACTGTCCAAACTTAACTCCCAACAATCATCAACTTTCCAAACTTAACGCCCAACAATCAGCCACTGTCCAAACTTAACTCCCAACAATCATCAACTGTCCAAACTTAACTCTCAACAATCAGCCACTGTCCAAACTTAACTCCTTACAATCATCAACTGTCCAAACTTAACTCCCAACAATCATCAACTGTCCAAACTTAACTCCCAACAATCAGCCACTGTCAAACTTCACTCCAAACAATTAGCCTCTGTCCAAACTTAACTCCCAACAATCAGTAGCAGTCCAAACTTAACTCCAAAGAAACTGTCTAAATTTAATTTTAAACAATCATCAACTGTCAAAACTTAACCCGAAACAATGATCAACTGTCTCAACTTAACTCCCAACAAACAACAACATCCAAAATGACCTCCCAATAATCCGTAAGTGTCCAAGCTTATTATTCATTAACAAACAACTATAATTAAGTATAATTTAAGTAATAATTGGAATGCACAGTGTTAAAAAATTTAAGTTGTAGGTACTTTTTTTGAAAACTGAAACAAAATTGTTTTAACATCAGAACAAGCAAACCTCATAATAGCTGTAATAGTGTACTCAGGGCTGGTTCTAGTATTATAGCAATATGATATACATATTATGATTCTAATTTTTACTTAAACCTTTCTTGGAAAAGAAAATGATGAACTATATTTTAATTTAAAGAAAAGTTTTAATTAAACCATCTGAAATATTGAATTATTGATCTTTAACAAGCAATGTATCAGCCATAACCAACATCATATAATCTTCAATCTTCGTAAGAGTATATTCTTAATATTAAATTTTACAACAAAATATTTTTAAATTTTATCGTCTGTTCTCCAGAGAACAGTCTAATTATGGTCTAATTAGTAACACAGCTATTCTTGCCACCCATAAGATAAATTAATAATTATCTCATGAATGTCAAAATTAAAATCTCATTAAACTTTCAAAGTTCAAAATGTGAATAAATTAAGTCTCCCCATGTATTAAATTATCTTATCAGCGACAATTAAATCATAATTTATAACCAGACAGAATTTTAGATTTAATATTTCCTTAGTGGTTAGATAACTGACTGCAGATTATACTATATAATTAAATATTACAAAATTTGCAAACTATAAATTTGTTTAGAAAAATAAAATTTTTATGCAAATGTGTTTATGCTATTAATTCACACATCTAATTAACATATATTATCTAATTTTGTGATGCCCAGGAGATGTATGTTTCTAGTGTCGAATGCTATAGATTAACACACTGCACAAAACATGCAAAGTTATCGCTTCATGTAGAATTCTAATAATCTGGTGTCTAAAATTGAAACTTCACTCAGCTCTGGCTATAAAGTGTCAAAGACTATTCTGTCACAGAACTTTTACAATAAGTTGTGCACAATACTAATAAATAAGTAAAAATGAAAGCAAATATTGTTTGTGTTTGACTAAAGTGTCAGTCATATTACTGTATAAATTGTACTCTAATTTCATGTTTTCTGGGTACTTTTTCATATAATAGAAATTATTGACATTTATTACTAGTAGATATTGCAAGAACACTGATATTTCTACTACATAATATTAACGAATAATATAAGAAGGAAATAAATAAAACACAAGACTTACAATTAATTAATCACTCAAAGATAGGACAACAGTTAAAAAATTTATTAAAAAAAAACAAAAACAAACAACACACACACACGAAATGACAAAGCCTAAAAAAGGCTGGGTTGCAAGGAAAGTGCCTTAATATATGGTAAATTGTTTACAATTTGTTGGAATAAGGCTTTGGGTCCGTGTAAAAAAATGTACAAGGAGTTGATTGTAGAAACCAGAGGCTCTTAAGAGCCTGTATCGCTCACCTGATTTTATAGGAAATGAAGATGGCATTTCCCTGATGTTAAAGTAAGTCCTGTAATTTTCAATAAACTTTAATTAGGACCATCCAAACAATATTACTAGAAAGCTTTGTTTCATTGGTTAACCGGTTGTATAGAGAAGATTTTTTTTATTTGCCAATAGGGTCCTATGTTAAACTAAGTCCTGCGGCGGTGGCGGCCATTTTGAATTTCCAATTGCCATAAAAAACATAAACTTTATAAAGGACCATCCAAACAATATTGCTAGTAAGTTTTTGTTTCCATTGATTAACCGGTTTCAGAGAAGAAGCCTTTAAAAACTTTTTCCCATAGGGTCCTATGTTAAACTAAGTCCTGCGGTAGCGGCCATTTTGAATTTCCAATTGCCATAAAAAACATAAACTTTATAGAGGACCATCCAAACAATATTGCTAGTAAGTTTTTGTTTCCATTGATTAACCGGTTTCAGAGAAGAAGCCTTTAAAAACTTTTTCCCATAGGGTCCTGTGTTAAACTAAGTCCTGCGGTAGCGGCCATTTTGAATTTCCAATTGCCATAAAAAACATAAACTTTATAGAGGACCATCCAAACAATATTGCTAGTAAGTTTTGTTTTGATTGGTTAAACGGTTTCAGAGAAGAAGCCCTTTTAAACTTTTTTCTCATAGGGTTGAATGTTAAACAAAGTCCTGCGGTGGTGGCCATTTTGAATTTCTGATTGGGATAAAAAACATTAACTTTATAGAGGACCATCCAAACAATATTGCTAGTAAGTTTTGTTTCCATTGGTTGACCGGTTTCAGAAAAGAAGCCTTTCAAACTTTTCCCATAGGGTCCTATGTTAAATAAAGTCCTGCGGTGGCAGCCATTTTGAATTTCCAATTGCCATAAAAAACACAAACTTTATAGAGGACCATCTAAACAATATTGCTAGTAAGTTTTTGTTTTGATTGGTTAACCGGTTTCAGAGAAGAAGCCTTTTAAAACTTTTTCCCATAGGGTTCTATGTTAAACTAAGTCCTGCGGTGGCGGCCATTTTGAATTTCCAATTCCCATCAAAAACACAAAATTTATAGAGGACCATCCAAACAATATTGCTGGTAAGTTTTGTTTTGATTGGTTAAACGGTTTCAGAGAAGAAGCCCTTTTAAACTTTTTTCCCATAGGGTCCTATGTTAAACTAAGTCTTGAGGTGGCGGCCATATTGGTTTACCAATCAAAATAAAAAACACAAACTTTGTAAAGGTCCATCCAATGAACATTATGGCCAAGTTTGGTTTCAATTGGCCAAGTGGTTTCAGAGAAGAAGATTAAAATGTAAAAAGTTTACAGACGCCGACGACGACGACGGACGCAAAGTGATAACAATAGCTCACATGACCCTTCGGGTCAGGTGAGCTAAAAACAGAACCATCATGTATAAATTGTGCTAAAAATGACAAAGTTACACTGCTAACATTCCTTGAACACTTCCTAAATAGAAGGTGCACAACTTCAATATGTCTGCATTCTTCCTGTACACAAAATAGGTAGCATCTTTTACAATGTTCCAAAAAATGACTAAGTTCCAAAATCTGGAAAATTAGGAAAAAAAGCCTCAAACAATATTCCATAATAGCAGGTGCACAACTTCAATACATGTGCAATCTTTCTGTGAAGTTTCAGTGATCTCGGTTGAAAACTGTAGAAGCTGAGATTATACAAAATTGATACCTTATTTTCACTGCCTGCCAACCCATTCGCTCCCAATTCCAACTTCACCTTACTATAACGTGGGTTTGCACTTCATGCAACCTGGCCAAAAATGTGGTCATAAACCATTTGTTTGGAACAGACATATACAAAATTGGGTTGGGTTGGAGTATCATAAGGTGTTTGTGTTCTGGCTATGCTACCACCGATCATGCACACTTATATTTCTAGTTTTCATGAATACTTAATGATTAAAGTTGTTTTAACCCAAAATAGGAAAATGGAATATTTACATCCTGAAAAATCTGCATTGCCTTGCCAAATAAGAAAAAAAAGAATGACAACAGAACTATATAACTCCAGCAAGTTACAGATGTTTCATAAAAACAATTCCAGGTATAACCTGTGAGTTCCTTGTTGACATAAATGATGGACAGATGGAATGATTACCATCACTATAATGTTCCTATATTTTTTATGTTGGGTCCTAAATATTTTTTTCTATACTCATTTAGTCAGCATTTTAATGGATAACAAATCAAATTTATATGTCTCAATGTCTGGAAAAGTGAGAAAAAATTCCTTGAACAAATCCACAAAAGCAAAGTGTACATTTTTAATATGAACTATTTCTGTGTGTAAAAAAAACTGCAGAAGATTACACATAATATCTTCTGTAAAATTCTAGAAAAATGGAAAAAAAGACTTCAACCATGCAGGAATAGCCTAAATGACAAATAAGCTTAAGACTGTTAACTGTTATTTAGTTTTGCTATTTAAAATGCGAGATTATTGATCATTAAAGAGAAAAATATTCACATTTTAAATCCCCTTATCTCCCTCATTTTGCAAAATGATGTATAAAAATTCACAAGAGACATATAGATTGCATACATAATGAAAATTACTACACTGCTATGTCGACAATGTATATGGACTTCTGCCAAGAAAAAACTTAACAATGGCTTTTCATCTTTCAATTTGATCAGAAATTCTTCTATTAGTAAATGAGGTGCAACCTTTAAAACATGTAATTAAATGTTTATTATAATGGTTAAAATAAGGTCATAAGATCAAAGATTACAATAAACCTCTATTTTTGTATTAGTTTATTTATGCTCTATGCAAAAAAACTATTTGATTAGACAATTACTGAACAATAAAATAACAGAGACTTTGCCAGATGAAACAAATTAAATTTTGGAATTCATCTGTTTCAAAAATGAACTTAACATCTTTCACAGATGGGGCAATAATAATTTTCTAATAATAATCAGCTTTCCTAAATCTATAGAAGAGCATTTTCTACATTTTGAAAATGCTCCTGTTGATTTCAGTTCATGATGGAATGTAGTGTAAAAATTTGTAAATGTATATTGACTGCATGGTTTTATCATAAACATCTCCAGATGTACAAATGACAAAAGTAAAGTGAAATTAAGGGAAGGTAACTCAACAGTTAACCAATATACCTATCAACTATTCCCCCAAAACTTTAACTAAAAGTCCTATTTCAAAAATTCAATAAGGAAAAAATATTACTATGTGTAAATAGAAAAGAAACAAGTTTGTTAAAAATTTCCTCATTGATCCATAACATTGAGGACAACCTGAACAGTTAGAAGGGAACACTACCATGACTTTATTGTTTGTTTGAATGATGTTAAATGCTATGTTCAGCAATTTTTCAGCTATATCATGGCATCCAGTTTTTATTGGGGGAGGAAGACAGAGTACCTGGAGAAAATCCCTGACCTTCTGTAGGAAAACTTGCAATCTTTGTCAATAAGGTTTGAAGTCTAGTGCACCCTGTCCACAGGGAAACTCGAATTCCCAATCTAAGTGTTGACAGACCACGTGATCAATAATAGATAAACTACCTTAACCACTCGCACACCAAAGGCCCCTAAGTAAACTTTACAGTCCTAATGATTTTCAAGTTAGTAGAAAAATTTACAATTTGGATGTGATGCGCATAGTTTTGAGAAAAAGAAAATGTAAGACAAAGAATGCTCATCGCAAGATAAAAACAATATGTGTGATGTCCTTTCTAAAGAAGGACACTTACTATTCCTATTTTGTTTTATTTTTACTTCCACGTTTACTTCACACGATCTTACCCACTCCCTGTAATCATGAGGTCAATGTAATATGAACATAGATAAAACTTTAATGACTTTGTCATGAAAGGTGACATATGAGCTTTGAATTCTGGACTTAACTGTATTGTTTGTATGGCATATGAGAATATTGTTTTTAGTTAATTGAGAAATCACTGTATCATGCTGATTAAAATTTATTACAATCAGGTGGAGGTAGTGGAGAATGAGGAATTCTGGGAACTTTGCAATACTTCAAATTACGACAAAATAAATTGCAAATAAAAAAAGGGTTATTATAGTTTCATTGTTGGAAAACAACATTTAAATCTTGTAAGCACATGGCATTTTCAACATTAGCAAAATCGTCTGCACTTTAAATTACGCCTCTTAAATAGCCAGATTTATGAACTTTTTTTTTCTAAAGCAATTTCCTTTCTAATACAAAAACGCAATTAAGTCGAGACAAACAAGTTAAAAAATTATAGTTCTCCAGTGCAAAGCATAGTCAAATCAAATCAATTGAAAATAATTTGAAATGATCGAAATTTCTCAGAATCACTAAAGAATCCTGATTGGATACATTTAGACTCCGTTTTAAATTTCCTCTTAAAAAAGCTTCCAATTATATAACAATGCTTTCATCAAAGCTTTAAATGCAATTAAAGTTTTCTTGAAGTCAATGTTGTAGAAATAAAATAACTTAATAATAGGTTTATGATGGCTATCAAAATATTGGTTTTATTCCCCAAATTTTGTATGGCATATCAAATGTTACACCCAGATAGAATTTGACGTCAATAAAACTTGCCTACTTCAAAACTCCAAGTTTAATGTAGCATCCGTGCTGTTCTTTTACTGTTCATCCGTAATTTAATTTCCAAACAAAATATAAAGTTTAATGAAAATTTTACATGCACAACAGTTGGTTTATTATTTCATTAGCTAAATTTAATATTTCTATAGTAAAATGATGAAGGGAGAGCACACAACCTAATTTTAAGTTTTCGTCTTTTAATGTTGATTTTATATCATTTTGATAATGGCATATGTGAACTATTACAAAATCAACAAAATATCATCTAACCATAATTTGAATCGATTTTTTAGTGGTTGTTTTCCATTTTATCCTATGGCATAAAATTTCAAATATTACAGATTTAATTTCATAGAAAGGCTAGGGACAATTTAATTTCATTAGTCAGTGTAGACATCAGAAACATTCATTTCATTTTCAATAACTTAAAATTGCATTCTTTACAAGCCTACGTCTATTGATTTTTAATATTTCAATTTAATTACATTTAAAAAAAGAAGTCAATAATATTTATTCCATACAGTTATCTCCCTTCAGTCATCTACATTGTGAAATATGTTAGCAAGGTGCCTCCATATTTCTTGTATATTACACATTTAGGAAAGTATAAATTACAAGTTGAGGAAAGTATACAGAAATTAAAGAAAAAGTACATGCATCATGTTTTAAGAGAAACTGAGATTTGGATTTTTATTTTTTGTCAAGGGAAATAACTCATCCACCAACCTACAACAGAATTTGTTTTTTTAAGCTCCTATAAGATTAACATATATAACATTGTGCTAACAAAAAATGTAAAATACACACTAAAACATCATAAAATTCAAGATTCATTGATAAATCATCATTGCACATATCATGCTACTTCAGGATATCTCTGTCAATCCAGTTCTGTAAGGTATTCACGATTGTTCCAGAAAACCATCATGTCTTTTGTGACAGATGAGTTCGAAAACCTCATGCAATTGATATATGAACTATTCCTTGAATTCTAACAGTGAGAGGAAGTGTTTCATCTTCGTGTACATTTCAGTGTGATTAACATAACTTAATCAAATATGCAATGATGACATCAGTTTATGAATGAAATGTACATCTTAAATCAATCCCATCCTATATTAATATAGAAATGAGATTGTTGCCTATCTGTTAATGTCCGTGATGTTGAAGCAATAGATATAAAGATGATAAATGAAATTGAGTTTAATGCCACTTTCAGCAATTTTATTGTGTATAGGAATGAATTCCAACAAATAAAACTGTGCTCAAACAAAGGCAAACTTTTAAAACAAAAACAGAAAAACATTTCAGGGGACAATTTAAACAACCAATTTATAATTCATAAAATCTTTTATTTTACAGTTCCATTTATTTGTTGGAAAGCATTTTTGTATTATTACATGTACTTCATTTTTCTACGTTTTACATTAGAATGAATCCTCCCACCATTCAAATAGTAGTCAGAGCCTGATGGTTAGGAAATTATGCTCTATGACAAATTCTTAAAATATTTAGTTTTGATTTATCAGTGGTCTAATTGAGCTTTCTACTTATATGGATGAACGAAAGCTTTGCACTGAAGACTGAACAAAAACTCTAATTAATTGTTGGCTTTATGGCAATTATGCAATTTAAACATCACAACACCAACTAAAATAAATAATTACATAAATTTAGTTTCTTTTTTATTACAAATACTGTAATGGTCTTTAATTAAAATTAGAATCAAGAACAGCATTTATTATTAAATCATACATAAAACATCAAAGAAAAATAATATAAACTATTTTGAAAAAATCCAATTTCACAATCCACATATTGTTTACATACATTACTTCATTAGTGGATTCTTCTCTATCTAAGCTCATCTTTTTATTACAACTGATGAGACACGAAAATATAAATAGTAATATCATAAAGTCTTTATAATCAAGGCCAGTTTTTGTAAAATGAAAATAAAAACAGATGCCAATCTGGATAGCGCTGCCATGTTTCATTATCTACACTATCCATTCTGTCAAATTGTTTGCTACAATTGTAAACTACACACTTATTCTAACAAAAGAAATATGCAAATATATGATGTCGCAAATACTTCTCAGATCTTTAGTAATTTTATCTCTAATTTCTCAAAAAAAGATAGGCATGGTGCCAAACCTGAACACCCGCCTGCACTTTTTCTACCAGCAGCTTCAATTTTACTTGTGCGGTTTCTATAGGAACCCCTTTTCATCTGTCCATCAGAATGAATTACAGTACTTATATAGTTATTGTATCGCATGCATCATGTAAATTTCACATGATGTTTATTGTTTTGAGTCATTTCAACTTGGATGTTCATCAAAATGTCGCAGTTGTGGTAAAACAATAGAAAGCATCTCGTGTGGTATTTATTCAAGGGAGATAATTCACAAATCTTTACTAAGTAACTTGGTTGTCGAACAGTATTGAATAGTGGCTTTTAAACCGACACTAAATTACCAGTTTAGAATTAACGGCTTTCAAAACAAATGGCAATCTATTTTCAAAGAAAAGAAATTAGAAGAAAAAACTAATCAAGTAAGCCTGATAAACAGATAAAGGATAGCAAAAGGTTATTACAAAACAAGGTGTTATGGAGTAGAGAAAACATTTGTCTGCACAATTGATCTCTTAAGGCATACCTATGAATAACACATTAATTACCGTTAATTCAATAATAAATTAGTACAGACTTATTAATTAATGAATTATATCAATTTTTTTTTTTAAACTATATATTTTTAGATCAGCAAGTGTGTAGTAACTACACAAGCTTCGGAACCAAAAGAGGTGTTATATGACCAAAAATTAATAGGCCTATAGAATACATTATGGCTTCTTGTTTGTTCTAATGGTGCTTAATGCAACTAGCATAATTTTTTAAGCTACCGGTATATCAAGGCATCAGTTTTTATTGGGTGTGGAAACCCGAGTACCCAGAGAAAACCCTTGACCTTCAGTAGGAAAACATTATGGCTTCAAATCACTTTGATGATACAATGACAGTTTGACTCAGAGGACAAGCTATTTGATGGTACAATGACAGATTGACTCAAAGGACAACCCATTTGATGTTTCAATGATAGTCTGACTCAGAGGGCAACCCATTTGATGATACAATGACAGTTTGACTCAGAGGACAAACCATTTGATGATACAATGACAGGTTGACTCCGAGGCCGAACCATTTGATGAGACAGGGACAGTGTGACTCAGCTGACAACCCATTTGATGAGAAAAGGACAATGTGGCGCAGAGGACAGAGTATTTGATGATACAAGGACAAACTGACACAGATAACACTCAACTGATGATACAAGGACAATTTGACTCAGAGGACTAACTAATAGATGATACAGGACAGAGTGACACAGAGAACAGAGTACCGGTATTTGATGATACCAGGCAAAGTGACACAAATGACAGAGTATATGATAAGGACAAACTGACATAGGACCAACTAATGAATGATACCAGGACAGAATGACACAGAGGATCAACAATTGATGACACCATGACAGAGTGACAAAAAGGGCAAATCAATTGATAACACAAGGACAGAGTGACACAGAGAACCAACCAATTCCTCTGTATTTGAGTGACACAGAAGACCAACCAAATGTATGATACCAGGACGGAGTGACACAGAGAACCAACCAATGTATGATACCAGGACATAGTGACACAGAGAACCAACCAATGTATGATACCAGGACGGGGTGACACAGAGAACCAACCAATGTATGATACCAGGACATAGTCACACAGAGAACCAACCAATGTATGATACCAGGACGGGGTGACACAGAGAACCAACCAATGTATGATACCAGGACATAGTGACACAGAGAACCAACCAATGTATGATACCAGGACATAGTGACACAGAGAACCAACCAATGTATGATACCAGGACATAGTGACACAACCAATTGATTATACCAACACATAGTGACACAGAGGATCAACAATTAATGACACCAGGACCGAGTGACACGGAAGACCAACCAACTGATGACACCATGACAGAGTGACACAGAAGACCAACCAACTGATGACCCCAGTACAGAGTGACACTGAGGACCAACCAATTGATGACACCAGGACAGAATGACACAGAGAACCTACCAATTGATGATACCAGGACAGAGTGACACAGAGGACCAACCAATTGATGATACAGGGACAGAGTGACACAGAGAACGAACCAATGGATGATACCAAAACAGAGCGATACAGAGGACCATCCAATTGATGATAAATGTACTAGGACAGAGTGAATTGAAGGACAGACATTGAATGATACAGAGACAGAGTCACACAGAAGACCAACCAGGACAGAGTGACACAGAGAACTAACCAATGGATGATGCCAGAACATAGTGACACAGAGGATCAACAAATGAAGAATGCCAGGACATGAAGAACATGGACTTTGGAAAGCAAAGGGTGATACATGCATAAACATTTGTTAGAAATATTAACAGTTCTAAATAGAAGTGAATAATGTATTGAAATATACGGATTAAACACATTCAGAAATACTGAAGATATATATTCTAAATTATTAATTTAATCCTGTTTTGCTCAGTATTTTAAACATGATAACATTAAAATTGTGAGTACTTTTATTTAATTTTGTTTAACTATTTTAAAATTTAGTGTCACAACATTTTTTAACTTTGAGACTAATTCCATTATAAGACATTCTCAAGACTGCAATGACATACACTTTGTTAAATGTCTAGACTCAAGTATTCTCTCTTAATTGATGGTAACTTTATTTCTTTACTTTTAGACTCAAAAGCAAATTATACTTGTCTAAACTTTGCTTAAAACTAATTATTTCTCCTCTTTTATTTATTAATCAAATTACAAAATTTTGATTTCAAACGTCAATAGTTGAGAACTTTTATTTGTGAGACATGAAAATCTAATTTATTTTCCACCATAAAAAAAATGGGAAAACAATTAAAGCTGTTTTTACAAAACAATCAATATGTGTTCCTTAAATCTTGTGATTAAGTTGCAATTTTAATGTGTTTTACTTCAGATTTTTTGTTGTGTTGATGACTTTTTGATAGATTTTTTCACAAACTACCTAATTACAAAATATAAAGTAAAATTCCTACTTATGACTGTCTATAAATCATTTTAAGTCAAAATTAAGAAGTTCTTGAGAGGAATCATGAAGGAAATAACAAAGGGTATATGGACTTCATTCAACCTCTCAAAGTCTCACTTCAAAGACATTACAAAAGAGAATTTATTCCAAGTGGTGATACAAAATACAGAGGACACTGCACCAAAAATGACACTTTACAGAAATTAATGCTTTTATAATGAAAACCCAACAAACATAAGGACAAGATTTCTTTGTAAATCTAGATGAAAAGGTAATAAAAATTGCAATTGTTTATTTGGTTAAGTGGTGCAAATCTGTTCCAGATTACATACTACATGTATTTTTCTCATTTTCGAGGCAATTTTGTACTTTAATGTGAGGCAGTTATATGCTACAAGTGATACAATAAATACTTCACATAATTAAAAATACAGATGCAATTTTGTAAAAATGGAGCAAACCCTCCTTTAAATAATTCAGTTTAAAACTTATCTGTGTATAACTGTTCATGCACAAAATAGTGGTCATCAAAACACAGATATAAAACTTCTACAGCTAGTCAATTTTTAGTTCTAGAAAAAAAGTCAGCAGCCTGCTCTAATACACTTATCTACAAAAACAGTCATCAGTGTACACTTATCTACAAAAACAGTCATCAGTGTACACTTATCTACAAGCACAGTCATCAGTGTACACTTATCTGAAAAAACAGTCATCAGTGTACACTTATCTACAAAAACAGTCATCAGTGTACACTTATCTACAAGAACAGTCATTAGTGTACACTTATCTGAAAAAACAGTCATCAGTGTACACTTATCTACAAAAACAGGCATCAGTGTACACTTATCTACAAAAACAGGCTTCAGTGTACACTTATCTACAAAAACATGCATCAGTGTACACTTATCTACAAAAACAGGCATCAGTGTACACTTATCTACAAAAACAGGCATCAATGTACACTATCTACAAAAACAGGCATCAGTGTACACTTATCTGAAAAAACAGTCATCAGTGTACACTTATCTACAAAAACAGGCATCAGTGTACACTATCTACAAGCACAGTCATCAGTGTACACTTACCTGAAAAAACAGTCATCAGTGTACACTTATCTACAAAAACAGGCATCAGTGTACACTTATCTACAAAAACAGGCATCAGTGTACACTATCTACAAAAACAGGCATCAGTGTACACTATCTACAAAAACAGGCATCAGTGTACACTATCTACAAAAACAGGCATCAGTGTACACTATCTACAAAAACAGTCATCAGTGTACACTATCTGCAAAAACAGGCATCAGTGTACACTATCTACAAAAACAGGCATCAGTGTACACATATCTACAAAAACAGGCATCAATGTACACTATCTACAAAAACAGGCATCAGTGTACACTTATCTACAAAAACAGGCATCAATGTACACTATCTACAAAAACAGGCATCAGTGTACACTTATCTGAAAAAACAGTCATCAGTGTACACTTATCTACAAAAACAGGCATCAGTGTACATTATCTACAAGCACAGTCATCAGTGTACACTTATCTGAAAAAACAGTCATCAGTGTACACTTATCTAAAAAACAGGCATCAGTGTACACTTATCTACAAAAACAGGCATCAGTGTACACTAATCCACAAAAACAGGCATCAGTGTACACTTATCTACAAAAACAGGCATCAGTGTACACTTATCTACAAAAACAGGCATCAATGTACACTATCTACAAAAACAGGCATCAGTGTACACTATCTACAAAAACAGGCATCAGTGTACACTTATCTACAAAACAGGCATCAATGTACACTATCTACAAAAACAGGCATCAGTGTACACTATCTACAAAAACAGGCATCAGTGTACACTTATCTACAAAAACAGGCATCAATGTACACTATCTACAAAAACAGTCATCAGTGTACACTATCTACAAAAACAGGCATCAGTGTACACTATCTACAAAAACAGGCATCAGTGTACACTATCTACAAAAACAGGCATCAGTGTACACTATCTACAACCAGAGGCTCTTAAGAGCCTGTATCGCTCACCTGATTTTATAGGCAATGAAGATGGCATTTCCCTGATGTTAAACTAAGTCCTGTAATTTTCAATAAACTTTAAATAGGAGCATCCAAACAATATTACTAGAAAGCTTTGTTTCATTGGTTAACAGGTTGTATAGAGAAGATTTTTTTTATTTGCCCATAGGGTCCTATGTTAAACTAAGTCCTGCGCCGTGGTGGCCATTTTGAATTTCCAATTGCCATAAAAAACATAAACTTTATAGAGGACCATCCAAACAATATTGCTAGTAAGTTTTTGTTTCCATTGATTAACCGGTTTCAGAGAAGCAGCCTTTAAAAACTTTTTCCCATAGGGTCCTTTGTTAAACTAAGTCCTGCGGTAGCGGCCATTTTGAATTTCCAATTGCCATAAAAAACATAAACTTTATAGAGGACCATCCAAACAATATTGCTAGAAAGTTTTGTTTTGATTGGTTAAACGGTTTCAGAGAAGAAGCCCTTTTAAACTTTTTTCTCATAGGGTCGAATGTTAAACCAAGTCCTGCGGTGGCGGCCATTTTGAATTTCCGATTGGGATAAAAAACATTAACTTTATAGAGGACCATCCAAACAATATTGCTAGTAAGTTTTGTTTCCATTGGTTGACTGGTTTCAGAAAAGAAGCCTTTCAAACTTTTTCCCATAGGGTCCTATGTTAAATTAAGTCCTGCGGTGGCAGCCATTTTGAATTTCCAATTGCCATAAAAAACACAAACTTTATAGAGGACCATCCAAACAATATTGCTAGTAAGTTTTTGTTTCCATTGATTAACCGGTTTCAGAGAAGAAGCCTTTTAAAACTTTTTCCCATAGGGTTCTATGTTAAACTAAGTCCTGCGGTGGCGGCCATTTTGAATTTCCAATTCCCATCAAAAACACAAACTTTATAGAGGACCATCCAAACAATATTGCTAGTAAGTTTTGTTTTGATTGGTTAAACGGTTTCAGAGAAGAAGCCCTTTTTAACTTTTTTCCCATAGGGTCCTATGTTAAACTAAGTCTTGAGGTGGCGGCCATATTGGTTTACCAATCAAAATAAAAAACACAAACTTTGTAAAGGTCCATCCAATGAACATTATGGCCAAGTTTGGTTTCAATTGGCCAAGTGGTTTCAGAGAAGAAGATTAAAATGTAAAAAGTTTACAGACGCCGCCGACGCCGACGACGACGACGCCGACGGACGCAAAGTGATAACAATAGCTCACATGACCCTTTGGGTCAGGTGAGCTAAAAACAGGCATCAGTGTACACTTATCTACAAAAACAGTCATCAGTGTACACTATCTACAAAATGTTTTCTGTGTTTACTGACATTTTTTGTCAAATTTTATAGTTTTACTACTGTTAAAAGATCAAATACATATGTTATTTACCAATAACTTTTTTTAAAGATTGAATTAAATCAAGCCTTAAAAAATTTGTCATTTTTGACTTCTCATTGATTATATAATTATAAAGGGAGATAATCTCTGATTATTAATAGTATTGATAATTGAATTCAGTTTTAGAGTTTTTTAACTGAAAATTCTGTCTGAAATGTCCATGTGAAAGAGTGGGCCAACATAAAGACAAAAAATATCTCCCTTGCAATTTCTGTGTTTACTGACATTTTTTGTCAAATTTTATAGTTTTACTACTGTTAAAAGATCAAATACATATGTTATTTACCAATAACTTTTTTTAAAGATTGAATTAAATCAAGCCTTAAAAAATTTGTCATTTTTGACTTCTCATTGATTATATAATTATAAAGGGAGATAATCTCTGATTATTAATAGTATTGATAATTGAATTCAGTTTTAGAGTTTTTTAACTGAAAATTCTGTCTGAAATGTCCATGTGAAAGAGTGGGCCAACATAAAGACAAAAAATATCTCCCTTGCAATCATCACAACAGAGCACATCAAACACCCCATTTTTGCTCCCTATGTGGGCCTTGTGTTTCTATCCATGCTTGAGATATTTGTATCCTTAACTGTTTCAGTATTAAAATCAATCTGAAAATCATATTGATTAAAGTTTTTCAAATTAAATATCCTCAAGTAACATTATAGGGTATTATTGCTGGTCACGTCTTTCTACCTGTGTTATTAAGTGGCTGTATTGATTTGCCTTGTATTTTTGAAATTACATTTAAAATTACTATTGCAAAAAAATATCAACATGAATTGTAATAGCTTATGCCATATAACAGGGGCTCAGGTAGCCAGCCAATTGACTAGATGCATTGGCTCAGTTAACTGTGGACTAAGAACAATGCCTCATGAGCTGATTAAGTATAGGAGCTAAGGTAGATGACCTGACTAAAAATAGTTACAGGGGTTTATGTACCTGACCAGACTGGGCACAGTGGCTCAAGGAGCTGAGGGGATTATGTACTTGGGCTCAGATACCAGAAGATTAGGTAGTAGCTTCCACCAATGTTTTTGCCCATTGTATGAAGGGTTGACATTGACTTACTCCTAATATGTATCAATATTACTTCACATATTGGGAAGCACAACTATTAATAGTCCACTCCTGGTAAACATCAGAAACTGTTGTCATAAACACAATAAATAAAACTGATAATTACATGCATTAAAATGATATGATTGGGCGTTAACAAATCCTGAATTAAATATCATTTATGTCCCTTACAAGCTTTTCAAAAGGATAGAAAATGGTAGTTTTTAACAAAATTAGCATCAAATTAACCGTTATCACTAGCATTAGCTCAACATTCAACTTATGCCATGCTAATTCAAAGTGAAAGTGAAAATCAAGGTTGCCATTGTAATTTATCTATTTAAAGAAAAAATATCACCTTGACAATGGGTGAAAAAAATTCAAGTCCACAAAATCAAAAAGGTGTTGCCTCAACACCTCTGAGAAGTTAAAAAAATAACACCATAAACTCATCTGAATCAAAGAAAATAAAAGATAACAACCTCCCAAGCCAATATTTATCTGATGTTCATCTCAGAGGCACACGCCCCCACTAATGTGGATTATTTACATAAAACTATCAAATATATCACATGTGTACAGTCAAAAGAAAAAAATGATTACTGAAGGTCAAGTCAAAATAAATGTGACCAGTTAAGCATGTACAACTTCTGACCATCCCATGTGTCCAAACAAATTAGTCTGGCACAACTCTGATTAGTATACAATGATATAAGTAGTGTAATTAACAACTTTTCTTAACTAATTAAGTGTAGTTAACAAAGAAGGGGAAGATTTATTTACATAAACACTGAATTCCAGCTTGCATTGATGAAAGTTTTGATACATCATGTCCAGAGCAAATCTTTTTGGGGACACCAAAGGGCATACCTAATTCTGAAGTTTTTGTTACTACCACAGTTATAATCATTAGTTAACAATAATAAAGCTAGAAGTTAAAGTTTCCTGTCACATACCTCTTTTGTATTCTCTCTGGTTTTATGAGCTCATCTTCAAGAATAAAGGGATATTAAACTCGAAATATATGATGCACTAAATGATCCTAAAATATGTTCAGCCAAGTCATGACATTTTAGACATGACAGAAGGGTCAGATTTATAGGGTAATGTGTTTCTGTGTATATATGTACCCTAAAGAAGAAATACAGGTCTCCTTCAAATGTTGGCACATGAACACAATTTTCTGTGTTTCATCAAATGTTTGTAAATTTTTGTTTGCAAAACATTTTACTGATTATGAAAACCACTAAAAAAATTATATTTCATTCCAAACCCCCCATCCCCAAATAGAGCCCCTCAAACTGGACATGAAAGTTTAGATATCTCAGTAATATATTGGTGAATTTGTGCCAATGCATTCCATGGGGAGTATGCCCCCAATCTAATCTATGTATGTGGTCAATTAAAATTAATTAAATCAGTCTGACCTTAATCAGATTCGTGTTTATCTACTTGTCCAAACTGTTGATTCAATATCTCAGTACCATACAACAATTTTTCACTCTTATTAGATTTCGTCAGATCACTGGACATAGCTTTTTTTCAAAATGGGAAAATAATTTCAGTATCCATTCTCACCAATAACGAAACCATGAGTTACATCTTTCTATGATGGTACCAATTTAAAATGGTGGGGACTTTCCATCGGAGGTCATGAAAGTGTGAAGATTTTTAATTTGGAATAAAATCAGGTCTTAATCTTCTCAGAATATACCAACATAAAAAGAAATATATTCACACTTAAAAGAACTATAAATTTTTAATAATCTTTGTGAACGAAAACTTATTGGACATTTTCCTGAGTCGTATATAGTCTTTCCTATTTCCAGATTCAACTTCTACAGGCCTCTAATCTGATGCAGATTCATCCGGAGCACCTTATTGCACCCATGGCTTTTTATTGGGTTCAAGTTACTCACTTTCTGTTTTTGTTTTGTTTAGTATATGATAGTCTAGATCCAGATTTACAATTGTCCCTTGACTCTTGGCTCTTGTTGTACGGTCGGCTTTCCTTGCTATTTTTCTCATCTTAAATAACCAGGTACTACAAGTACCTTTCAACAAATTTCAGCCAAAGAACGTAAATATTTTCAAGCAATTTAATCAGATCTTGTTGAAATGATGTGCATGGAAGCAATAGTTCCTTTTTTAAACTTATATCAAGCCTGTGTATGATTCAACAGATCAAAAACACTCGACATATACTCCAGCTCACCAGGAACCTGGAACCTTTGTTTATACATACCATCTTGACATCCAGTAATCTATGGCAGTGGTGACCTTGCCTTGCTATTGTAAATCTTTATCATAAACATATTTCAATCATATTCAATTTACATTTTTCAATGATAATAGAATTTTTATTGGATTAACTTGCTGATAAAAGACCACACATTGTGTCCAGCTGACCATCAAACTACATTTTGAATTCTTAAAAATGTCTAAATCATTTCAACTATTGTGGTAGTACAAAGTAGCAGTGTACAGCCACTCAAGGCACATGGAGTAACCTCGTGTCTCTCAGCAGGATGTCTCATTATAACAGTCATATTCTGACTATAATCATTTCTACACTGACCATTCTGAGTACTTCAAGATGTAACAGCCATAACAATCATGAAAACAATCTGTACTAAACAATTTAGAATCCTTCAGTTTGTTTTATGACTAATTAAAATTAAAGTTTTATCCCTCTCCTTTGGTTTCAATGGATAAAGTGATTTGGACGAGATATACCTGCCTTGTCTCAGTTTACACATCTCTTTACACAAGATAATTTCATGTGGTTTATTTCTTTTTGCCTGTATTACTAACAACAATTAAGACAATATACTCTGAATCAGAATATATATAAATAGAATGCAGTAGCAAAGTATAATAACCACATCAAGTCCTGTAGCCCAAACAGTTGACAGCCTATTCCACACTGGGATATAATAACAATAGTAGATATTGACCAATATTGGGTCCCGGCCCACATCCAGCAGTGGTATTCATCATGACTATCTGTGGGTTATAACAATATTGGGCCCTGACCTATATCCCACCATAGAGATTCATCTGGAGTACCTGTGGGTACAAAATTGGGCACTGATGAATATCCCAAAAGAGGGATTCCTCTTGATTACCTGTGGGTTAAAATATTGGGCCATGACCTATATCTTAACTGGGGGATTCATCTTGACTACCTGTCGGTTAATATAACAACATTGGGCTATGACCTATATCTCACCAGAGGGATTCATCTTGACTACCTGTAGATAGTGCACTGACTGATATCAAACCTTAGCGATATGGCCACTATCACTGGGTTTTACTTTATTGGGTACTGACTAATATCCCACCAAGGGATATGTCCATTTACAGTGGATTTTTTAATAAATAAGTAAATGCACCACTAAATAAAAAGTAATTATGATATACAATTACTGAAAAACTAAATTAACCTGGGTGCCGTTTCATAAAATGATCGCTAATTAACGTGCTCGTTACCCCATGCAATTTAAATGGGATAATGTGCACGTTAAGCTAACGATCGCTTTATGATACGGCACCCTGACATATATTTAACTTCTCTTTACCTGTCCAGTAAAGCTCACAAAGAATACATAAAACTGGAAAATTGTAATGATTATTTAAATATTACCTTACTGACCATTGACGACCTGTGGATTGATCCACCTGCAACCTCAATGGGTAACAGTTAAAAAATTAAATGTAAATAAGGCTTACATGGACAGGCAAATAGAGAGGTCAGCATATATACAGACAGAAAATTCTAATTCAAGGACATTGATAAAAATTGAATTTTAGAGGTTTAATTTCTTTGGTCACATAAAAAAGGTATTGCCTTGTAATATAATGATAAAAATCTGTTTTCTTTGACAATTTATTCTCTCAGCACTAGCAAACAGTGCAATTATCACCTTTAAAATACCTGAACCTGTAATTACAGGATTTTAATATTGATTTCGTTATTAATTCATAGTTAAATACACATTCTTCAATCAAATCCTTGCAACCATGTTCGCTTTTATGGAATTGAAGAATAATTAATTTTGAAAACCAGCACGATATCTTGGAGAATACAGGATTGGCTACCTGCAAAGTTTAAAAGGAAATATTTTATCCATTCTTTTAAGTCTAAAAAAATCAATATTGAACATAGAATTTGTAGATAAACTGCTTGATTATTTCAATGTAATTAATGTTTGCTATGTTAACTTGTATACAGGTCTGTTATAAATATTTGGTAGATGTTTAATTAAAATTGAAGTCATGAAAACATGAAACCACTCTCAGGAATTATGTTTACCTTTATTTTTTTAAAGCCATACAAGAGAACTAGGAAAAAATTAGTTCTTATTGTAGACTCACTGTTTAAATATTTTAAGAAACACATGTTTACATATGATGGTTGCCTCCTGGATCTCAAAAACCCCTAAACCTTAATTCTGCTTGATTTATCATTCTGTGTAATGGTTTAGTCTGTGTTTAACATTGGTGTCATTATTCTAGCCATACTGGGGCAAGGATGGTTTATTCAAGAGACATTCATGCATACAAAGTTCAACAAGAAACCTTTGACATAGAGGTCACCACATGATACTTTCAAATGCAGTTGTGTAATATACAAGCACATTTGGGACATTTCTATGGGTCAATTTTTCCAAGAATGAACACATTATACCCATCTATTATAACTAGACCATTCAATTAGCATCAGTCTGATTAGTCATTTTTATCATTTGATGAAGCAATGTCTGATAGGAGATTTTCAAATTATGAACTTTTTTCAGATTTGTCTTAATTTGGTATTAAAGCCATCAGTCAAACTCAACATTAAATGTTAGTGTATTCACTGTAAATGTATTGAAGAATCTCTATAGATTTCTCACCAAATATCCCATTAGTTAACTTCAAATTTAATATGCCCAATTGATCTTTGTTTTATTTCAAACAATACTATTCTTCCTTCAGACTTATCCTTAAACAAATTTAAAATTCAAATTAAGTAAATTATTGCAAATAAATTTTACAATAAAGCACTTAATTTTGAATTTCTTCCCCCAGAACTATAAATTTGACTACCATCCAAATGGAATATTATGGTGTATAAATTTGTTCTGAAATCCAATTACACATGCTGATTTGAATTTAAACTATCCCTGTGCAATCATTCATAGAAAATTATGACAGTTCTGCAAACACAGAATTAAAACTTGAAATTCTCCAGCTGTGTCCTAAACAAAGAAAAACAGAAAATTATCAAAAAAAACTTTGGAAATTCACAATTTTACAGTTATCAAACATAAGGCTCCATTTGGGTCCTGTTGGATGGTGTTTCTTAAAATAATTTTACAAACAGATTTAAGTCCATATTTCAATCTAAAATGCACCACATCTGTGAAGACAAATGTAAATAATTACCAAACATTTGGGTTATTTTTAATAAGCATTTAATTCTTGTGAGAAGTCTGGCAGTGTTAAATGATTTCTTCCATAAATGATGTGATTCAGGTTGAGATCTATTTACATGTGCCATACAATTCTTATTGCTCATGTAAGATCACCTGGTCTTTACCATATGCAAGAACTTATTAATCTACAATGTTAAATAAATACTTTTAGTTAAAATGTTATATACAAGCACTAATTTGCTAAAGGTGACTTTATCTGCACATTTCAGCAATCATATTACACAATAAAAACATAGTCACAAATTTAAAGTCTTTTCTAAATATATTGGATTTCAATAAAAATAAGAACAATACCAACAAACCACTCATCTTTCAAAATTTCTGGAAAAACAATTGCTCTGACTTGACAGTAAGTGAAGGGCTTTCATCATGTCAATTTAATAGAATACTATTACATTACTATAACTTATTTTACTTGTTTTTCTTTCATCAAAGGCCTTTTAAAACACAATTACTCATATCATCAAAAGATATTAAAAAATCTTCAAAAAATAAATTTCAAACACAATTTCAAAAAAGATTTTTTGCTTTTGAAGTGAAAATCAACCCCTGTGGTCATTAAAACTAAACATATTTTTGTTGTTTTATATAAATTTATCTCCCTTTGAAAATTTGCTTAAAATTCTTTTGAGGTTTAAAGATAAGAGAAATGTGGCTCTTTGCTACTTAAATCTGTTAGGAGAATTAATTTTGTTAGTCTTCTTAAACCCTTTGAGATGTTAAATGTTAAATGTTGCAAACAGAAAATGAATAGATGGACTTTAGGAAAGTCAAAAGAATATTTGTCTTAATTGAAAAAACATGAATCAATTTTGTTTTTGGTACATCCCTCTCACTTCATTAGAAATATAAAATCATCATTTTAACTTTTCTTACAGATTAAACTGATGAGATTTTTTATCAGCTCAAAGATACAATTTGCAGTACTTATGAAAAGGTATTTTATTCACACAGCGCTTGTTTTATACCATAGGAGACATTTTCTTTGGTCATTTTTTTTCTGCCTTTAATGCAAGCAGTATCTATAAGACTTTCTTCTACCATTAAAAATATAGTTGCTAAAAACAAGTATTGTTCAACATTTTTTAGTATTTGGCTACTATTTATGGCGGCTTACCAATTTTCCGAGGCAAACCAGTTTTTGTAGACCGTACCAATACAGCATATTGCAAGTGACTTGAATTCCAATACACCTTATACTGATAATACAATGTACTTTAGATGCTTTTATTAGAAGACTGCTAAATAAGTCTCATACAAATACTAAAACAGACTTAAACCCATCTAAAGAAAAGTTTCTTAAAGTATTACTAAAATAAAACAAGAGGAAACAAACCAAACACAAATCCCATAATTCAATTAATCCCTCAGTGACAGGTCAATGGAACCGGGGATAACCTACCTGTAACCGTCTACTATACTTAGAACTGAAACAGGGCTTGAGTTGTGATGTACAGATTTAATCAACCAGTCCAACTCATACAACATTCATTTTCTCTATCAAATTTTTTTTCCATCTTTATGGATAGGAAACTTAATTTGGCAAGTCTAGTCGTCTAGTTATTTTTTCTCTGAAGCAATTTAGAACATTGCCATTAAATCTTAACACTAAACCAGTAATTAAGTTTTATCCCAACTCTTGCCATTTTTTCCAGCATAACTTAGTATTAGATATCAAAAGTATTTATCGATACAATGAAAATGATATGTTTTTCATGCATGATTTCATTCTTTTATGTTTTTTCCATAAAATTGCTCAAATTTTGGCAGTTCTTCTAATTTCATAATTGCTTGTGATTCATAAACAGGATTTTTATTTTACAAAGTGACTTAATAATTTTAATAGTAAATATATGCATATCTTTACTTACTGACATTTTATCAAAATAATTGTATTTGTCATTAATTTTCTATTTTTGTAAATATGAATTTATCCCCATTGTTTCTATAACGATTAAATGAATCACAAATTAAGATTCTGATCATGATATTCCAACACTCATAGCTGACATAATTAATTATGTAATCCACTCAAATATTATGTTAAACTCCACTTTAACCATCTGTAAGCTGGTATATATTGGTATTGATGAGGACATTATCAAGTACATGTCCCACAGTTTTCAAAAGATTGACACCAGACCAAATGTGTTCTTTGCTATACTAAAATACTGCTCTCTGGGCATTCAATATCACTCATTCAATTTATCCTATAAACTGTCATTAGACTAACAGAAGGTCAGGGTTTTCATGGGTAATCGGGACTTTCCACCCCAAAAAAACTGGAGGTAGGTTGTTGTATAAACAACTGAATAGGCCTTGGGGGCTGAGTGGTTAAGGTAGTTAGTCATATCCTTTTGATCATCTGTTAAAGCCTCGCTGTTGTCAGGTTGTGCTTGACTCCAACCTTACTTAATGACAAAAAGGCAAGTTTTTCTTATGAGGTTCAGAGTTTTAATCCAGCCTTCTCTCCCAATAAAAACTAGACACAATGATATATCTGAACACTGGCTGAAAGCAGTGTTAAACCACAAACTACAAAAAGATGACAAAACATGGAAAGATAAACAGCTGACAGCTAAGATATTTAACTGAATCAAGTAAGACTGATGGTCAAGATACACATTTGCAACACATTTAAGAATTGACGTCTAAGATAGAGGCATACATCTGACAGCCAAGATACATGTATGCAACTGACGGTCAAGACACATTTAACAACTGACAGCCAATATACATGTAACTACTGACAGCCAAGATACATGTAACAATTGGCAGCAATGATACATGTAATGAACTGACAGCCAAGACACATTTAACAACTGACAGCCAAGATACATGTAACAACTGACAGCCAAGATACACTGAACACCTGACATCCAAGATACATCTAACAACTGACAGTCAACATGCAAGAAACAACTGGCAGCCAAGATAGATTTAACAAACCAAGATACATTTAACAAATGACAGCCAAGACACATTTAACACTGACAGCCAAGATACATGTAACAACTGACAGCCAAGATAAATGTAACAACTGACAGCCAAGATACATTTAACAACTGACAGCAGAGATAGATACATGTCAGTGTTCAAGCTAGGATTTAAAAATATACAAATTACAGTCAAGAAACAAGTATACATATATAGTGTACACTGTATACAAATATAGTATATAGTGTACACTGCAGGCACCTGTAACATGCTGCTACTATGCAGATCCCTCTAACATGTGTAAACAAAGGTTCAACTGTATATTTTTTATTACTGCACAAAAAACCAATACTGCAATTTGCTTTAATCAACTTTACTAGGATTTTGTTTTCATACCAGCATGGCACTCTTCTATTATCTACTTCAACTATCATTCCATCAGTGTTTTTATCTTTCTCAGTCATACCAGGAATCATCATATTAATTGCCTGTTAAATTAGTAGAATCTATATTTTTCACAAAACCCATCCATTATTCAAATTGACATATATCCTTCAGCACATGGAGTTAAGACTGATTTCAACTTTTGATCTCCTAACACCTTTCTGATGGAAAATTATCTTGTAAATGTAATAAATACTTCCATTTCTAACTATCAGTTCAATTTTAATCACAATTTACTACACCATTCAATGTATTTATCTCATTTCCCATGCATTTCATTACCTCAGAAAACATGAAACTGAATGAGTGTTTAGCAGTACCAGAAGACAAGATCCAACTCCATGAAACATTATCTGGACAATTTAATATAAAATTGAATGTTGTGTAATAATAGCCCTAAGTAAAGTTTGAACTCTTTTAATAAGGATAAAAGAAAGAATCTAATTTGTAATCATATGTACAAATTATGTACTACTGAAAGTAGATACAGGTGCATTTTATAAGGTGTGTCCAGCTTCATAACTGGTCCCTGTCATACCTAGTACTGTACCACATTGTCGTGTCCAGCTTCATAACTGGTATCTGTCATATCTAGTACTGTACCACATTGTCATGTCCAGCTTCATAACTGGTACCTGTCATACCTAGTACTGTACCACGTTGTCATGTCCAGCTTCATAACTGGTACCTGTCATTTCTAGTACTGTACCACATTGTCATGTCCAGCTTCATAACTGGTCCCTGTCATTCCTAGTACTGTACCACATTGTCGTGTCCAGCTTCATAACTGGTACCTGTCATTTCTAGTACTGTACCACATTGTCATGTCCAGCTTCATAAATGGTACCTGTCATACCTAGTACTGTACCACATTGTCATGTCCAGCTTCATAACTGGTACCTGTCATTCCTAGTACTTTACCACATTGTCATGTCCAGCTTCATAAATGGTACCTGTCATACCTAGTACTGTACCACATTGTCATGTCCAGCTTCATAACTGGTACCTGTCATTTCTAGTACTTTACCACATTGTCGTGTCCAGCTTCATAACTGGTCCCTGTCATACCTAGTACTGTACCACATTGTCATGTCCAGCTTCATAACTGGTACCTGTCATTCCTAGTACTTTACCACAATGTCGTGTCCAGCTTCATAACTGGTACCTGTCATTTCTAGTACTTTACCACATTGTCGTGTCCAGCTTCATAACTGGTCCCTGTCATACCTAGTACTGTACCACATTGTCGTGTCCAGCTTCATAACTGGTATCTGTCATACCTAGTACTTTACCACATTGTTGTGTCCAGCTTCATAACTGGTACCTGTCATACCTAGTACTGTACCACATTGTCGTGTCCAGCTTCATAACTGGTATCTGTCATACCTAGTAATGTACCACAATGTCATGTCCAGCTTCATAACTGGTACCTGTCATACCTGGTACTGTACCACAATGTCATGTCCAGCTTCATAAATAGTACCTGTCATAGCTGGTACTGTACCACATTGTCATGTCCAGCTTCATAACTGGTACCTGTCATACCTAGTACTTTACCACATTGTCATGTCCAGCTTCATAAATAGTACCTGTCATACCTAGTACTTTACCACAATGTCATGTCCAGCTTCATAAATAGTACCTGTCATACCTAGTACTGTACCACATTGTCATGTCCAGCTTCATAACTGGTATCTGTCATACCTAGTACTTTACCACATTGTCATGTCCAGCTTCATAACTGGTACCTGTCATACCTAGTACTGTACCACATTGTCGTGTCCAGCTTCATAACTGGTACCTGTCATACCTAGTACTTTACCACAATGTCATGTCCAGCTTCATAAATAGTACCTGTCATACCTAGTACTGTACCACATTGTCGTGTCCAGCTTCATAACTGGTACCTGTCATACCTAGTACTTTATCACATTAAGTCTTGTCCAGCTTCATAACTGGTACCCGTCATCCCTAATACTTTATCACATTAAGTGGTGTTTAGCTTCATAACAGGTAGCTGTCATACCTAGTGCTGTACCTCTTTAAGTCGTGTCCAGCTTCACGACAGGTACCTGTCATACCTATTACTGTACCTCATTTAAGTGTGTCCAGCTTCACAACAAGTACCTGTCATACCTAGTACTTAACCACATTAAGTCGTGTCTAGCTTCACGACAGGTATCTGTCATACATATTACTGTAGCACAACAAAGTATAACTATATTAAAATTTTCACCCAGGATTAGGAATACCTGATACGTAGTAAACATCCAACAGGCACATGGCCACCAAAAAGAAATCGGAGTTTGAACATTTTTTAAAAACAAGTTTTGATAGCTAAAGACATTGCATAGCACTTTTCATGATAAGGCTATAGAAAAAAACACATTTTGAAAGGCCATGGGCATGGTTTTTTTGGGAATTGAATTTTAACCCTTAAAAATGTTACAATGTACCAATATTTGTCAAAATTACAGCAGGGAAGTTGCACTTATGTACAAAAGATATCAAAGCCCACGCTATTATTTACTGGTAATCCTATCCTACAGTCAGTATATCACTTACCCATTTCCACAAACCTAACTGAGCTACTGACAATCAGGAACATTTTACTTACTCCACTGTACTATCTGTGGTTAACTCCTGTCTGACATGTCATTTTTATTGTTATATGAAAGAAAATACAAAGAACAATAGTTTTTTCTTACTTGCTTATCTTGTTAGTTTTTTTTCTTTCTGTTCTTTTATCAATCTTTTTTTCTGTGAAAATAACAAAATGATTTTTAGAAATGGTCTCTATCATCTAAATTTACTTCAATAATACTATCCCTAATCCCAGTTTATATGTCTTATTCATTCTCATATTACAGTCTAAATTTCCATGACAGTAGAATCTACAATAACATACCCATGTATTATATGGATGGAGTATTGAGGATCAAATATGTGAGTACACGACTGCTTTACAATAACATACTGGGTTAATACCAATCTTGTTCATGACACTGCTTATTTAATGGTCTGCATATGATGCCGATCACAGTTACAGTCCCATAATGAGCCCAACAACAGGACCTAATAGACATAGTCTTCCTGAAATGTGCCTGACAACAGGACCTGACAGGCAAAGTCTTCCTGAAATGTGCCTGAAAACAGAACCTGACAGGCAAAGTCTTCCTGAAATGTGCCTGACAACAGGACCTGACAGGCAAAGTCTTCCTGAAATGTGCCTGACAACAGGACCTGACAGGCAAAGTCTTCCTGAAATGTGCCTGACAACAGGACCTGACAGGCAAAGTCTTCCTGAAATGTGCCTGACAACAGGACCTGACAGGCAAAGTCTTCTTGAAATGTGCCTGACAACAGGACATGAAAGGCAGTCTTCCTGAAATGTGCTTGACAACAGGACCTGACAGACACAGTCTTCCTAAAATGTGCCCGACAACAGGACCTATCGAGCACAGTCTTCCTGAAATGTGCCTGACAACAGGACCTGACAGGCAGTCTTCCCCAACTGTGCCTGACAACAGGACTTGACAGGCACAGTCTTCACAAAATATGCCTGACAACAGGACCTAACAGCCACAGTCTTCCTGAAATGTACTTGACAACAGGACCTGACAAACAGCCTTCAAAAAATTTCCCTGACAACTGGATCTGGCAGGCACAGTCTTCCTGAAATGTGCCTGACAACAGGACCTGACAGACGTAGTCTGCCCAAATTGTACCTGACAACAGGACCTGACAGGCACACAGTCATCTTGAAATGTCCCCAACAACAGGACCTGACAGGCAGTCTTGACAAAATGTGCCCTACAACAGGATCTGACAGGCACAGTCTTCCCAAAATGAGCCCTATAACAGGACCTGACAGGCACAGTCTTCCTGAAATGTGCCCTCATACATGACCTGACAGGCACAGTCTTTAAATGTGCCTGACAACAGGCCCTGACAGGTAGTCTTCCTGAAATGTTCCTGAAAACAGGACCTAACAGGCACGGTCTTCCTTAAATGCGCCTTACAACAGGACCTAACAAGTGCAAGATGCAATCTTCATGAAATGTGCCCCACAACAGGATTGACATGCAGTCTTCCCAAAATAAGCCCCACAGCAGGACCTGACAGCCACAGTCTTTCGAAATGTACCCCACAACAGGACCTGATAGTCTTCCTGAAATGTGGCAGACAACAGGACATGACAGGCACTTTTTGCTTTGGTCAGGCATAGTTTTAAAGATTGACTGAATGTCTGGCACAAAAATGTTAAAAGTCGCAATAAAATTACATAAACATGCTGCAAAAAAGTGTGCCTGATTTGAAGTCAAGCAAAATTTGGTAAGACTGCACTTAAAAGAAATAATACAATCAACGTGGTTTTTCATCATGACAAGGTTTTATATTAAAATATTTCGTATAAAATTTCCCCAATTCATGCCTGTTTTCTCCAATTCTTAAAAAACAGAAGGACGTTTATTGACCCCAAGTGTCCAGTCAATACATCTTCAAATTGTTATCCTTAGTTGACAAGGACAGTATGAACATCAAGTTTGTAATTTGACTTTACAATGTGAGGATACCAGTGGCTTGTCTTGGCCAGCAATAAATCTCTTCAAATATTTATAAGTCACACAAAATGCCATGCCTTTATTATTTTGAGGGTATTGCCAATAAACTTCACTTTCGTAGAATGGATAAAAAAATTGATTACCACTGAAGGCCGTTGGTCAGCTTGTGATTAAATTTGTTGTGCTTTATGATCACGCTAAATACGATGCTTTTCAATCATAATAAACTGGAATTGATTTTTTTTTCCAAATTTGACATAAGATGCATTGGCCAAAACCTAAATAAAAATTGAATTGTTATTTTCCATCAAGTTGTATATAATCAAGAGTGACCATGTGAAAAGAACGTAATTTCTGTGTAAATAATGAGTTGTTCTGTTAGTTTAGATCACAAGTGAGGTCAGTTTCTACAAACACAATCAGAAATATTAAATATCTTTGTAATTAAACTGCCATTTATTTTGAAATCCCTTATTATATAAGCCAAGATCATATAACTTCAGTAATGTATTCAGTTAAAATGTAGTATGCTTTATATACATGTATGTATATTTCACTTATACAAATTTCCATTTCAATTTTATTTTTTATTCATTAAAAATATCAACACATTTTTTACTGAGAAATAAATTTTGCATATTACGATTCAAAATGACAGAAAGCTTAAACTACTTATATAAAACTGAATTAAAAATGGGATTCAACTTTGAGTTAAGTGCCCTTCACATTTCTAATAATGGACATTTAATTTTCTTTTTTTGTCATTCCTAGCCATTTTTAATGAACTGCCCAATGTGCCAAAAAAATGTATTACAAATAATATCTGATTGACTGTACCATATGACCTAAATATAACCTTATCAATCTATAATTAGTTTCTAAAAATGATGCAGATATAATAAAAATATAATCCCATTACCATTTGATCAAAGCATAAACTTTTTATGATTTTGTTAAAACATTTCACAACCAAAACTGGATGGTGATTTTAGATCTAAAAGTCTAGGGAATTTGTGGTCAATAAATTGAAACAGTAACTTAACACCATCCAGCAAAGTTTCCTTTCATGCTAGAGGGAATGTAGCAAATCTAAAAAAAAATCATTAAATTAAAAACAGAAATAATTCAGCACTCAAAGTTCTCAGTTACAATTCAATTTCTAAATGAAAAAATTCAATTACTAGCAGACACAAATGTCTGCGAGGCTTTGAAAAACTGACGGAAATTTAATTAAAACCACAAACAAAATGCGACAGATATTTCATATAAACCTTAACCATACGCTCAAACATGTACCAACAAAAAACTTTTTTTTCAAATTCCTTTATTTGTAATGTAATTAAAACAATCAAAAGAAACCAATTTGCAATGCAAAGTTTTTTACCCTTGACTATTCCTCAGGGAAAGACAACAACATTAAATATTGAAGGAAAACAACAATCACCTATGCTCAAGTCTATACTTTGCATGTTAACAGGACATAATTACCAAGACAAACTGATCTTTATAAGATAAGACTTTTGACACATTCTTCAAATAAAGTTTATCAGGATTTATACCTAATCTACCCAAGGATAGGATGTATAAAAAATACACTGGTAATAGAAGAACCTTTTCAATTCATGTTGGTAAAAAAGGCTTCAGACTGTTTGTTTGTTTGTTTGATGCTGTTTTAACGCCAATTTCAGCAATTTTTCAGCTATATCATGGTGTCCAGTTTTTATTGGGGGAGGAAGCCAGAGTACCCGGAGAAAACCAATGACCTGCAGTAGGAAAACTGGCAATCCTTCTCAATTAAGATTGGAGTCGAGTACACCCTGCCTGCAGTGAGAATCGAACCTGCAATCTCAGCGTTGACAGACCACATGATCAATAGTAGACGAACTACCTTAACCATTCGGCCACCGAGGCATTCAATGCCAAACTTAACAATTTTTTAGTTATAGTGACAAGAGTTTTCAACAAAAATTGGGATGTTTTAATTACATTTACTCCAGTGGTATTCCTGATGTAAGGGTAATAATTATAGATTATTACATGGCAATTTCTAAATTGGCCCTGGTATCAGAACCGTGACTACCATATAAACAGCAAGGGCTGATATGTGTCGAGGGCTGATACCGCGGCCAATATGGAAAACTCTAGTGATCTATTAAAAACATATTTGATTGTTTGTTTGTTTGATGGGGTTTAACGCCACTTTCAGCAATTTTCCAGCTATATCATGGCGTCCAGTTTTTATTGGGGGAGGAAGCCGTACCTGGAGAAAACCCCCGACCTGCGGTAGGAAAACTGGCAATCCTTGTCAATTAAGATTGGAGTCGAGTACACCCTGTCTGCAGTGAGAATCGAACCCGCAATCTCAGTGTTGACAAACCACGTGATCAATAGTAGACGAACTACCTTGACCACTCGGCCACAGAGGCCCCGTAAAACATATTTGAATAAATGTCTCTAGCGCTAATATCAATACTCGCCCTACAGGCCAACAACTGACACAGACTTCCAGCATTTATAACATGGACAGATTTCCCCATATTTATATTCAATAACTTATATAGGGTGGTAGGGAGAGATAACTACAGTATGGTACCCGATTCCTAGGCAGTTGAATCACACAACCCCATGGCCATGGTTGATTTCCAGAGCAGACAGACAACACCAATTCTAATTGGGTTACCTCTGTTACAGATTCCAGTAATGGTTATACTAAGTATATAGCTGACATCTATTTCAATAATAATGTACATGTACATTATCAAGAGGCCACTTACCTGAGCCACACTGGAACACCAAGCCTGATAGTAAGATGACATTAACGAGTATCCCAGGTGTTAATATCTGCTCTATACACAGTACATGTCATTTACTTCATAACCTTACAGTTTTTCTATTACCTTTTTTTCAAGAAGAAACAATTACTAAATAAAAAAAATTTGAATTCCTATTATTGCTGGTTGAAATGTACCAAAATTAAACTTTAGATTTTAAAACTTTGCCATCAAATTTTAACAACTTCTTAATTATCTGCCCCTTATTAACATGGTCCTTCAGTTGAACAAACATGAATTTCCTTGCGAAAGACGGTTTTATTGTGGAAGGATTGATAAAAATAAGCACAAAAGTACCTGAGAAAATTTTAATTTTGACATTTTAATCTGATATTTTAACAATTTCTAAATTGTCTCCCATTAGAAGTGCACGGCTCATTAGTTTAACAAACTTTAATTTGCCAAAATTTTCTTGAAGTTAACTTAGATGTCAACAATTTCCTTCATTTCAAAAACTTGAACTACCTTCACCTAAGGATACTTTGTGCAAAGTTTGTTTGAAATTTGTGTAGTGGATCTTGAGAAAGGTTTATGACAACAATGCCAATGAAGACAGACAACAAATTTAGATAAAAAAAGCCCACGTAATCATATTATAAATATGTATATTGTATACAGTATTTCACATTTAACTCTATATATATATATACATTAATGGACTTGAGAGGTCAATATGCTTTAGGCGGACCTTGTAGACTGTAATTGGCCATTGTCAAAGTGAGTTTATTTTTTGTGGCATTTTTCTCTTTTTTTTTAAATCCTTAATCATCTTGGTATCATTCCAATAAAGTTTAAGTTCAACCAGAATAATTTTTTAAAATTTATTAATCAAAATGTACATCTGTAAATGTTAATGGTACCCATGTACATTTCTGGACCTTTATCCAAAATAAATGTTCTATGGGCTTTGTGAGAGCATTTCTGTCAAATTCTACTTTAGTCTGCCCAATGGATCCTGAGAAACAAAAAATATAGACATTTACTGACATTATATCACATGCCCATATGTAGGCCAGTTAAAACAAGTGCGACTGTGAGCACGCTCACAGAGGGATACCCCCATTTCTTTTTAAGTCCAATTATCTCCCCATAATGATATCTGATGTCAATAGAAATCCTTCATGCACATCTACATATAATGTACTTCCTAAATGCTAAGTTTCATTGAATTTCATCAAGCGGTTTAGGAGGAGTTGCGCTTACAAGGGATGTGGACAGACGGACAGACAGACAGGGAGATTCCTATATACCCCCAAACAAGTTTGTGGGGGGCTTTAAAAACCTAAGATGAAATGTATGCCCCCTGCAGCTGAGAATTAAATGTTGACATGTTAGTGGCAATTTTTTTTTTTGGAAAGTGTCTATCAGTCACACATGGTGCACCCCCACCCACCCACCCCCCCAACCCCACCCCCACCCTGCCTGACCGGCAACATGATCATTTTTATAAATTTTAAGAAAATTGCATGAAAATCAAATTTCATTTGTCTTGCATACTTTCATTATGTGTAGAAACATCCTAAATAAAGCGAAGAAACATCCTAAATAAATATATTGAAGCTCTAAAAATAAAAGAAGGAGACAGCCGGAAAAGACATTACGGCAGCTATTTGGACTACAAACTGACAAGTTCAAATATCTCTAATTTTATGAAAATCAATTCTTTGGGACTGCACTCCATCATTATGTGCACATCCAACAGGCTTTTAAATATCAGTTCTGTAGCTCTAAAAATGAAAGAGAAGATATCTGGACAAGACACATCTTCGCTAGCCAAAGGTTACGATCAGGTCCCCCAGAGGGGGGACCTGATCGTAACCGTTGGCTAGTGAAGATGGAAAAGACATGTACTTCTACCTCAGTTATCAGATCTGCAAACTGACATAGTCTAACTATCTGTATTTTTAAAAATATATACCCCGAATCAAAAATCCTTAGGCCCTGCACACCTCCATTATGTGTTCAAATATCCTACCAAATATAAAGATGAAGGAGAAGACAGCAGAACAAGACAAGCCACGTACCCATACCTCATTTATCAGATCTGCAAACTGATTAAATCCAACTTTCTCCAGTTTGATAAAAATTAAATCAAAATCCTTTGGCCCTGTACATCCTTATTATTTATACAAACATTCAGCAAAATATAAATGTTTTAGCCCTAAAACTGTAGGAGGAGTCTGCCGGACAAGATAATCTGGACAGACAGACCTACGGAAGGACAAGGGTATATTAATATGCTCCCTCAACTTATTGTTGCAGGGGCATAAAAATACTTGAACACGGCTGAAAATATCAACTGTTTAGCTCAGAAAGTAATTACTTCATGAAGTCCAGAATTTATATATTGTCAACTCAGTCACAGACGCCAATTAAGTAAACATGAGCGAGGCATGTAACATGGTTTAATATCAGCCAGAATTTTAACCTTGTATAAATTTTGTATGTAATTCTATTACCAACTGATGTCCTATTTTTTTTACAACAAACTAGACGTATGAATCAACATGATAATACACTGGAGGGTCAAATGAAAAATTTATGAGTGTTAAAATTAAATTGTTTTCACTCCTGAATTCAATTTATCTCTGAAAAAATGTTTACATATTCAAAATAGCAGCTTTGGGCTGTGTTAAATGGTATATCACAATGAGCAAGCTATTACTGAAAATACTTGGCATATTTAACATCTGTAGGAGGATACTGTACCAGGAAAAACATGGCGGAGTCAGCTCATCTGGTATTACAGATTGAAGCACAAAAAAACATGGGACTCTCCCTGCTGAGCAGCTGAAATGACCAAGCAAGTCCACCAGGGAATGTTATGGTACATTTAAAACAAAACAAGTGTGGATCTAATTTTTGATTTCTTACTATATACATGCTACCTACATAGCTGAGAGCTTCGTGGATTTCTGCTTGGAACAAAAACAAAAACTTTTTATAGAACAATCTAAAAAATATTCATTTACATTATGGATTTTATCTCAGAAGGCATTTGAAGCTTTTGCCATCAATATTAAACTAAATTCTGCACTGGTGGTCATTTTAAATATATGATAAGACCAAAGAACAAATGTTGAAGAAAACCATCCAATAAACATGTTGAAGAAAACCATCCAATAAACATCCATATATATGGCTTTAATCAGTTGTTTAGTTAACATAAACACAATCATGTAACAACAAGTTTGGTTTAAATTGGTTAAATGGGTTCTAAGAAGATGCTTTTTTAAAGTTTAATGTTAAACTAAATGCTGACTTTCAGGATTTTTGATCAGAACAACATATAAACTTTGTTGAGGACCATCAAATAATTATTCGTCATGTCTGAAACTAGAGGCTCTTAAGAGCCTGTATCGCTCACATGACTTACCAAAAATTTAAGAGACACTTTTCTTGCAAATTTTGATATTAAAAGAGTTTACATGAAGATGCTGTTCTTATGAATGTTGTCATGTTGAATTTCCAATCAGCAGAAATTTGTGATGAGAACCATAAACCATAAACTTTGTAGAGGTCACTTAAAAAACATGCATATACATACAATATGGCTTTATTCTTAGCTTTGAAGTTTCAGAAAAGAAGGCATTAGAAAATTTTCCAATGGGATAATATGTTTTGAACAACATCCAGCAGTGGTTGCCATTCTCAAAATTTTACCTTCTTTGGTTGCAATCAGAAGATTGAAATGTTAAAACTTGCACAAAAATTATGACCAAGTTTGGTTGCAATTAGCTCATAGGTCTCAGAGAAGAAGATTTAAATGTTAAAACTGGCACAACATTGTGACCAAGTTTGGTTTAGCTCAGTGGTCTAAGAGAAGATTTGAATGTTAAAACTTGCACAACATTGTGACCAAGTTTTGTTGCAATCAGCTCAGTAGAATACTAAAATCTACAAGCTTACATTTGATGTCAACAGACAACAGATACAAAATGGCCTTAAGAACATAAACTGCAACTACATGTAAATAAACATTTGATAACTGATATTAAAAAAGAAGCAATGTTATGTCCTTCATTTCAAAAACGGTAAGGCCTCAAGGCTTATTATTAGTCCCAACCTATATTTTGTCTATGAGACTACTGGTAAATGATGAAAACAATCAGTTATGGGATCAAATTTCAAACTCCTGAAATTCAAAAGCCTACAGACATCTAGTGCATCAAAAACCAAGGAAGAGAATGACATACTCATATCATAATACACCCACACATTTTTTTTTGCCACATTAAAAACTACAAGAGCCTAAAAACTATATTAAAATCTGTATTAAACAGAGTAGTCAAACAATTTTAATCTAGATTTGTAAGCCTTGACTCTTGACCAGGAGAGCTTAACATGAATATATATATACATGTAAAAAATTAACAACCAAAACTCATGAACTCCCACTACAACAATAAATCAACCAACCAAGGGCAATAACTCACTATAATATTATCTTGTACTGTTTGTCAATTGCTCTAGGTTTTTATGATTATTACACAATTGTTATTAGTGAAGCATGATCAAGAACTTACATGTAATAAAAAATTTAGTACAGTTGTCTGATAAAAAAGAAAAACTTTAGGTGGCAAATAATGTAACCAACAGAGTCAAATGTGCTAAACACATTCAATGCGTTGATCTGAAACTTTGTAATTTGTGCAGTTGATATAGGCTTCTTTTAACTGACAACTTTATTTGCATTTCTTTGACAGGTCTTTGTTCGTAAATTGTCTGTTTCATGTTGAAACTAGAGAACCATATTACTAAACCTTATGTTATTGTTGCAGATAAGTTATACAAATTTAGACAGCAGCTTATAACAATCTGCAAATCTTCATGCATGTTTATACAGCCCAATAAATATCAAAATTAAATAAAGAAAATCAATCAATTTTGGATTGTTTCCTATGAATTTAGACTTTTCAACAATTTTATTAGCTTTTCATGAAATCTGATTCTAAATTAATGGCACAAATAGGTCGCAAATGCACTGCAGTCATATAATTTTTCAAATCCTCGTAATATAAAATTCACAAAAGGCTATATATGCATAAAATATAATTATTGAACAAAAACAGTATAAAATTGCTGTCTCTAGCCTTAAAATACGAGTCATATATAACAATTATATACTTCTTAATGTCAACTTCAATCTTAGTCACCATATAATTTCAAAAGTTTGTAATAATTCTTCCGTAATTAGGTAAAAGTTAACCATAGCTCTACAAATGGATAACACTGCAATTATAAGCATTTAAAAAAAATATTTGCAACTGAGATAATGGCAAAACTATGTCATTTTATTCAAAAATGGAAAAAAGTCAAATTCCTCAAAATCCTGTCTAATAATGACTCTCTCTATATATATCATTTCTTGGCTGTTTGTCAAATGAACCATTAGAAACTCAATAATTCTGTTAAAATTAAAGATATTAACTTTTGGGTAAAAACATGAATATAAAACACAAATATTTTATGTCTGTTTAAGATAGCTAAAATTGTTTGATTTAAAAGTTCATTAATTTTCTGTCATAAGCTCATTACAATTTAAGATCTTTTTAGTTGATTTCCATGGAAACTTATCATTAAGTTAAAAAGCCAGACAATTTTGACATTTCTCAAATGAGTCAAGCCGATTGTTGACAACTATCCCACTCATGATCGTCTCTGTCAAATATTTTTTTCTCCACATTTAAACTCTAAAAATTACATCCTAAAGTCAATCTACTGAAACAGTTAGTAAAGTACAAGTATGGTGCTAAAACCACTTATAGCACTTCTGCTCTATAGAATTTTTCAATCAAAATTAAATTGCTGTCTAATCAATCATACACGATATCTAGAAATGATTTGTTCAACATCAAATCCTCTTTAACAGATAAAACCATTATACCAAAAACAAAAATCATTCTTCTGACCCTTCAGTCTTAAAAACCCTATCAAATCACATAAAAGCAGCTTTAAATCAAAAACACTTAAATTCGTAGATCTATAAAAACAAAAGGATTTTCAGAAACAATCATCCACACGGTTAGCTCAGACTTAAAATTCCTGACCGGAATTGTAACGAAGTCATCAATGTGACCGACACATAAAAAACCTTTCAAAGACCATGAATCAAAAGATTCTTTGTACAGAATATGCTATTTGAAGAATTTGTTCTCAGACAAATCTCTAAAAAAAGGCAGGAAATTCAAATATTGTGTCGTCTGCTTGGAACATTAAAACAATAAACATAAGTGACATGACTGACTCTTCCACTCTGATATTCATTTTCGTTTAATGTTTTGTCAAATGGTTATGTTTTTTGGAAATTATTCAAAATCTTACATCTGGATTGCACATTCTTACATTTGTATTAAAGAAAAGACAGAAAACAAAGTGTTTGTTTTGATGTCTCAGCAATTTTTGTCACAAAAACATCTTCATCCTTTCAACATAGGTTGCAGATTCCCAGGTGACAAAGAAATGGAAAAACAGTAAAAGAAAGACTGCCACTAAACCTACAGACCTTTGAACATAAAGAGACACTTAGATTCTTCATTTCACTATTTTCACTGCAGAAATAATGCCACTGAACATACAAGTTTTGAAGTTTGACACAGGAATTTTAGGGTACTGTAATTTGGCACATAAATGAAAGAAAATAGTTATGATGCCAGCTGCTTCAAGGACATAAATGGTTCATAACCTTTGAAGACATTTTCCAGTAATGAAGTAAACACATAAAAAAGACACAAGATGTGAAGAAAACAGAGACATTTGTTTAACTTGACAAAAAAACTTATATTTGAAAGAGAAGACCTAAACATCGTTGTTGTCTGTGGTTTTTGCACTGTTAATCTATAAATGAAAATATCTGTTAAAATACATCAAACAAAGGTTTTTCAAATGTTATTTCTAGTAATTTTTTTTTTTATTTTTCAAATTTAAAATCTCCCACTTGCTTCATTTCTTACTGCCAACTGGTGGAAAATCTAACAACAGAGGTCAGGACAAGTAATTAACATACATCAACCAATCAGGACATTTTTAAGTCAATATTTTACTGTTATTTTGCTGACTTGATGTATCTTTTCAAATGCTACATGAAGCATGGAAATATATATACCAATGATTTGAACAGTCCCTACCATAACAGTTAACAGTAGACATGATAATGAACTGCTCAGTTTTCCTGAAAGAACAAAACTTTTTGTGTAACAAGGAATGTTTAAATCCACACGTATAATAAACATTCAAACACTAAAACAGTTAGTAAATGATAATATGGCTTCTGCCAATGACAATGCTAATGGTATGAATCTGATGGCTAAGTCTCGCCTCTGGCTAGTTTAATATCAGGCTAGACAACAATGACATGATAATCTTATAGCAATGACAAAACTCAGAACATGAAGTACAATAGATGTACGGCTGTGCAATGCTTAGAAAAACATCCCGATTTTTAAAAATCTCAAAATTAAATGGACAATTAAAAAGAGCCAATTTTTAAAATAAGTCCATCCATAGTACAAAAATGCAGAAGAAACATTTATCAAAGGTAAAAAAATGCTTTAAAACCATAAACCAAGCACCAGTCCTATAAATTCTGACCAATGGCATTAAACATCGTGTCCATACATCAAAACAAAGAACTGTCCATCAGTAATGTCCTGGTCATGCCAGCTGCCTTTGTACACCCAGATAAAGATTGAGGGACAACAATCTCAGTAACATTTCATCTTTTAAGGGTACTCATCCATGAAACATAAGATGAAAATCAATACATTTTTAGTTTTGTGGATAACAGAGTAAACAGTTTAATGTAAATTATTCATTTTTAATCCTAAAAGTCATTAAAAACTTCACCACAATGGGAAATTTCATACATCCCATAAATATTTTTCAACTTTATGTTTGTCTCAAAGTTCATTCTTTTGATTAAATCAAAATTTTTCAATTTAAAATTTTTCTGAAATGAATTCAAATTAATTTCAAAGACCCGATAAGAGACTTTTGACAATTTTAATTTGCATTTGTTTGGCTAGAAATAATTTACAGGTTTTTATCAGAATTACCAGTAATAAATTGGAGTCATATTTTTTTCGTTACAATTGCTTTTCTTTAGATACAACAGTTGGTCTTAAACGTGCTGAATTTTAATTTTTCAACAATAACAAACCTTAATCGATAATCGGAAAAGCTGCTAAAAATATTGATAGCATTTGTAAACACAAAGTGTCAAAAAGTTATATATGAGCTAATTTTTTTTTCTTTTAAGGTTATTCAACTGAGTTCATATAAAGATATTAACACAGATGGGAAAAAATTATGAAAACATGAAAATGTTTAAAATATTGTAGGATCCATGAATTGATGTGAGAAGACAATATTTTATTGTGAAACTTGTCATTCTTTTGGTCATTTTTCTTTGAAGGAAAGTGACTAATGACTTTAAAAACATATTTTATGTTTAAAAGTTTGGAAGGGTAAAAAATTCATGGTGACAGTTTTGCCCCGGGGACAACAAATTCTCTTGACACTTGTGGTACAATATCCTTACTGTGTACAATTTTTCATAGTATATTTTTTATTACATTTTTGAAGCTTTACCATAAAATAAGTAAAAACATTGGGGTCAGAACATAATCATCTATGGTAGACAAAAAAATTTATTATTGACACTTAATGACCATTGTCCAGTACTGGTCATTTATGACAGATTATGACCATTTGTTTTATGGAATAAAAAAATTCAAGTAGGTCATTTGTCATTAGTAATGGATTTTATTTGTGAAACATGACAAGCCTTGTAACTTTATTTTCTTTTTACATTATAATTTCTATGCAAATAAAAACCCAATCATTTTACTAGTCTTGTAATTACAAATAAAAAACCAATCATTTTACTAGTCTTGTAATTACTGTAAGACTATAGCATACATACATTCCACAATACTGGGCTAAAATATAAATAAATAACAAATCTTTTCTAAAAGACGATCCTCCTTAAGCTACTCATTAAAACATTAATTCTGAACTATTCCCTTAAACTGTTGTCAAATTAAGGAAAACACTAATTTTTTTATCAATTTTGCACCGTGTGACATTCAGATGTCTGTGGAGAATGTAAATTCTCTAGTTTATAAACTAAAATTAATTGGACTTTAAAATTGTACTTTATATTATTCAAACTGGGCACTGAGGACATGTATATATATAGGTAATGATGCTTAATTGATAATATATTGATATACATGATATCACTTGAATAAGCAAAAAAAAACCCACAAAGATAAAAAATAAAATAGATGGCTTAACTTGTAAATGTACTAATTGAAACAATCAACTATAGTATAACAGGCCTAGTAATACTACAATGTATCACAGTCATGCTTTAGGAAAATATGACATAGACAATGTGAAAGTGACATACAGAAATATATGACACTAGCAATGATGGTGTGACATACAGACAATTTGGGTTTTGCTAGTTTGTTTTTTTCGAGCAGGGATTAATGCCTTTTTCAGCACTTGTTTCAGCTTTATCATGGTGTTCAGTTTTACTGGGGTGGGGTGGGGAGGGAAGACAGAGTATCATGTAAAAACCTGACCTTTGGCAAGAAAATTTAGCAACCTTTGTCAATTAACATTGAAGTCAAGCAAACCTTGCCTGCAGTGAGGCTCGAACCCACAACCTCAGTTTTGACAGGTCACTGGTTCACAGGTCACACCCTACGATGTGGTTGTGAATATAGACAAGTATAACAAATGAAATCTGGTGTGACATACAGACCAGTGCGACACTTCTATGTTTGATGGAAACATAACACAAATGTAATATTGTTGTGACAGTATAGGATATAGACAATAATGAAATAGAGAGACATTTGATGTGTGCCACATCTGTCAATGTAGATGTATCAGTAAAGGAAACAGACAATAATGAATTAATGTGACAAAAAAGGTGTGCCACATGAAAACAGTATAGGACACACAATAATAAAATATTGTGACAAATCAGGTGTGCCCCATTTGACAGTGCTGGAGTGACAGTAAAAACAGAGAGGTGTGCCAAATGTGTCTACCTTGATGTGACATTACAAGACGGACAATAATGAAACAGAATGACAATTGAGGTGTGCCACGTATGTCACTGTTGATTTGACAATAAAGGACATGGACAATAATGAAATCGTGTGACAATAGAGGTGTGCCACATGTGTCAGTGTTCATGAGACAGTCAAGGACATATGATGAAATGGTGTGTCACATGTGTCAATCTGAAAGAATACAACACAGACATTGAAGAAATACAATATGACAATAGAGGTGTGCCAAGTGTCAATATTGGTGTGACCATATATAATAGAGACAATTATGAAATAGTGTCAAAATAGATTAGAGGTGAGCCACATTTTTCAATATTGGTGTGACAGTACAGAACATAGACAATGATGAAATAGTGTTATTGTAATACCTCTATTGTCACACTATGTCATTGTCTCTGTCCTTTACTGTCTCACCTCTATTGTCACACTGTCATTGTCCCTGTCCCTTTCTGTCTCACCTCTATTGTCACACTATGTCATTGTCTCTGTCCTTTACTGTCTCACCTGTATTGTCACACTATGTCATTGTCTGTCCTTTGCTGTCTCACCTCTATTGTCACACTATGTCATTGTCTCTGTCCTTTACTGTCATACCTCTATTGTCACACTGTCATTGTCTCTGTCCTTTACTGTCACACCTCTATTGTCACAGTATGTCATTGTCTCTGTCCCTAACTGTCTCACTTCTATTGCCACACTATGTCATTGTCTGTATCCTTTAATGTCTCACCTAAATTGTCACACTATGTCATTGTCTGTCCTTAACTGTATCACCTCGTCACACTATGTCATTGTCTCTGTCCTTTACTGTCATACCTCTATTGTCACACTATGTCATTGTCTGTCCTTTACTGTCATATACCTCTATTGTAACACTATATCATTGTCTTTGTCCTTTACTGCCATACCTCTATTGTCACACTATGTCATTGTCTCTGTCCCTTATTGTCTCACCTCTATTGTCACATTATGTCATTGTCTGTCCCTTACTGTCTCACCTCTATTGTCACATTATGTCATTGTCTCTGTCTCTTACTGTCTCCCCTCTATTGTCACAGCATGTCATTGTCTCTGTCCCTTACTGTCTCACCTCTATTGTCACACTATGTCATTGTCTCTGTCCTTTACTGTCTCACCTGAATTGTCACACTATGTCATTGTCTTTGTCCTTTACTGTCTCACCTCTATTGTCACAGTATGTCATTGTCTCTGTCCCTTACTGTCTCAACTCTACTGTCACACTATGTCATTGTCTCTGTCCTTTACTGTCTCACCTGAATGTCACACTATGTCATTGTCTTTGTCCTTTACTGTCTCACCGCTATTGTCACACTATGTCATTGTCTCTGTCCTTTACTGTCACACCTCTATTGTCACACTATGTCATTGTCTCTGTCCTTTACTGTCTCACCTCTATTGTCACACTATGTCATTGTCTCTGTCCTTTACTGTCACACCTCTATTGTCACATTATGTCATTATCTTTGTCCTTTACTGTCACACCTCTATTGTCACACTATGTCATTGTCTCTGTCCTTTACTGTCACACCTCTATTGTCACATTATGTCATTATCTCTGTCCTTTACTGTCTCACCTCTATTGTCACACTATGTCATTGTCTCTGTCCTTTACTGTCACACCTCTATTGTCACATTATGTCATTATCTTTGTCCTTTACTGTCTCACCTCTATTGTCACATTATGTCATTGTCTTTGTTCTTAACTGTCACACCTCTATTGTCACATTATCTGTCCTTTACTGTCATACCTCTATTGTCACATTATCTGTCCTTTACTGTCATACCTCTATTGTCACATTATGTCATAAATTATATCATTGCCTTTGTCCTTTACTGTCTCACCTCTATTGTCACACTATGTCATAAATTATATCATTGTGTCTGTCCTTTACTGTCATACCTCTATTGTCACACTATGTCATTGTCTCTGCCCAATACTGTCTCACCTCTATTGTCACATTATCTGTTCTTTACTGTCAAACCTCTATTGTCACATTATGCCATTGTCTCTGTCCCTTACTGTCTCACCTCTATTGTCACATTATGTCATTGTCTTTGTCCTTTACTGTCACACCTCTATTGTCACACTATGTCATTATCTTTGTCCTTTACTGTCTCACCTCTATTGTCACACTATGTCATTATCTCTGTCCTTTACTGTCACACCTCTATTGTCACACTATGTCATTATCTTTGTCCTTTACTGTCTCACCTCTATTGTCACACTATGTGATTATCTTTGTCCTTTACTGTCTCACCTCTATTGTCACACTATGTCATTATCTTTGTCCTTTACTGTCACACCTCTATTGTCACACTATGTCATTATCTTTGTCCTTTACTGTCACACCTCTATTGTCACACTATGTCATTATCTTTGTCCATTACTGTCTCACCTCTATTGTCACACTATGTCATTATCTTTGTCCTTTACTGTCTCACCTAAATTGTCACACTATGTCATTATCTTTGTCCTTTACTGTCTCACCTATATTGTCACACTATGTCATTGTCTCTGTCCTTTACTGTCATACCTCTATTGTCACATTATGTCATTGTCACTGTCCTTTACCATCAAATGTCTATTGTCACATTATGTCATTGTTTCAGTCCTTGACTGTCTCACCTCTACTCTTACATTATGTCATTGTCACTGTCCTATACTGTCAACCCTCTATTGTCACATTACTGTCTTACCCTATCTTTATATTATGTCATTGTCTTTGTCCTTTACTGTCTCACGTCTATTGTCTCACTATGTCATTGTCTCTGTATTTACTGTCATACCTCTATTGTCACATTATGTCATTGTCTCTGTCCTTCACTTTCTCACCTCTTTTGTAACATTAAGTCATTGTCTTTGTCCTTTACTGTCTTACCTGTATTGTCACATTATGTCATTTTCTCTGTCTTTATTGTCATACCTCTATTGTCACATTATGTCATTGTCTTTGACCTTTACTGTCATAACTCTAGTGTCAAATTATACCATTGTCTAGGTTTTTTAACTGTCACACCTCTTTTGTTACACTATGTCATTGCGTCTTTGTCCTTTACTGTCTCACATATATTGTCAATTATGTCACTGGCTCTGTCATTTACAGTTTTACCTATATTGTCAAATTTTGTCATTGTCCTATACTGTCACACCAAAACTTTAAATAATAGGAGTATTGCATGTTTGCACATAAAATTGACAATTACATGTACCTACAACTACCTGTAAAACTGTGACAAGGTCAATGTTTTGGTGTGCATCATGCAATACTTTCAATGTTGAAACAAAAAAAGTTTAAACAGCAAAATTATTAATTTTTACTGAAGTAAACAAGAGAAAAGACCACACCTTTAAACTCTTGCTTATCATCATCTTGCTCTGCTAGAATTGCTGACAGTGAACTGATTACATTATGTTGTGAAGTATTATCCAATCTTGTTGTGGTTTAATTCCTAATTCAAGTGTTAGCTTACTATAACCGCTAGTGAAATTGTCCCATTAAATTGAATAAATACAAAATTTAGTCAAAACACTTCCTATCTCTTGACTTAGTTTGCAATTTACATCAAGTCTTTTACAAACAATACAATATAAAAACAAAATTGTGATAACAGCCTCTTTCAAGATGGCATCACAGCTCTTGAAAAAAAAATGTCAACAGTCTGTACCTAACCTATTACAAGATTTTGCAATTTTAATAAGTGTACTGTTAATGTGAACAATTAACATTAAATCACTTTAGAAAAACAGGAAATAGTATTGATTTTAATTCGCCAAGTCTGATTTTAGAAAAACAAAAAAAAAACAAAATTAATGAGTTGCTATGAGCAACATCACTTGACCAAGAGACAGAATTTAACAAATATTCCAACTAAAGATATTAAATAGAGAAATTAAATTTGACAGATAACTCAGAAAATTTCCTGTTAATCAATACATAGTCCATATGAAATTGACATCATTCCTGTTTATTTCAAATGGAAATATGAAAATATGATATTTTGATTCCAGAAATAAGTTTTATAGCCTAAGAGGTTAAACAAAACAATGGAAAATAATGACAAAATTACTATTGATTTTTTTCTACATAAAAACAGTCTCTATGACTTAAAATTAAAACTGTTGTTTTGAAAGCCTATGACATCAAATTAGAAAATTTTAAAAAAAAAATCAATAATTAAAGACATGAAACAAAACAGAATCCATTGAATAAGATATGATTAAGACAATCTTAAGAAAACTAGTGTTCATAACCTATATTTTTTGTATTTGATCACAAGCATGATGAAAAGAATTAGGCAAATTGTGCAACCCAAGCCTATTTTCATTGTTCCAAATAAAAACAAAGTATAAATATGAACAGAGGCTCTCAATAACCTATATCGCTTTCCTGATTTATATTGGCAATGAATTTCTCTGATGTTAAACTAACTCTTGTAATTTTCAATTTTCTACTGGCTTAAATAGTTGAGACCATCCAAAGAATCTTGCTGTTTGGTTTAAACTGGTTAAATTTTTTCAGATAGAAAGCCATTTTAACATTTTTTTATAGGTTTCTATGTTAAATAAATGCCTACATAGCAGCCATCATGGTTTTTGATCAAATAAACAAGCATACACTTTTAAGAGAACCATACAATATGACTTCAATCGGCTTTGAATTGTCAAAAAAGACTTACTTAACCACTTGGCCATCAAAGCCCCTAATATTAACATAAAAAAACTGTATAGGACTATCAGATAAATTAATTTCTAATAACTTGTTTCCACTGGTTAACCAATTTCAGCACAGAAAAAGCCTTTTAAACCTTTTTTATAGTGTCCTGTGTTAAACAATAAGTCCTTTCATGGCAACCATTGTGAATTAATGATTGGCATATAAACAAATAACTTTAAAAAGACCATTCAAGGAATACTACTGAAGCTTGTTACTCAGAAGAAGCCTATGTTACAGTAAGTCATGTAGTGGTGGCCATTTTGAATTTTTGATTGGCATAAGAAACATAAATTTTATAGAGGACCATCCAAACAATATTACTAGTCAGATTGTTTCCAGAGGTTAACCAGATTCAGAGAAGAAGTCTTTTTAAACTTTTTTTCCCACAGAATCTTATGTTAAACTAAATCCTGCCATACTGGTACTGCAATCAGAAGAAAAAAAGACTTTGTAATGGTCCATCCAATAAACATTGTGACCAAGTTTGGTTTCAACTGGTCCAGTGGTTTCAGAGAAGAAGATTGAAATATTAAAAGTTTACAGACTTGGCCAACAAATGCAAAGGAATGACAATAGCTCACCTGACCCTTACCCTTTGGGTCAGGTAAGATGATACAAAAAAAGGCACATCCAATTTGTTAGGACCACTTGGTTTAATTATGACCTTGATCTTTTTAATATTGCATTCCTAGCTTAGTAAAATGTTTTTTTTATATCAAGCAAACTGGACTTTTCATAGAAATATTAAAAACTAAAATGTCAAAGAAACAACAGCTAGTGGTCACCAGGTCCTTACACAAGGTAGTCAGACCTACTAATTACTGTCCCTAAGTCCTGTAGCAATGAGGCTTCTCTAGATTTGCTGGACTTGCATGTACAACTGACATTCTTTTGCATTAACAATGTTTTCACTGACAACTTTTTTATAATGTTATGACTAACCAAAAAGTTTACTTTCTTAGTTCATTTTGAAAAACACTGCAAAAATATGAAACAGCCAGGTTACAAAGCACATGTCTGAATTAATTTAGCATGGTTTAAAATGTTCCTGAAAGAAAGTTCAGTGTCTGTACAGAAAACTGCACAAAGAGTCCTGTTAAATTTGCTGGAAAAAAAATTCTTAAAATTACATAAAATCATGTGCACAACTTCAATATGTGCACACACTGGTCCTACAGATTTCAATCCATACAGTTGGAAACTATAGGATTCTATTTTACAAAACAGTATAATTAACTGTAACATATGCTGAAAATGACAACACAAGTCCAAAGGTTTAGAATTTTTTGGGCATAAAAAAATAAAGGAGGCGACGTGTTGATTACACAAAATAAGTAACGTCATCTGGAAATGTTCTGAAAAGTGACTAAGTTCCCAAGTCTGGAACATTAGCAAAGAAATCCTCGAACATTTCCATAAAACCAGATGCACACCTTCAAAATATGTTAAATCTTTCTGTGAAGTATAAGAGATATGGGTTGAAAACTGTAGGAGTAGTTGATTACACCAAATAGGTACTGTCTTCAGCAAAAGTTCTGAAAATTGACTATTAAGTTCCTAACTCTGGAAAATTAGGAAAAAACCTTAAACATTTCCATAACGGCAGGTGCAAAATTTTAATGCATTTGCAATCTTTCTATGAAGTTTCAGAGATCTGGTCTGAAAACTGTAGAAGGAGTTGATTATACAAAATAGATACCTTATTTTCCCTGCCCTCCAACTGTTAGATTTCACCATGTTATAACTCCAGTTTTGCACTTCGAGTGTTGTCCTTGTTGAATAATTAAGTAAAGTTTTTGTTTTACTTTACTTCGTTAAGAATAGATCTGTAAGCAATGGCCCAAAAAACGGACTGATACAATTGGATCTATCCCTCAAGATTGATCATTATTTCCAACCTTAAAATTTCTATATGAAAATTTCAAGCATCACAATTATTACCTATCCTAACAAAACATTTTTTTTAGCAGTTTCGTCCTGAATTATAACAGATATATGGTACATGTTCTTTGTGCCAAATCACAGAATGCATAAAAAAAATTAAGTTTTTTTTTAATAATTTTGATATGAAAGCTATAGTGTTGTAGTCTGACTTTAACTGTTTAGCACTTTGTTCCCTTCTACAATTTACTGTCGCATACAGCATTGATATTTTTTATTAACATTTTTTTAATTAACCTATCAACTGAATTTTAATGGCTTTTTTCTCCTTTAAAGTGCCTCACTAAAGTAAAACACTTTTATATTTAGAGATTACTGTTTGACCTCTTTATTTCCCAATCAGTTGGAGACTTTCTGGCAATTTATAGATTTAAAATCTTCCAAAATTTAATGAAAAGTTTCTTCTTTTAATTACAAATTTATGAAGTTTCAAGTTTATAAAAGAATATAAACGCTAAAAACATATGTAGATAATTATATGTAGATGAATTCAATTAATATCTTAGGACATCAAAGAGTGAAATGGATTTGATACTTACACAAAGGTGTTAATTTCATTTCTGAACATATGTTTTAATGTTTCACCAATTCCCTGCAAAAGAAAATTAAAAATAAACATCATTACCAAACTGTAGTAAAAACAAATAACTTAAGAAAAGAATTTTTTTAATTAAATGAAAGACCGTTTGAATTGCAAAGTTCTGAAGTTCTGATATATACAATTATGATGTTATTGTAATGTTTTATTTCTTATTTCTTTAAGCATGTCATATTGTTATGTGGGGTAGGTTGGTCACATTTACTAGTACAATCCAATTCTGAGGTGTATGAGTCTGCATCCCTTATTGTACAATATAAAAATTGGTTGTGCTAATGTTTCACAATCATTTTAACAATAAATGTTTCAACTAATTCTGTCAGGTCTGAGCAACATAAATGGATGCCACAATTCAGCTCAAAAATTATAATTTCCAATTATAAAATTGAAAAGAGTGGCCTGTAGTGTCTTTAGTCCTGATTCCTTGATGCATCAAGGGCATAACACTTACTAGTATACTTTAAGCACACTCAGCAAACATCAGCATGAAAATGAAATTAGGACCAACATTAAATGACCCCAATCTTAATTGACAAGGATTGCCAGTTTTTCTGCAGCAGGTCTGGGGTTTTCTCTTGGTACTCCGGGTTCCTCTCAAATAAAAACTGGACGCCATGAAATTGCTGAAAAATTGCTGAAAGTGGCGTTAAACATCAAACAAACAAACAAAATAAACTTATATTTATTCAGTTGCCAATTTTGGATTTTCCCAACCCCACCCCCCATCCCCCAGCATAAGCCTGACACATTTTTTTAGGAGACCATATATGCTGCTCTGTAAAGGGGGGAATCCAGGCTCTTCTGGATCCACTGTTATTGAACTATACTTGTAGTTTAATTATTCATTGGTCTGTTGTTGTGAAACATGACTATAGAACAAATAATTTGTTACTTAAACAGTTTCTAGATACCATATGTCCTCAAAAACCATGTAGCCTTGTAATCATGAACACATTTTAAAGCTGTGCAGTCATTAGCCTGTATAATAATTTACAATATCACAAATGGAATGTGATCTTGAAGTTTTAATTTGTGTAATGTCCACATGCATATCACTTTTTTCTTAAAGCTACAAATATTATATGCAAGGTTTTTTACTCACATTAAGCAATCAGGTATACATTTAAATATGCATAAACTGGCTGCAATGATATTGCTGAAAGTGGCAGTGAGCACCATTCAAACAAACAAAAACACAATCTTATATGCTGTGTTTTTATTTGGTCTCACTATTCGTAAATTACTTTTCTTTAATTATTAAAAATAATAATTCCATTATTTACTTTTAGTCAGTATCTGTTTAGCATACACTAAAGATTGCACCATGATTTTGAACTTGTTCAACATTTGAATAGTAAGTGTGAAATGTGACAAAATTGGTTATCAATCATTACAGTAAAGGGATGATTGGAGTTTGGTGCTAATTCTGTTTCATTAGTGAATATGTACATTTTGAAAATCAGTTACAACACAAAGGAATCAATTGTAATCTATGATACTGTCAATTAAAAAAAAAATCATTTCCCTTTATTTTGAAGTTTTGCAATGTGCTTGTATGTAAACTTGCTCATTTTATTCATTAAGTTATTCTTATCTAACCGTTTAATAAACAATATAATTTTAAAATCAATAATGTTGATAAATTTGTTTTGCATGAATAATCCATAAAAAAATTGTTCTTCATTTATCTTGAAATTAATCAATAAAAATAATAAGTTTTAATTCCTAATCAACTTATAATTATCTTTTATTTAACTTTTTTCATGTGCAAAATAATCAATGGAAGCATCACACATCTGAAGTTCATTTCAATCTGCTATAAAAATAACTTCTGTGACATGCAGCCCATAACGAAAAATTTTAATTTAACAAATGTAATGGCCAATGGTTTTCTGTTTGTATTTAAATACTCAAGTGTCAGTTTGCAGAATCTGTATCCATGGCAATAGAAGATGGCTTATTTGGAAGTGCCATGTCTCTACAAATTATAATTTAATCCAGATTTGAAAAATGATGTAAGCAAGTCCAGCCCTTTTAACTACAGTAGGCGTGAGTTAATGTTTATGACATATGCCATGCCTCCTGTGAATTATAATTCTTCGGACAAAAACAATGGGTGGTCAATTACAAATTCACATAGCGATTGTTTTCATAAATGTTACGTTGTGTAGAAGTTTGCCTCGTGATTAATCAACCATTACCGATGTCCATTGGACAACGCAATTAATCTAATTATCATTGACAGATTATAGATTGTGTTCATTTTTAAATTTTCACTTTAAACATTGTTTCAACTCACCGCTTGGACCATTTAATTTATCACAACAAACCCAACGTGTTTTCTATTTTGGTCGCCATTTTTGAAAAGGATTCTGGGAATTTAAAAAACTTGTGTAAGATGGCGATTTAGTGCAGAACGGAATACACATGCTAAGGTAAATGTTTTAAAGTTTACTCATTATCAAAAACTTCAATTAAAGAAAAAAAGTTATTGAACGACGAAAACGAAATAAAGCGAAAATATAGTTAATGATTATGGATACTGAAACTGCAACCATTGAAAAGATTTTTCTAAGACAAAGTTAAAAAGATCAATAACGACTGTCCATCTTATCGGACAGTGGATTTTAAATTAAACTCCGAGCAGCTGAGGGCGATCAATTTTCTTGGAATCCTCTTTGTCTTCATCTGTGGTTTAATGGTTCGGGAGATTTAAAGATGTTCATTAACTTTTTCAGGGGAGAGCGCTAAAGTAGGTTTTTAATACTATATATCAGTTTGTAGTTTTTTTGTTTTCGTTTTTCATCATAACGTTGTTGTTATTTGTATGACATTGTTGTGTTATTTTTAATTCTTCTGTAGTTTTCATGATGAAATAATAGCCCGATCTTATTATCTTCCATTGATCGATTCAAGTTCGTTTAGTTTGGGAAAGTTGTACACGGGATGCTGAACTCAGTAGCAGACGATATTTTTTTTTATCACAGATGGGCTTGAGGTCAGCGAAATATTTTCATAATTATTGGGATTCGATCATTTTGTGCAAATTTCTTTCACTTTTACAACCATTCACTGAGGTTTTATCGGTCTTATCTCTTTAAAATTGACGCTGTAACTGTGCTGTACCGTTTCTTAAATTATTAATCCAGAACCATATCTAAAACGGAAAGATAAAATTGAACTGTATAATTTCTTTTATGAAACCAGAGAAGTTTCTCTTTTGTTTAAATTAGTTGTTTGATCAATGTCAGCTATTTGGCTCCAGATGGAATTTTTAAAACAAAGTATGTTTATTTGGAAAGTTGTGACAAAGTAAAAAACTATTCAAGCTGTCAACATGTTTTCCCCAATTGACAATGTAGTTAAATTGACTACATTGTAAAATTTTTGTTATAAAGTAAATTTAAGTAATTTTGTGTGATCAACTTAACTAAATTGATTTGATTTTAATTTTAAGATTTGACAGTTTGATAATGAAAATTTCTTTCACTTTGAAATTGATACTGTAGAAAGTTAAATTAGCAAAGAGTCAAATTTCTAGTGAATGTGGCAAAATTTAAAGATATCCCCATATGCTGATCAATTTGACATATTAATGCCTTATGTCTTTGGCCATTGATTGATTCACCAGAATATGAACCTATCAGGATATTTCTTGTGTGATGGTTTTAAATTGGTTTAATAGTATACAATACTTGCGAATTTTCATTGCATTTTTTTGAGTTATAAGCTGTCTTTTTGATAGCTTTGTGATTTAGATAGGTAATCTATCAAAATTTTCTTGTTTTAGTAATGAAATACTGACCAGAGGCTAAATATATGTAAACATAACATCAGTGTGGAAATAAAACCACTCCTATAACTCCTTATATGGATAATTTAATGTTTTCAGTGTTTCAACTAGATCTTATTTTTTTATGATTCTCACTAACAGTAGGAATATGTCACTTAGTTGTCAAATACTAGTTTGAAGCAGAACTTCAAAGGAATTATTAATTTTAAAGATTTTGTTTTAAAGTGATTTGGGAATTAAAACAGAAAAAAACAGGTAAAAAATCAATATCATTCTTTATAGTTTAATCACAGATTGCCAGAGAAAATATGAAACTTCAATCTTTTTATCAGGATGGTGCAGGAAAATTAATTTGTTTGTTAAATGTAGGAGCCTATATGATACACAGAACAGGACAATTAATTACTTAAGGCAAACAATAAATACAATGTTTTCTCATAAAAATGCTTTAAATCAATTTCATTGCAAAATAATTTGTGGTTCATCCTAAAAGATTTAAGAAATTTTTTTTCTGTGTCTATTGTTTGATTAATTGTAAAATATGTATAGTATATTTAAGATAATGCATGTTTCATCTGGACGATTGTAACAACGTGAGTTTTTAATAGCTCACCATGTGTTAATAATTTCTCTTATCAAAATAGTATACAAGTCATATATATTAGTTTTGTTACTTTGCAAGTATTTTTCTGGTAAGTTACTCTGAGAAGACATACATAATTTACCTTCACATGTAGGTTAAATTTAACATCATAGTTTTGGATCACCCAAACCGTTACTGTCATGAATTATACACTCTCTTGCAGAACAACAGAGAAATATGAATTAATTGTTAAGAACTGCACCTTTGTGAAGTGAAAAGAAGCCATATTGGAATTTTGATGTTTTTGCTAGCAGAGGAGAATTCCTTGGTAAATATAAATTGTTTCACCATCCATGCATGTAACACTAACTCCTGTCCAAGTGTTTGAGAATGTTATGAGTGTTTAAAAAGTTTGAATGAAAATTCCATGTGGATGTGGTACTTGACATTAGTTGTGTAAGGATTCCCCATAAACTCATTACATCTACATCTACCTACAAAATTGATAGAAGTTTACCTGTAAAAAGTTTTTTTTTTTAAATTGTATTTGAAAAATAAATATAAACTGTAACCCATTTTTTAAGTTTGACAAATTGATTTATCAAAAATATAATCCCTTTAGAATTAATTTGTATTCAATACTGTTAAACTTTTATGAATTTCGAAATAATACTGCAACAGATGTTTTGAATTAAAAATAACGAGGGTAACAAGGAGTAAAACTTCCATACCTCGAAATTCTTACTTATAAAATTAAACCATTTACATGTTGTGTTAATTCCCTTCTTACATAATATCCAGGGGAGAAAACATACAGCATCATGGAGGGGCATCAACAGGGGACAGTTGTAGAAACTATGGATAATAAACCATGTAAATGATTAGAATTTTGAATTACTGCTCAGAAAAGTCCACAGGGGTTTATCTGAATATTAACTTTCCTTTATCTTGGGCTAATATGAAATATTAATGACACTGAAAAACTTGGATATCTTCAGAACCAATATAATGTAATATTATTGTAAACAGATGCTGGATAATTAGTATAACCTTTTCAAATATGTAAAACTTTATCCCAAAGCTTGCTTCAGATATTGTCTAATAACACATCTGGGTAATTAGTTTAATTCAAAGTTTGGATAACATGCTGATGATAATGTGGGCAGTTAGAGGTTAAATGTGGACATAATATTCCATTTACGTGCTTCTAGAAAGCTTTATTATGCTAATGTCCAATTCTGTATTTTAAATAAATATTGAATTTCAACATTTTCAAATCAGTAGTAGATAATGTGCTTAAACGTAATTTAACAAAAAAACGTATGTCTCTTGCAAATCTTAACATGATTACATTTGTGTCATGTGATCCAATTTAATTTAGGATTTTAAATTTAAAACTTTTTTTCCAATTCAAATAAGATTTACAATTACTTGTGATAAGTCTAAATGATGCTGTTTGAATAATAAAATAGTGATGCTTTCACCTATCCCTCTCATAATACTCATATGTTTGACATACTGTTTAATTGCAGAACAAGCTGGCGTGTTAAATGCCTCTTTTACTCAAGTACTAAATTGTGTGATATATATCTCCTCCTCAGCCTTCATTTTACATTGTATAAGACACTATAGCAGGGTCTGATCAAAAGATGAGGGATTAAGATGAATATCAATTCATTTGGAATGCTTTCAAAGTATCTGATTAATCCATGATTGGATTTCATTTAGGATATTTCAGTTGTATTACTGTCCCATTTAATTAAGGGGGTTAATAAGGGTTACAGAGAAAATAGGGATCATTTTAATAAATATGAATTTATTTTCTGACAAAGCTAGAATAACTAGATAAGTCTAGTGAAGTACTTTGCAGATTACTCAGTGTTATGCATTGAGAAGATTATGTGCCAATAATTTATATTAAACCAAGCTGAATGCTGACTAAATTTATGAGTCAAGTCCTAATATCTATTTAACACACACACATTTGTTCTTCAAATTTAAATTAAACAAAAATGATACATGTATAATGAAATTTGAACTAAAAGAGTCCTAATTTTGTCATTTCCATTACATAAGTGTCAAACAATTGAATTTAATTTCTCCTACTAGTATAATAGAAGAAATTGGTACACTAACACTGGATGCATATTTACACTTAATTATGTTTGTTATTTATGTGATCTAGTGTTGTGATATTTTGAGAGTTTCTGTCGACCTGTACACCTCCTTATTAGTCTCCTGAGGAGTCAAACAGTTATCATCATATTAAAGACTTTTGATGACTATTTTATGCTGCATTTGAATCAATTTCCAGTGTGCATTTCATTATTTTCTGACAACATCATATAATACTGATAACAAAATTTGTACAAAACTGTAAACACTAAAATACTAAAATTTGAATAAATTATCTCAAAGAGTGGTCAAGGTAGTTCGTTTACTATTGATCACGTGGTCTGTCAACACTGAGATTGCGGGTTCGATTCTCACTGCAGGCAGGGTGTACTCGACTCCAATCTTAATTGACAAGGATTGCCAGTTTTCCTACCGCAGGTCGGGGGTTCTCTCCGGGTACTCCGGCTTCCTCCCCCAATAAAAACTGGACGCCATGAAATAGCTGAAAAATTGCTGAAAGTGGCGTTAAAACACCATTCAAACAAAAAACAAAAAACAATGTAGTACCCCTTGAGAGCCTCATTAGTACAGAATCTTGTTATATGTTTAATTAGATATCAAAGTTTTTATATCAAACAGAAAGATAATTTTAATTTCTTGCAGTATAGTTTGTATAAAACATGCTTCAGTGTCATCTATAAATGGGCAATGAAATTTGATCTGATTACCCACACTGAGAAAGATTTACAGAAAAATCTGGCCTGAATCTATCCTCTGACCATATGGTCAAAACCAAATATCACATAAAACTCAAGATAATAGCTTTAGCCATCTATAATTCTATCAATAGTAATTAGCATATTTAAAATCTTCAGTAATGAGTTATTGATTGTGGATTTTTTCAAGATTTGTCAGTCTCAGAATCTGGATTTCATTTCTGAAGAAACTTATTTGATTTTGATATAAACATGATGATGGACATCAGGTTTTAAACATCAAAGTAAAATAAAGTATTTGGTTTAAGTGTATTTGGCACCACTTAAATTTCCTCCCCATCATCATCTTAAAAAGATGATAAAAATATGCCCCTTTGACCTTGGTCTTTTATCCCAATTTATGTATCAGAAATTAGAATTCCAGCTGTTGTTTGAAAAATTAAAATCTTTTACAAAGATAATTGAAAAAACATATATACCAATTTAATAGAACTCTAGCAAATTAAGAGGAAGTTTCAGAACATGATGCATTTTCTGAACAGGGGGTCATGAAAGGGTAATAAAATGACCTGAGCTTTGTAAATATTTAACAATTGCATTAAAGGTTTCTATTTTAAATTTTCAATCATCTTTCCACTGACAGTTCTCACTTAAGCTTTTTGTGCAATTTTAATTTTTGAAAATAACTCACTGAGATCAATCAGATATCTTTTTAGTTTTAAAGTCGAATACTGAGATTTGTTCAATGGCAAATTGAACTCAAATCAAACTAATTCATCAATTTATAATCCTTTAAAAAGTTTAATCCTTTCAAAAACTTTAAACTGCCTGAAGGTTATGTAACTTACAACAGATTACCTAATGGAATATGATTGACTGCTGTCTGATTATTCAATACCTTGAAAAATTAAACTTTTTAATGGGGATTATGTTAAAATTAGTTATCACTTAGTATGTTTGTTTAAAAGTTAAGGGTACATTATGTTAGGGACAATTAGTTTGGAGGAAGTTAAGGTTAGTTAATATTTTTCAATTCTTTTCATTCTATGTAATCTTATTTCAATAAACACTGAAGTTAATTTCACAACTAACGTTTTTCAGTGTTCACTAGATTTCGTTAATATTGTATTACATGTCAGTCAGCATATTGCACAGATTAAGTAATTGAAAAGCTAAACTGTTCTTAACACAATGTAACACTGTTAATAATCATTTTGTTTCTACAGAATTTTTGAGGATTCCAAAATGACCACTCTTCAAATCAAACTTCTGTTAGTTTTCCACTGGAATATTCAAATCTGCTGTGAGTGAGTCAGAGAATATTGTGACATTTGTTTGATCAAGATCTTGCCAAATAAATTGTAAAATTTTAAATTGGATAATGATGATTATTGATGTTTTTATGATCTTTTACTAGGCTACTGAAAAATGTTCCATTGGACTTATCATTAGAAACATGTGAATTTAATGGGGCATTAATTTTACATTTTTAAAGCTTTGATGATTGAAAGTTTAATCAATTTTGAAACTCAAAATTAATTTCACTTAAGTTGCATTAATTCGAAATTAACATGAATAAAGTTTGCCTGACATTTGGTACCATGGGGATAGAATTTCCACAAAATGTCCCTATCATTAATGCTGATGGCAAGGATAATCAGTAATCCAATGTATTACTGGGGCATCTGTATTTGGATGATTATGGGTACAGATATTTGCGATTTCAAAAGTGGAATTTTTCAAAAGAACTTTTCTGTAACTAGAGGTAAAACAACTTAGCAGACTGAAGTATTATAAATTATACAATTTAAATTTTGTTTAAGATTTTGAAAATAGTTCTCTATTATTATATTTGACAATGCAAATCTGATTTAACAGCTCCTCACAGTTGGATCCATCTTCCACACCAAATGGCATTTACAGGATGTGATAATAAAAAACTTAATTTTTTTACAGTCGTTGTGTAATAGTGGCATATGTTGCTTAAGAGTGGACCATGGCAGGGGGTGTGGTTCTGGTCCTACTGCAGTTATTTTTCCTTTTAATCCCCCCTGATCAAATATAAACTTCCTTATCTCTTCTCTAATCTGTTAACATGCTGGCCAGAGAATGTTTATACTTTAATATGAACCATACTAAAAAATTTTGTTTCAGAATTTATCAACCTGGGGGTATTTATCAATCAACACCATGTATCCAGTTCAGGAAGTTATTTCAGGATTGACTTAAAAATAATTTAAACATTTATACTTAGATTATACATATGCTGCTACCAAAATATTGGGAAAATATGTTATCACCATTTGTTTGAAAAACTGTGGCTTTCTCTAATTAGGTATGTAAATTTTAATGGCAGATTTTTTTTTATTAAGTTTAAATAAATTTTACAATAATCACTTTGTAACAAAATACTTTGGATGTAAGTTGTTCATTTACAGCTTTTAGTTTTTTATGTTCCTTAAACATTTTAAAATGGTAATTTTTTTAGAACTTTTCAGGAATAATAAAAATTTTCTCTGGATTTATTGACTTTTAATACTTTTAACATCTGCTGCATAAAATTTAATCAAGTTTTATGAACTTTGAGGTTTCAAATCAATAAAAACCCATTCAGAAAATGTCATACAAGTCATAAACAGGCCTTATTTTAAATGAAAAGGGGTTTTACTTTGCATATCCACTAAATGACTCATTCTTGTTAGAAAATACAAGTTGACTGCAACATTTTTTCTACTATATAAACACAATTCAATGTTTTAACCCAATCACCTGACCATGGAATTTTTTAATAAAAATACTAAACCCCACAACTTTTGGCAAATTGATAGTTGAGTTTTCTCCTTCATAAAACAGTCATTGGAACTGAGGACAGTAGTCTCGTAGGCTTGTTATTTTGTTGAGTTTAAACTGTAATGTTAACATGCCCTGGTTAAATAATTTAGCTTCATTTGGTCTGAACAGGATACATTGTGGCATTAATTTGGCTTGTTTTCAGAATATTTTGTGGCTGAAATAACCAACTCTTTAAATACACCAAAAAAACTCTTCAAGCTGTTAAATGATAAAAAGTAAGCTAAAACAATTATAATAAAGAAAACAGCAAAATCTTTGCTTGTAATGTTAACAAACTGAGCTGGCATATGTATTTTCAAATTATTTTGCTGTGATTTATGCAGGGAATTAGGTTATGTCCCCTTTGCAATGTATTGTAATGATCTACTAATTAATCTTATCTGTTTTGATCAATGTTCCAATGAATATTTCCCAATCTGAAATACCGTGTAAAAAATACCACTTTTGTTGACAAATTCCATGAAGTTTTTTTTACAATGTTAATCTCAAAACTATATTGTCTGCAATACAATTCTTTTTAGCATCTTGTCTCTAATATGATAAATTTAAATATTAAATGTTGTTAAGGTTTTAATAAAAATATTTTACAAGCACACGTAAATTAATGGTATATTGTCACTTGTCATCATTTTCATTTTTGAAAAATGTTGACATGTGTCAAAAGATGAGGAGACATTATCTTCTAGAAATAAATGACCAACAATTAACAGGTTGACAGTGAATTTTTAAATTTCATATTTAACATGTATTATATATCTTAAGTTACAAGGGTTACTGGGACAATCCTATACATTATTTGTTTTAATATGTAAATAAGGGATTCTCAAAAATTATCCAGTATCAGGGTACAGGTCTGATGTATTAAGGTACATGTACTTTTATAACATGCAATAATGGTTTTATTTATGTTCTTATTTTTTTATGTTGGATGGAGTTAAAGTGTATGAAAACAACCATATATTTTGTAAAAGGAATGATTATATATTTATAATTACATACAAATTTTGTTTTTTCAGTATGCATTTTGTTAATGCACTTAAACCTTGTATTATCAAAGTTGTGGGGAGTTTTATTTTTGTATCTTTTTTTCATTGTGTCTCAGTGATAATTACATAAAAAACATTTATATGGTCATTATAACTGTAAAGTTAATCCGACTGTTAAATGGTCATTTATTGACCTTTTTAGACCACCTGTCCATTTTTCACAATGCAAAATCATATTTCTACCTGAAAAATAAAGTATCACCTGTTGTTACCTGATAATTCTCCTTTGTTATATTTCAGTAATTTGGCCTGTAAATAAACATGTGGGTTGTTTATTACATTTCATTTCAGTTTGAAATTAATTGCACACTACTGGTGTAACACAGGCTTCTAGTTTTACAGATCAAATTTTTTTCAAAAGAGCTTGTTATCACTTTCCGTTTATTAGACCTAATTATAAGTGAAATTAACAATGGACATTGGGCAAATCTTTTATGAAATTGAACATGTTGTGTTAATTAACTCTGGACTAATAATACTGTGAATTATTGATGGAGTTGTTGGTCAAATCTTTTGAATTTGACTGTCAATTTCAATTAGAACTACAATTGAACCATATGTATAAAACATATGCATATAATTTTATCATTGCTGAATTTGCTTTTGAACTTGTTGGATGGATGAAAGTGAGTTATTATTTATAGCTACAAAACAAGACTTATTTTATTTATAAACTTGTTTTCAATTTCTTTGATTAGTAGTTTAAATTAAATTCATCTTTTGTATGTATGAGGCTTAATGCAACTTACGTTCATTGTGTACTAACAACTATTTATTTCAGTTGCATGTAAAGATATAGATCACAATAGGTGCAGATATAAAACATTGTTTTGTTGATGAGAGAAAATATCAATTATTAAAGTCTATCATGCTTGTAAAAAAACTTGGATTGTTTCCATAGTAACACAATTGTAGAAAAAATTTAAATGAGATAATAGACTAGCCGTTTATTTTGTTGTCAATTAAAATGTCATTATAGCAAGAAAAAAATCTTTATTTGTTTTCATTTGAAGATATTTTTAAAAGCTTTCTGTTTATTAATTTTTTAAAAGGAATTGGTAAACAAATTGTGTCTCTGAGTTGTCAGATAAAATTATCTTTTATTTGTGAATAAATATTTTTGTTTAGTGCAAACCAACCCTGATATTTCCGATGAAAGTTGACATTGATTGATTGCTTGTTACATACATGTACTACCAGAAGACAAGTTCTATTTTGGTGACAAATTTGATGTTCCAAGAATATATAGAAAAAAGATCATATGAAAAACCAATTTCATAATAAGTCGAAAATTTCATTTGAAGTTTAGCACCTAAGTTGAAAACCCTTGTCTGAGATGGTCATAGAAAGTCAAACTTTTGGATTACTTGTATGTTTAGAGATATTTTATGAAAGTTTTATTTTATGTCTACCTAAGGTCATTAACGATGTTTCATAACAGCAATATGTTGCCCTAATACCATAAGAACATGTGTTATTTACCTTTAAAATTTTAAATGAAAACATTTTTACTTTAAAACTAGTTTTTTAGTGACATCAGCTTGCATTCTTTACAATGGATTTCTTTAAGTTACTTAAAGTAAATCTTAATGTATAAAAGTTATGTTACAGTTCAATATTGAGTAGGTTTTTTGTACAAGAAAGGAGTGTTAAAAAATTGATATTCAAATAATTTTCATCCATTGGTTTCTATGTAAAGTTATAATTTGTCATGTTCCTCAATATTTCTGAATGGAAACAGTAATTTTGTGGCAATCATTCAAAAAGAATTTTTAGAAATGTTTGACATTGTAAGTGTGTTGTGTTACTTAAACTTTATTCCAGAATGGTTCACTCTTTGGTAGGCAAAATGCTGCAATATTAGTAGGAGAATCATGCTTTTTAGAATTAAATTCTAAAATTCTGTTTATTTTTTCATTTCAGAAAAAAGAGATATGACAGATAGTTCCAAACTGTGACTTACAGTGTTTGTATCTTTACATATTGAGCATCAACATTTTATGAACTTTAGACAACAGATTCCAGTGTTTTAATGGTTGTTTTGGATTCTACCAACGATCAGATGCTAGCCATGGATGTCTTAGCATTTGATAAGATGAAAGGCAATCGCCGAAAACAAAGCAAACCAATACGGGTATCCAGTAGTGCCGATAGCGAAACAGGTGAGCCCGGCAGCAATTATTTAGGACCACCAGAGACTGATTTTCAAGACAATACAAATGGTGATATTAGTGATAATGAAGAGAAACAGATGGAGGAAGAACATCGATCAGAAATAAGGATAGATAGACGTATGATGGAGAAAGATTTAGAAATGAATTTAAATGGGAAATTAAATGACCGTGATTTAGACATGAAAATGGAAAATAACAACAAACTTTTGTCATCGTTTCATGGTAATCCTGAAGCTTATCCAACTAAATACCATCGTCTTGGTAGTGAACTCTTCATGCCAAATGCATTTCCTTCTAATGGTGATTCTGGAACAGACAGAAGGATGGACTCGTCTCACATTAATGGAGAAGATAGATATAATGATATGCTTGAAAAGACAACAAATTCAGATGAAGAGGGGAAAAAAGTGGAAGGAGGAAATCGTATATTTCATCAAGATGCTTATTGCGAAATTTGTGACAGGGAATTCTGCAATAAATATTTTCTGAAAACACACAGAGCCAATAAACATGGTATTTTTGACAATTCAACTTCACCTGTTTCTGCAACATCCATGAGTACAGGCATGTCACTACCTCAAGAAAGAATAAATAACACATCCCCTGTACAACCACCAACATTGACAACATCATCCTCATTTAAAGTAATGGACTTCATCCAGAATCTTCCACCTACGGAACCTAAAGTCAAGAAACCAGAAACGCCTAAGCCAACTAAACCTGAGGCAAAGTCGCCCCTGATGTCAAATCCACCTTCCACCCCAACAACACCTGGAGCTCCAAGCAACAGTGCTAATTCCAGTAGTGCAGGTAAATCCATGCCAAAGGATATGGAAGACTTTTGTGAACTTTGCCAGAAACACTTCTGTAATAAATACTACCTCAAGAAACACAAGCAAGATGTGCATGGTATAGCCCCTCCAGATGGATCCTCCATTTCTAACAAGCGAGGAAGACCGAAAGATTTACAAGCACAACTTGATGCAATTACATCATCATCGATGTCACTGGGGATCCCAACATCTTCTTCATCACTCTCTTCATTTATGCCACCACATTCGTTGCCAAGTATACCAGGACTACCAAACATGCCACCAGGTGTCATGGTTTTGAATCCATTCATGGCACCAATGCTTCTTCATGCTGGTGGTCTAATGTCATCTCAAGGACAGATGCCTCCATCAATGATGTCCCAACCACCACCAACATCACCAACACCACCTCCAATGCCATCACGTTCATCTGCTAGCACACCGCCACCAACATCAATGTCATCATCTGCTGGTCAAACACCGACATCAAATGGAGTTCTTAATGCAGAAGCATACTGTGATCTTTGCCAGAAAGAATTTTGCAACAAATATTTCTTGAAAATCCATAGAGCTAACAAACATGGAGTCTTTTTTGATGACTTTCCATTTGGTCCACCTATACCACCTTATAAGATGCCTATCTTTTCCGATAACAAACCTACCTCTGAGAAATCTTCCGAACCTGCTCATGATGCAGAAAACAGCAAACAAGAAACCAGTCCTAAACCAGGAACATCTTTAGTATCTTCTAATGCAGAAAATTCTGGAACATATTGCAACTTGTGCAACCAAGAGTTTGCCAGCAAATACACATATCGCATACATAGGATTCAAATTCATGGCATGTTGAATGAGGCATATGAAGGAGCTCTAATGGAAGACATCATGAAGAACACCATGAAAGATAGGTTAGAATCTCAGATGAAAATATCTCCAAATTCCTTAGCAAAAATGGAAATGGATGAGTACTTCAACAGCAGAATGATGGAAAACGGAATGTCAACCATGTTTAGCAACATGGTAGCAGCCAAACTTGCCGATCGTGTAACTTGTGATATTTGCAACAAAGTACTCTGCAATAAGTACTTCTTGAAAGTTCACAAACAGAAGGTACATGGAGTTGAATCATCCCCAGAACAAGATCTCAAACTAGATATAATTAAATCTCACCAGAGTATGAATGAACTAGCTAGTCCTGCTAAATCAGCATTAAAAGTAGAACCATCTGATCCAAGTCCAAAAACATCAATGGCATCTTATCCAATGGGGTACCAAAAAGGAAATGATGGACCTTTGGATATGTCTCCAAATTCTGTGGAAAAGCCATCAAAAGAAGAGCTTGTTAAAATGGGCATTGATCCAGAAGCATATTGTGAAATTTGCAAAAAGGAGTTCTGTAGCAAGTATTTTTTGCGTACTCACAAACTAAACATTCATGGAATTCGTAGTGAAAAGCCAGAAACACCAGACTCAGATAGGATGTCATTTTTAAATTTGTCTTTAAACCAGAACAATTTGGCAATGTCAATGAATCAGAATGGCTTAGCAATGTCAATGAACCAAAACAATAATAAACCCCTGAACTTAAGCATGAGTGCTAACAAGAAAAGTAAAAATGGCTTTGAGAAACATTCTTGGAGATGGAAAGAACCGGTCAACTCATCAAGAGTTATCTGCGAAATTTGCAATAAGGAAGTTTGCAATAAATACTTCTTGCGTACTCACAAATTGAACAAGCACGGTATCTTGCCAAGTGAAACATCACTATCCCCGAGTAGTTCACCGTACCCTTCTGAGTTCGACACTCAGAGTAATTCATCACTTCCAACTGATCTCAGTATGAAAGATCGTGGTAACCAAAGTCCACTAGCTGTCAATCTTGAAAGCAATGTCTCTCGCCCTAGTAGCAGATATGGATTTGATAAACACAGAGACTCAGATATGAATGACAATGAGAATTCTGATCCTAGCAGCTATTACAACAGTTATGGCGAAGTCTGTCAGTTGTGTGATAGAAGATTCAAAAATGTGAAACGACTAAAGCAACACATAATGAAAGATCATGGAATGCTTTCTTCAGCTAGAAAAGGATTGTTTTCAGAAAATGAAATAGACAATAGGATTTGTAGAATGTGTGATGCTTCATTCTCAAGCGAGCTTGCCATGCATTTACACATGATTCAAGAACATAATGCACAGGTCAGTCTAAATACCAATGAAAATGAAAGGGAGAACATGCCACCAGTATCCAGGCCACGTCGGTTAAAATCATGTCTACGACTCAGCAAATTTGCTCGCATTACTAAGCAAAAGTACTACAGTTGTTCACAGTGTGACTTTAAAAGCAAGTGGCTTAACAACCTATGTGATCATGAACTCAAGGTGCATAATATTTCACAGAACAATGGAAAGTCATTTGGAAACATACATGTGAACCAGTCAAAACTGGGCAAATACAAATGTTCTAAATGCAATAGGAAATTCTGTTCCATCATCCTTTGTAACCGACATATACGGGAAGAGCATATAAGAAAGAAAAACTTTTCAGTCAATTTATCAAATACTCGTTACTCCTGCGAAAACTGCAGTTTCTCAACTAGATTTGTAAAACAACTTAAACGACATGTTGCTAGACTTCACAGTGGATCAGTTGAGCGCCAAAATGGCTTGGATATGGAAAACGAATATTCAGGGAAAACACACATTTCAGAGCCACTTAATCTCCATGTACAAGCTGTTAATGGTTCGGATTGTGAGATGCAGGCATTTAAGATCAAAGACTGTTCATCTTTATGTAGTGACTTTGTAACCTCAGTGGTGAAGATGCCAGTCAGACACCATGTAAATGCACCTATTACTGTGACCTTCCACTTGACCCCAATGGAACAATAGTACATGTATAGTACAAATGACTTTTTTCCAGTGTTCATGTAATGTGTTCATATTTTAAGGTAGTCTTCATTTTTGTTGTATATCTTTTTTTTTGGCATATTTCTGCATGGACTCTTATTTTTTTCAAAAATAATATTTTTGAAAAAATTTATTTATCTTGTGCAATAAATTATTCAATATAAAGTATGTAATGAGATAAGCTATAACGTTAGCGTGAACTAACATGTAGTTTGTTGTAATCGTGCAAAATAGATCAAATTAGGTTTTTATTGGAGCAGTTTCAAATGACTGTAATTAGTAAAAACATATGCAGGAGTTGATAATTACAAAATATCTTTTTGATATTATTTGCCAGGAGTAAAATACATTCTATTGATCGCAAATCAAAATGAAACGTTTTACTTGCAATGTTGTTGCATTTTTGTTCAGAAAAGAGATAAAGCGTTGGTATTAAGAACTTTCAGTATTAGTAGTTAATTTTTAGAAGTAGTCATTTGCTTGGTATAAATGACAGAGTCTGTTGATTAGTGTCAAAACGGCATAGAGTGCTATAATATTTAATATTTATTAATGGGCGGTGCCATTTTTTCTCAGTTTTTGGGGAGAAAAATATGGGATTGAAGAGTGTTCATTCCCCTCTGTCATCTCAAGTAAAAAATTGAAAAAATTTAATATTTTTTAAAAGTAAAGACCTATTTATAGCTTCAACAAACGTGTCCATACAGTCGTATTTTGGCTGAGGGTTGCACAGTAGATCTAATTGTTGAATTAAAGTTAATAACAAACATGTTTGCAATAACAGTGGTTTTTTACTTTGAAATGACAGAGTAATGTACAAAGACTTTAATTTATTTAATGTGTGCCATCGGTTAGATGAAGCAAACCTTTTGGTGTTGATATACCCCAGTGGTAGCTAATTTGTACAGATTGTGCCACGCAGTATGGCATTTACTTGTTTTGTTAATATATATTGTTGAATTTTGTGTGTATTTAGTGTTCAATGAATAAAATTCCATGGGCAAACCATAGCCAAAATGTTTGTATAATGTTTTATTAGCTATTTTTGAGGATTGAACTTTGGTTTTTCATTTTTATATAACGGATCAGTGCCCATACATATGCCTGTACTTAGCCTGAAAACATCCATATTCAAGCTTTTCACAATAAATATTCTATCAGGGATTTATTGTCCTCCAGTTAATTCACTGTGTTTGTTTGGTAGTATAGTCTGAAGCATAAGCCCATTGCTGTGTATTTATTAAATATCATTTATTTTTTTAAGTTGAGATTTCAAGATTTGTTTGTCTTGGTTTTCCAGTGTGATTTTTCTATATGATATAACTAATATATATATTTGGCAATATTGTGATCTATTATAGAAAAAAAGTGTGTTGGGTGTGTGTGAGTTTTCAAACAGGATTGTTATTATTTTTTTTGGTATAATATATATTATATATAATTGGTTGGTTTAATTTATTTTTTCTCTGTAAATCAAGCATTAATTTTGCAATCTACGCAATTCTAGTCCGATTTTGTTGTTATTTTAGTTCACAAAAATGTTCAGTTGGAAGGTTTAGTGCACTATTAAGGATCTAAATGCTAAGTAGTTATAACATTTTACAAGAAACTTCATTTATGTTGATCATTCCGATATTACGCCTAAAGGAAAAATTGTAAAGTTTTAATTTATGGAACATCAAATATGTCATTTTAAAATTTCATGTGCATTTACAGCTATTTTTAGCTTGATAATCACAAATATATATATTATAAGTGAACTTTCACAATTAATTTTTTGCTCTACTTATGCAGTATTCACGATTTTCAACTGACAAGACAAATAACCATCTTTAGTGCACTTGTGTGGTCAAAAATTCCATGCATGTACTTCCTGATGTACAAAATCTTCGAAACTTTTTTTAGCCAAGAGCCTGTCTACAAATTTTGTAATATTTGAAAAGTGGTTCGAAAATATATTGTAAGTAAATTATTTATTTTACCATCATACAGATGTATATACATTCATGGAACTTTTTGACCAAATATTTAGTTATCTGTTTCCACAGACTTTCAGTTAATTAAATTTTGTGTACTTTTATTAAATTTACAAATGATAAATTTATCTAGTCAATTGATTTACAGTGTTTATTTAAGTATTTTTTACTGGAAATGTTTTTAAACTATAACTTTGATTCTTGTATAAAAACAATAAACAATAGAAAATTCAGAGAGAATAAAAGTGGAAAACACTACTGAATTGCCATCATGATTTTGTAGTTCGTAGGATTTGAAATTTAAATTTTTTATGTTCTGATTAACTCCATGCATAAATAGATATTTAGTGATAATTTATAGTAATGTTGTTTTGTCACATTATTATTAAAACAATCTGAAATTTCTTAGGAACTTATCTTGGTATAAAGTCTGAGAGGTCATTGTGTGTTCACATTATGAAATATGTGTAAAAAGTTGGTTGGTTTTCTTTTTGCAGAAATGAATGTATTGATGAATTTTTGCAAAAGCATGGATTTCATATTAAAATTAAATTAAACTTAATTGCACTATGTGCATTCAGTTTGGAAGTTGCAAATCTATAGTGCATTTAAAAGAAAATCAAACAATTCTAAACCTTTTCCTAACATTATGCAATGTTTTCTGCCTACCTCAAGTGAATATTTGTGCAATAAAATTGTTTAATTTACAATGTAGTGTTTACTATTTTAGCCATCATTTGACTTCATAATGTTGGAAACAGCCAAATTCTAAGGAATCAAATATTACAACTTTTCTCTATCACATTAAATCACCTTTTGTGGTGTAACTTGTAGCTTGCTCTCCTGGTGTATGGAAAATATTGAATGTGATCTGTGAATACTTAACAAATTTCTGGTTCTCCACTTAGAATACAACAATACAATGTTCATTGATAGTGCTATAAAAGTTTGTTTGAATGGGGTTTAAAGCCACTTTTATCAATTTTTCAGCTTTATCATGACGTCCTGATTTTATTGGCGGATGAACCCGAGGTACCCGTTGAAAATCCCCGACTTTCGACAGAAAATTGGCAATCTTTGTCATTTAAGGTTGGACTTTCAAGAGTTAGGTTGGAACCCACAACCTCAGGCTATGAAAGTCTATGTTAAAATGTGGGTAAAATCATAATATATGATATACTTTGTTGTCCATTTAAAATAACAGAAAATAAGAAGCTTTTCATTTCTTAATTACGTTTCTAAATGATCTAAAAATTGCATAACGACCACATCACAACAATGTATCATCATAAGATCGTCTTAAAATTGAGAAAATCTGAGAGAATTGGCAAGGTCTGAACAAGGCACCTTGGTGGACGAGAAGTTATGGTAGTTACGTATTTACTATTGATCACGAGCCTGTCACCACTCCTGCAGGCTGGGTGTGCTCGACTTCAATCATAAATGACAAGGATTGCCAATTTTCCTACCGAAAGTCTGGGGTTTCGCAGAGTAACACGATATAGCTGAAAGACGGCTAAGGCGTTAAACCTCGTTCAACCGACCACACAAAACCAGGGTATAAACACCTTCAAACCCACTTAATTTTGTTACAAGAAAGTATTAGGAAAGGGTTTTTTATTCCTCTCGAAAGTATTGGTTTTTACCGAGTACTCCGGCTTCCCCTCCCAAATCGATATAGTTGAAAATCGGCTGAGGCGCTAAACATTGTTACACCAACCAAACCAATCCAGGGTTATAAACACCTTCAAACCCACTTAATTTTGTTACAAGAAAGTATTAGGAAAGGGTTTTTTATTCCTCTCGAAAGTATTGGTTTTTACCGAGTACTCTGGCTTCCCCTCCCAAAACGATATAGTTGAAAATCGGCTGAGGCGCTAAACATTGTTACACCAACCAAACCAATCCAGGGTTATAAACACCTTCAAACCCACTTAATTTTGTTACAAGAAAGTATTAGGAAAGGGTTTTTTATTCAATTATAAATAGTGGCAATTGTCATTATAGAATTTGTGACATTCCATGGGCACGGGCTTAGATTGTCCAAAAGTGGTACATGTATGTAGACGGAGATCAGTAGGTTAATTTACTGAGTATATGCATGGTAATGTTTAGCATATTAAGTTTATTTACCCTTACCCAAAAGTCGTGCAAAAGTGAAATCTATTCGAAATTGATTTTTAAACTTGTAATTGAATTTTCAGCCTGTCTAATTTTAAATTCAATATTTGCATTAATTTGGAAAAATTATCTTATTAATTATTCAAAGACATGTTTCGAGCTGACCGTATTTACTAAATATTGTAACCACCTTTTGGATAAAGTTTTACTTAATCGAGGTAGTGCAGGTAGTTTCGTATATTTCATTTGAATTTGTCATATAAAGTCAATTATTTACATTGTACAGAAACAGGTGTGAAAAGAAAGCAAAACAAAAGAAAAACGAGGGTCTTGTCCCCTGAAAACTAACAAAAAATAAATTTAATATGTCGGAAAGAAATTTGCGTTTACAAAATATTTGCATCAAAATTTTGATAAATGCATTAATTTCAAGTTCGTATAATTAATGATATCCTATTAGGGATTTTTAACAGATGGACCTCTTTTGTAAATGACCTTTGGGCGTTTGGTTGTGTATATGGCCATTAATATATGTTATGTACGGGAAGGTCCCTAGGTCAAATTGTTTAATATTTCAATATAACCACGTTTAAAACCGTTAATTTCGACGAATTTACATGCAATATATATTTTTATATCTACAGGCTAGGTTAATAACATGCAATATTTCATAAGCTGATATAATATTTCAATGTATTTTAAAAATTTAAGTGTAAATACATTCAAACGGTAACACGAAACTAGACCGCTGAAGTGAAATTAATTTTAATGATATTCTAAAACTAACGCCCAAGAATTATGAGGTCAACTAGAAAAAAAGGACGGAGGGTATTTTTGTAAAGATAAAATATTTTAGATTTTGCATCATTAAATTTCAAGATGAAATTTAATCGTACGAAAGACAGAACATATAATGTAATAAAATATTTATATCGTAATCTTCATCTTTAAATTTGGTATAATTTAAAGTTTGAAATTTTAAACATCTTTTGTATTGGCACGAGTTTTCAAACTTATTTGTGAAATTAATGTTAATTACTAACCAACAATTTTTTTAACATTCCCAAATTCCTATTTGTGTTCCTCCGTTTATTTTCGCATTGATTATACAACGAATATGTTGAGAAAGCCAATAGACGATTCCTCACGTTTAAGGCAGACGATTTTACATTTGCAATTAAGATGCGACAGACGGATATAAATTTTTCTGCAAATATACATTTAGTCGTTTTTAGTAAATCATTATATGAATTTTAAGTCAAATTGCTATGATAGAATGTTTCGGCGAACCACAGACAGAAATTGATGAAGAAATTCGGAATTTCGTATTGATTACTAATTTTGGTCTAGACGTTCTTTTTAATATTTTTTCTACTCGCAATGAAACAATTTAATTGTCGTAAAGGCACGAAAGTTTCAGAAAAGGTTACAAAGCGTGTTAGTAAAATAAATGAATCGACTACGGAAATAAGAAAGAAAATGAAAACACAGGGTTCTAAGAGATTAATGTATTATAGAAAGCTACAAGTGGTTTAGAATTGAAATGGTGATGTCAAACACAGATGCCTTGTGGAACTTAAAATAGAGATAAACGACTCTGTGTTCGTGGCCTCGTAAACAATATGTCAAAGAAAACAAATCGCATATTCATAGCAAATAAAAACGAATTTAACGATGGTTCTTATTTAAAAAATTAATGACGGTAAATTACTATACTGACGTATGATAACGTGACGATACAGAGAACAATACACGACTAAACGATTCGCTCACTTCAGAAGACATTGTTTCTTTTCCTAGAGAAGCAAAGAGTAGAAGTCTATTGCTAACATTTAAAATGAAAATTATACTATTTTGTTTTGAACGTTTTCTTCTTTTTTTAATTATAATAAACAAATGAAAGCGGGAACTTGCATAAAAGATATAAAATGTTTGAGATATCATTAAAGTTCAGTAGACATACGATGATGATGGGCGATATCTAGAACTCACTGACAAAGAATTCTAAATTATGAACATACACATTTAAAAATAGTACATTACATCATAATAAGCGTTTTATAAATGGGCATAACAATCGCGACTGATATTAGCTTTACGCGATGCGATATTTCAACTATCGTGTATTGAAAATTATAGAAACATACAATTTTTTGTTTATTGAAAGGCGCCAAATTTTGACAAATCATTATGGATAATTTTTATTGAATTAATCGAAGAATAATAGCTTGTCCTGCCCAAAGTAAGTCAGGTCGGCAGCTTTCAACACAAATATTACATGGCGTATGAAATCCATTATAACATATCAAGTTGTACATTATTTTGATAAAACAAAGAAAAAATTACACTTATACATCAAATTTTCATTTTACATGACAAGCGGTCATTTGGACCGCCTTAAAGACAAAATAAATTGGACATGTTATGATGACCTTGATGGACATCATTAATGGTCTTGCATATATTTGCACTATTGTAGGTGGTCAAAAGGCTTGTTCGTCATTCTCTATATTGACAGGTTTACGTTTTATAGCTGTCCGTCATGACAAAGTAATTTTTTCATTTTATTGTTAAAAGATATGTGTAGTTGAAGGTAAGCAACTACGAGTACTTCCTATACTGGCCGCTGTTATATAATTTAGAATAAATAACCAGATGACGAATTATACATAAATTATAACACTAGAAACCACTGTACATCGTCATCATACCCAGGCCACATATGTTAGTCTCATACTAAACACGTCATGAACTATATGAGGTCAATAATATACAATTATGCACTATACCAGAAGTTTAGTAATTACCATACGGACCTGGTGTGTCATTTGATTGTTTTATATATCCTTAACCAGTATATCCGTAGATTCCCTAGCAGATAGAAATAGTCAACAACTGTTTTATTAAATAATAACACAGAATTCCCGCTCGCGATATGTCTGTTTGTTTGTTTGAGTGTTGTTAAACGTAACTTTCATCAATTTTCCAGCAATATCGTTGCTTCAGGTTTTATTAGGGGGGGGGGGGCGGAGTAACCGGAGAAAACTACCGACCTTTGAAAACTGGCAATCCTTATCAATTAAAACAGGAGTCGAGCACTCCTTGCCTGCATTTAGACTCGAACCCGCAACCTCAGTGTTGACAGGCAGGTGATAAATATAGTAGATGAGCAACTACTTTAACCATGCACTTGACTTACGTGACATGCTTGGTGTACTCACTATGAGGTACCAGTGGCATAGCCAGACGCCAGGTTTCCACATCGTTTTGGCAAAAACACACATAAAGGAGATGGAGGTAATTACATGTTGCAAAAACAATTATTAAAATTCTAAGTCTTTGCTTCTGGTATAGGTTCGCCCTCCCGCACTTTTGAACACATACCTGGCTTTGACATAAACCCCATGGAGCCCGCAGACCATCTTTTACTCCCTGACTGCTCCACTGGGTAAGATAGATAAATGGCCATGAACAATCGGGGAAAAGCAGAATACAGTACGAATAAAATACATTATAAGTTTTTTTACGTTACGCCAACCAATTTCAATTTCAATTTCAATTGTGTATGTTCTTTTTATAGTAGTATTGAGAACAGGATTTGTTTTACTTGACAGAAATACTATGTAGACAGGTTCGTGTTATGTTCTGTCAGACGCGACTTCAGCTGAAATCTATGATGTTCTGTGTCTAAGGTTGTTTAATGGGTAAACCATACCTTTAAAAACATCTATTAGTGAAGTTGGCATTTTATAGAGCTTATTGTGGTTTTTCTCTTAGTACTGTAAAATCTAGCATGATTTTTGGACTGGTAAACTCGGTCATACCAAATCAATGCATGCTTTTTGTTATTCGCTGCTAGCTTACTTGTCTTGTGTCAAAACCAGATCCTACGCTCGTGAAATAAACTCTCACACACCATTCATGCTCGACGACCAATAATCGTAGAATTTATGTTTTCGATCAAAATTAGTCAATCTAAGTCCCATCTACGACGCTTTCTATGTACATGTATATGGTCTCAAGTTTTGAATGTGAGTTAATCTTGACATATCTACACAATGTAGAGACCGATGAACTGAAGCCAAAAAATTGCTCAAATTTGTATCTAACATAGTTCAGTTAATTCTTCTTTAAAAAGAAAAAAAAAGAAAAAAAACAAAAACGTACATTATGTAAAATTTATGGGTCAGTCTTCCACTCCAGGGAAAGTCAAGTCCTCCCGGTCATAATTCATCTGGATAAAATTTTAAATGTCTGCATCAAAACATAGATGATTAACTGTCCGAACTTCTTAGGCGACGTAAAGTAATGTTTCTTTAGTTTTATATATCAAGTCCCCGGGCCTTGACTAAAATTAATGAAGGGTAAAATGTGTATTTCATTTAATTTATCACGTCTTAAAAATCTTAAATATGAAAAACAAAAATGTGCGATTTAAAAAGGGTCAAAACTGGAATTTGAAGTTAATTATAAGTAACAATAACACAAAATAGAACATGATGAGTAAATGTATTCACACGCGAAGACGTTATAAAAACAGAATTTATGTGAAAGTTTGAAATTAGAAATTTTAAACTATAAATTGTGTAATTTACCTAACAAACGAAACAAAGAATAGGGTATATCGAGTATTATCGATCTCTTTTTAAGTTTATCTTGTATAAGAAATTTTCCTTTGACATATGCAATTCAGAAAAAAAATCAAGACAGTTTTCATTTCAACATAAATGTTTTAGACGTATTTTTAGTCCAATACAAACATTAAAATTATTGTAAAGCAAATTAAGCCATCTGGTACAATTACCCCCTAATTCAATTTAATTATCCCCAATTCACATATTTCAAAATCGATAATTCCTAGGATGAAATAAACACGCATTCTATTGTCGCAAAAACACGAACAATCCTTTGATTACAAAGAATTCCAACTGTCAAACTTTAAAAATTTAACAGTTTTAAAATGTCTTTCCTTTGTTTGCCGTCGGTGATTAGTCCATTTTAGGATTATAATACTCCACCTGTTCACGCATTTACAGATTGGCTTTTGTTTTGACAAACTAATTTTTAGACCTGGAATTTAATCATTGTTTGTGAAGTTGGATAACAGTTTTTTCTACAATTATCACTTCCGGAAACAATGTATCTGTTTACTACCTCCAAATATGGCTACAGCATGTAAATGTATATAATAAGCGTAAACTTGAATTATTCTTGAAAGGGCATACATAAATATTGCTGTTCGGTTTTAGAGTACATACATGTATGCAAGACATTTTGCGTAATAGTTTTTTCTACGTTCCTCCCCATGCATCTCCTGGTTAAATGCGATGAAGCGGATCCTTGTCTGATCATTTTTGGTTATATTAGCCATCTTGTATAAATATTTAACAATGTTTTAAAGATATGTATAAAAGAGAAAAATAAACAAAGACATTTTTTGTTGGAACAAGAAGGTCACAGTAGTGTACTGTAAAAGGTATAGAGGTATGAGTCATTCTGCAGCGTTGGCCAGTTTTCCTGCCGAAGGTAGGGCTTTACTCCGACTTCCTTCCCATATAAAAACTTAACACCATGATATAGCTTACATCCGTCCGACCAAGGGCATTAAGTTGTCGGTGTAGGACGTAAACAACTCTCCAAGTTAAGTATAGCTTACAAATGCTCTTAAAAGCCAGTCAAAGGCACAAACAAAATTAAGTAAAATAATTAAATTGGTTCCAAAAATGTAAAAAGCTAAAATAAACTCTAAATACAAATGCAATAATAAAGCCATCACATTGATCACATATGTAATGTTTACATGTGCAGTAATTTGCAGCATGCAGCTTTTGGTTTAATACAAGTAATTCCACCCCTCCCAAGGCCAATTTCACCATAACATTAACTAGTCACGATGATGAACACGTTCCAAGCACCACTCCATACCAGGACTATATGGTTGTAAATGTCTCTTAAGGCCTTAGATTGACTGTCATGAACTATCAAACAGATGTATACAAGTACACAGGTTCAAAAACCAAAATCAATTCAGTTAAATGACCTCTGCCGATTTTAGCAACGTAGTGGTAGCTAGTCTTGTCAACTTCGAGGTTGTAACGACATTCAAGAAATTTTAAAATACTTTTTCAATTTGTGGTTTTATATCATTCAAAAAGAATAAGAGATTTTTCACATTAGAGCTGTAGATTGCATACTTTTGTAGTGCAATGTGGAAAGTAAACACGACACACGCATAGTACGTAGAACAGAAATATATAAATGAATAAACAGTAGAAATATATACCAACTTTACATTCATTCCCAGATGAAATTTTAACTTTTCAAGTCACTATTCACATAAAATACAATATACAGAAATTCTCATCGATAGAGTCTGTACAGGAAAATTGACAGACACATGATTTAAAAGACAATTATCAAATCGGCATCCCCATGGGGAACTACTTGTGCACATTTACAATTGTTTATTATGCTTATAATCAAGGACACTCCATGAAGGATAGTCATCTTGAAACAAAGAAGTAATACATGCGAAAACATTTCAAGTTCTTAGATTCGAAAGACGATGTCATTTATCAAAATTGATCAAATACAACACTCTTAAGTTACTTCATTATATCCCGGGAAAAGAACAAATAAAGACTGGTCCTGTCGATGAATGGTATTCACAGTTAAACCGCCATTTGTTATGCGAACCAATGAGAAGGTCATTCCATTGTTCCTCTGAAGTCAGAAGATATATGTGATGCTATGGGAGTTTGCTAAGCACAAAATGTCACTTGAAGTAATAAAAATGAGTTATTTCAAATATATGGTTTCTAAGGACTTTTTATAACAGTCACCTTGTTGCTATGGTGTGACCTTGACCTATGACCTTCCACCTTTGACTCAAATTGAAGCTCTTTTCCTACTGGTCATGTTAAACCTGTATGTTTACTATATTATCTCTAACCGTTTTCAAGTTTTAACCATAAAACCGATTAACCGAAACGCGTCAAGGGGTGTAACTCGAAAACGGTTCATCGCACAGCTTCGGGGCAAATGTACCGAATGAAGGTCTTGATAAGAGGAGTAGTTTTCCATTTTATTGTCTGCTTCTATCTTTTATGGTTTATGAGATATAGTGCTAACAATACCTATTGTGACCTTTGACCTTGGCATTTTTAAATGTAATATATGTCACTTAGGATTAATGGTGGTGGTCCCAAGTCTCTAGGACTTATGGTTTTCGAGAAAAAATTGTTGACGCGTTGCGACATTTTTCGGGTCCAAAACACGTAAATGGGAAGTTGATTGGAAGAAAAAAATTAGCATGTTAAATCATTGCCATAGGGCAGCCTACATTTTGAACACTTTAGATTTTGAGAATCGGTTACAGTTTATGAGTTTATCTGCTAACAAGGGTTTTCTTTTTCGGACAGATAACTCTGTTACTAAAAATAGATCAGTCTAAAAGCATGAGTCATTTATGGTATGGATTAATGGTACCAAGTATCGAATTGATATGTCGAGACACTTTTTGGAAGAAGAAAAACAAATCATAAGAAATAAAAGTAGTAATAAAGGTCATGTACGCCACAAGGTTAAAAGGTAAAATCGAAAAGACAAATAAAAATATTCATAAGAAATAAAAGAAGGTCTTTCCACTGTAGTGGGAGATACCTTAATTATGTTTTTTTCAACGTTGGTTCATGAAGAACTAATATTTTTCTTATTCCATAAGTGGGAAGGGTGTTTGATATTTCTCGTTTTTATGTGTTCTACAAAACAAATATACGTATATTCGAATGCTTTTGTTGTTTGCTAGTCGAAAAACGTACAAAGCATAAGCTCTAACGAATTTGAGAATAAATCGTCGGACATACAACTAGCTTTGAAAATAAAATAAGACTGTATTTTTGTTTATTTACTTTGTTTGTTGTTGAAGAAAAAATACGACATATTGTGAAAATGAATCGAACTTGAATTATTTAAATGTATATATTTTGCCAGCTATTTTAAGTTTGTTCCTTCGAACATTCAGTAATTAAGACATCAGGAATACTATTTAGTACGTCAAATTTTATAAAAAGTACCACATGTAACGACCGTGATGTTCTTTGAACTTATGAATATATACATGGTGTCAACCTCGCATAAAAATAAATCCTAAAAATAACGAAAACTGGAAGCGCCGTAAGGTAAACAAACTAATCGCGCCTTTCGTTAAGAACTAGTTCACAAGATGTATATGAGCAGGATTTGCAATTGGCAAAAAGGGGGGGGGGATATTAATAACGGCATAATGATATGGGCCGTTTAACCGTCCGACCAAGGGCATTAGGTTGTCGGTATAGGACGTTAAAAACTCCCACAAATAAAGGTCCGTTTAATGCCCGAGCTGGTGCACGGGGTGGAGGGGTAGTAATAACGGCAGGAGATGTAAGGCCGTTTTCGGCCTATAGCTAGTGCAGAACAGTGTATTTTCATTTTTAAGAGTGAAAATGTAAAAAGAAATAGATAAATCGAGTGGTCCGTTCTGTCCGCCTGTCCTGGGATCCATGCTTGAGTGTATTTAACTTCTTGAACCGATTTCACACCCAAATTCGAAATATGTATTAAATATATATATAAGATCAAATTTGACACGTAGTAATACAATCTGAAAAAAAACAACAACTTAAAAGACATAAAAACTCCTTATTTAAGAAATAAAATAAAAATGTATACATAGCTTAAAACAAGGGCTGATTATATTTAGTAATTTAAGTTTGTTTTGTCATTTTCTACCGCAGGCTGACAGTTTCAGTGGACATTAACATTTGCAATAAAAATAAATCAAAATGCTCGTTTATTCTACCACGAAATTTTAAATGACAAATCAGAGAAAAAATGTCAAGAATTTTAGAACATTTGACACTGTTCGTATATAAGTCACAAGGCAAAATATTTCAGTGAAATATGTAGTAGTCTTATTTGTTCGAAGGTGATTACAAAACTCCGTAGAAGAAGCAGTGATGCTCCAGTCGAGCATTTTGTGGTAGATTATTCGACATATTCCAGACAGGGATTACACTTTTTATTGACATGTCATCAATGCAGATTTTTGTGAACTTTATGCATTATCTGTAGGCTGTAAATCTATATTTTGCTAGAATATGAATAAAAACTAATTGAAAAGTTGAAACAGATGTTACAACTCTCATTGACAGTTGCGTAGAAATAAAAACAAAACTTCTACGTGATTCGAATTAAATTTTAATATTTGTACGTCGTTATACCAGATGTTAGCGTCAGTTAATCGGATCGAACGGTTTTCTTTGAGAAAATCGAACAGAAATGCTTATAATTATTTACATTTCTAAGTTTTGCATTTACCCATCCTCCTTTTTTAAAATTTTGTGTACTGTGTGTTAAAATGAAAATGAGTCAGATATTTTCCGCTTGAAGAAATCTCGCGAAATTCCACGACCCTCCAGATTTCGGTAAAACACTCACTGTCATAAATAATTAACGCATATATCTGCATTATGATTTCAAATAGCAAAATATAATTTTAATTTTGCATCTAGACATGCACATTTTCAAAATTAAGACAATTTTTAATAATACCGAAAAGGCGTTAATTTCTGAAATTTTTCTATCGGTCAATTTGAACTAATTAACGCATATGTCGCCTTAATAATTGAAAATAGCGAAATATATCGTTTTTAATCCAACTTTCAATTTTGCATCCAGACACATTAAAAAAATACTCGAATATGTCATTGTCATTGAATACATGGGGCAGTAGAGGAATTGCCAGTCTCTTTATGGGTTATACATCTCTGGTTTCTTCTGCTGAAGCCTAATGGGGCAGTAGAGGACTTGCCAGTCTCTTTATGGGTTATACATCTCTGGTTTCTTCTGCTGTAGCCTAGTGGGGCAGTAGAGGACTTGCCAGTCTCTTTATGGGTTATACATCTTTGGTTTCTTCTGCTGTAGCCTAATGGGGCAGTAGAGGACTTGCCAGTCTCTTTATGGGTTATACATCTCTGGTTTCTTCTGCTGAAGCCTAGTGGGGCAGGAGAGGACTTGCCAGTCTCTTTATGGGTTATACATCTCTGGTTTCTTCTGCTGTAGCCTAGTGGGGCAGTAGAGGACTTGCCAGTCTCTTTATGGGTTATACATCTCTGGTTTCTTCTGCTGAAGCCTAGTGGGGCAGTAGAGGACTTGCCAGTCTCTTTATGGGTTATCTCCGGTTTCTTCTGCTGTTGCCTAGGGGGCAGGAGAGGACTTGCCAGTCTCTTTATGGGTTATACATCTCTGGTTTCTTCTGCTGTAGCCTAGTGGGGCAGTAGAGGACTTGCCAGTCTCTTTATGGGTTATACATCTCTGGTTTCTTCTGCTGAAGCCTAGTCTATTTATCAGCATCAGAACACATTATTATCTGCTATTAAGTACCAAATGTTTGGATTTACTAGGTTTTTTTTACATGTGATCTTAAAAGTAGACCAGTGCTCAAATTGTGCTTGGGGGAAGTGGTGTGGAGATTATTGTTATTGATGCGACTAACGAAGCCTAAATGTGGTAACACATTATCAAGAAAATATTGGTCATTTATCTTTATCTACATCTATTTCAATTGTCATTGTATTTCTCTTTTCTATCTTTTACTTCTATAAAGGAAATCGAAAAGGACTCTCAAAAATTTGCTTTGTCTATTCCATCCTTAAAGTGTTAACGCCCTTGTAAAGTCAGACACATTTCTAAATTAACTTACATATAGCTATTATAAATTCGCGCAAGTATGCTAAACTGGCTTTAAATTTAGATCGGCATGTTAAAATCTATAATATAAGTCCTCGGAACAAAGCAAGACAATAAACCTTATTTGAATGTAAATTACGGAGAAAATGACTTGGCATTTGTATAATAAAGTTCCCCGGCCATTTCAAACTCCGATGTAAATGAACGCAAATTCTATTAGAAATTCTATAATTATGCATATCATTTCGAAAATGTCTTTGAAGATGTTTCGCAAACCTGAACCATATGCTTTAAATTGTCGTTTAATATAATAGTAAAGTAGGCATATAAATGAAAAACAACAGTTTTCGACTTGGCAAAGTCTCTACTCGATTAGAATCACAAAGAAGGAATTTGAAATGTATTCAAATAATTACATGATAAAGTGAGATATGTCTTTCAAAACGAATTGTGACATCATAATTATGACTTTTCAAAAATACTTTCTTGAAATTTTTTTTTACAACTGAGTGATGAAACGAAGCCATATCTTTGAAGTATATGTATTGGATGTAGTGACGCAAACCACAGAAGAGTTTAACAAACGGTAAACATTGTGTCGAAGCGTAGTTTTTCGACGACGTTTCAATCGGCTGACAACAAATTGCATAGATTTGTACAGAACTGTTGACAATTTTGTCGCCCTAACTTCGCTTTTAATCACTTATATTAGACTTGCATAGATTTAAATTTTACATTAGTTTTTCATTTGGGCATGGTCATTCACATAAATATAGAAAGGTTACTGCGGATACCTGGTGGACTATGTTGTTAGTTTTTTTTAAGTCTTTCACTGGAGATGTAAATGTCGTGTGCTGAAGATATAAAAGTCTTGCGGTGGCGATGAAAGGTCCGTCCTGCGCTGAAGATGTAAGTCTTGCGCTCGTGTCCTGCGCTGAAGATGTAAAGTCCAGTGCTGTGATATAAAAGTCTTGCGCTGGTGATATAAAGTCCTGTGCCGAAGATGTTAAGTCAAACGCGTATAAGATATTAAGCATGCGAACTTTATATTTTCAGTTTGAAACCGACGATGATCGGTAGTGTAGTTACTAATGCAAAGCAGAATCAAAGATGATAAGTAAACAATTTGTGTTAAAAAGAAAAAAAGAAAAACAAATCAGTTTAATAATGTAAAGGCATTTATGTCGTCTTATAACTTCTCATTTAATGTTTTCAATTAATCGCAAAAAATTAAACATCAAAGATTAATTTAATGTGTAAGCCGGCGCGACCCGCATTTAGTGTCTAACAGTAACGGTCGAAGCCAAGTTTTGAGAGTGCAAAAGTATAGAAAAATTAATTTTTTTACTAATAACTTATTATGTATGTAGCTTTTTTTTCTAAATGTATTTATTTCATTATTATTTCATCGTCCTTTTTTACCCACTTCAAATATGTTACATTTTAACGTTACAGATGTGTTAACAAGTGTCTCGTAGGTCATAATGGCCGGGTATCAGATTTACTTTTCTCTATTTTATGTAATGTGTCTTATATAAGTTTATTGTTTTAATGTGTGAGTTGTACATGTATATATTCAATTTTGTAATATTTATTAATAATCTGATATGTGACACCCTAATAAATAAATATATTATTATTTATTATTTTAGTATAGCAAAATGGAAGAGCATTAAATATTTACAAAAATCTAAAATAATGGCAAGTAAACCCAAATCTGATGTCGCCTATATGCAAGAGGGAGACAAACCGTAGTTTTGTATAGTTTTCACTGAAGACCGATCTCGCCCGACCTTTTGACAGTCTTCCTCTACCTGTTGACTCGGGAGTTAATAGGTTTATACACCATTTGATTCCTTTACTTGCTTATTTTATTAATATAGTAAACAACTAAACGACGTCAATGCCATTTCAGACCGATATTTCAAGGGAAGATTTCTTAACACAATGAAATTGACAACTTAATTGTCGTAGACATGACCGTTGTCAGTTTCATTGGCAAAATGTTGTATATAAAATACTTTAAGAAAAACACAATTACAGCCCTAATTCATTGATTGAATTTATTTTCATTATATATTATTCATCTGAGAGAATTTTCTGTCTGACCAAAATCAATATTAAGTAGAATTTTTGACACTTTCGTATTTTATCGCGTGGTTATAAAGAGATTTGGGTTTACAAGATCACCCGTAAATCGATCTTTTGTCATTGAAAGTAAATAATTCAAGAATTATGAAAAGTACCAACTTGCACCGCAATTATACTAAATTTTAATGCCAATTTTAGACGTACCATATGGTATTAAATTTCAAATTTAGTTCTTCATTTTATGAGCTAAGTCTTAGCACCAGTTTGAATCATGATTTTTATCATTCAAATAATGTCTTTTTTTTAAACGTGGATGGCTGCGACAAAGCCGTAAATCCCAAAAGACACTGAGATTAATTGATGAAGAAATAATACTTTAACAGCAAATTAAAAACATGCATTTGTTTGCATTTGATCAATCAAATTAATTCCTTCTTAAGGAAACCATTTACAAAATATTCTCAAGAAGATTAAGACCTAAGCCGGAACTTAAAAGCGAAACTACAAAGTATAAACGTTGTTACTGTAATTCTATCGCCCCAAAAAGGGAAAAATACAATTAACACGACAGAAGGATAAGAGTGGATTAAACATTTTCTTTGTTCTTTAAACGTAAAAAACAACATTAAAAAATAAATAAGATTTTAAACAATTTTGTTTAAGTCGAGTCCTCCCGAAACTAAGTCGAGCGTTCGAGTAAGCTATTCGAGCACTTGAGATAATGAGGCGATTGCTAGAGAGATAGTAAAGTTGAGATAAGAAAATAATTGTGTCACATATAGAGTACAATGAATGCAAGTGGTAGTCGCAAACTTGTTCAAACTATATTACAGTAATCTTTAGTCGCTCAAATTATCAAATTAGTGGTTGCTTAACGACCAGTGAGCAGGATTTCAGTAATATTTAGGACAAATGCAGTACGAAATGAATGGACCGACGGACCGGACAGTACTAGACAATTATAGAGAGTTGGTAGGACTGTGTAGTGGCTACAACACACATACTCTCTTTAAATATCTATAAAAGTGTTTAGCGTGGCACCCTATACGTAACACCCATCCTCAAAATTGAGAGAGTACAGCTATCCGCCACCCGCGGGAAAGGGTGGACAAGTCTATGAATGGAGCATTGGGGACGTCACATTAAAAAGCGTTTCTATAAAATGGTATTTTGTGTATAATTGTAAACCTTTTTGAAAGATAGAAGATTGAATCACGGAGGTATTAATTAGTACTCTATGTATTATCATCGTAACATAACAAAGCATCGTTGGTAACACACAATTACCAAGCTGCTGAAACTGACGGTAAAACCCACACAAACAAACAGAGCAATGTGTGAAACGTAATGGAATAAACTGTGAAATGATACACGTAAAAAAAATCAACCACAGAGAAGTGAAAGGAACGGTTGCTTTGTTTAATTGGGTTTAGCGCCACTTTCAGCTACTGATGTGGAAGACATAGTACTTGGCGAAAGCGGCCGATATTAGGCTGGATACTGGCAATCCTTGTCAATTAAGGTTGGAGTCTCCAACATGCAACCGCAGTATTGACAGACTCGTGATCGCTAGTAGATAACTTTCTACCTTAACCACTCAGCAGTCGATGTCCAATGAAAGTTGTGAAATCTATCTAGAATGCAATATATTTTTTAATTGCTTGATAAATAAATTTTGCGATAATACCGAGTTTTGATTGGCTGGAAAATATTTTCTATCAGAGGATGGAAAACAAATTTGATCGTCATGGAGACACGCGCCATTTGACGTCATATATTACTCCACGGCAGTTTTTGTGTTGATCTCTTTTTTAAAAAACGTCCAGTTACAAAAATAAAATTGTTGAGTTTATTCTATTGTTTGAATTTATTTATAAGTATTAACTACAAAAAATATTTTCTCCATCGAGGGATAACAAAATTTCCTTTGTGCACATTTAATATAATCCGCTACCCGGATTATACAATGTGCAAAACGGAAATTTTATTATCCCTCGATGGAGAAAATATTTTTTGTAGTTAATCCTTAAATGTTATTATGCATGTTTTTTTCAGAAAGAATCGCAACGACTCATGTCCAAATTGTTATGGCATTAGCTTATTGTTCTTTAGTACTTTATTATTGACACTTTTGAATTTTTATGCCACATGCCCTAAAACAAAGGAATAAAGGACAGTTACAGTTCACAAATTTGATATAGGTTGCTATCAGGATATATTACATATTGTGTGTTAAGTCCTAATTTTGATTGGTTCGTGTAGACAATGTCCCCCCCCCAAATTATTCTGTGTATATATTCTATTTCTAAAGCATATTTAAGGCTTGTTACTATTTTTAAAGCATATTTAAGGCATGTTACTATTTATAAAGCATATTTAAGGCTTGTTTCTAAAAATAGATCCGGATATACTCTTCCGACTCATTATTCTAAATTTAAATAAATAGAGAAAAATTCATATGTAATATAACAATTAAGGACTTTTTACTCTGTCAATACGTAGTTATATGGACCTGTAGAAAAATATTGACGTCGGACTTCGTCCTCGGTCAATATTTTCCTCCACGGTCCATATAACTACGTATTGACCTCGTAAAAAGTCCTTATTTGATAATTATGAGCTAGAGAACATAGAGCTAGGCGAGGTGAATATACATTTTTGAGGGCTGATAAATCATGATAGCGACCGTATATCAAAGTCAGTAATCTTCCTTTATCAGAAAAACATATGATGTAATTGTACTTTCTAGTTATAGAAAAACCAGGTCTATATTGGATTCCGCTTGACCAATGTGCAACGGGATCATGTAGCGGACAAAATTTCCATATTTTGATGCAATTTTTTTACATAAAAGTGGTTTTTAGAAGTGTTTTTAGACCAATCAAAAACACGCAAAATCCGACGAAACTAGATTTATAACTTACAATGAATAACTTGTGATAGATCAGTTTTGACACGAGATCGATGAAGGTTTTTAAAGCCAGTCTGGACACTTTTTATATCAAATTTAAACAATTTTTTGCCTATTTTCTTCATAAAAAATTCATATAAAAGTCTATTTGTCATCCATTTATTCGGAACCTAATAAAGAAACTGGACAAAAATAAGATTTATGTCTATACATCCTGACACTCACGCGGCTGTTTTAAGTTTTAATAACGCATAACTTTAACAAATTGCATTTTTATATCTTTTGTCTGGTAAAAATCATAAAACTCGTCGTTTAGTATAACGTGTAAATTGATTGTACAATTCCCTCTCTATGGCGATTCTTAAACTTCCATTAAAATCAAACTATTTCTATTTTTTTTATCTGACAGGCACTTTAAAAGGTAAATTGTTGCGTGTTGATTGAAGTTAAATAGATGTAGATGGATATAATCATTTAAGATGTTAAAATGTTCCAACGAACAATTATATAAAAATTGTTATGGTAACAGAACTGGACCATGGTTTCTCGTAAGACCGGAAATGTAAAAATTATTATAAAGGTCACATTAAGTATAGTCATAAATAAAGTCTGCTACACTTTTAATAAGTCTGCTGTAATATAACTCATCTCTAGTACGCCTGCTTTTATTGTCGGTTTACGGCTTTAAATGGGTAAGTCTACACAACACAACAAAGCTTTACTCCATCATATTAAAATCACCTCTTAATCGACAAGGATAGCCAGGTATACCATCGAAGGTGGGGGTTTTTCCGGGTACTCCGGCTTCCGCCTCGATCGACGCCACGCTATACATAAAAAGTTGCTGAATGTGCCTTTAACCAGAAACAATCTTCGAATTTGCGACTTGTACTTTGTAATTCCTGTTTTCTTAAAGGAATAGATTATCTATTCGGCACAAAATTCAGCATCTTATGCAATTGATCTTGCAGAATTACTGAAAGAATACAGATAATGTAATGAATTAAAGGATTAAAGAAAACTTATTCTCATTCTAACCAAACAAAGTCTGGACAGGCTATGAATAAATATACCTTTTTTTTAAAACGGTCTATTAAGGTCATTGCACCTAAGATATCTTCTCTGTGGAATTGTTGGACATATTATGTCTATACTTAAAGACCTATCATGTCTTAATTTTTTTATATATTACACAAGCTCTTAAAATAGCTTGACGATAATAAATGAATTTCGACAACCAAATGGGTTCAATTTGGGCAATTACATGCGGGTACTTTGGCGTCATTCCTCCATTGATACAGCCGAACGTTGTTACTGTCAGTGTACAATCCAATTCTATATAGTTATTAAAACTGGACATCACAGTGTCAACGTTGATAAGAAAACTGCACATTATTGTAGTATCAATAATTCTTATGACAAATGTTTATGAAAAACCAGACACAAATAATTAACTTCACCACATTTTTGCGCCAAGTTATGTTTTGTTTAAAGACAATTTACATCACTAAACTGTGCAATGTTATAATTTACCTCCCTTCCTACCGCAGGTCGGAGGTTTTCTCCGAGTACTCCGGCTTCCTCCCCCAATAAAAACTGCATGGACGCATTGATATAGCTAAAAATTGCTGAGAATGGCGTTAAACATAATTCAAAACAACAAACAAAGCTTTACTTCCAAAGCCCAAATATTCATGAAAACTGTAAAAAATGGCAAATGTTCATAACAAAACTGTACAGGCGTGTTTTTATATGAATGCAAGGACCACAGGTAATGACAAAAGTACAACACGAAACAAATGCTCTATACAATTAACATTGCCCTTGTGGTAACTACATAAAACTGTACAAATAATGGCTACACAACGTCCTCGTGCATGGTACCTAAACAATAGCTGTACAACACAGGGCTACACAACGTCCTCGAGTATGGTACCTACATAATAGCTGTACAACACAGGGCTACACAACAACGTCCTTGTGGTAACTACATAATAGCTGTACAACACAGGGCTACACAACGTCCTCGAGTATGGTACCTACATAATAGCTGTACAACACAGAGCTACACAACAACGTCCTTGTGGTAACTATATAATAGCTGTACAACACAGGGCTACACAACAACGTCCTTGTGGTAACTACATAACGCTGTACAACACAGTCCTTGTGGTAACTACATAATAGCTGTACAACACAGAGCTACACAACAACGTCCTTGTGGTAACTACATAATAGCTGTACAACACAGGGCTACACAACAACGTCCTTGTGGTAACTACATAAAGCTGTACAACACAGTGCTACACAACACCGTCCTTGTGGTAACTACATAAAGCTGTACAACACAGTGCTACACAACAACATCCTTGTGGTAACTACATAAAGCTGTACAACACAGTGCTACACAACAACATCCTTGTGGTAACTACATAAAGCTGTACAACACAGTGCTAAACAAAACCGTCCTTGTGGTAACTACATAAAGCTGTACAACACAGGGCTACACAACACCGTCCTTGTGGTAACTACATAAAGCTGTACAACACAGTGCTACACAACAACATCCTTGTGGTACTAGTAACTACATAAAGCTGTACAACACAGGGCTACACAACACAGTCCTTGTGGTAACTACATAAAGCTGTACAACACAGGGCTACACAACACAGTCCTTGTGGTAACTACATAAAGCTGTACAACACAGGGCTACACAACACCGTCCTTGTGGTAACTACATAAAGCTGTACAACACAGGGCTACACAACACAGTCCTTGTGGTAACTACATAAAGCTGTGCAACACAGGGATACACAACACCGTCCTTGTGGTAACTACATAAAGCTGTACAACACAGGGCTACACAACAAAGTCCTTGTGGTAACTACATAAAGCTGTACAACACAGGGATACACAACACCGTCCTTGTGGTAACTACATAAAGCCGTACAACACAGGGCTACATAACACAGTCCTTGTGGTAACTACATAATAACTGTACAAAACAGGGCTACACAACAACGTCCTTGTAGTAACTACATAATAACTGTACAAAACAGGGCTACACAACAACGTCCTTGTGGTAACTACATAAAGCTGTACAACACAGGGCTACACAACACCGTCCTTGTGGTAACTACATAAAGCTGTACAACACAGGGCTACACAACAACGTCCTTGTGGTAACTACATAAAGCTGTACAACACAGGGCTACACAACACCGTCCTTGTGGTAACTACATAAAGCTGTACAACACAGGGCTACACAACAACGTCCTTGTGGTAACTACGTAATAGCTGTACAACACAGGGCTACACAACAACGTCCTTGTGGTAACTACATAAAGCTGTACAACACAGGACTACAAAACACCGTCCTTGTGGTAACTACATAAAGCTGTACAACACAGGGCTACACAACACCGTCCTTGTGGTAACTACATAAAGCTGTACAACACAGTGCTACACAACAACGTCCTTGTGGTAACTACATAAAGCTGTACAACACAGGGCTACACAACAACGTCCTTGTGGTAACTACGTAATAGCTGTACAACACAGGGATACACAACACCGTCCTTGTGGTAACTACATAAAGCTGTACAACACAGGGCTACACAACACAGTCCTTGTGGTAACTACATAAAGCTGTACAACACAGTGCTACACAACAACGTCCTTGTGGTAACTTCATAAAGCTGTACAACACAGGGCTACACAACAACGTCCTTGTGGTAACTACGTAATAGCTGTACAACACAGGGCTACACAACAACGTCCTTGTGGTAACTACATAAAGCGGTACAAAACAGAGCTACACAACACCGTCCTTGTGGTAACTACATAATAACTACAAAACAGGGCTACACAACAACGTCCTTGTGGTAACCACATAAAGCTGTACAATACAGGGCTACACAACAACGTCCTTGTGGTAACTACATAAAGCGGTACAAAACAGAGCTACACAACACCGTCTTTGTGGTAACTACAAAATAACTACAAAACAGGGCTACACAACAACGTCCTTGTGGTAACTACATAAAGCTGTACAACACAGTGCTACAGAACAACGTCCTTGTGGTAACTACATAAAGCTGTACAACACAGGGCTACACAACAACGTCCTTGTGGTAACTACATACAAAATAGAAAGGGCTACACAACAACGTCCTTGTGGTAAGTACATAAAGCTGTACAACACAGGGCTACACAACAACGTCCTTGTGGTAACTACATAATAACTGTACAACACAGTGCTACACAACAACGTCCTTGTGGTAACTACATAATAACTGTACAACACAGTGCTACACAACAACGTCCTTGTGGTAACTACTTAAAGCTGTACAACACAGGGCTACACAACAACGTCCTTGTGGTAACTACATAAAGCTGTACAACACAGTGCTACACAACAACGTCCTTGTGGTAACTAGATAAAGCTGTACAACACAGTGCTACACAACAACGTCCTTCTGGTAATTACATAAAGCTGTACAACACAGGGCTACACAACAACGTCCTTGTGGTAACTACATAAAGGTGTACAACACAGTGCTACACAACACCGTCCTTGTGGTAACTACATAAAGCTGTACAAAACAGGGCTACACAACACAGTCCTTGTGGTAACTACTTAAAGCTGTACAACACAGGGCTACACAACACCGTCCTTGTGGTAACTACATAATAGCTGTACAACACAGTGCTGCACAACAACGTCCTTGTGAGTTACATAATAGCTGTACAACACAGGGCTACACAACAACGTCCTTGTGGTAACTACATAAAGCTGTACAACACAGGGCTACACAACAACGTCCTTGTGGTACATTGTAACTACATAAAACAGTACAAAACAGGGCTACACAACAACGTCCTTGTGGTAACTACGTAATAGCTGTACAAAACAGGGCTACACAACACCGTCCTTGTGGTAACTACATAAAGCGGTACAACACAGGGCTACACAACACCGTCCTTGTGGTAACTACATAATAGCTGTACAACACAGAGCTACACAACAACGTCCTTGTGGTAACTACATAAAGCTGTACAACACAGGGCTACACAACACAGTCCTTGTGGTAACTACCTAAAGCTGTACAACACAGGGCTACACAACAACGTCCTTGTAGTAACTACATAAAGCTGTAGAACACAGGGCTACACAACACAGTCCTTGTGGTAACTACATAAAGCTGTACAACACAGGGCTACACAACACCGTCCTTGTGGTAACTACATAATAGCTGTACAACACAGGGCTACACAACACAGTCCTTGTGGTAACTACATAAAGCTGTACAACACAGGGCTACACAACAACGTCCTTGTAGTAACTACATAAAGCTGTACAACACAGGGCTACACAACAACGTCCTTGTGGTAACTACATAAAGCTGTACACCACAGGGCTACACAACAACGTCCTGTAGTAACTACATAAAGCTGTACAACACAGTGCTACCCAACAACGTCCTTGTGGTAACTACATAAAGCTGTACACCACAGGGCTACACAACAACGTCCTTGTGGTAACTACATAAAGCTGTACAACACAGGGCTACACAACAACGTCCTTGTAGTAACTACATAAAGCTGTACAACACAGTGCTACACAACACAGTCCTTGTGGTAACTACATAAAGCTGTACAACACAGGGCTACACAACAACGTCTTTGTGGTAACTACATAAAGCTGTACAACACAGGGCTACACAACAACGTCCTTGTGGTAACTACATAAAGCTGTACACAGGGCTACACAACACCGTCCTTGTGGTAACTACATAATAACTTTAAAACAGGGCAACAAAATAACAGTACAACACAGAGCCGTAATATTTATGACGTTTATAGTATGATTGATTTATTGATTTATTGATCAATTGATGTTTAATGCATTTCTAGCAATATTGCATTGCGACACAAAACAAATGAATTACGGAATGTTTCGAACATCTTGATGAGATATGGAAGTTATAGGGAATTACAAAAGGTAAACTATACTGGATAGGTATATAAAATCAGTCTTACATCCGGACTATAACTCGATAGTTTGTATATTTAAAATGCCTTATATTTAACCTGAAAGTTAAAAAACGACGACAGCCACATCCAAGCTTATTTACTTACAATCGTGCTTAACGACTGTATCTGTATTCGAAATCAAACTTTTGTTCTTCTTTGAAACTAAATAGGTGTACCTGTCAAGTATTAAGTAAGTTCTAGTCTAAACTTAACATTAAACAAATTTAACACAAACACCAGGGGTGTTTTGACTGAAGTGGTTTAGACACCAAAAATGTTAAACAAAGGTTCAAGTCGTAACATCGACCGAAACAAAAAAATCTTCTGAGTGATGCAGAAGATAAGGTTGTGAAGAGGAACATAAAAAACTTCAATCCAGATGCTGTGTTCTCATATCGGACAATCTCTTGACAATCTTAATACAAACGTTATTTAACAAGTTAAATGACTGTATATTGATTTAATTTAGTAGCATTCTGATTTTCTTGACGACCTTAAATTATATTTCAGTTTTATTGCCGATTATCTTTATAATTATGTTTGGTCGTCAAGGGAACGGCTATGAGTAATGTCATTTTCACATGAAATTTTATAAACAAGAGTTGATGGCTAGTTTGAATATTTTATCCATGGTTTTAGTGGTCTGCACACAAACCAGAAATGACCGATCGATTTTTTAATTCTTCTAAAAATTTCTACGGACAATGTCAACCGAAAAGAAGCCTTGTCTTAATACAACTTGTCATATCAGATGAGTTGTTTCCAATACGAAAGGTTAATCTTTTCATCTCAAATGTCTTTTATAAAGTCCAGATAATTCAATTTATCAAAATATGAAACACTGTTCGTGCAAGTACAATAGCTCTCGGTGATCCAAGAAAACAGAGAACAGTTAGATTTTAACGATAGACTTTGGAAATTTTACATCATTTTTGGGAATATATAATCCTTATACAAATAATGATAAAACAAGAGAACGAACGTCTTTTAATTGCACAATATCATACTTATCATATTTTGTTCGTATAAGTATAAAAGAGTAAAGGTCAATAATAACGTGGAGGATGTTGTACCTAAACCCCCCGTAAACCTTGTTCAACAATGATCCAAGTTATGTTTCATTGTAACAAAACCTCTACGAGGCTTAAATACCGGTGCTGTACATAAACCCTCAGTAAACCCTGTTGAGCAACAATCAAAAGAAATTTGTGTAATTCTATATACAGTGAAATGTAAGCTACGTTTCGCTCACACGCTATTAGCTTTCCGCGCACCTAGCATTGGATTTCAAAAACATTGAAAAGTCTTTTTTATTATTGAAATTTAAAGGCTAGCGTAATATTGTTTTGTAGTATACGGACAACCTAATTGTTTAATAGTTGTTTCAAATAACAGTTAAATTTACTCTTCTGCTCAATTATACTTGCCTCATGCTATGTATTCATTAAATATAACGCTGTTTTTCAATGAATGAATCGACGCATTTAAAAAAAAATACGTTGCAGTGATTTGCAGAAGCATGATTCCGTGTATGGTTTGTACGATAAAGGCCTGTGTGTATTCCATTTGAATTTGTTTTAGTGAAATGAAAAATGAGTTCAAAGTCATAAAGGTCGAAATAATTGAAGAAATTTGAACAGTCTTAAATCTTCAAAGGGGTTTATCTTTGTGGAGAATCTGTATGAAAGACGCAGGCCGGAACCGAATCAATATTTAAAGAGAAAAACTTGTGTTGGAAATGTAGCTTTTGATTATGCTGTTGGCCGACCTATTTAAAGTAAACAGAGTTTAAAAATAGAAAATTAATAAAATCAGATTGGAGGTTTATGCCTTGTTTCACTTGATGACTGAATATTAGAATCAATATAAAGAATAAAAGAGGTTTAATCAAAGGAAATCAATGCTTTGCATGTTTTAAAATTTTATTGAGAAATCCATATACTTGAAAACTTTTGGAACCATTCTGCACAAAAAGAGTTAAAGAATTGGAAATTGTCGGAATTATCAATTACATCAAGATGTTATCATTTCAAAATGTTTTTAGGAATGTTTATACATTTCCCAAAGGAACCCCCTTAAAATAAAAATTAATGAAAATTATGGACTTGACGAACTATTGATAAAATTTGCTGTTATTGTCAGAATTAAAAAAAGTTATTAAAATTACAAGAATATCTTTTTCAACGTATATTTTACGATTGAATTATTGTATATTGATTCCGGATTCGTCAATCAAAGATGTTACATTTTGAAAAATACACAAATAGAAATAAATGGTGGATTAGAAGTTATATATATATGGGTGTGTGTGCTTTTTTGTTGTCCAAATTACTTTCAATAGTAACTAGTCTGTTAATTAACGAACTATCTTTTAAGTAAGGCTTTCTTGCTCCTCTGTGTGACGTAACATAAAATCACACTTATGTACTTAGCCTTAAGCACATTGATTTAACATTTTACTGTTGTTAAGCGAACATAGAACCCCTCTTATTTACATAACCGTTTACCTGAGTTATAATTTATGCTAGATAAAATACATTTAATTAATTAAAGACTGTAAATCCTACTTTTACAGTGAATTTAATTAACGGATAGGGAATATAGATTCAACCTATCCTAAATTTTTTTTGCAAACACTTAGTAAGAACTTTTTTAAATTTGAAATTTTCTTAGGAACTATATTTTAATTTAACTATCTGGCTTTCTCTAAAGTAGGTGTCAATTATGAATTCAGACAATTTTGTAAATTTTAAACTTGGGAAATGAGGCAAAGTGTACTAAACGTGTAAGTGTACAAATCTAAAGGGGAAAAAAATGATAAGAAAAAAGGGCATTTAATATGGATTTAATACTTTATTTAATCGCTGCTATACTTTTCTTGTCCAAATAAACATTTTTTTTGCCGACAATATATGTCTTTTATCATTAAGTGGCACAAAATGTTAGGACTAAATAAACTGTCCTCTTTGAAGAAATTACCACAAGCGAGGATAGGACAAAGGTAAATATCCTTCAGGGTAATACAATTAACAAGGATTTAATGGCGAGGTAAGCAAAGCCAGACTAGTCGGCTTAGAAAAAATAGAGATTAACATCATTAGGAAGATCTGGAAAAAATAAAACTTTTAAGAGTTAAGTTTTATTTAGCAGAGCGACTTAAGCAAACTATCAACCCTTCACAATATATAATATGACTTAAGCAAACTATCAACCATCCACAATGTATAATATGACTTAAGCAACTATCAACCCTCCACAATATATAATATGACTTAAGAAAACTATCAACCCTCCACAATGTATAATATGACTTAAGCAAACTATCAACCCTCCACAATATATAATATGACTTAAGCAACTATCAACCCTCCACAATGTATAATATGACTTAAGCAACTATCAACCCTCCACAATGTATAATATGACTTAAGCAACTATCAACCCTGCACAATATATAATATGACTTAAGCAAACTATCAACCCTCCACAATATATAATATGACTTAAGCAAACTATCAACCCTCCACAATATATAATATGACTTAAGCAACTATCAACCCTCCACAATATATAATATGACTTAAGCAACTATCAACCCTGCACAATATATAATATGACTTAAGCAACTATCAACCCTCCACAATGTATAATATGACTTAAGCAACTATCAACCCTCCACAATATATAATATGACTTAAGCAACTATCAACCCTCCACAATGTATAATATGACTTAAGCAACTATCAACCTTATACAATATATAATATGACTTAAGCAAACTGTCAACCCTCTACAATATATAATATGACTTAAGCAAACTATCAACCCTCCACAATATATAATATGACTTAAGCAAACTATCAACCCTCCACAATGTATAATATGACTTAAGCAACTATCAACCCTCCACAATATATAATATGACTTAAGCAAACTATCAACCTTCCACAATATATAATATGACTTAAGCAACTATCAACCCTCCACAATATATAATATGACTTAAGCAAACTATCAACCCTCCACAATGTATAATATGACTTAAGCAACTATCAACCTTATACAATATATAATATGACTTAAGCAAACTATCAACCATCCACAATGTATAATATGACTTAAGCAAACTATCAACCATCCACAATATATAATATGACTTAAGCAACTATCAACCCTCCACAATGTATAATATGACTTAAGCAAACTATCAACCCTATACAATATATAATATGACTTAAGCAAACTATCAATCCTCCACAATGTATAATATGACTTAAGCAAACTATCAACCCTCCACAATGTATAATATGACTTAAGCCAACTATCAACCCTATACAATATATAATATGACTTAAGCAAACTATCAATCCTCCACAATGTACAATATGACTTAAGCAACTATCAACCCTCCACAATGTATAATATGACTTAAGCAAACTATCAACCCTATACAATATATAATATGACTTAAGCAAACTATCAATCCTCCACAATGTATAATATGACTTAAGCAAACTATCAACCATCCACAATATATAATATGACTTAAGCAACTATCAACCCTCCACAATGTATAATATGACTTAAGCAAACTATCAACCCTATACAATATATAATATAACTTAAGCAAACTATCAACCATCCACAATGTATAATATGACTTAAGCAACTATCAACCCTCCACAATGTATAATATGATTTAAGCAACTATCAACCCTCCACAATATATAATATGACTTACGCAACTATCAACCCTCCACAATGTATAATATGACTTAAGCAACTATCAACCCTCCATCATGACTTAAGCAAACTATCAACCCTCCATAATGTATAATATGACTTTAGCAAACTATCAACCCTCCACAATATATAATATGACTTAAGCAAACTATCAACCCTCCACAATATATAATAAGACTTAAGCAACTATCAACCCTCCACAATATATAATATGACTTAAGCAACTATCAACCCTCCACAATATATAATATGACTAAAGCAACTATCAACCCTCCACAATGTATATGACATAAGCAACTATCAACCCTCCACAATATATAATATGACTTAAGCAACTATCAACCCTCCACAATATATAATATGACTAAAGCAACTATCAACCCTCCACAATGTATATGACATAAGCAACTATCAACCCTCCACAGTGTATAATATGACTTAAGCAACTATCAACCCTCCACAATATATAATATGACTTAAGCAACTATCAACCCTCCACAATATATAATATGACTTAAGCAACTATCAACCCTCCACAATATATAATAAGACTTAAGCAACTATCAACCCTCCACAATGTATAATATGACTTAAGCAACTATCAACCCTCCACAATGTATAATATGACTTAAGCAAACTATCAACCCTCCACAATGTATAATATGACTTAAGCAACTATCAACCCTCCACAATGTATATAATATGACTTAAGCAACTATCAACCCTCCACAATGTATAATATGACTTAAGCAACTATCAATCCTCCACAATGTATAATATGACTTAAGCAAACTATCAACCCTCCACAATATATAATATGACTTAAGCAACTATCAACCCTCCACAATATATAATATGACTTAAGCAACTATCAACCCTCCACAATATATAATATGACTTAAGCAAACTATCAACCCTCCACAATGTATAATATGATTTAAGCAACTATCAACCCTCCACAATATATAATATGACTTAAGCAACTATCAACCCTCCACAATGTATATAATATGACTTAAGCAAACTATCAACCCTCCACAATATATAATAAGACTTAAGCAACTATCAACCCTCCACAATATATAATATGACTAAAGCAACTATCAACCCTCCACAATGTATATGACATAAGCAACTATCAACCCTCCACAATGTATAATATGACTTAAGCAAACTATCAACCCTCCACAATGTATAATATGACTAAAGCAACTATCAACCCTCCACAATGTATAATATGACTTAAGCAACTATCAACCCTCCACAATATATAATATGACTTAAGCAACTATCAACCTTATACAATATATAATATGACTTGAGCAACTATCAACCCTCCACAATGTATAATATGAAATAAGCAACTATCAACCCTCCACAATGTATAATATGACTTAAGCAAACTATCAACCCTCCACAATGTATAATATGACTAAAGCAACTATCAACCCTCCACAATGTATAATATGACTTCAGCAACTATCAACCCTCCACAATGTATAATATGACTTAAGCAAACTATCAACCCTCCACAATGTATATGACATAAGCAACTATCAACCCTCCACAATGAATAATATGAAATAAGCAACTATCAACCCTCCACAATGTATAATATGACTTAAGCAAACTATCAACCCTCCACAATATATAATATGACTTAAGCAACTATCAACCCTCCAATATGACTTAAGCAACTATCAACCCTCCACAATGTATAATATGACTAAAGCAACTATCAACCCTCCACAATATATAATATGACTTAAGCAACTATCAACCCTCCAGTATGACTTAAGCAACTATCAACCCTCCACAATGTATAATATGACTAAAGCAACTATCAACCCTCCACAATATATAATATGACTTAAGCAAACTATCAACCCTCCACAATGTATAATATGACTTAAGCAAACTATCAACCCTCCACAATATATAATATGACTTAAGCAAACTATCAACCCTCCACAATGTATAATATGACTTAAGCAACTATCAACCCTCCACAATGTATAATATGACTAAAGCAACTATCAACCCTCCACAATATATAATATGACTTAAGCAAACTATCAACCCTCCACAATGTATAATATGACTTAAGCAACTATCAACCCTCCACAATGTATAATATGACTAAAGCAACTATCAACCCTCCACAATATATAATATGACTTAAGCAAACTATCAACCCTCCACAATATATAATATGACTTAAGCAAACTATCAACCCTCCACAATGTATAATATGAAATAAGCAACTATCAACCCTCCACAATATATAATATGACTTAAGCAAACTATCAACCCTCCACAATGTATAATATGACTAAAGCAACTATCAACCCTCCACAATATATAATATGACTTAAGCAAACTATCAACCCTCCACAATGTATAATATGACTTAAGCAAACTATCAACCCTCCACAATATATAATATGACTTAAGCAAACTATCAACCCTCCACAATGTATAATATGACTTAAGCAACTATCAACCCTCCACAATGTATAATATGACTAAAGCAACTATCAACCCTCCACAATATATAATATGACTTAAGCAAACTATCAACCCTCCACAATGTATAATATGACTTAAGCAACTATCAACCCTCCACAATGTATAATATGACTAAAGCAACTATCAACCCTCCACAATATATAATATGACTTAAGCAAACTATCAACCCTCCACAATATATAATATGACTTAAGCAAACTATCAACCCTCCACAATGTATAATATGAAATAAGCAACTATCAACCCTCCACAATATATAATATGACTTAAGCAAACTATCAACCCTCCACAATGTATAATATGACTAAAGCAACTATCAACCCTCCACAATATATAATATGACTTAAGCAAACTATCAACCCTCCACAATGTATAATATGACTTAAGCAACTATCAACCCTCCACAATGTATAATATGACTTAAGCAACTATCAACCCTCAACAATGTATAATATGACTTAAGCAAACTATCAACCCTCCACAATATATAATATGACTTAAGCAAACTTTCAACCCTCCACAATATATAATATGACTTAAGCAAACTATCAACCCTCCACAATATATAATATGACTTAAGCAAACTATCAACCCTCCACAATGTATAATATGACTTAAGCAAACTATCAACCCTCCACAATGTATAATATGACTTAAGCAACTATCAACCCTCCACAATGTATAATATGACTTAAGCAACTACCAACCCTCTACAATATATAATATGACTTAAGCAACTATCAACCCTCCACAATATATAATATGACTTAAGCAAACTATCAACCCTCCACAATATATAATATGACTTAAGCAACTATCAACCCTCCACAATATATAATATGACTTAAGCAATCTATCAACCCTCCACAATATATAATATGACTTAAGCAAACTATCAACCCTCCACAATGTATAATATGACTTAAGCAACTATCAACCCTCCACAATATATAATATGACTTAAGCAAACTATCAACCCTCCACAATGTATAATATGACTTAAGCAACTATCAACCCTCCACAATATATAATATGACTTAAGCAAACTATCAACCCTCCACAATATATAATATGACTTAAGCAAACTATCAATCCTCCACAATGTATAATATGACTTAAGCAAACTATCAACCCTCCACAATGTATAATATGACTTAAGCAACTATCAACCCTCCACAATATATAATATGACTTAAGCAAACTATCAACCCTCCACAATATATAATATGACTTAAGCAACTATCAACCCTCCACAATATATAATATGACTTAAGCAAACTATCAATCCTCCACAATGTATAATATGACTTAAGCAAACTATCAACCCTCCACAATGTATAATATGACTTAAGCAACTATCAACCCTCCACAATATATAATATGACTTAAGCAAACTATCAATCCTCCACAATGTATAATATGAAATAAGCAACTATCAACCCTGCACAATATATAATATGACTTAAGCAACTATCAACCCTCCACAATATATAATATGACTTAAGCAACTATCAACCCTCCACAATATATAATATGACTTAAGCAAACTATCAATCCTCCACAATGTATAATATGAAATAAGCAACTATCAACCCTCCACAATGTATAATATGACTTAAGCAAACTATCAATCCTCCACAATGTTTCATATGACTTAATTAAGCAAGCTATCAACCCTCCACAATGTATAATATGACTAAAGCAACTATCAACCCTCCACAATATATAATATGACTTAAGCAACTATCAACCCTCCAATATGACTTAAGCAACTATCAACCCTCCACAATGTATAATATGAAATAAGCAACTATCAACCCTCCACAATGTATAATATGACTTAAGCAACTATCAACCCTCCACAATGTATAATATGACTTAAGCAACTATCAACCCTCCACAATATATAATATGACTTAAGCAAACTATCAACCCTCCACAATGTATAATATGATTTAAGCAACTATCAACCCTCCACAATATATAATATGACTTAAGCAAACTATCAACCATCCACAATGTATAATATGACTTAAGCAACTATCAACCCTATACAATATATAATATGACTTAAGCAAACTATCAACCCTCCACAATGTATAATATGATTTAAGCAACTATCAACCCTCCACAGTGTATAATATGATTTAAGCAAACTATCAACCATCTACAATATATAATATGACTTAAGCAACTATCAACCCTCCACAATATATAATATGACTTAAGCAACTATCAACCCTCCACAATATATAATATGACTTAAGCAACTATCAACCCTCCACAATGTATAATATGACTTAAGCAACTATCAACCCTCCACAATATATAATATGACTTAAGCAACTATCAACCCTCCACAATGTATAATATGACTTAAGCAACTATCAACCCTCCACAATATATAATATGACTTAAGCAACTATCAACCCTCCACAATGTATATAATATGACTTAAGCAAACTATCAACCCTCCACAATGTATAATATGATTTAAGCAAACTATCAACCCTCCACAATGTATAATATGACTTAAGCAAACTATCAACCCTCTACAATATATAATATGACTTAAGCAACTATCAACCCTCCACAATATATAATCTGATTTAAGCAAACTATCAACCCTCCACAATGTATATAATATGACTTAAGCAAACTATCAACCCTCCACAATGTATAATATGACTTAAGCAACTATCAACCCTCCACAATATATAATATGACTTAAGCAAACTATCAACCCTCCACAATGTATAATATGACTTAAGCAACTATCAACCCTCCACAATATATAATATGACTTAAGCAAACTATCAACCCTCCACAATGTATATAATATGACTTAAGCAAACTATCAACCCTCCACAATATATAATATGACTTAAGCAAACTATCAACCCTCCACAATATATAATATGACTTAAGCAAACTATCAACCCTCCACAATGTATAATATGACTTAAGCAAACTATCAACCCTCCACAATGTATAATATGACTTAAGCAAACTATCAACCCTCCACAATATATAATATGACTTAAGCAAAGTATCAACCCTCCACAATATATAATCTGATTTAAGCAAACTATCAACCCTTCACAATGTATAATATGACTTAAGCAACTATCAACCCTCCACAATGTATAATATGACTTAAGCAAACTATCAACCCTCCACAATATATAATATGACTTAAGCAAACTATCAACCCTCCACAATGTATAATATGAAATAAGCAACTATCAACCCTCCACAATGTATAATATGACTTAAGCAAACTATCAACCCTCCACAATATATAATATGACTTAAGCAACTATCAACCCTCTACAATGTATAATATGACTTAAGCAACTATCAACCCTCCACAATGTATAATATGACTTAAGCAACTATCAACCCTCCACAATGTATATAATATGACTTAAGCAAACTATCAACCCTCCACAATATATAATATGACTTAAGCAACTATCAACCCTCCACAATATATAATATGACTTAAGCAAACTATCAACCCTCCACAATATATAATATGACTTAAGCAACTATCAACCCTCCACAATATATAATATGACTTAAGCAACTATCAACCCTCCACAATATATAATATGACTTAAGCAAACTATCAACCCTCCACAATATATAATATGACTTAAGCAACTATCAACCCTCCACAATGTATAATATGATTTAAGCAAACTATCAACCCTTCACAATGTATAATATGACTTAAGCAAACTATCAACCCTATACAATATATAATCTGACTTAAGCAACTATCAACCCTCCACAATGTATAATATGATTTAAGCAAACTATCAACCCTTCACAATGTATAATATGACTTAAGCAACTATCAACCCTCCACAATGTATAATATGACTTAAGCAAACTATCAACCCTCCACAATGTATAATATGACTTAAGCAAACTATCAACCCTCCACAATGTATAATATGACTTAAGCAAACTATCAACCCTCCACAATATATAATATGACTTAAGCAAAGTATCAACCCTCCACAATATATAATCTGATTTAAGCAAACTATCAACCCTTCACAATGTATAATATGACTTAAGCAACTATCAACCCTCCACAATGTATAATATGACTTAAGCAAACTATCAACCCTCCACAATATATAATATGACTTAAGCAAACTATCAACCCTCCACAATGTATAATATGAAATAAGCAACTATCAACCCTCCACAATGTATAATATGACTTAAGCAAACTATCAACCCTCCACAATATATAATATGACTTAAGCAACTATCAACCCTCCACAATGTATAATCTGACTTAAGCAACTATCAACCCTCCACAATATATAATATGACTTAAGCAAACTATCAACCCTCCATAATATATAATATGACTTAAGCAAACTATCAACCCTCCACAATGTATAATATGACTTAAGCAAACTATCAACCCTCCACAATATATAATATGACTTAAGCAACTATCAACCCTCCATAATATATAATATGACTTAAGCAACTATCAACCCTCCACAATGTATAATATGACTTAAGCAAACTATCAACCCTCCACAATATATAATATGACTTAAGCAAACTATCAACCCTCCACAATGTATAATATGAAATAAGCAACTATCAACCCTCCACAATGTATAATATGACTTAAGCAAACTATCAACCCTCCACAATATATAATATGACTTAAGCAAACTATCAACCCTCCACAATGTATAATATGAAATAAGCAACTATCAACCCTCCACAATGTATAATATGACTTAAGCAAACTATCAACCCTCCACAATATATAATATGACTTAAGCAACTATCAACCCTCCATAATATATAATATGACTTAAGCAAACTATCAACCCTCCACAATATATAATATGACTTAAGCAAACTATCAACCCTCCACAATGTATAATATGACTTAAGCAACTATCAACCCTCTACAATATATAATATGACTTAAGCAACTATCAACCCTCCACAATATATAATATGACTTAAGCAAACTATCAACCCTCCACAATATATAATATGACTTAAGCAAACTATCAACCCTCTACAATGTATAATATGACTTAAGCAAACTATCAACCCTCCATAATATATAATATGACTTAAGCAAACTATCAACCCTCTACAATGTATAATATGACTTAAGCAACTATCAACCCTCCACAATATATAATATGACTTAAGCAAACTATCAACCCTCCACAATGTATAATATGATTTAAGCAACTACCAACCTTCCACAATATATAATATGACTTAAGCAACTATCAACCCTCCACAATGTATAATATGACTTAAGCAACTATCAACCCTCCACAATGTATAATATGACTTAAGCAACTACCAACCTTCCACAATATATAATATGACTTAAGCAAACTATCAACCCTCTACAATGTATAATATGACTTAAGCAAACTATCAACCCTCTACAATATATAATATGACTTAAGCAAACTATCAACCCTCTACAATGTATAATATGACTTAAGCAAACTATCAACCCTCCACAATATATAATATGACTTAAGCAAACTATCAACCCTCTACAATGTATAATATGACTTAAGCAAACTATCAACCCTCTACAATATATAATATGACTTAAGCAAACTATCAACCCTCTACAATGTATAATATGACTTAAGCAAACTATCAACCCTCCACAATATATAATATGACTTAAGCAAACTATCAACCCTCTACAATGTATAATATGACTTAAGCAAACTATCAACCCTCCACAATATATAATATGACTTAAGCAAACTATCAACCCTCTACAATGTATAATATGACTTAAGCAAACTATCAACCCTCTACAATATATAATATGACTTAAGCAACTATCAACCCTCCATAATATATAATATGACTTAAGCAACTATCAACCCTCCACAATGTATATGACATAAGCAACTATCAACCCTCCACAATGTATAATATGACTTAAGCAACTATCAACCCTCCACAATATATAATATGACTTAAGCAAACTATCAACCCTCCACAATGTATAATATGACTTAAGCAACTATCAACCCTCCACAATGTATAATATGACTTAAGCAACTATCAACCCTCCACAATATATAATATGACGTAAGCAACTATCAACCCTCCACAATGTATAATATGACTTAAGCAACTATCAACCCTCCACAATATATAATATGACGTAAGCAACTATCAACCCTCCACAATGTATATATGACTTAAGCAACTATCAACCCTCTACAATATATAATATGACTTAAGCAACTATCAACCCTCCACAATGTATATATGACTTAAGCAACTATCAACCCTCCACAATATATAATATGACTTAAGCAACTATCAACCCTCCACAATGTATAATATGACTTAAGCAACTATCAACCCTCCACAATGTATAATATGACTTAAGCAACTATCAACCCTCCACAATGTATAATATGACTTAAGCAACTATCAACCCTCCACAATATATAATATGACTTAAGCCACAATAAACCCTCCACAATGTATAATATGACTTAAGCAACAATCAACACTCCACAATATATAATATGACTTAAGCAACTATCAACCCTCCACAATATATAATATGACTTAAGCAAACTATCAACCCTCCACAATATATAATATGACTTAAGCAACTATCAACCCTCCACAATGTATAATATGACTTAAGCAACTATCAACCCTGCACAATATATAATATGACTTAAGCAAACTGTCAACCCTCTACAATATATAATATGACTTATGCAAACTATCAACCCTCCACAATATATAATCTGATTTAAGCAAACTATCGACCCTCTACAATATAGAATCTGATTTAAGCAAACTATCGATCATCCACAATACATATCTGCGTAAAATTTGCAGGATCTTATTTCCCAAAATCATAAGTGATAAAGATCTTTAGACACAAACAACTAAAGAGACATAAGAGTAAAATATTTAAGGAATACTTCAAATTTCTGAACAGATTATACGATATAATATGGTTTGGGTCTGTTTACGCCTAATAAACCGCGAAGCGGTTTATGAATGGTGTAAACAGACCCAAACCATATTATATCGTATAATCTGTTCAGAAATTTGAAATATTCCTTATAATTTAATTTTATCTATAAATCTTATCAATTTTTGCGGTAAAAGCGGCGATGACGTCGTGGAACTATTTGAATTTAACGGCGTTAGAATAGGTCAAAGGTCACGCAAGTTATTTCTTATAATATGGTTTGCCCGATTTGAATTGACCAATCAGATTTCAGCTTACAAAGCAAATTAAATTATTAAAGAAAAACGTTAAAAATTGATTCGCTACGTTTTGCGGAAAGACAAAAAATGTCGCTGGACGCCCCTTGGCAAAAGAATAGGTGAAGACCAATTCAAGAGACTACGAACCGAGAACCATCGGTATGACATAGAGTAAAGGCAGCAGTACTCAATGTGGTCTGCAGTTAGGCTTTCAGTATTATGACCTGACAACTTCACAACGAGATAACATCACCTATTGTGCCAAGCATTTGATAAGATGTATTTATATTCATACATATTCCTGTATTAACCGTATAATACATGTTGTTATTGTATTGGGCTCTCTATATATGCAAATATCACATGAGAACAAATGGACGAACAGGCAACAAGAGAGATCAAGTTTAGAATTGCAAACACTAACTGGAATCATTAGTTATAAGAGGAATGTTAGTTGAAAAGCCAGATGAATTAAGTAGACGCAAAGAATGACCAACATCCGGGCAAAGGATTAAAATGTTTGAGCATAAGATGAGTCAAAAGTATTTATTTGCATACGAGTAGAATAAAACGTAAATCATGGGTAGGTCTTCTGGGGAAAGTTTTATAAATACCTAAACAATTTATGGTATTAACCATGTACCCTAGATATAGTTTTTGACCATAAGCATTTCTACTTTACAATCTCTATGAATGTCACCTATATACTGCATTATATCGTAAAAGTGAATACACGAACTGAAAGTGCTATTGTTCAGCATTCTTTGTATGTGAAGGAGAGTTACATATTACCGGTATACTCTTGAAAGGCCACTCGGTGGCCGAGTGCTTAACGTAGTTAGTCATCTACTATAACGTGGTCTTCAAAACTGAGGTTGCAAGTTAGAGTCTCACTGTGGGCAGGGTCTACTCGACTCCAATCTGAATTGACAAGGATTGCAAGTTTTCCTACCATATGTCAAAGAGTTTTCTTTCGGTACTTCAGCTTCCTTCCCCTTAAAAAACTGGACGCCATGATATGACTCACTAAATTGCTGAAAGTGGAATTAAACACCGATCAAATTAAACAAACAATCCTGTAGCAGTAGCCATTTAAAAAATCTTCTCGGATCAATAAAATCTTATAAGCAAACAGAAAATCTTCCAAAATGAAATGAAAAGTGAATAGGTTTTTTGGTTATACTCTGCTGTCAGAACATACTATAAAAAAGGAAACATAGTTTTTTTTTAATGCGATCACATTAGGATTATTCTCTTTTAAATACACTATAGAAACAAAACACGTTCTAATACAATATCGTTATAGGCAGTCAACCATTTTTTATCTTGGTTTTCAGCAGAGTTTTGGGATTAAACGGTATAATAATTGAGGCAGTTTGTCTACAAAATTTGACTTTTTGTTATTCATCCGCCATCGGATTGTACACTGTACTTTAAATGAAACTTTTACAAAAACAGTATTGTAAATATCAATCAATGTTAAATTTGACCACTTTTACATTTAATAATTATATACTATAGTAAAACCAGATGTTGCATTGCAAAATTAATTCCTTCGAAAATTTAAATCATTAATTTTTCAGTGCAAACTGTTACTGTGTAAAATAGCAAAACAACAGCTGACGCTAGGAATTACATTCATTGGTATTGAAATTGCATTTTAATAAATTCATAATCTGATTTGAATTTTATCTACTGAAAAAATTTAATTTGACATTTGTATCGATTTATAAAATAGTTAATATATAATTGTACTTTTCGGTTTATAAATGACTAATGTTCGGGAATTGTGAGCATGTTTGTAAGAGATTAAAGCTTTACAACGTATCACTTGAAAACAATTTACTATATAAAAAAGTCAAAGATCATTCGAACGAACAATTGAAAGTTATCCTCTAGAATAATGTAACTGGAGAAATCAAAATAAATTGATTAGTTATCATTTTTGCATTAACAAGATTTGTAAATATATCAGATTTTTACTTTAAAATTGCTAAAAAAATGCTTGTTCCACAGATTGTTAATGAAGTAACACGCACGTGTCGTACCACTCGTTCCAATGTGACTTTAATTGTTATATTCGTTGCAATAGTACAAAAACTCCATGTAGGTTAACTACTTACATAATAACATATTCTGTAATCTAACATGTTGATAGCTAGCTTAATGCCAAATGAGAAATATTTAAACAAATTTTAGGCGGTAACACGTAATATTAACCCCTGTCGTATGGCCCTTATACGCTTTACCACTATAGGTTACTTCAAACCCTGAACATGGTTAGCATGATGAAGCAAAACCATTTAGAGACCTCCAAACATAGTCTAAGCTGGCAAGCTGAGGTAAATATCTGCAGTAATACTCTTGAACCACAGTGAAACAGGCCTGGTCATAGCTACCACGATGAGGTAACTATCTGCAGCTATACATGTGAGCAACTAGGAGACCTCCAAACGTCGTCATGGCTGGTACGCTGAGGTACCTATCTGCTTTTATATACGTGGGCCATAGGAGATTGCAAACATTACCTTGGCTGCTACGTCGACACTCAAAAAACAACAGGACAAACGATAATACACGCATAACAAATCAAAACACAAACAAAAACTGAGAGCAAACTCGGGTGCTCCGGAAGAGTAAGCAGTTCCTATCTGTTGCAAAAAGATTGTAGATGCAGTAATACAAACTCGGGGGGGGGGGCCTCGGTGGCCGAGTGGTCAAGGTAGTTCGTCTACTATTGATCACGTGATCTGTCAACACTGAGATTGCGGGTTCGATTCTCACTGCAGGCAGGGTGTACTCGACTCCAATCTTAATTGACAAGGATTGCCAGTTTTCCTACCGCAGGTCGGGGGTTCTCTCCGGGTACTCCGGCTTCCTCCCCCAATAAAAACTGGACGCCATGAAATAGCTGAAAAATGGCTGAAAGTGGCGTTAAAACACCATTCAAACAAACAAACAATACAAACTCGGATATTTCCAGACATGTCTTTCGTTTCACGCTGAGATAACTTTAAGTAGTGACACATGTGAACTACTAGATTATCTGACCTGAACCAAGTGTGCACGCTGAGATAAATATTTACAGTAATACATGCATGTGAACTCAATGAGACTACTAGATATAAACCAAGTGTGCACGCTGAGGTAATTATCTGCATTTATACATGTGAACTTACCTGAGACTACCAGACATGAACTAAGTGTGCACGTTGAGTTAAATATCGCCATTTATACATGTGAACTAACCTGAGACTACCAGACATTAACCAAGTGTGCACGCTGATGTAAATATCTGCATTTATACATGTGAACTACGCTGAGACTACCAGACATGAACCAAGTGTGCATGCCGAGGTAAATATATAAAGTTATACATGTGAACCACTCGTAGGCTATACCAGCCTTAACCTAGCGCGCACGCTGGGGTGAATATCTTCAATTATACATGTGAACCAATCCGACTCGAAGACTATAAGGACCTGACCTCAGCTGCCACTCTGTGGAAACTATCTGCATGTAAACTACGTAACCTAGCTGGGACGCTAAGGTAACTATCTACAGTTACACGCGGCAGGGCCGTAAATTATATGTAGGAATGTAGGCAACTGCCACCTATTGCAAACTGGCAAAAAAATGTGTGACCAAAAATAAAAAAATAAATAAAATGAAATAAAAGTAAAAAAAGAGAAAAGAGAGAGAAAGGAAGAGATAAAATAAACACAAATTATAAGTACAAATGTCATTGTTGTATTATTTATATTCTGTGAGTATAATGAAGGTTTGAAAAATTCGTTATTGGTGGTATTTCATCAGTTTAATAAACTGAGCTATTTTAGAATGAATTTAATTAACTAAATATACCACCTTTTCTGTGTGCATCTACGTAAAATTAATATCAAACCCAAGACAGTAAAAAATTTTATGGTGACTCAGTAAACAAAATTCAGAGTTTTATACACTAAATCCCCATCCAAAAAAAACAATAGAAAGCACCCCAGGATTTGCCAGATAGCAGGATAATGCATAAAAATGTGCTCAACTTGATTGGGGCTAGGCCTCCCAGACCCCGCCTTCACTGCCTCTCCTTAATCCAAACACAATTTACGGCCATGCACGGTTTACCTCAACGAGATATCCAGGTCGGACTCGTATGCACGTTGAGTTATTTATGTAAACAACTCCGAGACTCGCTGACCTGACCTTAGCTGTCACGCTGCAGATATACATGAAAACCACTCGAGAACTACCAGATCTGACGTTAGCTGCCACGCTGCAGATATACATGAAAACCACTCGAGAACTACCAGATCTGACGTTAGCTGCCACGATGCAGATATACATGAAAATCACTCGAGAACTTCAAGATCTGACGTTAGCTGCCACGCTGCAGACATAAATGTAAACCACTCGAGAACTTCCAGACCTGACCTTAGCTGTCCCGCTAAAGTAACTACCTGTGTGAACCTAAGGTAGCTTTATGATATGCAGCAATACAAACCAACGGTGTATAAGTTATAACTGCATACGTGTATTTACGAACAGATAAGGTTGATTTAATAGCCGAAACGTAGAATCTTAGTTCCAAATATTCGACGAATAATATACGTAACATGATGTACCTGATGATACAAATAAATATAAAGATAATCGAGTGTAAATTATGGCATTTAGAAACGCCTTAATTCGTTCAACTTTGTAGTCGATATAGTACACTAAATCGTCATCATATTTGCGCTTTTATTGATGGTAACGTAATTGCATTGAAGTTAATCAAAAAATACATGTCAAAGGATTCGAAAATCATTCAAAGCATGAAATATTTTAAAATGAAATATGTCTTTTGTAATACTTCAAATCCTCAAAACAAATATCACTGGAACCAAACTGCGAGACAATTTGTCGTATATGTTTTATATTTGAATAAATGTTAAATCAGGGCCTTGAAATATTTGTCATTTTGAACTTTCATGAATGTTAATTTCATTTCGACGCCATAGTTACGATTTTCTTCATCCGATGTTTATTTCAATTCTGCCTTACCGCGCAACGAAATTATTAGAATGTCAATAAAATTTTCTTTCTCTTCCATAATTTTCATCTGCATGGTCGAATTTCATCTTTTCTCTATAATATCAAATAATAATGAATTTGAATAAAAAGTAGTTGAGTTGATTAAGAATGCAAATTTAGAAATAAAATTGCTGATTTCGTCGACATTTAATTCCTTTTCGCCACGTCCAAAATCCTTCGAGATTAATTTTCATTACTTTTCATGAATATATAATTATGCATTTCCCCCTTTTGTGAGTGACTCTTAAAATTGGAGACCTATTGATTCCAAAATATCATATACATCAAATTGTATAAACTAAATATGTATCTATATAATAAATTGCTGTCTTTATTTCAGCCTAATCTCAGCATCTAACATTTCCTAAATCAAGAGTTTTGTTTCCTTTTAATATCGACGAAACTTAATTTAGGCAAATGAAAACTTTGTATAATGACAATAATGGCTCATATCTATTATATGATCCGTTTCAAAAATCTATTGAACTAAACGTTATTTTACGATATGTATGGAAAGAAATTTCAGCACTTTAAGGCAGTTTCTATCTAGAATTAATTTTATTCTATGACTTCAAAAAAGTGTTCCAAGTTTTTTTGAAATCCCATTTGAGGTTTACCTTTAAAGGAAACTTCGCAAAAAATGAACGGTGTTAGATTATAAGATTTTTAAAGATGAAATTTGTTAATATAACACAGTACATTTTTGTATAAGGTAAACCTCAAATGGGATTTCAAAGTAACTGAATACTAACAGTTGAAGCTCGATTTGAGTAAAAATCAATTTATGAAGTCTTTCGTAAAAAACTCGTAATATGAGTATGCATTTCTGTACATCACAACAAAAACGTTTGATTTTCCATTGTGGAGTTTTGTATGTCTTTTTATTACCTGATCCTGAAAATTTAGGCTCATTTTCAAAGGAATCGGTCCGGATTAGATTTGTCGGACCTCTCGATTTGATTACCAGCCAATGGCTTGCATTTGGTAACATAATATACGATATTGTGGGTTTATAACAGATGAACGACTTATGTACCAGCATTTATTGAATGGTCAATCTTTTGGGCTAACAGTGCCCCCACCCCCCACCCCCCCCCCCCCACCGCACCCTTTACGAAGCTGAATCTACACAATGCGTCTATAAGCCAGTGTGATTAAAAAAAGTGTCAAAAGCGGCCTTTCAATTACACGGAACGTTTGAAATATGCTAGAATAATGTTAAAAGTTTTAAGCCATATTCTCAAAAAATCGTAAATTTACACTTACGTGTAAAGATAAGATAGTCGTAACTCTACGTTTACGTCTATGATTGATCGTATTCTCGAAAATAATCGCAGTTTTGCACGTAAAATAGCAATCGTAAATCTTACGTTGTTGTTTCTTTCTTTTAAAATTTATAAATTTTTGTAAGAGTTATTCCCCATGAGTAACACATTTTTCAAAATATTTGCAAATTTTGAATGTTTTTTTCGTCGTTCTATGTCACGTGCAACAAAATCAATGATGCTAAGTAGTGAATGGCTTGAAAAACGATTTCTCTTTGCAAAATTATGAGGGACGCTAAGACTTACGAGCGCTCAGGAGCAGACGTAAGTTTACGATCAATTTTACACGTAACTTACAACTACGAATCTTTGAGAATATTAAAACACACGTAAACTTACGCTACGTTTAAAATAACGTTTACGATTTTTTGAGAATATGGCTGCTGGAGTGTCCAATAAAAATGTCGTCTCACTATTCACTGTTTATGGAAATTAGGCGGGATACAAAATTTGCATCATTGCAACTTCGTATAATAATTAATATAAAACAAGGTGCACAAAAAGTACATGCTGAAATAATATATGTTAATGTTCTGTTTTTTGTATTAATATTATTTATGGTGTATTGTTAATTTTCGAGCGGTGATTTTTTCTTGATAAGTCACCATCGGGATAAGAATTTATAGTAGCCTTGCAAAGAGATTTGCTCTTTACTGCCCCTCACCCCTCTAAGATAAATTGCACATTACCTTAAATCTTTAAGTATATAGGTATTTATAAGAACCATGCAGTAGGTCGAACATCGTTTATTAAAACTGTATTAAAAGAATTATGCAGAAAATTCGCTACCATTTCTGTTATGAACTGGGGTCGTGAAAGATAATAATTAAACTAACTATCAAAAAGGGGAGATAATTCATTAATCTGTACAAAAAATCATGGTAATTTTAAGAAAGTATATCTCACGTGACTAAAAAAATATGCACAAAGAATTCTGCATGTGTCAGTTGTATGTCTCTGAAATTTCGAAAACTGCATTAGTCTTCCTCCCCGTGAATCACAATTGTAATTAGTCTGCCATGTTCTTGATATATTAAATATACTTGTTACTTTTTTGTGTTCATATATTGCATTAGTTTTATATAAACGTCTCATTTTATATATCCCTGATACAGAAAAGATCAATTTAAAAAAAAAACGTTAACAAATTAACTGCAGAGCTACAATATTCAAAACGATTTATGGCGCTCTACAGAAACATAAAATATATGTCTTTTTACACTCATTTTTTTACAAGAAACAAGAATGTATAAACAACTCCTTAGTGACCTCTATAATAAGTTTATATACTCTAGACATGAAAAAATTAAATATATAATATTTTAATAGCCTCCTTTGACTATTCTGGAACATTTAAATTGATTTTGTTCCTTGCGTCATAAAAAGGTTTCATATGTATTACGCCATCGGTCACTGTCATATAATTTTTAATAAAATTGTTATTTGGTTTCAAATCAATAATAGAATGCTAATTTTAAAAAAATGTCTTAGGCTATCTGAACTTATTAAGTTAAGAATTCTTAGGCAATTCTTCCTACAGTCAATTAAGTGTCCAGTATGGAAATGTATACTCCATAAAACTGATTTTTGTTCTTTTAGTTTTGTGATTTATAGCGGACGCCTCAAAAACTGACCAAGCATTTTTTATAACGAAATCAATTTTATATGAACATTTGACAAGTGATGTATTAGCGTTGGACAAATGTTGTTTTCTTATTCTCTAGAATCACGACACGTTATTGCTGTACGGTTGATAGTTTAATAATCCCCATTTCCTCAAAGTGGAACAAAATTTGAATAATGAATAATTTTATACATATATAACCCATAACAATCTATATAGAAAATTCCAATATAATAATACAAATATTAGTTTTCACAAAAAAAGCTTAAGCGTATGTCAAATTTTGTGTCTGGAATTGTCCATGGATGTATTCTGGTAAAGTAAGGCTTACATAAATGCCTTTATTTGCACCTGTCACTGCAAAAGAAATAAATCTTTAACAATTGTTTAGATGCTGGTAAAATCTTCTGCGTCTTTGTGTTTGGAAAATGATCAAATACAAAATTGTCTATACTAAATGCCGCACCCCCTTGGAAATTTTTGTTTCCTTGCATTTTTTGAATTATTTTTTATCTTATCTTTTTATTACAAAACTCCAGTAGAAAAAAAATTAGATATGCTTATGTGTCCATGTTTAATACTATGCCTCTGTTGTTTAGTTGCTACAAATTGTCCTTGACTTTTGCATAATTTTACGTAATAATGCCATTTTTGTTTCTAAAGGGACCTTGCGTTGTTTAAAAATGTTGGTCTGCTTTCGTGACGTTCAAGGGTATTCGGACAAACCGCGAGACTTTTCCCGCTTTAAGTAACTGCAGACGACATCACCCGAATAGACAACAATCGATTGTTCCTAAAGTACACTTCCGTTCCAAATAAGGTCAAGTTTTTGTATGGAAAATGGCACGATAAAAACGTTAAAACAATTTCGAAACGCTGAATATCTCGAGGAAATAATTGTTGATTTTAAAAGTACCCTTCTTGATCTACAAAAGAAAAATAAGCTGAACCATACGCGGTAAGCAATTTTCATTTGTCACGCAAAAAACCCTCTCCAAAATAAGTTCACCTGTAGCATAATTCTGTTCTTCCTATATTTTCCGTTTTACCTATTATCTGAAAATTAAACGTTGTCCGATTAGCGAATGTATGACTTTGTCTCTAAAGCATTCAAGTATTCACCCCTTTTGTCAGTTAGTAATTACAAGTCGTATGCTGTCCCGGCGCGTTGGTATATGTACAAGGCGTGAGTTGTCATGGCGTCTTGGTATGTACAAGTCGTAAGCTGCCCTGGTGTGTTGGTATATACAAGGCGTGAGTTATAATGGCGTGTTGGTATTTACAAGCCGTATGCTGTCCTGGGGTGTTGGTATGTACAAGGCGTAACTTGTCATGGCGTGTTGGTAAGTACAAGTCGTATGCTGTCCTGAGGTGTTGGTATATACACGGCGTAAGTTGTGGTATATGTACAAGGCGTAAGTTGTCATGGCGTGTTGGTATGTACAAGTCGTATGCTGTCCTGGGGTGTTGGTATGTACGCCTTGTACATATACCAACACCCCAGGACAGCATACGACTTGTACATAACAACACGCCATGACAACTTACGCCTTGTAAGTTGTCATGGCGTGTTGTTATGTACAAGTCGTATGCTGTCCTGGGTGAGTTGTCATGGCGTGTTGTTATGTACAAGTCGTATGCTGTCCTGGGGTGTTGGTATATGTACAAGGCGTAAGTTGTCATGGCGTGTTGGTATGTTCATTGCATTGGTTGCTGTATTCTTGGCGGAAGTCGTCTTGGCGCGTTAGTATATCACGGTATAAACTTGACGCGAGTTTGCTTTTCTCTTGCAAACAAGTCTTACTTACAAACATCGCGTTGCTGATATTATTTTTAAAATGATAGCTATATGATAAGTTTATATTGAATTCATCACATTAAACGCTTGTATCAACTACATCGAACACGTGAACACGTGAATCAGAACGTTATCCGAAAAAAATGGTTCCGTTAAACATTTTGTTTTATTTCTCATACCACGCAAATCTAAGTACTTGTACCAAATAAGCTTTTGTTTTGAGAGATAGTTCTAATCACCCTGCATGTCAATCATGTTTTTCAGTCATCTGATATTGAAAACTGTGTTATTTTGTCCTCTTGTACACGTTTGTGTCTGAATAAAGCCTCGTCTTGTCTTGTCTTGTTATCTCTTGATTTTACGTTGTTAATATCAATCGTTAAAAGTCAATTAGATAGCAGTAAAAATTCAAGTCGTCAATTTTATTTAAGTTTGTAAATTGGTAACTGATTCTTGTTTTTTTGTTATTTCGGGTAAACAAATATTAGCTTGCTATCGTGTATATAGATTTTAAGTAGGTTGGTAAATAATTTTTTTTGACAAATAAATAGTATCTGAAAGGTAATTAAAGGTATATTTTACAATAACCAAGTTCGTTAAAAGGTCACGTTCATGATGATTCTTAGATTAAAAGAGGTGGGGTTTCTTCCATAGAAACCATTAAAGTGTTTTTCTTGAATTTGCAGAAGTCATAAATCAGTTGTCTAGTTATTTTTGTAAGTGCTGGCATTTTTCAGAACGGCTTAGCTTTTCCAAAAATTTGATGAGCGTTCCGACATAAGAAGATGTTTCTCTGGTTTATATGACAGACTGACAATTTTAATAATGACCGTTTATCATTTTCAGGAAAATGTTCAATACAGTATAAAGGTACAATATGGGGAAATTGATGACCACATCATTGGCAATAAATAAAATTGACGACGTAGAATTAAAATCTAATAAAAACACATCAATTGTTTACATATAAACTCAAAATCTCGTTGCAAAGAAAATGAGACTCAATGAGATGATATATTTTAATAAACATTTAACCCACTGGTAACTCATTTGGAAATGGCCAGTCATCGATTTTTCTAATGTCCATTTCAGTTAGTTCTCTTTTTTAAGCCAGATAACTAATTTATTGAAAATCTACTGTCGATTTCAATTCGTATTGACCGGAAAAGCCATCGGTTATATTTCATTACTGCGATAAAATAAAATTATTCAGCCAGTCTGATCATGAATAAGAGATAAAGAAAGTGTTTTTAATTTATTTCTTACGCACGTAGAAACATTAATTTTGGTATTTTTCTTAACTAAATGGACAGACACTTTGCTATATATTATAATTTGGTCTTTGTCTACGACCCCTGAGACAAAATTTCGAGTAATTCCTACCAGTTACCTTTAATTAGGGAAATCGAAGGTCTCGCTGGCGAGACATGCTATCAGTTAAACGCACATTTTTGTGTAGCAAAATGAAAATGTACTTGTACCCAAACTTAAAATATTGTTTTCTTATAAAACGCTTAAGCAAACTTTGCTTGACAATATATATAATTGATTTTGCAGATGTTAACAATCTTGAATCGGTGCGTAGCAAAATAATGTTGCATTCTTGAAGGTAATAAGAAAATACCGAACACCGACGAAACTGTCCCAGAAACCGGCAAACTCCAGAACCAGCAAACCAAAAATTTAGCAACTACAGCAATGGTCCTGACTATGTACAGGCTTTAAAGAAAATGGCGGGTTAAACCAGGTTTTATGGCATGCCAAACGTCCCGCTTCCATTACTGTAGTATTATAGTTGGTTTGATTAAAATAGATGTGTATCGTATACCACTGGTCAGTAATAGGTGTATCAACAATAGCAAATGGAACGCTAAAACCCGAAAATCCCCTAAACATCGAAATGTACTATTGCTTATCACGATTTCGTCCAAAATGTTTTATATTTTTGTTTGTAATCTCCTTATAGGCATTCCAACCTTATAAGGTGCTGTATATGGTTATGTTCTTTAATAACTGTATCAGCTTTCTACTCAACAATGGAATAAGAAAGTTTATTTTTACGGCATATCTTACCGCCAACTGTTATCATGTGTGATAAATAGTGAAAGAATAGATACCTGTACCACTGGGCATCGTAACCGTGATACAGGTTGCAAGTTATTTATACATGTACTGACTAATTAATTTTCACAATTCATATGGAAATTCTCTGGACCGTCTGATAGAGTTGCCCCAAACAAAAACTGAAAAAAGACTGTAAACTCATTATAAAATAGGGCAACAACTATATAAACTCTTTTAGTACTTCTTTGAAATAAATTTAACATATAAGTAAGTGTGAAATAAGAAACTTTCTATAAATATGTTAATAAAATTGTATTGTTCGAAGAGAAAGAATCTTCAGGTATTTCTCACTTGAGTGGCATGCGTGTATAACCATGCAACAAATTTTAATTTAAACTTAAATAAATTACAGAACATTTATTTGTCTTTAGCAGTCTTAAAAAATAATTTATCCTGACTAACACATTATTGTAATAGTCACGTTTTGAAAAAAAACCTTTATATTTACTTGTTTTCTTAATTTATATCACGTTGATATAGACGAAAAAAAGTTGTACATGAATGTCTACATACAATTTATTCTATATTAAATTTCGTTGTATATTCTTTTTAATTGCTTTGTATTTTAAAACAAACAGCCTATTGCAAACTGCATGCCTCCTTTGTGCCAAGTTCGAATATATATATGTTTGGATTTCATGGCATCACCCAGAAATCTGTCTAGCGTGTTTCTCTTTAACCAATAGTAACGCCCTTTTGATGTGTGGATTTTCAAGGCGCAATACTGAAAGCCTTGCAGAGCACCATAGGGATGTCATGTTTTGAGAGTGCTAAACTATATGTATATAAAACCCTTTTGTTGATTTCAAAAAAGTAAATCCATTGTCGCCGATACAGTAGGAAAAAAGTCTTCTTATCATCTTAACTGTTTTATTGAGAATAAAATATCCTTTCCATTGGCTTGTCCAGTTCCACATATTTGTATAACTTTTTCTCGTTGTGAATATAGTTGAATTACAGCTGGTTGGACGTTATTTAATTGTTCAAGTAATTAATTATTCCAGAAATACATGAAGTCTCAATTTTGCTAATATTGTAAGTAGAGACTAGTTTCGCTATTAACCGCTTATCTAGAAGAAGTTTTCGGCCAATCTTACCATTATTCACTAACAGAACATTTTGTTACATCCAAACTTTTAAAGGAAGTTTACATTAATTATGTGTGAACGAGTGTGAAAACGTTTAAAAATAACTCATACATCATCATTAAAACTTTGTCATTAATAAAACAAAATTGAATGTTTCACTAAAAGATTTTATTAACAGCACATTAAAGTGTACGCATATGTGTTATACTGCTTAACTATAATTAAACCGTATCACGGATACATTAAAACCAAATAAAGAACGTCCAGACTAAATGTACATACATTTCGTGAGAATTACGGAAATTTATTAGTCACTACATGTATAAATAAAAATGCACGATTTGTGTAATTATCAGTACATGCAATTCTAAAGACAGTTCATTCATTATTATACCCTTTACGTAACTTATTGTGATTTATGTAAATATTGTCTACATTTTGTGTGGGAAAATGGCTTTTAACAGTACATAAAGGTACAAATTAATATTAAAACTAAACTAGTCCATTTCATGTTCGTGTTTACAAACACATTTCTGGACATATGAACACCTTGTATTTTAATTGCTGTTTGTTGTATTTTGATGGAAAACATTGAAGGAAGAATAAACATTAATTTGTGAATCGAGGTCAAACATGAAAAAATAATTGATCAAAAACAAAATATCTATTTTATTACATTTTTCTTTATTGTTTTGACAATTAACACTTTGTAAATCTGTCAGAAAATGACCATTAATAATAGTCCGATCAATCTTTAATACATGTACTTAGAGAAAAATTCCAAGCCTGGAAGGCTATTTAGATTTGTCATTTTATGGAAAGGGTCATTGGTGACGTTTATTAATTGTCCAAATTATTAGCTGACCCATTGTTCTTTCCTTTGCAATTAGGAAAACATGAAAATAGTATTTTTATCAACAATTTTTAATGTTTTTGTCTAGTAATTGTGATAAACTTTTCTATATATATTTTATGTTTATATAAAATGTTTCCGTGTTGTTCTTTATAGCCGCTCAGACAAATGTTTAAATGCACGATCTTCACCTCTAAGAACATAAAGAACAATACATTTTTTTTTACAAACGTGTTTTATAATTACAGGGTTCTGTTAATGTCACACGATTGAAAACAGGTGTCTTTACTGTGAACCCTCAGTTTAGCGCCCTCTAACAAGTTTCCCAGTCAATTTTGTAATTGTCTGGAAAAAATTGACATAAGAATTTATGCTATCGTTCTGGTGACTGATTTCTGAAACTTTTCAAACGGGGACTTCCTCCCATAGAAACTGGCACATTAAATTATTGGATTTTTCACACTTGAGGAAACTAGAGTCGCTTTATTGTCTTTTGAAACAGTCGAGACTGTATGTATTTCCAGCAGAACTATTTGATTGACTGATAGCAGTATTTTAGCTATATTCAGGACGAGAACAAATTGTCAAACACTAAATCAATTGAAGGCAGTGTGTATTAGCGCTAAAAATGTATAGAGGTAGGGTGAAGAAACAAATTGCTTTTTGCAGCGTCTACGGTGACTTTGATATTTTTTGCCATGGGACCTGTAATACACATAGAGCGTGGCACTCTTTAAAGACGTCTCAAACTATGGTCCGCGGCCAGGATTTCTGTATTATAACCTGACATCCCCTATCGAGGGCATCCACCATATTGGCCACTAGGGTACGTGCAGTTCTGTAGGTCGTCCTAGTACACAGAAATATGTCAAAGACACATTTATTGTAAATGGAAGTATAACATTACCAACATAAAAATACTTACATTTATTCTGAACATTTGAATTCTTGACGTTTTTAAGGCGTAACATGTATTTAAACATCATTAGCGGTAAGAAGTCTTCTGTAAAATAAAATTTTGAATTCCAAAAAAAACCTGTTTCTAATCTTTTCAAATTAGGACCTTTTACCAAAATGATATTTAAGAAGAGACATCCTTTAAGTTTGCAAACTCGCGAAATTAAAGAAATTAATTATTCATAAGAATGTGACGTTAAACAACCAACAAAATATAATCAGAGTCACAGTACCAAAAGACATTGCACACATTGGGTTATTAAAAAGCATTGTTCTATGTTTTCATGTCGTTTTGAGAATAAATAATTATAAAAAAATAGACAACCAACCAACCAACATCCATGTTTAAACAGAAAAAATGTTTAGCGTAGCGTTCCACTGAACGAGTCCTTTTATTAAACTGAACAAGAGTTAAGGTAACATCCTCTATAGTACCGAGCAACAAATTCAGTGGATTAGGGATATCTTAGTTTCCGACAAATAAACCCGTAACAAATCACATAGGTTTTGTTAAACTTTATATGAAATTCAAAAAAGAACTAACATCAAAGGTCATTTGCCAGCAATGCAATCACTTTAATGTAAATTTATTTTCAGTCGCGGAATTACAGAAAAGACGGCCTCTCATCAAAATTAATTTATTGAATTTGTTCCTCATTTCTTTCCATCCTTGATTGTCTGTGTTGACCAGACATTGTTTAATTAACGGCACGAAAAGATATATTTTTGTATTTATTTTAGCGTTATTCTGGTCAGTTTGCAGCTATTGCGAAATTTTGTTTGATGATATTATGTGTAGACCATTGACATTAATCCCGTCTGTGTTTTTACGTGTTTTTCCGTGATAAAATACAATTTTACAAGTTTATGTTGCGTAAGAGGAATTTATTAAACTTTGGTCTGTCTATTTAGTCACGCGGTCATTATCTAATAAAACTATTCTATCGTTTTAAATAATATCTTTTTCTTGAAAACGTTGACAGGATTTAGTACATATTTTCAACTTTTCGGCGAATAGGTCAGCTGGTTATATTAAAGGATATTCTAAATAAACTAAAAAATATCGAAATTTTAATTGGATAAAGCTATGGAATTTCAAGATATGCTAGCTTGAATCGAGTTTGTCTTGTTTTATTTGGTCATTTTACCCAATTACAACACCTTTTATAATTAACGTTACAATTGATCTATGACCAAATGTTACCGCTATCGGGGCCAAATTTAAACAGGAATATGTCCTGAACATGATTTCTGTCTAGTTACAATGCTTGCAAACACTGGATGCATTCATTAGTTAGAGGGTGCCCTGTCAGTTCCACAAAAGTAATTACGCGCTTGTAAAATAATCATTTAACAAGCTACATAATATATTTATACAACGAAAATTGTTTCTTTTTAATCAATCCGTTTCGCTAGAATTGCTGTCTGGCAAAAGCTTATATACAATATTATATTTTTATTTTTACGTTTTGTTGCTTCTGCCATCTAATTTGGTCGACAGACGATTTTCATGAGTTGTAATGTATATACAGTATGTCTCTATAGTTATCCACGTGTATAGTCTTTTCTGCTTATTTTGGGATAATTGCATCGCACATTAAAGAGAAATAATATATAAGCGTCAATTAAATGAGCGTCGCTTCACTTGTTTTTTAAGTTGCTGTTATAGGCAACTGATCACTGGGGCTGTCACTTAGAGTGAGACTTTGGGCAAGGCGAGCACGACATCATTTCAATTGACAAGGATAGCTAATTCCATGCCTAGCGTCTGGGTCATCGGCGTCCTTCCTAATACAACCTGGAACTGATAGCTGACCTGAAAAAGTGGCGTAGAATCTCAAACAAAACAATCTAACTGATTTGAACACTCTAATCCCATTAAACAAAATAACCATGTCCTCTAAACACATTTATTTAGTTTAAATAACCCAAAGCATATAGGGAATATTTTAGGCTTTATTTTCCCCTTTATTTCGAATGTTTATTTCTCTCAAAGAAATGCGCAATGTCATACAGTATAGAATTAGAATATAACGTCATGTGTCATGTTTGATCTTGGGAACAAATCTCAGTCTATAATAATAAAAGAGGATGAATGAGTACTGTACATGACGTTAATATGTAGACATTTAGGAACGCTTCTGTATTTTGTTTAATTCTAATTATCAAGACCAGTCATATTATTTAAAATATATTTAATCCGATTTTGTATTTACATATTTATACCTTGAGAAACTCCTCTGAACAATATGATGCTTTCAAATAATTCTGTTCAACAAAAGGAGAACTTTTCATTATCATGTACTTTTGAATAATTGAATATAATATCTGTGAAATAAATAAGCATTGCAGTAAAAACTAAAGAAAGGTTCCGATAACTTTCTAACCACAATAACCACAATAAATAAAAATGTTAATTACAAATCACTTTAACCATGATATACTAAAACATTACTGGGTACAAGCCATAACTAAACAAAGCCTTTCTATTTTTACAACTTCGTCAAGAAATTAACTCCTTAGTTACAACTTTTAAAACTGTACAAATCCATTATATAACCTAGAACTGCAACCATAATTACATGGTCATCTGCACATATCTATTGACAGGGTTCACATCAGGACAATCAACATTGTTACGTGGACAACTCGATAACAATTAAAAGATCTTTTACTTAACAATAATTGCTAAAAAAAAACCCTCCCAGATCCGATTCAAGGTAAAGGGTTACAAAATTCGAGTTTTATCCAAAGCTAGAACCATAGTGTTAGGGTTCCCAGTGCTGTCCAACGAGTCCCTAGCTGGCAGATAGGTAAGGCTCTTATGCGGTCGGTTGTAAGGTTATAATGAGGAAAGCCAGGGTTAAATTTTTGTACAACTAACTACTTCAATCACAATATTATCCAAATTTTGAAAACACAAGAAAATATTTGATTATAATTTTAAAGAAATGGTTTTATGTGTATTATTTCCTCTTAGGTTTAATTTTGGAGAAAGATGTACATACAGATTAAATGTAGCAGAATATATTATTTTCGGCTATTCAGTTGATTAAGGTAATCTGGTGTTGAACAACACACCCCTGACAGGGGATCCTAGTGATGGGCATCATTTTTGTGGAGTGCCTCGCTTCATGCACGATAAAGACCTTTTTAAAATTTAAAGAAGAATAGGCTCATTGTGGCCACAACAAAAGGATAAATTCTCGCCTCTTACCAATACTACATACTTTTCTAGTTACAGCCAAAATGTTATTCGTCGGTCCATCGATTTGTCTGTTAACTTGCTCTAGTCCTGAAAATTGCTGAAAAGTTCGTTTTTGTGTTGTTCTTTACCGTTTAACACACCAATAATATTAAAGGGATGCAGGACACCATCTGCCATTTTTTGGTGAAAATTTCAAAATAGATAGAACATTTATGGTAAATTTAATAATAGTTTCTTTCATTATTAACTCTTAATTTCCATAAAATTCAAAATAATAATGAAAGTCTTATACCTATATTTCAACAAGGGAGGTAATTTTGACAAAAAACCCCACTATTTTACCGGAGACCCCTATTTTTCTTCCCATCATTAAAATGTATACCAAATGCTTGACATTGTTTAAAAATTCAGAAAATTTCATTGCACAGAATGTTTGTAATCTTTTATTTTGGTGAATTTTTATTCTGTTCTCTGTATAGTGTTTTAGAACATTTTAAATTTCAATGCCCAACCCCTGAAAAATTAGCTCTGAAACCCTTATTTTTTATTTTGAATTATGATAACCTATATAAAAACTTACTATATGGCGAATTTAAAGAAAATTCACTTTTATTGCCCACAGCTTTCACTCTTACTGCCCACAGTTCTCACCCATGCTGACCACAGCTCTCACTCTTGCAGCTTTGACTCTTACTGCCCACAGCTATCACTCTTACTGCCCACAACTCTCACCCTTACTCACCACAGCTTTCACTCTTACTGCCTACAGCTCTCACTCTTACCGACCACAGCTTTCACTCTTACTGCCCACAGCTTTCACTCTTACTGCCACAGCTCTCACTCTTACTGCCCACAACTCTCACCCTTACTGACCACAGCTTTCACTCTTACTGCCTACAGCTCTCACTCTTACCGCCCACAGCTTTCACTCTTACTGCCCACAGCTTTCACTCTTACTGCCACAGCTCTCACTCTTACTGCCCACAGCTCTCACTCTTACTTACCACAGCATTCAACCTTACTGACCACAGCTCTCACCCTTACTGACCACAGCTCTCATCCTTACTAACCCAGCTCTCGCCCTTACTGACCATAGCTCTCACCCTTACTGACCACAAAAGCTCTCACTCTTACTGACCACAGCTCTCACTCTTACTGACCACAGCTCTCACTCTCACTCTTACTGACCACAGCTCTCACTCTTACTGACCACAGCTCTCACTCTTACCGACCACAGCTATCACCCTTACTGACCAAAACTCTCACCCTTACTGACCACAGCTCTCACTCTTACTGACCACAGCTCTCACCCTTACTGACCACAGCTCTCACCCTTACGTAACACATGTTTAATCGATCAAAATTTAAATGTAAGCACTTATGTTTTAAAATGTGCCTAATCCGTGGCCACCACTTATAATCCATGGTCACGATTTATATTCGTGGCCGCAATGTATTTATTCGTGGCCACGATTTGTTTTCATTATTTTTTTAATAAGCTTTCATACTAAATATTTCACTTACAACACAATATAGATAATAATTAAATATTAAATAGTTGACGTTAAAAGTGCATTACGTGTGCAGTGTATTATTTATGGATGATGATTTTTAAATATGTAATCGTCGCTTGATGTTTATTATTAAAAAGCAACAAAACATCCATACAGTTATGTTCTGCGATGATTTAAGAAGGCGATCTTAACCTATAACTTTTATTCGTTTATCTGTGAACAGGAAAAACAACATAAATAAAATTCATTTTTACTTTTTATTTTAAATTTATTAGCAAAATAAAAAATAAGATGAAAGCTATTGAGATTTCGACATCAAAGTATATAAAAGTCTTATGAATAAATTTGAAAGCTTGACGGTTGGAACATGAATTATGATGGTTTTTATAGCTTTATTGGTCGAGAAATTCAACAGATTTATTGCTAAAACAATGTGCTATGAAATATATTTTATTGAAAGAAACGTTTTTTTCCGGCGGAATGCTAATAATTATCACTGGGGTCTTTTTGACTGACAATCCATCAAAATTGAAATATAACTGTCCTTACTTTTTCCGACTGGTCACAAAATTTTTAGAAACGACTAATATATCGTTAATAAAAGTAGTATTTTTTATTACAACTCATTAAACCATCTATATAAATCGATTTTGAATGTAAAAATCGTCACGGATAAAATTCTTGTCATTAATATATTTTTCCTTATAAACAGATCGATTGACCTCAATTAATATAGTTATTCACGATGACACTGAAAACTTAACACGAAGAAATGTCCCTCCCACCGAATATTTTTAAGCAGCTGAAATCGGGATCGTTTTCTAAATGATATTGGGGCAAGTTAGCCACAATAAGTTTTCTATCTGCTTTCGGTGAGAGGGCCTCTAAAAGAAACGAAAGCTTTAGAATGAAATAAATATAGATGTAAACAAACGTTTCAGTATTTTTTATAACAATTGCACCTGTGGTAAAAATCACACGCATAACCTCTGTCACGTTCCATTGGTTTTGAAAGGTGTAGTGTACTATTTGTAGTGGTTTTCAGTTGAAGACTGTAATTTTCTTTAATAAGCCATAGTAGAGATTGGTAAGCTTCATCACATATAGTTTTGAAACGAGGACATCTTTTATGTAGCTTTAAATGGTAGATGAAATCTATATGTACCACAGACACCTGGCGCAATTAGTCCAATGTAATACAATCAAACGTTGCTATCCTTTAAATGTGTGTCGCACAGGAATAAACGAGGATAGTTCGTTCAAAGTAAATGCAACCGACCTTTGAGAGATCGATGAAATCACGGGATCGCTGCTAAAGTTGAATATCTTGAAACCACAACACTTGCAATATTTATACAATTTTAAATGTCGGTTTCCCTGTTATGTAACTTCTGTAAACAAAGCTACTACAACTGAATAAGTTTTTCTATGTTTAGCTTCTTCTAGAAATGATAATTATTTTCAGAAATATGACGCCAATGAATTTGTGTAAAGATAAGCCCTAGCGTTACCCTTTGTATGCGGCTTCCTCAGACCTTCGTATACGATATGAGAAAAAGGGAAGCAATACACGGTCTTATTTCTAACAGGTTAATAGTTTTTTTGACCAAATATTCAATAACGAGAATTAACACGCATGTGGCTTAAAAACGTGTGTTTCTGCAACATTTAAACGTCATTTCCGGTCAACGCCCTTTAAACAACGACACAAGGTTTTTATTAAATCGATAAAAAAATTGTAAATACGTATATAAACTTTTCATTAAATTGTCTTTTATGTATTATTATTTCCTCTTAAGTGAACACATATCGTTTTCTACGTCGGGCATGTGACATAACGCCTGATATCAGCTTCCAAAGCCTTAAGGCTTAATTGGAAAACTGCATGCATTTACAAAAATAACAACGTTTCAATTTTTTTGATATTTAAAACTTTGGACAACTGGTGCAATAGACCAATAATAATTCTCCATAACTAAAATTCTAATTATAGTTTTAGTTGGAAATGAATATAAACAATTAAACTGTTTACAGACTCTCTGGCTGCTTCTTTTTATCAGAATGAATCACTTCTTTGCAGCCTTTGTTTTGATACAAGTATACTACATGTTACTGCAATCCGTTTTTATTTATGTTTTCATATTGTTGAACTTTTTCGTTATTTATAAAAAAACACTCCTCACTCCAAAGAACGAGTATTGCTAAGGCCAAGAACAAAAATTGCAATAAAAATAAAAAACTTGAGAACATTCCTAATAAACGGTTTCCCCCTTCAAGAGCGTTCTGTATTGCGTTATATTCTCTTGTATATAGCATAACTTTGAATAGAAACCTTATTCCCAAGGCTTAAATTAGGGTCTACTTACGTTGTTTCACGTACAAAAATATACTGCTGAACGTTTTTTTAAGACCTTGCTGTTATAACTAGATATCGGTGTTATCTTGACAATAGTTGTCAGATAATGAACAATTTTGCCCTGTCCCTGATAAGTGAAATTATAGATTCAGTCGTCTCATATCTTTTGGCCTGTTTGCCACCCATGTTCCTGAAATTTAGCTACGTGATGACTTTGACTAGTTCAACACCATGGTCATGACAATCAACTATTTTTTTTTAACTTGAAGAATTTCCTTAGAGTATTGTGTATGGATTCAACCAAACTTTCTACTTGACTAGGTAGTGTGATACAATACTAGCTTGATAAAAGACAATGCAGCTACATGGCGAAGTACTGTTATACACCACTGGCGAGGTACTGTGATACACCACTGGCGATGTACTGTGATACACCACTGGCGAGGTATTGTGATACACCACTGGAGCGGTACAGTGATACACCACTGGCGAGGTACTGTGATACACCACTAGCGAGGTACCGTGATACACCACTGGCGAGGTACTGTGATACAACACTGGCGAGGTACTGTGATACACCACTGGCGAGGTTCTGTGATACACCACTGGCGAGGTACTGTGATACAACACTGGCTAGATAAAAGGAAAAATAGAATGTTCGTAATTTTGCTTAAGCTACTAACACTTTTCCAACATCGCAGATTTCTTTGTGCTTCAACTTGACTGAAGTTACTTTCCATCATAAGGTTTAAACGCATAAATCTTTAACATTTTAAAAATAATTAAAGCATTAAAGCAGAACACAAAAGTTAAAAATTAATTCATAAACAAATTAATAAACGAACCATATTATTAAAACAGATAATAGAAACATATGATCTATAGTATGTATACTAGGTAACAAACAAACATTTGTAGCCGCAGTTATCTCCCACTGTGAAACCCTTTATTTTTAGGCTTGCTTTTTGATTCATGGTAGTCTTAAAAGGTTGGACAACAGAGGATTCTGGGACTAGAAGAAAAGACAAAGCAGTTAACAGAAAATGTTATGAATGAAGCCTGGTAAAATAGCCTTATAAAGCAAATAAATATGCAGAATGTTTTATCTGCATGTAGAACTGAGCTAAAAATTTTAATCAAAGCCATTAATTTTTATTGAGGTTTTCAAAGTGCAAAAAACAAATTACTCTCAATAAAACTGTAAAATTATGGATTAAATTAATTAATTCTTCAAAGAATAAAACTATAAAGTTCGCTGCGGGTAATTACGAATTTCAATTTTAAATTGCTGGCATGACGGTTTTGATTAAACTTGATTGTGAATATGAATAATTTTTTTTTGTTTTATGAGCATGCGACACATTTTGAATTTAATTCCATTCTTTATTTTCACCAAATTGGTCCGATTCAGATAAAGAATAATTGCATAATTGGAACGTTTGCAGCAAATGACCTTTGTGTAATTAGAGCTAGAATTACGTCAACTTTGAAGGTATTTGTGAAAATAAGAATAATTGATGCTACACATTAACAGATTGAAATAATATAATCCTCTTTGTTTGGTCAAATGCTATCGATTTGGTCCGTATTAATGACTTTCCTGTTTGAATTTTTATTTCAATAAGTTCGAGGATCAGAAGGGGACTTTAGTTTTACAAAGTATGCGCTTTTAGAAATACTCTCCTCTATTTTAAAGTACCTAAAGAACAAACAGTAAACATAGAAAAAAATATGACTTATTTTTTATTTTCTAATTTGGTTTCTGTAAAGTACTCTAATCATCTTATTTCGATTTTTTCCAACGACAAAGCATCATTAACGTTTAATTGTTTTGTTTTTGTAAAAAGTAATATTTAACTAATATATAAAAGGTGGTTACAATCAATAATGCTACACTGATTTTTTTAAAACTGACCCCCAAGTTCGAAACATGTGTCTGTTGCAAGTACAGTTTTATTGTATATCTTAATAAAATAAATCCATTTTATATCGACCAGTTGTAAAAAGGAAATTATTTGAAATTATATAAAGTATAAAATCATAAAAAAACCCTTAAATGTTCAAAGTTGCAAAAAGGCACTACCCTCTACTCACTCAATTTATAATTAAGATTTCCTTAAGATTGGAATGACAGAACCGGCTGCTGATAGAGACCGTTAATATAAAAACATTGCATGTGTATATTTTGCCGACCATAATGGTCAATGAGGGTGTTTTTATTTAGATTTAATTCAATTATTTCAAAATTTTATCCTTATTATGGACCCCATTAACGATTCCGGCCTTCTCCAAAATGAAATTAAAGGAGTGAATTTGCGATATAAATTGAATATTTCGTATCGTAAAACCCGGTCAGCTGCAGATGTCCAAGAATGGGTAAACTAACGGATTTATTGATTTTGAGCCAAGTCAATTTCACCGGTCAGTTGTAAATTTCCAGTAATCAGTTTCACTAATTTAACGAGATAGCTTTTCTTGACAAGCAGTGTAGAAATATCAATAATTCAAAAACGTCCATCTGTTTGGTCATCGTTATGCATACCAACTTTAATATATTCTTTTGGGAAATTGGTTCTGTCAAAAAGAAAACGAAATTATCGAGCTAATTTATAGATATAACACCACAAGTACAACCAAATGTCATTAAATGAAAATAACAAAAACAACATCTTTTCTTGTAAACTGTCAGATCCAATAAAATCGAAAAAAGTAGAGAAAAAAATATATATATTGCAATATTTGGAAAACAAAACGTTAAAAATATAAGTTTTGCACTCAAAGGGCGACAACTATTTATATTTGTAACTTGCATGTGATTATCACTCAAACTAGAAAATGTCTTCAATTTTCCTCTTATAAATAAAATGTCATTATGAAAATGATCACAGAAATGTTACTTAAAACAATCATGAAATTTTTTAAGGGATTACACTTTTTTGTAAAGGAGATTAAGTTAATTTTTAGAACTTTAAGGTATAGTATCTATTACTAAATATATTATGTTTACCGAGTACGATTTAGGTTCAAGAATGAAATTCCTACGAGTTCTAATTTAAATATCTTCTCTCGGCATTGTCGGTACATGCCATTTATATACCTGCACCTTTCTATAACTGTATTTGTTAAACATAGTTACAAATGACAAGGGACATCGAGGTTTTTGCTAAATTTTTGCATAAGTTCTCAAATTCCTTGAATCATTCCTTCATGTTATTCTGGGGAGGCAAATAGGAGGAATGCTAGCAATACTCTGTTTAATATGGGATGTAACGACAATTATTATGAAGGGCAGCTCGAGGTTGGTATGTCATAATACGGAAAGCCTGATAGCGGGTGTCGTGTTTGGACAGTGCTACGATCTTCGCTTATTGTAGCCGTTATAAAATGATAAATTCTTCGTCCCTTTCCAGATCTGAATACCTTTCCAGTTGCAGCTAAAATTGTATTTCCATCAGTCCATCCCTTTCCACAATAACAAAATGACGTCACAACCCGTCAGAATTGAAGCTGCACAATAATAAAGAATTCTAAAGCACACATCATCTACTACTGTTTGAGTATTTGTTTGTTAATATTGAAATTTTGATAGATGTGATTCAATTAATTAAATTATAGAGATGTATAGAAGTCAATGTTATGACTCGTGAGGGTTAAGTTGCGTTTCAGAATACCATGTAAATTTGTTCGGAGCCTTGGGAGTTTAATGATTGAAAAAACAAACTTTACGATCAAAGATAAACAAATGACCACCTCAGAAACACAATTTTGGCACGTAGTGGATGTAGATTATACATTTGTTTGAAATTCTGGATCGATGTAGACACTAAAACTTGTTGAATAAAACATCAATCGGTAATTAAAATAGATGTTTTACTATTAATGGCAGCGAGGAAGCTGTTAATCTAATTTTTCAACAAACCTAAAATCTATACCAAAGGTAATGTAATATAGAATAATGTATGCAAGTCCAAGGTTAAAGGTCAGAAATTTAAAGGTCAAATGGAAATTATACAATCTTTATTAACGCAACATTACTGCATTGTAAAAATGAACGATAAAATAAAATTCTCTTTAACTTCTACTCGAAAAAACAATAATACAAATAAATTGTATTTATTATTATCATTTTTTTTTAAAATTGTAAATTTTTTCCTTTTTTGCACTTGGAGCAAGAACGGTTGATCCAACAACATGAAATATGAAAGAATTTTGTCGAGTAATAAGACAACTAGAATATCCTCATATCTTGATTCAGAGTAGGTTAAATAATTCGGATGTTTTGTTTAAATGTACATAATATTTTTTAGGACAGTCGAGATCCCTCTGCTGATTGATTGGTTGTTTTACGTCAAAATTATAACAATTACATTATTAGTAAAATATCCCTCCCTTTATACTAAAATGTGATCACATGCAATAAATAATACGAGAATGATGTTAATAAAACAATAACAAGTATGAATTATCACAATTACCAGTGAGATTAAATTTTACTATATAAATTACTTTAAAAATTGTGTCGTCTGCGACATTTTTATATAAATCAAAATACAGTATAGAAGCGTTCCTGTAACTAGGAACCAGAAAAAACACAATCACTTTCCTACAGCAACATGAGATTAGTATATTTGAATAATTTTTTTAAATGTAAGGGTTTTAATTTAGAAATTTTTAATAGCTAGACGACATGATAGGGAATCTGAGTAGATAATAATAAAATTCGCACTCGCCTGACGAAGCAATTATTTTCATCGCAAGAAGAATAGATTTTGCCTCAGCAGTAATACAGATGAGGCAGACAAGAGACGGCGAGTCTCTTAAACTGCGAATAAAGCAACTTTATCGTTGTCTTTGGTAATGTCTGTATAAATGGCACTAATGTCAGATTAATAAGATTTAATTTCTGAGAAATGTTGTTGCATTATTAAAGGGTTTTTTGTCTTACGTTTTATGTTTTCTCAGGTTGTAAATAAATACTAACTTGGGGTTTAACCAAAGGGGACTGTATGGAAATTCAATTGCAGCAATGTCATCTAAATTTATACCTGAATTTCTAAATGAGATTTAATTCGCCGACCAAAAGATTTATTTTTTTTTATGTTTTTCAAAAATGTTTTCAAAACGCAGTCATGAGCGTAGTTATCAGGTTCCATATTACAAAACAATTTGTAGGCTTGTTTGCATCTACACAAACTTTGTATAGGTGCGGTTCGAAGCGCTCCAAGACAAAGTCGCCGCCCTTGATAGTATACTGTATCAGGGATTTAGACATATTATATAGGAGCGGAACAATAAATAAAACAACCATAATCCTGCTTATATCTAACCAGCAATCTGTATAGGTTAAGAAAATATCACACTCGGCAGCCGAGTCCATACTGGATAGGACTTTAAAACTATCTAAAGCCTTTATTTTTCAAGTTAACATTTTGATATGTGGACAGTTTTGGCAGTGGAAAATTAAAAACGTTCTCCATTGCCAATTTTTTCTTTTGTTTAAACATAATTGCAGTCCACGTTCAATATTATTCATTTTTTTCTCCATAACATATGAGGAAAGTCCTCAACAACTTATAATTCTCTAGCAGATAAAAAGTCTGAGAAAAAGTTAGGGAGTCTACCTAGCAGATCTTTTAAAAAACCACAATTGCATGTTGTGTTATAGGATTTTTTTAAATCGAAAAGATAGACACAAAAAAATGTTCATTTTTGGCAAAGTCGTTTCTAATGTACGTAACAACATGATCTACGGTACTTCGGCCATTGGATACTAGAGAAAAAGATTATTTGTTTTATAGAAACCAGACAAGGCGTTCGTTGATCATCCTTTCGAACAAAGACAACTGGTGAGAGATATAGGCCAATAGACGTTTCCGAGTGAATTTTCCTGGCTTTGGAATAGGCACAACAGTTGTTAATAACATCCAGAAGGCATTGGAGAACAGAAAATGGCAGATCTTTGTGCAGTTGATAAAATGATGTCATCAGGACACACATCATGCTGTATCGTGAGATTTGTTTAACTTTTGAGCTCTTCAAAACAAAATGGTTGATTGTAATCTTCTAAATTTTTAAATTGAAAGTTAAGTTGTGCCTATATGTTTTTAGAATTTTGATTCACTGGAAATCGTGAAGGTAACTGCTGCGGAAGAGTGATCATTTGTTACAATACCTGAACACAGAAAACATGACATAATTGTTTTCAATGAAGAAATTTCTTGGACGAATGTTTTTCCCATCATTAAAATTTACTATTAGAACTGTATGCACTTTTTTCTTTAATTTACACATAATTCTTTATTTTGCACTTTTAAAATGTTGACGTTGGTAACAAATCTACGTTATTGAGCAGCATTACATCAGTTTTCAATACGAAACAACGAATCAATTGTGCGTATAGGATTTAACCATGGACAGGGCATTTCCACTACAACTAGAAATGCAAAGAGACAAAACATTTTGCCTTGTGCAGTGTGACATCTTTAAAAGGGTTCTTCAGTGTGCTTGCTAAACACGTCACACAAAATATGTTACGCGGTAAGAATTATGTATAATAACCCAAAACTCTCCCCAAGGAAGAGGACATCTCAATTCGCCAACCAGAAATGACAGAAAACAGCTCGTTCATTATAAACACCAACAAATCTTTAAAAAGTCCAGCTGGATTCAACAGAAATCTTTAGATAAATTCTGTTTTGTCATTAAGTTCAATGTGCAAAAATTGTGTTTAGATAGGTAAAAATTCAAAAAAAGCACGATTAGTTTCTTAGTAACGGGTGTAAAACAACATTTAGACTAAACGTTTTTATGTGTTTTGTTTAAATTATATATTGGTTTCTTTACATAGTTTATCAGCCAGGGATGGGTATTGCAAGCTTCTAACATATTACTTGCGAATTATCTATCCTTAAAAATGTTATTATAGAAGTTCATGAAATAGCCATTGGTTTCACGCAGTTTTTAATAAAGGCTGTAACACAAGTTTTTTTCAAGTTATTGTAAGTCGAATAGTGCTTACTCTTTTTTAATTACCTAGTATTTATGTATCTGGACAATCGTGACCCTTTTGTTAGAAGTCGTGAACACATAAAACATGAGATTTAGATTTTTTTTAAATAAAGAAATTTTTAACACGAGTGTTATCTTTAAGTAGGATTTTGTTGGTATTGACGTTACAATTTGTACATCCATTTATTAAATAATTTGATTTCCCTTACGTCTTAAAAATTTACAATCCAAGAAATAATATTGCAAGTACAGAGAGTTGAACAATCCAAGAGAGACAACTGTAGCCACACCATTTAAAAAATAATCTTATATTTCATTAACCAAGGCGGTCTTTTCGGATCATACAAAATATGTAATTAGAACTGTATGGAGAGTTTTCTTCAATTTACACATATGGGATTTTAACAATCTACATGAATTTCGCAACATTTTGCCTTATGCAATGTGACATCTATAACAGGGGTCTTGGACGTGGAAGGAGCTCGACTCTATACACACATAATATGGTCTGGCCAGGATTTATGCATTATAACCAAAATCTAAGAATATTACGTTTAAACTAAGCAAAGAATAGAAAAAATAGTCACCTTAAAGTACCTTGAGTGTTGTGTGTATTTCGCTCAATATTAAAACATTTCCGATTTTCTTACGCTCCATGTCGTTATTTATGCTTTTTCAATTTGAACGACTTACTACGATAGTCTAAATTTCAGTTAAATATTTAAAAATATTTTGGAAAATGGTAAAGGATAATTATATATGAAATACGTCAATGTTTTTTACGTACTTAATGTGGATACATAGTCCTCTTCTGTTAGGTAAAATCTGTTTTTGTCGTTCAAGTTCATTTGCAAAAACTGTGGTTAGATATACAACTTTTTAAGATATAGTAAAACTCCAACTAGTAAACAGTATTTAAGCGTTACTGGTAAACTTCTTTGTTCTTTTACATTGTTTATCAACGTGTGTTTTGGTCCAAGGATAAGTATTTTAATCTATTGACATTTTCTATCTTAATAATTTTATTAACAGAACCTCTAAATTTAATACATAGTTATTAACTAGTTGGTTTAAGTCAGTTTTTAATAAAGCGTATGAGACAAGTTCCTTTTAAGTTTTATAATCACTGGAAGGTCTTTCTGTAAGCAAGGTTGGCATCGGAAAATTCCCCCTTTAAGATACATTTGCTGAATTGCAAATCAAACTTGTTGTGACAATAAATCAACTAAAACATTTCTCGGAGATCACTAGGCTAATTAACACCAAAATTGGAATGAGTGATCATTGTTTGTTACTTAGCAAAGTAATCCCGCCTTCCCACCAAGATTATGAGTCAATATCTTTAAAGTCTTCAGCTCACCGCTAATCCAAATTGAACAAAAGTTCATGGCATAAAGAAAAACGTCGCTTCAAAAACGATCAGGATACCAAAACCTACCCTTCTTTCTACTGGCCAAAAGTTTAGAGGCCCCTAATTTTTTTTCCAAGTCGTACATATTCGAACACCTAATGTTGAGCTGCCAACGTTTTTAATTTGTGCCCATTAATGCGCATTTTTTAAAACAAAAATAATGTGTATTGTTCATTTTTTTCATGTACATATCATTTCAACAGAATATGGACGGTCTTTGCTCTTTCACGAAGTCTTAAAAAAGTATGGACATCGAAAGCTCCAAACTGTTTTTTAATTGTCCAATCACTTTTGAAAACGTCAATCATAAACACCAAATTGATAATTAGCTTTCGAAGGGTAGATATCGGGTATATCCACCGTTAGCATGAATGACTGGTGCAACCCTACGTCGCATACGTCAAGTAAGACGTCTAATTTCTTGAAGCGTTATCTGTCGCTATTCCCGGTGTAATTGAGATTCTAAAGGTTGCAACTTCTGTGGGGGAGGTTCCAGACAGTGTAATCGCCTACCCAATTGATCCCATATATGCTCTATTGGGTTGAGATCTGGATTTCTGGCAGGCCACGGTCACAGGTTCGTTCTCCAGATATGCCCTTACAGCCCTGGAACGATGAGGTCTAGCGTTGTCATCCATGAAAACAGGTCTTGACTCTAACGGGTGGTTTTCAATATGAGGCACAACTACAGGTGTAAGCATGTCCCAAGTGTACTTTTCACCATAAGGGTTGCCATTGATTCTTACCAGATCCAGTTTGCAATCATGTGAGATACAGCCCCACACCATAACTGAGCCCCCGCCAAAAGGCACTGTTGGAACAGCGAGTAAGCTGTATTTTGATGCCTCCAAACACGGGCTCGCCCATCAGTTACATGGAGTATAAATCGGCTCTCATCTGTATTCATCGCCAGGTTCTAAAGTTCCAATTTTGTCTGGCTCTGCACCGAGCAAAACTGTCCCTACAATGCCGATCATCAATCATTGGGCGTTTTATGGCTCTCCTTGACCTCAATCCTATAGCTTTAAAACAATTTCGTACTGTTCTGGCTGACAGATTACGACCAGATAACCATTGTTGCTTAAGAAAGGTGCTTGCTGCAAATGGATTTCGCCTAACCAATCTACCAAGGATACTATCTTCACCTTGGGATGTCAGAGATGGTAGACCAGATCGGGTACGGTCTTTAACATCTTGCGTGGCCACGTGGCAGCTGACGTCCGTTTGCCTTGTACGACATACCAGTGGAATGTATGCCGATGATTTGCCATCTCTGTGCTTCTGATATCCGCCTTCTTGCCATGCTTACTTTAAATGATTTGGCAATTCGAAATCCGGGATTTAAATACCGATATGTTGCACGAAGAAAATAGTGCACTTGGGCGTGATAAAGCAAGCAAGCTTCACTTGGACAGAAAACCGCGCTTGATTAAAATTTCACACCCAAACGCTTACATCCTTTTAATTATACATTAAAGAATTAATAGTGACAAAAATCATCAAAATTAAACTTTATTAAATTCTGAATTATGGGACAGCTTTCTTCTTTAAATGCAGCACAGGCTATAAAAATGCTTCAACATAATCGTTCAAATAAAGTTGCATAACTCTCCAACGTTTACACATGATTTTCATATGTTCGATCTCTTCTTATTATCTCTTAATGATATATAATTGTTTTCGGGTAAATTGAGCAAATAGGTAAAAACCATACTCTACAATATAGTTCATGTTGTAAGTGATCAAATGGCTAATTTAATATTAAAGAAAATATTTCAATTACAGTTTTTCGTATTTGTTAAATCCTCCAAGCTTTAAAATACATTTTTTTTGTCCTGATCTAATAAGAAGAAGTAAAGATGTACATAATTGCATATTAATGCGCGCTTCTCGGTAGTATGAATAGATCGTTCCAATTTTTATTTTTAGATTATTTTACTATCTATAGGGTAAGCATAGTATTTTTATTAATGAATTTAATTCTTGACATAATAAAATGTATATACTTGCGTTTCTTTTATTAATTAGTTATTAAATTTGATAAGAAAAAGGCATTTAAAAATTTGGTTATGTTATATTACGTAATGTATTTCATCGATTCAATTGTATTTCTTGGATTATTTCGTGATTTATATGTCAAGCTTCGTAATTTTTTATGCATTCTTATTTTAACATGATAAAGTGTATATTTTTCGGTTTCTTTTATTAGTTACTTAGATAATTTGACAATAAAAGTGCATTGTTAGATTTTGTTTAACGCGCTTGTGACCACTCATCCAGAAAACTTATTTCGTTTGTGCACGCAGGTGCGTCGTTGCGTAAATGCTAGCTACGCCACTGATCAGGCACGTTACAAAAAATTAGTGGCAGCGTTCAGGGATCTTCAAAATATATAGATTTTCTGGAAAGAGAAAATAAAACAGAATATCAAGCACTGGTGGTGACAAAACTTTTAAGATATATATTTCAATTCTTTTTGAACCTTTAATTAAAAGTTAGGCATGAAAGAAAATTCCGATATCGTTACTTTTGGTCATGGCACAAAAGTGGATGCAGAACAGGACACTGAATTACATGATGCTAATTCAAACATTGAGAAAAATGAAATTATTGGTGAACAAGATGATCAGTTTAGGGATGTTGATAAAGATTCTTATCAACAAAAATATGTTAATGATAAATGAAAATATTCTTAGAGGTTTTGAAATGATGCAAATCAAATGAAAAGTCTTATTGGTACTGTAAATTCAAAGAGTGAAATTTCTAGACCTAGTATGTCTAGTAGTGATAATTTGCCACAACCAAAAGAGACATGTAGTACACCAAATAGAATGAATCGCATAAATTTTAATGACAATGATTTTTCTGAACCTTGCGGACTAAGAAATACGGGACCAACAAAAATGAAACCACAATATTTAAGTGGTAAAGAAGATCTTGGAGAATATTTGACTCAATTTGAGATAATTTCTGATCTTGATAAATAGGACTACAGAACAAAATCTTTATATTTGGCTAACAGCTTAACAGATGAAGTTAGGGGATTATTAAATGAATTAAGTTCAGGAGATGTTCCGACAGTGCGATTTGGCTCAGTCAAAGAGCTGAGGTGAACTACAGTCTCGCACTAAAAGAAAAGATGAAACTTTGCCGGAATTGGCACAGTCAACAAGGAAATTGACTAGAAAAGCTTATCCTAGTGCTAATTCCAATGTTATTGAAACCCTTGCACTCGATTATTTTATTGATGCCATCCCATTTCGAGATGTTAGAATTAGATTGAGGGAAGTCTGTCCAAAAACGTTGGCAGAAGCTGAGAAAATTGCTGTAAGATTAGATGCTGTACATGTATCAGACAAAAACAAAAGCAGCAAAAATTTTAATGTCAAAACAGTTGGGGTTAGCAATAGTCAATGATCAAGGTGATCAAAATAATTTAGCAATAGAAGTGGAAGATAAGATAAGTAAACTTGACTCTGTGACAAATGATGTAAAATGCTTAAGAATCTTAAAAGCAATCAAAACCAACAATATCAAGGTCCATAATTAGTAAGTCGAATTCAGGGGGCGAAGATCGACAAATGACACAGGTCCCCTTCAAATAATTTCGAGAAGTTTATGGGATGAAGATGAGGGTTATTTTATTTCATTTCTAGCAAAATTCAAGGAAATTATATTTCATTATTAATTGATAACGGAGCTAATGTTACTACTTTGAACAGAAATATATTTGATGGGTGGAAATTTTTTGCACAAACCAATAATTGAACCTGTAAATATGAGACTATTGACGGCTACTGGTGAAAGTTCTCCATTTTATGGAAAAGTGAAATTGAATTTCTTTTTAGAAACATGTCAGTGTGAATTTTTATTAGCTGATATTAAAGATAATGGTATTCTGGGAATTGACTTTTTGACGAAAAATAAATGTGATTTATTGTTAAGTAAAGGATTTTTTATTCTTGAAAAAGAGAAAATTCCCCGTTTTTCAAAAAAAGGAAAGAAAAAGATTTGTTGTAGAATTGCAATATGTGAGAAGGTGGAAATACCACCTGAATAAGAAATTATTGTTTCTCAAAATTTTTTGATGGAATTAAAAGAAATGTTGTAGGCATTGTGGAACCTGATGAACATTTTGTCAATAAAAGTGGACTATTGGTTGCAAAAGTTACTGTTGATCTAAGCAATTATATAATTCCTGTTAGAATTGTAAAATTGAGTAAAAATATATGTAAAATTTATAAAAACACTGTAACAGCTGTATTCGAGAAGGCTTATATACATGAAACTGGTGCAGTTAATGTATGAACTTCAAAAGTTAAAACCTGTACACAAACTCAAAAAGAGATTCCTGACCATTTAAAAGATTTGTACCATAAAAGTTGTGAAAATTTAACTTCTGATCTCTTTAGAAACACGTCAGTGTGAGCATCAAAATGTATTTTCTAAATCATCTAATGATATTGGATGTACAGATGTAGCTGAACATGTAATTGACACTGGCGATGCTAAGCCAATAAAACTAAGACCCTATCGTATACCCTTATCTAAGAAAGTAGAAACTTAAAAAAGGAAATTACAAATATGGCAGAAAGAGGAATAATTGAACCCTCTTCTAGTCCTTGGTGTGCACCAAAAGTAATGGTCACCAAAAAGGATGGAAGTATAAGATTTTGTTGTGACTTTAGAATACTTAATAAAGTGACAGTAAAAGACTCAACCTTTACCTAGGATTAATGACACACTGTCTGACTTGTCAGGGTCAAAATGGTATAGAACAAAAGATTTACAAAGTGGGTTTTGGCAAGTAAAATTAAAAGAGAGTTATAAACCCCAAACTGCTTTCTCAATGAGGGTGGCGGGTTCTGGCAATTTCGTGTAATGCCCAGTGCGACATTCGAAAAACTGACGGAAAAAGTGTTATCTGGATTGTCATGGAAAACTTGTTTAATTAAATTGACGATATCAATATTTTTTCTAAAACTTTTGAAGAACATTAAGAAATGTTAGACCAAGTGTTTTTAATACTTGCTGATGCAAAGTTAAAATTGAGTCCGAAAAAATGTAATTTATTACAAAAACAAGTATCTTTTCTTGGACATACAGTAAGCGGGGAAGGCATGGCTACTGATCAAGAGAAAATAAAGGCAGTCAAAGACTGGCCTGAGCCAAGAAATGTAAAACACGTACGTGGTTTTGTAAGGCTTTGTTCCTATTACAGGCGACACGTTCCTTATTTTGCTGCAATTCCAAAACCATTACTCAGGTTGACTGAGAAGAGTCAACAATTTTATGGGATGAAAACTGCCAAAAAGCTTTTGAAAATTAAAAGAGTCGTTGATAAATTCCCCAATCTTGTCATATCCTCAAGAGAGGGTTTGTTCACTATTGATGCAGACGCCAGCAATGATGGCATGGTAGCAGTATTGTCCCAAATTCAAAATGGTACAGAGAAAGTTATTTCATATAATAGTAAAACATTTTCAAAACCGGAAAGGCGTTATTGTGTCACAAGGAAAGAGTCTGCAGTATTAAAAATTTTCATCACTATGTTTATGGGGAAGCATTTTCTTGTTCGTAGTGATCATGGTGCCTTGAGATGGCTCATGAATTTTAGAAACCCTGAAGGTCTAATAGCAAGGTGGTTAGAGATTTAAGGAACATATGATTTAAAATAAAAAAAACATAGGACAGGGAGATCACATTCTAAGGCAGATGCATTAAGTTTAAGTAGGCCGCCTTGCATAACCAACAACTGCACATACTGCTTAAGGGCGAAAATAATTATGAAAGACATATTAATGATGAGATAGACTTGGATTGTCATATAAACTTTGAAAAAGCTAAACCTTACTGTACACATTCACAAGAAGTTTTAAATAAAGAAAACAATGTGGGAATAAGTGGTGCTGTAAATTGTGCATGTGGGAAGACTGATAGATGAGTCTAGCCTTCTACGACTGTAGAAAAATGAATCTGTTCTTCCTTTGAAGAACCCGTTATTTTTAGTTCGAAAACATGTAATGAATTTACAGGTGGAGTCCGGCATACGTCTTTAGACAATGCCTGCTGTTCTTTCTATGAGGAACCCACCATCAAGCAGAAAGTACGATTAGTAAAAGAAGGTAACGGGCTTGTACCCGACACTTCTAGTGGTGAAGTGGAAGTACTCTGGTCTTCATCTGAAGACCCAAATTACCTAGAAGAGATAAAATGTAAAAAAATAGATCGAATAGAAGCCAGTGGACCATCCTTCATGGACCAAAACCGAGGCCTCTGGTTCATTGCTGGGGATACCACTAATCAGTTTGTAGATAAGGAATGTGGTTCAGAGAGTACAGTATTTTCTTTTAAAGACTTGTTCACACTTATAGAAAATGCCAATAATAGTTTATTTGATGATGAGGTTAATATAAAAAAATTCCTCTGTCCGAACAATGAACACACGAAGTATGATGAAAGACAAAAATAATTCTCAAGAACAAACTTATACTGATCCAAATTTGGAACAGTCGACTGGCGGCCCTGACATGAAAGAAAGCAAGACAAAGTGAGAGTTTGTAAATGTTTCTGGCTATCCGGCCAAAAAAAAAAAAAAAAACAAAAAAAAAAAAAACAAAAAACACAAGCGGTTGAAAAAAACATTAATTGCTCTTGTTGTACGTCGTACACAACATAGAAACTTGATCTCCCATTTTCTACAGTCAATATGATGAATCCTCCAGATTGATATCCCTAAATTTCAATGTAAGATCTGGTCTTTTTGTAGATAATATTATGTCACTCAACATGTAAAACACATCTAAAGGCTAAATAACCACTATTGTAGTCGTCTGTGAAAATTGAGGACGAAAAATAATCTTTTTTTGCGACGAGTACCCAAAACCTATCCATCCGCGGACGCGTAACAGAGAAACGATTTGGTATGGCCAAGGTAAACAATGTGCATGTCATATGTTCTCTGAAATCATGCATTTACCGGTATTATAATCTAACCTTTTTAGTTATTCATTTTGAAATAAAAGAGAAATATAAGTGGTTTGCAGTCATCGCGAAACTTCAAAATCCTTGTCAGACATTTGGTCTTACAGACTGGGAAAGTATGTCAGACAGAACAACTTTCTGTCAGACCAAATATGTACAATCGACAAAATTAAAAAAAAAGCAAAAAAAGTTACATGTAAATCACATTCTTACGTAAATTGAAAGGTTGATTACAATTTAACAACAATTATAACTTAAATTAAATGTTTCAGCAACACAATACAAATGTCATTGTTTTGGTATGAATCCTAATGAGTACAAAATAAGCTGTTCAAAGCAAGTTGACATATTTTTCTAGCATTCAGTTGTAAAATGTACATTTGGACAATTTTATACCAATGAAAATCTGATTCTAAAATATATGTATCAGTGTATAAAAATAATTAGGAGCATGGCAAAAAGCTTGTGTGTTTCAATAAAAACTGACATTAAAATTACCAAAGAAGATATTTATTTCATCATTTTTTTTCGTCGGACATTTTGAAACGATTGTCGAGAGATCCCATTCGGACCTAGTAAAAAACTGTAGGACATGTCCGTCGGTCCGACGAAGTTCCGCGATGACTGCGGTTTCAGACATTTAACTGACTTCCGGTGATATTATGGAGCGACCAGAATTGAGATCGAATTGTTCATCATCGTTTTGCCGATTCTAATCAACAACACGTTGCAATTATTAAGTTTTGTTGAAAACAGAGCCCTAGTGTATCATTTTAACAAGCGATAATTCCCAGTATTTTATTATTTCACCTTACCAATTGTCGTTGTTTCTAGACAATTTCACCTTGAACCGATTTCAGCCATTATGACATCACAATCAGCAAACAATGCGACGTGCTTATTGATTGGATTATAATTTAATTTGCTTTGTAAGCTGAAATCTGATTGGTCAATTCAAATCGGGCAACCCATATTATAAGAAATAACTTGCGTGACCTATGACCTATTCTAACGCCGTTAAAATTCAAATAGTTCCACGACGTCATCGACGTTTTTAACGCAAACATTTATAAGATTTATAGTTAAAATTAAATTATAAGGAATATTTCAAATTTCTGAACAGATTATACGATATAATATGGTTTGGGTCTGTTTACACCATTCATAAACCGCTTCGCGGTTTATTAGGCGTAAACAGACCTAAACCATATTATATCGTATAATCTGTTCAGAAATTTGAATTTGAAGTATTCCTTAAATAAAAGCACAAATTACAAATTTATGATAAAATGAAACAATCAACGACCGTCTTACATTTAGTTACTTTCATATAGCTGGCATGTTTCTACTGAAAATTACCGATCACGTGATCAACTAGACGCGATTTTTTTTTAAAGATTTGAATAACATATACAAATATTGCCTTTGGGGCGTGAATTTATTTAAATAAAGACAATAAATACTATTTTGAAATACTCCTCCGAGTCCCGTTTGAGTTAAGTTGTACCAGTTTTTAAAAAAATTTTCATTGATCTAAGCGATATGTTACTTATTATTGGTGTAAGCGGTTTACCAAAGTTTCAAGCGCGGTAAATTATGGCGGACGCACCACGATGTTTTCTGATTCAGTGGGAGGATCGATTGATGTCAGTTATAGAGTCTACAAGCATAGTTAGTCCTTTAAAAACGCAAATGAATACAATATGGGGAGTTGATCAAGGCCGAGTTTGCGAAGAAAATATATGAAGCTGTTAGCTGCGAAATCAGCAGTAAGTGTTTGGAGTTTTTTCAATTTTCATTTTGCCCAATTAGGCCACACTTTTTTGATTTTCTGGTTTACGAGACCACCGACCATAAATGTCCCGAAAGTGGAAAAAAATAAAAATCTGATTTGCCATTTTTTATTTTTGCCGATGTGACGAAAAATCTGAGTACGAATGTATGATTTTTTTGCCCGTGTTTTTCTTTGCAAGCAGAGAATATTTAATTCTAATTTATTTGTGGTTTCATGATTCCATCGAGTTGATGCCTACACAACCCTTTCCTGATAACATTTTCATGGTGGATACACTTAAACCAACTTGTACAATTTTGTATCCGAAATTGAATTAGTCTGAACTTGGTTCAAGTTATAAATTAAGAGACACTCAATTTAAAAATCTCGTAAACCAGTCTTATTTTATAGGACTATTCTACAATATGAAAGAGTGAGAATTTTACGAGTCGCAAAGTGAGGATTTGCAACAAGTGGGTTTGGGTGTCATCTGAGGCTATGAGACTTAACTGTAAAGAGGACGAGCTCGGTGGTAGACGCTCGCCTACATATTGAGGGGACATTATAAAGGTTCAAATCCACACATTGAACATAACTCTCATGGAGTTTCGTCTTGAAATCCTTTCTACGGCCATTCTTCACCTATCGCTGACTCAAGTAGGACAGTTTTCAGTTACCGGTGATAAATATGGGCACTTTGTACTGCCTGGAAACTGACCACCGTGACATAACCTAAATAGTAATGAAAACAGCGTAACAATAAAAAAACAATATGAAGTGTCTATCTTGATTGTATTTATTAGATGACGCAGGCATCCCTGAACTGAAATATATTGATAAATCGAATAGTATTTTATGAAGAAAAAAAGCTTATTTGGCATTGTTAATAATTGACATAACAATTGTTTTAGGGGCATTTATCAATTCTAAATTATTTATTGTCTTAAAAATTAAACATATTATTATCTTGTATTTTTAGATGCCTATCGTAAACAAGTGGGACAAGTGACTTGCTCTCTGCTGGTAAAACCTTCCCCAGGATTGCAGGAAAAGTTAAAAGTTAAATAACATTGACCTACAGGTTTTGATAGTTGATAGATATAATATGAACTCAATATTTTACTGTTCGCACTTTTCAACTTGAAAACATATAAAGCATTGTTTCCATTTGTCACTATCCCACATGAACATTAATTTATTATGCAGTCTGATAGATAAAATTCTGATATATGCATATGATTATATCTAGCATGAAAATGGTCGTTGTAAACTATTTTTAGCTTATCTGTTTTGAAGAAGTCGAGCTATTGAGATCACAGTCGTCCGGGTTGTTAGGTGTCATCGTCTGCAGTGGAGTGCAAAAACTAATGTACCTTGATATATTCTTTTCATATTAACACACATAGTTGCTTGGGACAAGAGCTTTCAAGACATGCAACGACCATTGACCTCGACCTTCAAACTGACAAGCGTTAGAGTCGTACAGATCTTGTTTTGATATATTTTCATTATAGCTTATTTATCTGAATGCTCATTGTTTTTTTCTGGCTGTGTAGTTCGGAGGTGTCAAGAAAGGAGTTTGACGACATATGTGACCAGGTATCGCGCTTGAAAAGAGGGAATTGGAAAAAGATGCAAAAAACAGTAGGGAACCAGCATCACCACCTGAGAAGAGGCATTATTCACCATCTGAAGTGCCAATAAAGCCAGACAAAATTTCACCTGTAGCCTCACCAGCCAATGACGTGAAGCATTATAATGAACATACAGAGATGGAACTGCGTTCTATGATAGAGCATGTGGATGGCCTTTATGATTAATGCAAAAAGCTGTTGCTGGCTTTGTTCCCAAATGAATACATTATGTCACCTAGTGTAACAGGTCGTCGAGCAAACACTATGACAGAACCAAAACCCAAGTTTGAAACTAGACTATATGATTGTTTCTCCAAGCTTATTAAGGATAAGTATAAAGTTAAAGATACAGAAATTACACAGAAAGTTCAAAGTATTCAGAAGAACATTCTCAAAAAATCATTTCAGTAACGGAAGCATCAGTTTATCATTCTCTGATAATTATGGACTCTTTAAACCTTGTTTGCAATTCAAAAATTAAAAGAGTGCAAATTTATTGATATTTTTAGCTTGCCTGAGCTTGCCTGAGCTTGCCTGAGCACTAAGTGCTGTAGGTAAGCTTTTGTGATCAATCTATGTCCGTCATCCGTGACCTTGGTTGACCATTGTTTTCTGACCACAGTTCAATCTAGGTGACAATGGTTTATAGACCATGGTTCAACTTGGGTTGACCATGGTTTATAGACCATGGTTCAACTTGGGTTGATCATGGTCTGTCAAAACCATGGTTGTAGACTGTGGACCATTTGTTATTTTGTTAAACCGTGTCAAAACCATGGTTTAAGCATGGTGAAAAAACCATGGATGAACATGGTGAACCTTGGTCATTTTCTCAGGGGGCCTGACATGAAAGAAAGCAAGACAAAAAAATGAAACAAGTTTTGATAAAATTGTTATATTGCAACCGATAGATCTTAATATAAAGGTCATCTTTGATTTTAAATGCAAGGGGATCAAACCAAGTTGGTCTGATATGTCAATTTATATCAGAAGTAAAATGTTATTGGAAACAATAGGAATCTTTATTCATTTACAATAATGATTTGTACAGAAAAGTAGAAAATTATTCAGGCAATGAAATTAAATGGCAAATTACATTACCAAAAGACTTAAGAAATGTAGTTTTAAGACATTTACATGATAGCGTGACTGCTGGTCACCTAGGAGTAAAGAAAACTCTAATAAAAGTAACAAATAGATTCGTTTGTCACAATTTAAGATCAGATAGAAAATTGGTGTAAATCTTGTGATGTATGTACTAGTAGAAAAATGCCTACTAAGTATTAAGAAACTGAATCTCCTATGAAACAATACAATGTGGGTGCACCACTAGAAAGAGTTGATTTAGATAAAATGGGACCTTTTGCTAAAATCAAAACTTGAAATAAATATATAATGGTCATTGGCGATTATTTTTCCAAATGGTTGCAAGCTATTGCTTTTAGACAGTCAGATGCAGTGACTGTGGCAAGAAAGTTTGTAGACCAGTTTGTGATAATATTTGGAGTGCCCCTACAACTTCATTCTGATCAAGGGTCAAATTTTGAGTCAGAAGTATTTCAAGAAATGTATCAAATATTAAGGTTTGAAAAGACTAGAACTACTGCAATGAGACCACAATCTGATGGGATGGTCGAAAGGGTGAATCGTACCATTCAAAATATGCTTTTAGCATTTGTAGCCTAAAATAAAAAAGATTGGGATGAATACTTACCATTATTGATGATGGCATATAGGTCATCTGAACATGAATCTACTAGAGTATCCCCATGTAAAATGATGTCGGAGAAATAAATTTGCCTTTGAATCTTTTAAACCTGAAAATGACAATGAAAATGGAAATAATCATGAATATGTACAAAATCTGAATAATAAATTAGAAACTGTTCATACTAAAGCTCGCAGGAAGCTAAAGTTATCTAGTGACAAAATGAAACGATGTTATGACGTAAATTTGAATCATACCAAATATAATGTTGGTGATGCTGTGTGGTACTATAATCCATAACGTAAACTAGGAGTCTGTCCAAAGTTACAAAGACCTCATAAGGGTCCTTTCATTGTTATAAAGAAAATTTATCATGTTCTTATGAAATACAATTGAGCCCTAAATCTAAATCAAGGATTGTACATCATAATAGACTTAAAATTTACAAAGGAGAACAGCAATCTGATTGGTTCAAAGTAAATAAGGAAGTAGCTGTAAGGGATACATTATCCCCAGAGTTTAAAGAAACAATAGTTCTAGACTGAGATAAACTGTTTTATTATTTAATGGAATACATTTTGTTGGAAGTGGACCTAACATGTTTTGTAAATAAATCTTGGATTTGGCAATTATAATATGCAGAATGTGTGTTGAAGCAAAACTTTTGTAGATAGTTGAAATAGTTACAAATAGTTAAGTATTACATACATGTAGAAAAATATGATTTTATAGAGTACTGTACAGATGTACATACATCCTTTCTTTTACTGTTATTGATGGTATATGGTTTGTTATTTATTAAAATAAATAAAATTCATGATCAACTAAATGTTTTGAAATTTCGTTATTTCAGACGAAAACTGTGAAAATATTTCAATACATTATATGCAAGGACAGAGTTTTCAACTAAACGGTCTGCCGAAATGCATCTTCTTGAGCAGCACAGCAAATTTGCTTACAAATGCACTGTATGTAAGAAAATTTTTGACAAGAGAACACCTAAACATAGTGCATTCTCAGCAGGAGAAGCCAACCAGTTGTTAATAAATAGAGAAACTGTGGACGTATGGTTAAAAGTTAAAGATGAATATGTAAAGTTTAAGGAAACTAAAGTAGACACAAAAATCGGAGTAATCACCAAAGAGAAATACCCGGCTAATCCGAGGATGCAGGAATACGGGGCCGTTCACCTATTAAGAGAAGGTCCTTCTCTCCACTCGAGGAAATAGTAGAAGTAGTTGTAGTGACAGTGGCTCGCCATCATCATCAGCCAAATCGAGGAGCCCATCACAATCACCTGAGCGTGAAACTACGAAAGCCCAGAAGGTTCATTCGAGATTCGAAATTCAATATAGTTATAACCAATCAGATTGCGTGTGACATAATCGTCTTCCAATAAGAAAAGTTCTTATATGAAAGTAGCAACGTGCAGAACCTTTTACGGTTTACCAGGAAAGGCTTATTTATTCACCGGGAATTCGAGATTAATATTAAGTCCGGTATATCCAAATTACCAATTTTCCTACGAGTGAAAGAATATCCATGTCGTAGACCGTGAAAGAATGTCCGTGTCATAGACCTGTATATTAGAATATAGGTCTATGTTCATGTTAAATGTTTGTCAATTTAATTATAATAGTAGTATAGTAATAGCATAGACTTGTATACATTTTGCATTAGAATATACAGGTCTATGATAATAGTAATCGATCAGACATAGAAGCCCAGACAGAAGACTAGTATACATGTATAAATGGATAATAACTTAATCGGCCGATTTGTCATAGGGTGGAATTGTCTGGAAATCACCTTTTAAAAGGTTCATATCGTCCCCCCACCCCCTATTATTTAATTCCCCGTCTGGATTTCGAAAAATGATTTTTGAATGGGTATGCCGTGGTATTTATTTATTACCTGATCAAGCTAAATACACAATGCTGCGACGGATCCAGATGATGGTCTCTCGGCGCACCGGACTACCCCTTATCGTAAATAATTTAGTGTCAAAAAATTGAATTGTCTGCACATGGATAGACATTAAAAATATTTTCAAGAGGCAAAAATTGCTTGTTTAAAAAAAGTAAGAAGCGAATTTGTTTATATTAAGGCATAAATAGCACCATCATTTTCTCATGTACAGATTTCAGAAGCAAAACTTTGCTTGTATCAAACTTTTTGTTTCAGCGAAAAAACAAGTCAAGTACCTTGAACAAAACCCGCGAACTTGAAAGCACGTGGCTACGTTTATACAAGAACTTTTCTGATTGGTAGAGATTATGTCACACGCAAGCAGGTATTGATAAATCTATATTGAATTTCGAATCTCGAATGTCGAATTTCGATTCTCGAATGAGCCTTCTGGGCTTTCTTAAGAAACAGCTACAGCTACTTGTACAAGAGGAAGTTATTGTAGATAGTAATGGTGAATTTTTAGATAAATTAAGAGCGGTATATTATTGCAGATTTATGTTAAACATGGGTGGAATGAAGTTTGAAACTTCCAGAATTACTCTGTCAGCAGTACCTTCATCTGTACTAGCTTTAATTGTTAAACCTGAGTCTGGTTTTGATAATGGTGCTTTTCTAGATAGAGAACCATCACATTTCAAACTTATCCTTTATTACCTACAGAATATTAATGAATTTAATCGTAATGCCTAACCAAAGGATAGACGCTATTTAGAACAGCTTAGGATTGAGGCAACGTTTTATAAATTTGATCAGTTGCTAGTGATGATTGATGAACGTATTTAACAGTTAAAAGAAAATAATCAAACAAAATTAAAATATGATAAATTGTATATAATTGGTTTTATTTTCTATTGTAGGTGTATAAGTTATTATGTGGACATAAAGAATATGACTGTTAGTTAACATGCAATTCATGTGTACTACGTTGTTTTCATGCGTTGAGTTAAGAATTTTAAAATTGGTACGATTTGCTTTAAAATTGCCGATATTTTCGTACGCAAAACATAATTTTACATATACATACTTGCCATGGATAAGACTTGTCCGTTGCGCTCATCTGGAGTCCAAATCCAAAGTTGGATGGGGCAATGAAACGAGCAAGCACTTGTATTTTGTCCCGCCCAAGTTATGTCATTACACAAAAGCGTCACACATGTTTCCGGTAAGCGAATGTACCATTGTGAGATGGTCACCGCATAGTTTCACATGCTTGTCAATGGGTGTTTGTTCTTTTATTCTTCCAGAAATGTATCGTTCACAGCGCGTTGCTTAGCAAGCACAGCCATCATAAATTTGTTTAGTTGTGTGTTTCAAGTGATTTAAAAGAACACGAACGCTGCACACGTCAAATTACTAAAAAAATTTTAAAAGTCAAACATTTTTAAAGATAATTAATAATTAAAAGACACAGATTTTATAATTATATAAAATTAATTATTTCTCAAAGATTTAGGTGAGTTAAATGTATCTTTGGTGACAAATGGCAGTACATGCAGATCTCTGAAACATTAGCAGGGATTATGTCCTGTAAAAGTTGCCAAGATATTTAAAAAATATATATTCATTCTTTATAAATTAAATATTCATAGTATATAATTTAGTGTAAAGAAATAAGATTAACACAATAATAATAGTTTTTTTATTTGTGCAAAATAATCAAATTTCTATCTACAGTAAATGATTTACTTGAAATTTTTCCTGAGCCTTGTTCAGTACCATATTTTTTATATACACTCATAATTATATAGTTCATTTTTTCTAGTGTTACACATAAGGTGTAATAATTTAATAGTTTGTAACAATATAGGCATATTTATTGAACATATGCATGATTGTTCGTGCTAGAACAGTAAGTTGACTGTTGCACAAGTTCCTTTTTTTGTTTTTTTTTTGAATGGTGTTTTAACGCCACTTTCAGCAATATTTCAGCTATTTCATGGCGTCCAGTTTTTACTGGGGGAGGAAACCGGAGTACCCGACTTGCGGTAGGAAAACTGGCAACCCGTGTCAAGTAAGATTGGAGTCGAGTACACCCTGACTGCAGTGAGAATCGAACCCGCAATCTCAGTGTTGACAGACCACGTGATCAATAGTAGGCGAACTACCTTGAACATTCGGCCACCGAGGCCCCCACAAGTTCCTGCATCCATGCCACCAGAAGGACCAGTCTCGCGAACAGCTACCAAATTACATTTATTTATTTAATAAATATATTGTTATTTATCCCATCTTTATTATCTTTTGTCACCACAAGCCAGTGACTTGACGGACCCTGTGTAACATCTGTTGTACATCAGAAGCAGAATGATAAATCTTGTATTGTCACGTCCATTGAATGTATTGGTGTGACTTAATTTAGTGTAAAGAAATAAGATTAACACAATAATAATAGTTTTTTTTATTTGTGCAAAATAATCAAATTTCTATCTACAGTAAATGATTTATTTGAAATTTTTCCTGAGCCTTGTTCAGTACCATATTTTTTATATACACTCATAATTATATAGTTCATTTTTTCTAGTGTTACACATAAGGTGTAATAATTTAATAGTTTGTAACAATATAGGCATATTTATTGAACATATGCATGATTGTTCGTGCTAGAACAGTAAGTTGACTGTTGCACAAGTTCCTTTTTTTGTTTTTTTTAATGGTGTTTTAACGCCACTTTCAGCAATATTTCAGCTATTTCATGGCGTCCAGTTTTTACTGGGGGAGGAAACCGGAATACCCGACTTGCGGTAGGAAAACTGGCAACCCTTGTCAAGTAAGATTGGAGTCGAGTACACCCTGACTGCAGTGAGAATCGAACCCGCAATCTCAGTGTTGACAGACCACGTGATCAATAGTAGGCGAACTACCTTGAACATTCGGCCACCGAGGCCCCCACAAGTTCCTGCATCCATGCCACCAGAAGGACCAGTCTCGCGAACAGCTACCAAATTACATTTATTTATTTAATAAATATATTGTTATTTATCCCATCTTTATTATCTTTTGTCACCACAAGCCAGTGACTTGACGGACCCTGTGTAACATCTGTTGTACATCAGAAGCAGAATGATAAATCTTGTATTGTCACGTCCATTGAATGTATTGGTGTGACTTAAGCAGGTAAAAACTGAACTGCAAGGTCATACTTGTATATTCACCCTTTTTGTCGTATGGTCATATTCTCAAAAGGGTATACTAACGAAACTTGACATTGAGATGATGATTTTATAACACTCCCACTTTGTACATCAGGCACGTTACAGTATAGTCTATATTGAAACAATTGAGCACCTACACATTGGTCTTATTTTCATATTCCTTCTCTGCGGACGTCACCTCCTCTGAACTCTTCTCTTTTGTTTATAACATTTCACATCAAAGTTTTTTTCTAAATGTCTGATATCTGTATCTCCATCGGAAGTATCTTATTCCCCTTCGATATTCCTATTACTTAGACAGATGGTTTTATGGCTTAATAATATGGTTTCTACGCATAAAACGACTCGTTCTTTTGTCAATTTTGTGTGGAGGTTTTGGGTTTCCTCTTCTCCTTTTCATCACAATACTTGGATCAGCAACCGATGTAATCGTCTGTTTCTATTCATTTCGGACACGTCCATACTGCTACAGTCACACTGTCCAGAAATTGACACCCGATGGTCATACAAAAATGTAATATAAACGACAATGGTTCCGAACTTGGTCAACAGCAAGTCGGCAGCCGAAGCAAAAGGTCATTTGATGCTACATGAATCTCACACGACTGTACCTGAACAACACACGAAGGCAAGGAACAATTTTAATCAGTGTACTGCAAAGTCGACTATGATGGGTACATGTACAATACACAACGCCGTCTTCAGAAAACGATTCATCGAGAAGTACTTTGTCATTTCTCCGTTAACCTGATTTTGGTTTTCTAAAACTATATTGTTGTGGGCGACTTGATAGCTCAGTCAGATAAGATTGTGCAGGATCACACAAATTGTGATGATTGTTCTGCATGTTTCTGGCCTTTCGGTTATAGCTTCCAGCGAAACCTGGAACATGTGCGCCAGAACAGCAAAAACATTCTCCACTATACGCCTGGCTCTCGAAGTCTGTAGTTACATATTCTCTTTTGATGCTCCATGTTTCTCAGAGAAAAAGGGTCAATCCAGCGTGTGTTGATCCCAGAAGCATTTATCCTACTATGTTATATGCGATAGGAATGCCATTTCTTCGGGAAGATTAAATATGTTGTTCGGGATGTCGATGCCTTTTTCAGTTTTGTCCCATTGTAAGTACTGGCATGTTATCTGGAACCCTAACAACCGACACCAATCAAAACTTGTGATCTGTAACGACAAGGGTCAACAACGGAGAAGAAGCCTTTGTAGTTTCTGTAAAGAAAACCACTGTTCCAAGAACAGATGATCGCCGAATTCTTAATGTCCAGGGCATTACATCACTGTGGAAATTGATTTTTTTTCTTTTCAAACTTGAGCTATTGAGGCCCACTGACCACTTTTAGCGGCTTCGCACGCTTCGCTAATTATCAATGAGATGGTGTTTGTAAATTGTAGGACACGTTTGGATAATTGTCACCACCATGTCGTAGAGTATCGAACAGCTTAAGATCTGTAGTGAGACTTTCTGTACCATGTGTCCTTCTCTATCTCTATTTTCCGCAGTACCTCACAGTACATGATTTTTGGATGTCGTGTGTAATTGTGAAGTGCTATTATAGTGACCATATTTTAGTTTTCTCTTGTCACAAAGCCATTTCATGACCCAAATGGAGTCCTCTTTTACTTTGGCTTTTCATTCTTATAAAAAGACAAATTTTTACCAAGGTACGGTAATTGTCTAATGCTAGAAAGCAAATTGTTATAAATTACAAAGTAATACAAGATAATTTTGTATGTAAAATAGGAGCTGGGCTTGTAAATTGTTCATCTTGATCTTCTTGTTTTACTAGTCTCTCGGTACTCACTGAGATAGTTGCTCTCAGGCTGGCTTTTTTAAATGTCTACGTTTCCATGACACACGGGAAAGGCCAGAGTTAGTCAAATTCGGTTCTCCGTGCCGACACAGTAGTCCGTCTCAATTTCATCGCAATATAATACGATGGCAACATTATGGCACTGCGTGGGCTTTACGTATTATACCGGAATGACACGATTTTAAACGAGTCCCTCGATAGCCTCGCACGAATTCAACTCGAAAATCAACCCTCGCGAGGTCATTTAGGAATTTTGTTTTACATGCTATAGATTTTGTCACCGCCCACGAGGCCTGACATCCGAGAAGTGTTGCCTGATAAACAACAAAAGCAGTCATACGAGTCCATCAGGAATTGGCAGATGCTTCCACGATCAAATCTGAATTAGAATAATACCGCCATCTTGTGCCCATCTGGTGTAAATTTTGGGACTGTTACTCCTGCATACACAAATATGATGACTGATCATGTATCCAGTTTTACTTTTTGAAGGCCGCTCTTCGTATCGTTTTGTCTGCTTTGATAAACAGATTTACCACAAAAACCTCAGCATATTTGAAAAAAAACATTTTGACTTTATTGCAGTGATATATAACTATTTTGCCCCTTTATGTTTTGGTCTTTAATCATCTCTTTTTCGAATGGTCCTATACACCCAGTTATTAAGACTTGTAATGTCAGAACACACTTATTTTTAGTCATGACGAAAATTTGCTTCGTATTTTACATCTCTTGTCTGTTCTTTGCAGTTTTCTCTGCATGTGTTTTTAATGCCGTTGTAGTGTAGAATTGAAATACTACTTTCTTGTCAGCGAGACGTCTTTCCAGTTTACAATGCCTCATGTCCTAGTGCAAAACATTTAAACATTAAAATTTGTCCCAGGATGTGCGATATTCACATTTGTCATTGGTACATCTCGGTTCCTGTAATAAATCCTACGTCTATAACAATCATACTTGGAAGTAAATGATTGAATCGGATTTTCATATAACAGTTAAATTATATTACTAAAAATATAATTAGATAATGGATCATAATGAGCATTGGTACTACTTTTCTTTACATTTGTTAATAATCTCCCGTGAAAGATCTGTGTGGGAGCGTTACAAGGCCAACTTTTGTAACTGAGGCTGTAGTCTTTTTGTTTGTATAATAAATTTTTACACAGCCGTTGAAAAGCTCAAAATTCCATATAATTTTTGCAAGACTGACACGATATCAAATCTCCAAACAAAAGTTATGAAACACTATGAGCATGTTCCTCGATATCTGATATTGGGTAACCCTCAGCATATTTAGTAAAATAATCAGAGCCTTTTAGAACATTTCTTAACAAATTAAGTTTGTATTTGGCATGGGATGTTTTGTTTTTCTAAGTGTTTGACAAATTTGTCACCCAATTTTGGCCCACTTTGTCGAATTTCACAAGATATATGTATTGCAGTGTTCAGCCATGTTAATTCGTAGACATTTGACGTATATCGTATGGAAAATTTTTTTTGAACATGTATTTTTCTATAAAGTAAATAACGATTTCCGGTGCCTTCATGTATTGTTGATATGCACATCTAGTATTAGTGTGTAACCTTGAGTAAACGTACAGAAATCGTACAATAGTGTATGAACACTAATAGGGCTTTCTATCGACGTTCTTTAATGAATTTATAGAATTAAATTTGTGTTGTTTATAATTTTATATTGTAGTCGGAACTATTTTAGGTTCCCAGATTGTACTTTTTTGCAACTTTATTGCACATTTTTCAACGATTGGAAATTAGTTGACTCTAGTTTTTTCATATTCTCTTTATTCCCATTGTTCCTTGTTAAGGCTTTATGTGATATATATATCCCCTGTTTTAAAAAAAAATCAGTGTAGTTGCGTTACCAGACATTTAAGATTGGTCTCCAGACATACTTATTAACAAATTTGGTACAGGCGTAGACGTTTATCAGTAAAGCAATTTATAAGATTCAGTTCACTTTTTGGATTTATGGGTCATTCTAGTACAATGTCCTGTCCAACACCAGTATCAAATTCACGTAACTTAAAGATTTCTTAAGTCTAAAGCTTCATTGGTTTTATCAAGCAAATAAGTTGTTTTAACAATTGCTATATATATGACTATTAGTCAGTGATGATCTGGAAATTGCCTCTCCCATATTCGAATTTAAGGACACTTACTTTTAAATTTCATGTCATGCCAGTACATACCGGAACTAACTTTTAAACATCTTGCAATTTTAGGCTGATATAAAGTAAGATATATATCAAGTAAATGTTATAATGAAATAAAGAAAGTAGTGTTCTCAATATACTGATTAAAGTCACATGGCACACACTCGGATCGTTATTAAAAATCTAACTAAGAGACGACTTCTAAAACAATTAAAACTACTTTTGCACAGTAGTGGCCGGAACTCATAAATTTTGTTATGAACTTCTAGATCCCAACCACTCTGCCACAAACGAGAAATATATTTAAAAATTATTGATTGAAGCAGCGACCTGTATAGAAGTTGGATACGACTTTTAAAATATCTAATGTCTTTAGCATTTCTTTTTTAACATTTTGATATGAGATTTAAAGGTTAGCCTCAAATCTAATAAAAAAAGTACATGAAGTATCTTTTACAATTTTAATAGGATTATTATATTATGTTAATTCCGATTCTGGTTGTATCTTTCGTTTATTGCAAACATGCATTCTGACGGTTTTGGCAGTGGAGAATTTAAAACCACTCTTCATTGCATATTTCCCTATTCTATTTAAACATAACAAAAGTTGACTATCGATCTTATTCATGTTTTTTTTCCTCGAAAACATATGAGGAAGTCGTCAACATTTAGAGAACCATCACTATTATCTTTTAAAACTTGCGTAATGCTATTAATTTTAATACTGAATAAAGTTACAAACGGTAAGATAAAGTAGAATTTACCCCAACTTTAAATTCTCTGTCAGATAAAAAGTTTGATATAAAGGTACGAAGTCTGCCTTTCAAATCCATACCAAAAATATCCTTTAAAATACCGTATTTCCATGTTGTGGCATACGATTTTTTAAATCGAAAACGATAGACACAACATGTTAGTTAGAAGCTTCTGTGCGATCTTTTTCTAGCTTTAGAATAGGCACAACTGTGGACATTTCCGAAACAGATGGTAAGTCAACCATTTCTTAAATGTTATTAAGAAGATTTAGAAGGCATAGGAGAGAAGATTGTGGCATATGTTTGAGCAATTTATACTGGATATCATCGGGATCACATGCATTTTGTGAGATTTGTTCAAAGGCGTTTTTAACCCTTCCAAAGAAAATTTTTTATTGTAATCTTCTAGATTGAAGATCTAGTCTTTGACTGAAAATTAAGTTTAGAGGTTTTTTAGTTGGTGTTAATTAAAGCGTCGTTCGGAATTTTCCGGTCTTTAATAGTGTCCTCACAGCTGTCATCGAACCATGGTTTAATCTGTTGTTTTGGATTTGTCGAGGTCTTAGGAATTGTTTCATCAGCAATCGAAATAAGTGTTTCCTTGAATTTTAAAATTGGATTAGAAATGCCGTCAAAGGTGTCCGATTAAAGTCGCTAGAATTGTCCAAATAGAGCCAATTGGATTTGTTAAATTTATACCGAGCGGCTTGTTCCGTGTTGGAAGAATGCAAAGATTCCATTATAATTGGAATTGATCACTGCAACAAATATCGTCATGGACTTTCCTTTGGAAATCGGACAGAGAGGATATGCTATTGTAAGATCAATTGCCGAATATGATCCATTCACAGGATGTAAGTATGTATTGGTTCCATCATTACAAATGCACGTCTTCCTGATTCATGAAGCCTTCAATAATCCTAACTTTGTTGTTTATTGTGTTACTGCCTCATAGAGGCTTGTGTCCGTTGATGTTCTAAGTAATATATATGTGGTTGGTAACTGATGTAAACTTAATGAAGAATTCGGAGGGTTATACACAGGGTATGAAGTAATTGTCTTATCTAAAGATATCCATACAGCAACCGCCAAGAGATCAGTGTCGAGATCTACAGGGCTATGTAAAAATGTAAAACTTGATCTTTTACGAAAATAGTAGAGCCGATAGCTTAAGATTTTCGAGATGTAATGATTTTGTCAGAAGTTTCAACTGGTAGTCTTGTAAAGTTTTTTGTCCTAGGGGTCAGGTGATCATGGTTTGCATTTCAGGTGTAGCATAAACGCGTTTTGTCACACTGGGATATTACATTGTAGAATACCATGGATTGTATACTGAACTGACAGATGACGAGCCTCAGGTTAGGTCATGTTTTTTCCGTTAATAATATTTGTATTTCCTTTTCGTTTTTAAAATGATGAGTCTTTTGATGAGGACAAGTGGGCTTCAAAATAACTGGTGCACTTTGGATTGTGCAGGAAAAGCCCTCATGCCTTACCTTTGGAGATTTAATGCACACCTAGGAGACTCTACATTGTCCTTTGCCATTGCCAAACTTCTGACATTAAAAGCATCGCATATAAATGGTACAAATATTCACCGATTTTAACATTGTATAATCCAATTGTGATTGACTGTGGGACAGATGGTGTATTAAAGTTTAGTAGAAAGGTATTAAGTTTTACCTGAATACCTCGTCTCTTGCAAAAACTTTTGACCTTTGTTACACCCGGAGGTTTGAGTTCTTCACAAATTTTGTCGTTAATGGTTTTTTTTGGTGACGAATGTGGACTAGTTTGAGAGGTTTGTTAAAATTCTTGCTAGTCAAGACGATAAATCGTGAAAGTTATGGTCAGCAACTATTTCATCAATTGAAATGTCTTTTTTTGGAACCAGTCTGCGTAAATGCTTTAAAAGCCATGATGAAAAGCTTGCATCTCGCCACCCCAGTCCCCCACAATCAACAGGATGCCAACAGGGCGTTGCGGATAATCAGCAGAAAGCGCCAGATGCTCCAAGATTGGTTTACTCAAACAGACGAATTTCTTGGCGAACGCAAAACTCGTGCCCAGGGTTACCTAGCAAAACAACCGTTTGAAACTCTGTCTACTTGATTGACCCACAAGCCTCGGCCTTCTTAACATGCAGTAGCTGAATAAATAAAGAGCAGATTTAAGAAAATGACTGGCCAAGTGGTTTGGCCATACAGTCGACGTTTAGGGGTAAATTTGACAATAATGATCCAAATTCACTGTAAAATGTAAGGGGGGAAGCGGAAAATAAATGAAAAACAGGAACCTGACTGGGGAACAGGGAAACTAAATGGTATTCAGACAAATCTAACCAGTCTATGCCTGATCTTGTTCATGTTTTGGTCAATCTATAATACATGTACACAATAGAACAAATCCAGAATATAGAATGTTTGATGAACAAAGCAGATATTTCACAGAAATGACTTGGGTATCCAAGAAATCTTAATAATGAATCAGTACGTAATTCACAAGTTTCTTCAAGTGGGACAGAAAATTTAATACTGGTTTTGCTAATCCCAAAAGACAATCAGATCAAAATGTGAATCAGAAAAGAACAATGGATAGTAATCGAAAGGAGAAAACTTTTAGAACACTCTTATTCTGGGGAAAATTTTCGATCTTTCTCTTTAGTTTTAAACTAGAAAGGGTCAACTCTGCTAACCTGTAGCTGACTCACAAGTCCATTATTAAATACAGGGAACATAGATGAACCAGACATCAGCAACAATTCGGTGAAGTTATTATTTGTACTGATTACTGATTCTAATGTTGAATCTGGTTGAATATAGAAAAAACATTGAAATATTATCAGATTTTAAAAACAAGTATAAAACTGGTTCTTAATATGCCATGTCCCGATGTATTAACACCAGAGATTGCGATTGTCCCAAATGTGATCGCACGGAATATTTAAAATGTGGTCCTGGTTCAAGGTGTACCAAAAAATTCTAGTCACATAAAAAGTCCCCCTCTTTTAATATATCAATACAAAATTAGCCTTATTGTTGTTAAGGCTTGAGCTCATACAGATAAGGAAAATACCTGGACTGTATGTAAATCAAGTTATTCTATATCAAAATTAAAGAAATTAGCCTTATTGTTGTTAAGGCTTGATCTCATACAGATAAGGAAAATACCTGGACTGTATGTAAATCAAGTTATTCAATATCAAAATTAAAGAAATTTCAAAAGGAAGACAAAGACATTGGTCCAGTGCGAAAATATAATAGACGGGGAACGTTCTTCTAGAAAAGATATAAAATCCTTTAGTCCTGCAACTAGCTATTATTGTCATTAGAAGAAAGTAAAAGAAGACTTACTGTTTAAGAAATTTCACTTTCAGGTTTTAAACCGTTCATAGATTAAAAAAATGAAATGTGTATCAATTGCATAATTGTATGCCTTCTGGCAATTTGAGCATAAAGACAAAGGAAAAAATACCTAAAAATTTATATTAATTTAAAAAAAAAAATCTTTGTGAAGCCAACAATCTACCATATAAGCATTACAAGGCTTCTTTTGGTAGTATACTAACTGGGGAACTTGGGTCAAATTGTCCAGGCAATCGTTATATGTTAAAACGATTACAGACCATTTTACCAAATGAGGTTTTCTGTACCAGATCAAACTGCTACAACTGCATGTATGATCCTGAATGAAGTTATATTAGATATGGCTGTCCCCTGTCAGTACGTCCAGACCAAGGTTGTAATTACGAAAGTGATATAATAAAAGGACTGTGTTCATACTTAAAATTAGAAAAACAAGAGCCAGTGCTAGAAAATCAAATGAAATGGCCAAACAAAGATTAAATCTTACTTTTTTTCCATAATAGTTTTATTTACGGGGCGAACAGACAGACTGGGATTTAAATGTTGGTTGTTTAGCCGGAGCATACCGGTCTACTCCAAACGAGTCCACAAGGTTTTGCTCCAAATTTATAAATGATGGGAAGAGACGAGATTACCATTCGGGATTATTTAAAAAAAATATTGTTCTGATATAGAGAAGTTATCTATAAAACCAGGAGAGTTTGTACATGAATTGACTAAAGCTCATTGTATTGCAAGAAAGCACTTGTCAGTAAATGGCAAGAGAAGGAAATATGATAAAAAAGTCAATCGTGTTACTTATTAAGTTTTTGATAGTCTGGTACATGAATGAATCCAGGAAAGGAGTCTGTCCAAAATTCCAACCATTTTATTTGGGATCTAATCTCATAACCAAAAGGTTAAACGATATAAATTTCCAACTCCAACGGATGGAGAAGGAACCAGAAAAGTAGTAAACCATAATAAGTTGAAACCTTACAAGGGTGACATTATGGCTAAATATTTGAAAAGCAGTAGAAACTGGCATGATTTATCTGTTCTCTTAATGTTCAGTTTTTGACTTCCAGAATTTAGCAGACAACTTAAAAAGATAAGAATAAATTAGTATATGATGAATTATCTTCCTTTACACCTTTTAACATAGATTTATGTGCGATTTTTACAAATTATCTAGAGCCATGTTTAGTTTTTTTAAACTTAAATGTCCCCCTATCTAGATGCACTGAAAAAAAATATATACATGTTTTAATTTGATGCCATTTTGCTTCTACTTGATTAATTTTAGATGATTCTCTTCTAGTAGCATGCCGTGAATAGCCACTATTCGTCTGCTATGCAAAGAGCATGCCTATGTTGGTCAACGAAATAGGGTGGAGACCCACATATTAACCACTCGTGTGGCTTTGGTGAAGTTATTGTACATTGTGCCTTTACAGAAGTACCACCAGGATCCAAATAGAAAAACATGTCCACTTTTACAAGCTGCATATTACTCTTCGGGGTTCATTAAGAGAATTTTCTTGTGGAGTCATGGGTATAGACTTAGGCTTCTTCCCGAGCTTCCCGGGGAGAACCCCACAGAGTTGCGAGTGGTCCCAATTGTCCAGTCGTATACCTCAGAAAGCAGCTGTACAATTTGCAATCCATTAGTAAATATTTCAGTTGGCATTTCCAAATGCACAACTTCCTCCTGTTTAGGCTACTGCTCTAGTTAGGAGACCGGTGGGCACCGCGAACTTTCTCTGTCAGTTAGCTTTCGTATTGCCACAGTCTGCCACCGCTAGTGCGAAGCTGAACAGTTTTAGACAAAGTAGATGACTTCGAGACGAAGCTTTACTGCTTAACTCTCGTCCCACATTACAACCAAAGCATAAGCGTTTTCCTAGGCATGTCATGAAATTACTAGAATTGTTGTTTTTGAACTTTCCTATATTTCTGACATTTTTTTTTATCCTATCCTTATCATTACTTCTGTTATCACTAAATCTAGTAACACCTGTTTCTACGCCGTCTGTTTCCGGTTTTTCTTTTCTGTCCAAGTCTGGAATTACTATTTATTTAATCATGACACCAAAATTTTCTCTCCCATCACCTGCCATTGTACTCCTCTGTCTTTGCCAAATATCAATTAGAACCTCTGTCTGCTGGTACTGAGAATATTCTGAAACAGGTAACTGCTCGGTTCCAATTACGATCATTCTTGAATTGCTATCCTACCAGATGCCTCAAAAACGTAACTACCACTGTAATAGAAACAACTTTACTACTCGAGGATATACGTGACGAACAAAAGAAGACCCACGACATGATCGTAAAAAACTTTATTTGCTATATTCAAACGTAAAAATTTATAACAGAAAGGAACGTCTATCTAGAAGTTGAAATCCAAAGTAATGCAAGTGGACGGGCCAATATTTTCGCATAGACATTTTTAATATACTACTTATTTAATTAAGTCGCCCAAAACGAAGTTTTTGCACCGTTTCTTCTTCTTCTTATTATTATTATAATGGCTCCCAAACGAAAGTTTGGGAGACATATTGTTTTTGCTCCGTTTCTTATTATTATTTTTTTTTCTTCCACTTTCCGCCAGTCTTTTGTCCGGCTGTTTTCTCGTAGACCGTAAATTGGATCCAAATGAAACTTCACTAAAAAATAGGTCATGATGTCAAGTTGTGCCTTTCAGGTTTAAAATTTTTAAATTGGCCGCCATCTTGAAATGGCGGCCATTTTAAAAATGAAAAAAATCCTTAAAAATCCAAAAGTTAACGGATTTCGACGAAAATTGGAATATAAGTAGGGTATGTTATACCGCATCATTTGACGCACATGTTGATCTTTTTTGGCGGCCATTTTGAATCCAAGATGCCCGACAAAAATTTAAAATGCTCCGATTAGCACGAAACTTGGTTTCCTGGTAGATAAAGTTGCTGTGAATGGATGTCTGAACTCGAGTGTCCATGGGGGTCGTTTGGGAGCCAGTCATGATTTATAAGATTATAATCATGTTTAATTATTATTATTATTATTATTTCGGTTTCCACTTCTGACACATTTCTAAGAGACGCCTTAATAGAATCAAATGAAACTTGGCACAGTTGTAGACGGGCATATGGAGGGGTGCAGTCAATAGTCAGAATTTTGATAATGGCCGCCACTTGACGACACCCACCCAAAAATGGCAAAATTTTCCCGTGGTCCGAATTCAACGAAAATTGGTATGGAGGTAGATGTTAGTATTTCGAGTGAAACGCTACCTTTAAATTTTTTCTCGAAATTCCGGTTTCAAAATGGCCGCCAAAAACGTGTATAATTTTCAACGTTATGCGATCTCGATGACATTTAACATACTCCGATTGCAACAAAATTTGGTGTGGATGTAGATTAAGGTGTCACGAGTGGAAATCCTCATTCGGAATTTTTTTTCGACCGTATGTTTCAAAATGGCCGCCAAAAATGCGTCAAATTTTAAACATTGTCCGATTTTAATGAAATTTGAGTTGTAGGTACATTTTAATGTCCTGAGTGGAATGCAATACTATCTATGGGGATTTTGGGCGACTTCTGTGTTGGCATCCCAACACATTATTTTTAATTTAATATTAAATTTTTGTAATTTTTTATACATGTTGGTAAAATAACGTGGTTTTCGGTATTCTAACTCTTTCGGTACTGCTTATCATGCACTGGATATTATATCCATAGATTTGATTATATAAAAAGCATGCCTAACATTTAACAAGATCTGTTATCTTTATACCTTTATAAGTGACTTTTATGTTCAGACTTATAAATGAAACTTAACAATTATTACCTATTGTTATTGGCAAGGCTGAATTTAAACCTTTTGAGGTGTATGTAAGAGATAAACATTATTTTATGCAACTTTGCATAAAGTGCAACTTAAGTGGGCCGTTTTGAAGTATTGGTGTAGGAGCATTCAGTTCTTAAAATTTTGGTACTTTTATTATTCAGTACCCCTGTTATGTCTACATAAGACGTCGGTTGTTCTGATTCATATTACATAAGCTAAAAAATATTAAGGCTTCAAATACTTAGTATGTTTTCATCAGTATACATAAAATTAAGTGAAGTAAATGCTACTGCTGCTGTTAATTTATTGCATTATCGTTGTTTATTTATTACAAGCATTCGCATTTCCCTCCATTTACATGATTGTTTACTTAAATACGCGAAACTGTCAACATGTTTTCGGGTTTACGACGTTTAATCATAACATAACATGTTTTGTAAAGTCGTCAAAGTTGTTAATAAATGCTTACCTAACTAACTATTCATATTAGTACATTATAAATATGTTTTTTTGTCTTTTTGGAACGTTTGACTTTTGATTTACTTTCATTTTGCTTATAAACGACCTTGAACAGCAACCGGAGTTGGTAGCTGCGGAGGCAGGCAAGCAGATGTCAACTCAGAAGAGTTTCTTAGGTTAAAATGAAGCTGGGAAATGATAGGTTTACATGGCCCCAATCGTTGATACTATTCTTTTGTGTAGTGACCTAATTGATGAAAACGATAAAACAATAAACTAAATTAAAAACGAGAACTTAAGGTAATCAATAGACTAATTATAAAACCAGGAGATGTACAGAGTATGGCCAATGCAGTTAGAAGAGACTGTCGCTATACTTACCAATTCTAAGATAGTCATTACTGGAAAACTCTGTAGCCATGAGACTCTGTTGGGAAAGTTTGCCGTCCTTGAATCAACGGTGGAAGATGAAAGGAATCTAATGGTAGCCCATGAAAGGAATCTAATGGTAGTCCATGAAAGGAATCTAATGTTAGCCCATGTACTGGCGAATTCAACTAATCAGAAGGTAACGATTAGATCAAAAATCTGAATGACCGTTGCACCAGACTTATCTGACAGGTGAACTGAATTCTGAACATCACAACCGTAAGCAATACAGAAACGTCCAACACCTGGCAAAGTTATAGACCACAGATCAAAAGGTGCCAAACATGTACACATGATAATGGGATTAGTGAAAATGATGCTGAACATGCAATAGAAATTTTAATTGATGAAAAGGGAAAGAAAAAGTTCTGGTTTCCAGAAAACTGTTAACCATGAATTTACACCTAAGGATAAGGCCGATATCCGAAGCATACCAAAGTATCTTGCTGATTTATTTGAGAAAAGCACAAAGAACTTGAATACAGAATCACACAAACATTAACTGATCAAACTACTGATTAGAAATCAGGATGCATAGATATAGCTAGAGAAGCACCATTTAAACAACTATTAGAACAAACACCAATTCAATTTAAGAAACAGGAAACAGAAAAAAGAACTGTTCAAATTCCGAAACAAAAAGAGCACTTGATCCTTAGGAAAACTTAAAAACTATGTTAATGTTGTTTCTAAGTAGTATATGCGGGAGATACTGAGAACTTTTTCTTTTTTGATGTCACACTGATATTTTTGCAACCGACTATACTGCGTTGCTAAGAACAATTTTGAAGCAAGCAACAAAGTACCAATTAAAAAAAAATTTTGCATAACTTTTGTGTATAAATATATATTAGAGCAATGAAAAGAAACATTTATATATATATGGCACTTGTTTAATCAAATGTATGTTTTTATTTCTACATTTCGAGACGAAATTTTACAAAACGAAGTTCAGTGTTGGAAACCTTGCTGTTGTCAAGTTATGTTTGGCTAATATAAATAGAGTTCTCGGAACTAACGTCAGTTTCAAATTTGGAATGCAACTTTGCACAGCTTTTATTTGCTCAGGTAAAATCTGTTGTGCAAGAATAGTATTCTTTAGTTAGCCAAAAGATAGTTAATAGTACGCTTCCTTCAGTTTCTATTATTTGTACTTTCGTACTTCCAGCAATATATTTTCCGTGAATTCTTGTCATTTTATTGATGTCACAGCACCGTTTCCACGCTTGTCGTAAGGATATGAATAGCAACATGTGTTAGTTTTATTGTATATTGCATCTATATTGTCACTTACCTTTCAAAATAGCAGTAATCCTTACATTTGGTTATAAAACTCTTCGGATTACTTTATAACTACAATATTTACATTGACCTTCGATGACAGGAAATGCCTATTATTGTGTGTCGTATTTAAAAATATTGTGCGAAACGAAACTATAAACCCCCCCCCCCAAAAAAAAAAGTCTGAAATAGCCGGTTTGCAATGGACATGCCTTTAACATGCTAAAATTGTTCATTTGTTTTATTGTTAACTTGTTTAAAAAGATAATGTCTAGAAATAAATTTGTCTTATTTTGCATATTAAGAAAAATTAAATTGTATTAAATATAATGAAATGATAGCAGGTAATATGGACCCTTCAACATGGACTCTCACTTACCTGACCTCAGTGAATGGACTTAGCCAGGTTGGGTGTCACGAGTACACGTTTCTTTGGTGCAATGTTATCGAGCACTTATACAGTAATTAATTGTACAGTATTTATTAATTTAAAAAAATACACTGCTATCCAAATACGCTTGTGATCACTCCAGTACTCCACAGTGATCGTCCATATTGGTCGAATAAATATAATCAGTTTGAGAATGATAATCTGTTTTTTTCTTCATTTAGAATTTGAACAAGATGTAGTTTTTGAACATTTTCTGTTTAAATGTTGTAGAGTTAGAGTTTCTAAGGTCAATGTTTAAGTCTACGTGTACTAGTAGGTTACTGTTTTGGTGACAATATCCTGGAGATGATGTAAAAGAATATGAGCAGCTGTTTTGGGATGTTTGTTAACTGAGATAATTTAAAGTGTCTTTCCTGTTTATTCAGTACATTAAGAGATAATATTTCGAAATCATTTTTGCATTCTGCAACTGATTATTTTGATGTGTGGTTTGACATATAAGCGAGTGGGGTCTTGTATGAGAACTATTAGGTAATCACAAGTTGGCTGAAGATTTAGATTTTTTTTGCTCTTAGTCGTTCCATTTCTGTTTTAACATCGGAATCTACTTTAATTTTAGTTTCATCAAAATATGATATAAATAATCCTGACAAGGAAGTCACACGGCTCAATGCTACATATACCAAACGAGATATGGTATCCCACCTTCGAAAGAAACAACAGCTTGTTGTAATGAGGTTCCTCGCGATTTGTGTATAGTAATAGCAGATTCAGCTCTGAGCGGAAATTGTTTGCGAATGATTAATACATTTTTTTTCGTCCTACTTGAAACTGTCTGTCAATTTGTTGAATAGGAACCAATGTTCTCTTGATTTCTTGACTATATGCATATTTAAATGCATTTCTTTGCTTATTTCCAATGTCCTCATTTTTAAATTCTATCCAAAGAATGGATGGTTTACTATCGATCATTTAGCAATACATGTTGCTCGATTAGTTAGGCCATCATTTATGTCTATATTATGTGTTACCATACAGTGTCCAGAAATTTTTATGTGAAGAGTTAATTCCAAATTCTGTGTTTTCTGAGGTGAAAGTTCCAAATTCTCTTGCAATTTGTAATTCATTTGAATTTAGTCTCCACTACACCATCAATAGGGTAGACAATTGCAAAAAATACAACCTGGTTCTTTTATAGAATTTAAGCATTTTAAGTTATATCTGTCAACTTGGTTATTTGTTCCAAACAAGTGAAGACTACTGTCTGGTTGATCTGAGTTTCTAGGTCGAGATATTACTCTTTCAGCTAATTTACTAACATCGTCTGGACTATGATTCCCTTCCCTTATTCTGTTTAAAATATGTGCAAAAACTGCATCTTCTTTTTGTCGCATTACAGTTTTCAGTTCATATAGTGGAATAAGATCTTCCCATATATTTAGAGCCAATGGATCGTATCCTTGATAAGTTTTTTTGCTGAAAATCCACTTATCCATTACTCGTCGCAGTTAAAAAAGATCGCATAGTGGAAGAAGACTTGTCCCTCCAAAATGTTTATTTGTACCAAATAGTTCATTCAGTCTGTTGTTTAGAAAATTGAAGAAATTGGAGCCCTTCATTGATATCTCATCTATTATTAGTGTATTTAATATGTTGTGGTTGAGATTTGGAAAAAAATAGGTTTTGATTTGCAGGTCCTTTGAACAAAGAATGGACTTTAACATTTAATGCTGCTTTCACAGTTGTTGATACAATTACAATTTTGATGTCATCGGGATTTTGTCCTGGTTGTAAATAAAAAAACTGATACTGCTTTCAAAACAAGAGTTTTACCAACACCTGCTCCACCCGATCGGAAGATATATTGGGCTAAAAGTGCCACGCATTTGTACCCGATCACATTGGTTACACATGCGTGTTTTCCCTACATGCGTGTCTAACATGCGTGTGAGTATTAACACATGTGACACAGATATATTTACATGCTTCAAATTAATGCACTACCCATATTTAATAGATGCTAATGTTTATTGGTAAAATCTATAGAACTTTAAAGTTTGCAATTAATGTAGCTACCATCACATTACTGTTAGCCCCGTTAATCAATTGGATGGACATACATGGTTAGAAATGTGACCTCTCTTACAATATTAATTAGACAGGGTTGATAGTTGATTTTGTAAGACATACAGATACAAAGATAATAGTTGAAAATGCACAACATTCTAATAAAGGAAAACAACAATATTTGTTTAAAATATTTTATTCAAATATGTATTTCTTCATGATTGTCTTAATTCTTTATTACATATCCGAAAGTGAAGAAATATAATATTATTGAATTTTATGAAAATGAAGGAAACATAACTAGATGGCATAGACTTATAATGTAATATGTCTCTGCAGTAGGTGTGTTTGTGAATGAAGTTTAAGATGTCAAGAAACATTTCCGCCTTTGAAAGAAATGGATACATTTGTACCACGAGCTATTAAAAATATCCGCTACCACAATGCTCCTCAAGAAGGTCCATGCAAACAATGCCTCGTTCCGAGATTGTTTACCCAAATGGTTGTCCTCGTCGAATGATGTTCCAGTAAAGATGAGATGATCGGAACGTATACTGTTTCTTCGCAATAAGGAATTTTTAAAAGCCTCGGAGGGTAAAAACGGTTAGTTAAATATTGCAAATATGATCTGTGCGGTTTGTTTGTGAACTTCGTATCTAGATTTTTTATGCAGAAAATGAACAAACATCACAAACGAAACAAGAATTGTTCTACAAAGGTCGTTTCATGCTTCAATTCGACAGATGTGCGAGTTCTGCTTGGTATTCGATGATCAAGTTAAGTATTCTATATATAGATCTTTGTTTACGTTTTTAGAGAACGAAATTTTACAGCGTCTGATAAATGTCTTTAACGTTATTTTTTCTACACACATTCAAAATACTTAAGTATAGATACCAAAATAATAATAATATATAGTATACAGAAAATTGCTACTTGTGCCTGTCGGTTCTTTTGGTTCGTTTTTTATACGTGTACCTGCTCGTCTGCTGTGACAGTGCTGTCAGAATATTTTCTTTGAGATTGATGATGTTAATTAAAATAAAATTAAAAATTTCTAAAGTTATATTGCTAGGACCAGACCACAGTGCAATAAAAAAATATTTGCTGATTTTCTTTTATTTTTAGTTTCATCCAGTCAAAACTTTTGCTTTCCTTGGTTGTCAATGTAACATATTTAATTTTCATTTTCAGCAAAATATTTGTTTAATTGTTTTTTTCAAAAGCTTTTATGGTGCTGTGGGCAGGTTAGATCATTATTATTCAGTAGGCTTGCTTGCGTGTTGATAAATTTCGCATAGATTAATGTGGTGTAATAAAATTTTTAGCTATGGTATTGGTTTTGCTTTTTTAATATAACCACCACTGTATAGTATTTTTTTCAGCTTATTGAAAAATACCATCTGAAATTTATCAGAGAGAAAAAATTCAAGTTTAGAATTGAATTGTTTCAGTCTGCATTTTAATATCAATTTTAACATTTAAAGGTTTATTACACTTGCAAAACTAGTTTTTGAAATATTATTTTTTAATTGATTATTTCTATTATTATTTCAATAGATTATTCCTAATTTACCCCTAGTTAAAAACAGAAACAATATCTTTGCCAAGGAAAATTCACTTATTAAAACTGGTATGTTCTGATATGTAGCTGTTAAGCACTATTTTACATTCCATTTCATACCAAATTTACCAGTTTGTACCATTTGTTCCATGCTCTTTCCACATTGACCCTTTCATACCATCTATGAATTAAGTGAGTGGATATAAACTGAAAGTGAAACTCATTGTTTAAAATTCTTGATGTAAATTGCAATACAAATGATAAATCTACGCTGCCACAAGCGGGGGGGGGGGAGGTTAATTTTAATTATATTAAATTTGAATAGATTTTTATATTTTAAAGTTGAGAAGTCCATGTATATATTATAAAATTTTAGATTGATTCACAGATAAAACATAAATAAAATTTTACTGGATTTAATAAATTAGTATTTAACATCCAAATATTTTTGGTGCATTTTTTAATTTCACTTGTTTCTAGTTAAAATTCAGGACCAACTTTATCCAATTAATATCTTTTGAATTTGTTTTAAGAACACCACCTGCATTATCTAAAATCCAAATTCTATGAATATCCATGGATAATTGAGGATGAGGCAGATATGAAGATAAGCTTAAAAGTATGTGAATATTTTTCAAGCCAATTATATAGTTCCTTCATTTTCAACATATGTGTATGCATGTCAAGAATTAAGGGTTTTATTTAAATAAAATCAGAGTCGAAAATACAAGAATGACATGTTGGAACAGGACTATTCACTAAAAGCTCACACTTAAAGACATCCAATTACTAGTAATTGTTAGTGTTAAATAGATGTCACGGTATTATATGGTATGGAATTGAATGTGAGATATATATTTTTAAGTATTGCTCCAGGGACCGAGTGGTTACTCATGTGCTAGTTAACACCGAGGTTGCGGGTGCAAGTCTCCTTGCAGGCAGTGTATACCATTCACCGATCATAATTGACAAGAATTGCCAGTTTTCTTGTGGAAGGTGGTGGGTTTTCTCCTGGTACTCCCAAATTCCTCCCTAAATAAAATCTGGATGACATGATATAACTGAAAAATTGCTGGAATTGGCAGTAAACATCGTAGAAAACAACCAAACAAGCAATTACAATAAAAACTGTATGACACCAGTATGTTCTTAAAGGATGTATGCTTAAGCAACATGGTGTAATTTATTAAAATTGGTTCTGTTACCATGGAGTTGCATACAATACCGATTTAAATTACACATGGACACAGGTTACTCTATTAAGTGTCATTCTTGTTATTGAACAGTTTTGTAACACTTACTTGGGTAGCTTCAATAATGTAGCTCCTTTTTTATGGACGGGTCTATAAAACTATGATGACAAACAGATCCAGAGTGGGTTATGTGAGTTTAATCTGTATAAAAAATTTCCTGATATTTTAATTTAATTTTTAAAATTAAATTTGCACAAAAAACAATTCACAATGGGACAATAAAGGACTAAAAATTGTATCAACCTATGAAAGCGTCATGTGACCCAAGTTAGGTTATACCGTATAATGTGGTTTATTCCATCCATATGTCATGTATTATAATTAATTTCTAACACTGTCATAACAAACTTTTAATTATTTTATTTTCAGAGAACTAACAATATCAGGAAGTTCAAATGAATCAATAATGGAGATGTGCTTATAAATGATACCAGTTTTGCATCTCACAATTTGACACATTGGAGAAAAGGGGAATTATGTAATTATGGCATGTGAACAAACACTTTTACCTCAGTCATTACATTTGCTGTCAAATGATAGTATACAACTATAACTCTAATACATATCTTTTAGTTCATGCTCTTAATATGATGAGCTCAAGAAAACCTTGCATTGTTTTAATAGCATCTATTTTTTCAGTTTTGTTAGTTTGGTAGTTCATGCAGATTTTGTTTTCTGGACAGGTCACTGCTGTTGACTAAAACGCAACTCAAACTGGGGTTTCATATTGCGTTTTTTAAAAATGATTGGTTTTTTTTACGTCCAGCAAGCAATATTTCAGCTATATTTTGAATTAACTAATAATAGTAGAGTTTGAAAGAATTTATAAGGATTGTTGAGCAAAGATGTTGTAAAAGTTAATTTTGTTATTCTTAGTTTCTTCAAAATAAACAGTATCTTTTTCACCATTCTGAATAGTACACACATTATCAAAGTATGTATATGAATTTTTTTTATGTATCTTGAATAAGATAACAAATTTGTTTTTGTGCTAATAACAACAGATATAAACATCCAAGGTATGGATCTAAACACATTGTCTAAATATACCTTTGGAAACTTACGGAAAGTACAGATGGCCTGAGAAAAAAATGGGGAGGTCACTTTAGCTTTAGCAAGTACATCTACAGGGTTAGAGTACACGGTTGGTAATCGCGCTAATGCACACGATTAAACTGTTTTATCACTATTTTACATTTTCTATTCTGCACATTACTTGGTGCATGCACGTGACTACAAGCAGTGAAGTAAATAACTTGATTTTTAGTTTTAAAAATATGACAGGAATGGTTGTACAAGTAATGAGGTTAAAATGAAACACAGTTTTACGTATTAAGTCTAATATGAAAATAGGCGCAGCCAAAATGCAAGCATCGCATATTTTATGGTTCATGACGTTACTTCAGAGCACCCTAACAGTGCATCTGCATTTCATTACTACTTTCTTTAATGTTTTGGTAACTTCACAAAAATGCAAAACATACAGCGTTTTTTTAGATTGCAAAAATTAGTCTTACTTAATCGGAAATCGCTGTCTCACAATTTTCTATTCTTCACATTACTTGCACGTGATTACCAGCAGTGTAGTAAATAACTTTATTTTTAGTTTTAAACTATGACAGGAATCGTTGTACAAGTAATGAGGTTACGTATTAAGTCTAATATGAAAAAAGGCGCAGCCTAAATTTGAGCATCGCATATTTTATGGTTCATGATGTTACTTCAGAACACCCTAACAATGCCTCTGCATTTCATTACTTCTTTCTTAAATGTTTTGGACGTCACAAAAATGCAAAACATACAACGTTTCTCAGATTGCAAAAATTAGTCCGACATTTTTATTATTTAAAATCAACCACTTCAATTTTATCAATGTCAAAATTATTTGTGTCTACTCTTAAATTAATTTAAGTGCTTGTCTACACTATTTTCTGCTGAAAGCTCAGCTATCTGAAATGGGTATGTTCATATGGCGTGTTTGGATCATGTGACTTTTTTATTTCACACAAGCATGCATGTAACGGTATAGCCTTATATTTTTATAAGTCATGTCAACACACTTGAGCCCCGTGCGTGATTAGGGTGGCTAAAAGAATAGACCGCAGTCGCGCTAGCTTGTCGTAAAAGGCGACTAAATAGCGCCCAGTACCCTGACCGGCGCGTCAGGTCGGTTTGCCTAAAGACCGACTGGGATGTGTGCCCCAGGTTGTTGAATGTGGTACCCCTGGCAAGCTGGGGTTGTCAGGCCATAATACGGAAAACCTGACCGCAAACCATATTAGTGCACCGTGTTGGGAAAAATGCCACGTTCCTCGCACGTTAAAGAACGCTGCTGTAGTATTCCTATGAGTACGGATTTCGATCCCGCTACAGGAGGCTAAATTGCCCGACCCTATCCATCCTCCCATTTGCCAGTGGCAATCTAAAATCTGTTACCCCTATTTTTCCTTGTGTCCCATCCCATTTTCATTCATCATCATTTCATGTTCATTTTATCATCCATTTCATGTTCATCGCCTGAATATAGCTGAAATATTGCTGCTCGGGCGTTAAACACCATTAATCAATCAATCAATCAACACACTTAATTTTATTGTTTTATTCTTTAATCATTATAATTGCTGTACAACAAGGGTATACATATGTTGTCTGTATTCTTTTAGTGACTGTATCAGCCAGATAAGTAGTTGCTAAATGCTTATTTCAGTATAAAATGTATTTTATTTACAAATCCTCAGATTCCGGAATGGAGTAAAATATTACAGAAATCCTAAAATGATTCTTTTCATGTGACATATTTTCTACTTTTGAAATGGAATTGAGCACATTTTGGACAGATTTGTAGTTGTCTTTGTGATTTTTAAGTTCTGTCTTACTTAGTTCTGTTGGCATTGGTTCTAAAATACATGTTGATTGCATAGGTGTAATTGGAAATCCAAACCAAATCTTTGGTTTTTCACTTCATATGAGTTTGTATGATAATGATTCTGTAGCTTTAAAAGTTCTTTAAACTTATTTGATGAGGAAACAGAACAAGAAATATATTTGTTAATTAAATTTGATGTTTTCATTTCGGGAGCTGTCAAAGATAGGAGAATCTTTAACCCAGAAAGTGTGTGCGGATAAGATGAGCCACGCTGTTGAAATTCAACACAAATGAAATAGTCTTGTACTTGACCAATTGGGCATTCCAGAGATAACAAAATATCATGAAACAAAATCTGCACGATAATGAAAAAATCTTCCACAAAAAACTGGAATCCTTCTGAATTAACTTTTTTTATCCATGTCATATTTTCTATGGTGTCCGTTGTACAATCTTTTATTTTTTGTTTTACAGAAAAATGTAGGAGTAAATCATTCCATTTAGTTCCAGCAGATGAACATGTAACAAAAAATGTCGGCAATTCAAGTTGGTTTATGATGGCAAAGCGTTCACGTTGCTTGCTTTTAAAGAGGTGAAGATCTACGAGTTTTAAGTATGTTTAATCATCCATCCTGTCTAACTATACTGTTTACACCATTGTTTAGCTGTTAAGTTGTTTCCTTTAGTTTATCTTAATGCTGTCATAGTAATATCTCTAAACTTCTAGGGTTTGATGCTTTTTTCAATTGAAAAAAATTATTTTAGCTGTATTATTTGCAAAACGTTTATCTGAACTACGAATTTCAGCTTCACAAATAGTGTTGTATTTTACATGAATTGTATTAATTGGCCTCTGTTCTCCTGCAAATTAAACTGGAAAGGCTTTTTCTTTGCATAGTCCATATATAAACTAAGAGGATTTTTTTTTCTCCTGGTGCAATTGATTGATTGATTGGATGTCGGCTTTACGTCCAGCGAGCAGTATTTCAGCTATATTCAGGACGGGAACAAGTTAACAAACAATAAATCACACGGAAATCAACGGAAAATGGGGGTGGGATGGGTAACAGGGAATACAATTTTAACTGCCACTGGAAAAGTATGGAGTTTTGTGTAGTTGCGGACAATTTAGCCTTTTGTAGCGGCTACAACGAGCCTACTCTTTTTCGAAATCTACAAAAGGTGTCTTTATCGTGCAAGGGGCGTGGCACTCTCCAAACACGTTACCCACTACGGTCTGCGGTCAGGCTTTCCGTATTATCACCTGACAACGCCCCCCCTCCAAAAAAAACGAGAGGGTCTCCCCTATCCGCCACCCGGGACGCGCTGGGCTGCTCTGTGGGTCGAGCACTGGGAACCCTCACAGTATGGCCCCAGTGCAATAAATATTTTGGAGAAGTGTATTTCTATTCCTGCTGAATACACTTCTTCATGTTTAAACTCTGTCCAGTTATCATCGTCCCGAATAATATCTGTATTATCTTTTTTCCCCCAGCTGGTACTTTGTAATCCACTTCATTATTTATCCATTTATGATCAAGAGTTATTCCTTCCTCTTTCTAAAGTCGGTTTTCAACAAAATGTTTTGTAAAATCATAGATAACTTTTGGGCGTACAGTTTCATATATGCTTATGTTGCCTAATTTGCATGAAAGGTATTCTCAATGCAGAACATCTCTTCTCTGTGCTGGTTGGTTGTCATTCTGTTATAATAGAATGTAGTGTTGAGAATGTAAAACCATTTGGTATTGCCATAGGTTGCATATTTCCTTAAATTAAATGTTTGTAGCACGTCTTACAAATCCATTCACTATTATAACAACTAAGGCGACCAGTAAGACATTTTTCTAACAATGAAAAAGAATTTTTTTCCAAGTTTTTACGTACAACTAAGTAGACACTATGTTGGAAGAAAGTTTGGTTTCAGCAAACTGTTACAAGTGCAAATGAATGCATCTCCTCTTTTCAGCAGATGCTTAAATGTTTTGTTGCTAAAATGGAATATTTGTTTATTTTCCGACTTTCACCATGTTTGAAGTTCTTTTTTGTTTCTGTAAATCTTATCCTCTCTTATTGTTTTTTCTACTGTCATTTCTGATAGCATTTTCATTTTTTATAAACTAAATCTTTGCCATTTTTATCCCGACTTTCATTTCTGGTTGTTGTTTTAGCGGTTCTATAGACATCATCTTTGCATCTACTTTCATTTCTGTTTTTTTTCAACTGTTCTTTAAAAACATCATAGCGTTTTTGCCTCGACGCTCATGTTTTTGCATATTCAGCAATTTTAAAAACAATATCTTTGCGGTTTTTTTAATTGAACTTTAAGTTCTGGTTTTATTTTCAACTGTTTTATACACATCATTTCTTTTTCACCTCGATGTTCATTTGTGGTTGCATTTTCAGCTGTTCTATAAACAGCATCTTTGCGTTTTTTTAAAATTCTACTTTAATTTCTTGTTGTATTTTCATCCATTTCAATTATAAATAGCAAATTTTCAACTGTTCTATACACATCATTTCTTTTTTCACCTCATTTGTGGTTGCATTTTATCTGCTCTATAAACATCTTTGCGTCTTTTCATTCTACTTTCATTTCTAGCTGTATTTTCCTCTTCTCTATAAACAACAGCTTTGCGTCTTTTCATTCTAATTTCCTTTCTAGCTTTATTTTCCTCTTTTCTCTAAACAGCATCTTTGCGTTTTTTCTTCGCTTTTCATTTCTAGCTGCATTTTGCCCAATTGTATAAAACTTACTTTGTTTTTTGCTAGTCGTAGATTCATTTCTTTTGAGATTTTCTGTTTGTCTAAAATCTGGATATTGCCTTCTTAATCTTCTTTTAACATTTCTTCTGTCATTCTTCTAATGTTTGCTTCATTTTGTCATCACAATACAAATGTTTGTTTTATCACTTGGCATGTTCTGTGATGGAGTGCCAAATTTATATGTTCTTTCCATCTCATTTCCATGGCTGCATGGTACGGTTACGTTATGGTCACATGTTGAAAACATTACAACATTGTGTTCTATACAATGCTGTAGGTTTTGTCGTATGAGGTATGGATCCAAATGTTGTGTTTCTGTGGGACTATTTAAGAAAATACTGAAAGCATAAGCAATAGAGAATACTCCACATGCTGGATCTGAGCTTTGTCGAGTGACTGATGTATATATTGTTTGTCAAATCTGTACCACACAGTAGGCGTAACTGAGTCCTAATCATGTTTCTGTGCATTGTTTTATCAAGAGAATCAAAAATGGATAATGTAATTGTGACAGGGTTGAAGATACAATTTCATAGTTTTTTAAAGAATCACTTTTTAAGAGAACTTTGAATTTATTTCCTTATGTAAACTTGTTTTCCAGGATCTCCAGTATCTGTCTGATTTAATTTTACTTTTTTTGGCATTATGATATACCTGGAAAGAAAAATTGATGAATACCGATTTGTTAAATAAATGACATAAGTTAATGAAATAATTAGAAGATCTACTGTGAAACTGCATGAGGGAAAAGATTGAAGCAACTATGTATAATAAAAGCAACTGACAGAGTGAAAAAGCATGAAGGTAAAACATAACACATCATTGATATTGTGTAGAATAGCGATGTAAATATAGAAATCCTAAAGATAAGGATAAATAATACGGGGATGGGTGGATGGGGTAAAGGGATATAGACATGATTTTGTGTTGCCTGTCTGAGATCAGGAGTCGATTTCACGAAAAATCGCAAGTGGCTTTCCGTAGTGAAATATGAGTCTATGGCACAAAAGAAGCACTAAATATTTCTGAAAATATTTGTGTCACAATTTGTGTTGTAATAGACTCCGTTGTTTCTGACAAGATCTCTAAACAATGTTTTCACTGCAGTGTACTAAGATAATTAAGTTTTATGTTGTTGGCATATTGGATTTTTTAACTGACACAAAGTGATAGCAATACCTCAAGACTTAAGGCAAGCAATCAACTAAATGTGTATGATGGAGGTTATGGTTTTCTTATGTATAAAAACTAATAAACAAGATAAATGAATGAAACGAAAGTATTAAAAGCAGGGTTAGTTTAGCCACGTAATCACATGCAGAAATGAGAAATAGAAAATGAATGATAATGAAATAGAAATCAGAAAAACGAATGATCAGACTGATATATGATGAAGTTAACATATAAATGTTACGCCGCAGTACATGTGAGCAAGTGTTACCGGCACCACCACGAGGAGGATCTATACAGGAAGAGTATATTCTTCATGCATAGACTATGCCATATGATATTTGGCAAGTATGATTTTACATTGACATGTTTTGAAACTATATTAAAAACGTGACTTATTTATCACACATTATAATAATTGTGTTGTTTGTAAAATCAAAACCCATTCAAACGAAAAATGGGAAAACTAAATAACCAGCCAAGTATCACATGTTTAGCCAAATTGGAGGATAATTTTTTTTAGCTTAAGCATATAACATAATATGAAAACCACATCAATCATAAACATACCATGTTTCATCTTCATTTCATCAATTGTTTTGTCTTATGTCAAAGCATTCCTTTGTGGTGTTTTCAAGCACTAAATCATGAATATCAAAATAAAATTGGTACACACTCTTCATTATGTATGAAATTAATAAATGCTGAAGGAGTTAATTACACAATGTTTTCTAATATGTTTTCTGATAGTTCCCCCAAGTCTGGAAAATTAAGAAAAACATCCCTAAAGACTTCCATAATAGCAGGTGCACAACTTAAATAGATGTGCAGTCTGTACTTGAAGTTTCAGAGATCTGGGTTGAAAACTACGAGTTGATTACACAAAATCGGTACCGTCTTCTTCAAATGTTCTGAAAAATTTCAAAGTTCCCATGGAAAACAAGGCAAAATAAACCTCGAAAGTTCCATTATAGCAGGGGCACAACTTCAATACAGGTGCAATCTGTTTATGAAGTTTCAGAGATCTGGATGGAAAACTGAAGGAGTTGTTGATTATACAAAATAGATACACCATTTTCCCGCCCGCCAGACTTCACCATACTATAACCTGGGTTTGCACTTCGTGCAATCCGTCCAAAAATAGTACTTTTAAACTTCAGTTGTTTTTAGCCTATGACACTAACAAGACGTATTTCTGCACTACATGTATGTAGTCACTCCCAGCTTCATCCAACTTGATTGAACTACCATGTTATCATAAATATTGTTTATTAAATTGCCAATAAAAGAAATATTATTTCTCTGAATCGTTATAATTGAGTGTATAACTATTGCTTCACATTTATAGCGAGCACAGCTTTTATTAGCTCAGGTAAAATCCACACAATTCATTTGTAAGATTGTCTGATTAATATTTCGAGGTCATCGTAACTTTATATCAATTATTGTATTATTGTTGTGATAATTTAAAAGAACTAGATATCAGTGAGATGGTACCAATCTCTGTGGGCCCCGCTGACCTTCAGATCACGGTCAAATGTCATCAACCATGGTATGCGACACATTGTGTGATCTTATCTACCCACATACCAAATACATATGTATAAAAAGCCTACCTCCATGATAAAAAAGTTGCAGCTCAGACACGATTAGTTTCGGATGGACTGACAGACTGATCACTATAGGGCTTCCGCCACAAAGTGGCGGGGCCCTTATTATTTAACGTTTCTGAGGGTTTGTATATTTGGCCACCACGCTTAAACGTACAATTTAGTCAGAAGCACATTCAGTGATTCACAAAAATAACAAACTGACTTTGGCTGCCAGCGGAATTAACCATGTGTTTTTAACATTCACCCATGTACTAGCTTTTCCCAACGTTCGACAACCATGATCACCCATTTGTGAACAACATAGTAAAATTTGAATGTAATAACCTGATTGCGAGGTTAAACCAATATTAATTGCCCCTTATTGAAATGTATTATTAACAATAAGGAGATGATTTGTAATGTAACTTTGCACAGTAGGCCCTTTATAATGCGTGAAGAAGTAGCATGCTTAATTGCAGAATCTTAGTTGGTCTAGTATTATTGACAAAATCTTAAATTGCCAACAGTATATATTTTGAAATTTATTGGCATTTCTGATGGCGAGTTTAAGGAGGTTCACGGGTTTTAATTTTCGCGCCCATTGCGCAGATAGTAACGTTAAATCGATTGACTGTCGTAAAAAATGACAAACTATTAAAATAAATTAAAAATACAAAAAACATTGTTACTTATTCTGATAAATTATAACTTTGATTTAATAAACATTGAAAAGTATAATGGAAAAATATTTACGTATTCCAAATACCTGACAATTTACGGTTTGTTGACATTGCCACCGCCATTTGCATGCCAACGATTGTTTTCTTCATTCGTATTCAGCTTTTAATGTTATACTTGATGAATTATCGATTGATATTATATGCGATTTTTCAATCGGTATGTTTTAAGCTGTCTTACGAACTTTCAACAATCATATCCGATATGTACTATACCTGGTCCGAGAAATCTATATTGTCATGTAAAAATAAAGTTTTTGTTTGTTAACTGATGTTTATTTTATTAACTGTTCAGCGATGACCAGATTGAAGTTTGTTGTTTAACACGAAATTTTAAATGTATGAGAAAATGAGCGTAAAAAACAATGAAAAAGCTACAAAATGTATTTATTTTAAATGATGATAAATTAGTATGAGTAATTTTCACATATTGTTGCAGAACTGGACCCTAGTTACAGCGGTAAATAAGTACGGACTCCTGTCGTGGTCGAATTGTTTGGGTACACCGCTTACTCTCTACTGACATGGTTGTACAGATATTATAAAGAACGCAGTGTCAGAGTTTTTATTATTTTTTCACAGCTTGGCCAAGCTACTCATTTGGAATCACAGAAGCTTCTTATCTAATTAAGTTTCACTAAATTAACTTATTCGAAAACACACAAGTTCATCTTCTTTCAGATCTTAAAATTAATTTTTCAATTATTATTAACTAAACAATATGATTACCGATCACTTTAATTGAAGCCACGATTATTATAGATCATTGTGAGTTTTTTCTTAATTCTTAAGATTCAATGTTGTTAATTCTGACCAATTTCTCATATCTTATTACAGGGACAGTCTATACGAAGAATACTAAGTATAGACTGTCCCTGATTATTATTAACATTTAACGTTTATGTAATTAAATATAATTTACATTAAAGTAGAAAAAAATTAATTTACTAGAAAAAAATTATAACGTTATATTGTAAATTTTATAAACAGGACTATCACTTTTAATATTTTAATCACATTATAAGAAATAAAATCGGTTCGAGTTGTCCTATTTTTTACGGGCAGAGTGGTCCTTACTGTGGTACGAGTTGTCTGCGGTCCGAGCTGTCCGGTTACCGAAAAATTATTCATCATGAATCAAGACAATCGTAAAAACCATTCTAACGTCTGCTTATAATGTCTGGAAGAAATAGAAGAGGGAAATTCACAATAAATAAACACCTGATCTTAATCAATCCAGTAAATTATGACTTCTCAAATTTCATAACAAGAAATTTCTGTTACAGAAGGAAATGAAAAGATTGGGATAACAGTTTGTCAGGTACATTTTTTAAATTTATATCTTCATAGCTCAATAAATACGTACATGTAAAACCAATAATGAATTAAATTGATTTTAGGACTCTTATCTTATAATTCACACACAAAAGGTATACAAAGCTACAAAATAGCACCATGACCTACATTTTGTGTATCTTAATACATGTACAAATGTATATAATAATACATGTGAATTCATAGAGAAGCAACACAACATGACAGGTCCCTGTAACTAAAAATAAAACATGGTAAACTTTAAATGGCATTTAACCCATTAAAACTAAAATAAAAACGAAAAATCCAATTTATCTTAGGCTCTTTAGAATAAAAATTTCCATCAGATGACTCCTTATAAGGGTTAATGCCCTCTTTTCCTAGTAGGTAAAATAACACTTCTTTTCATTTTTTTCCCTGCTTCACCAAAAGTCTCAGAGTCAAATCACACTGTCAGTCAGTCACGCTATAGCAGTGCATCTCAAACACTTATCACTAGGTCTTTCTGAAGTTTTTGGGGTCCCCCTTTTTATGTCCCATCTACGAAAGTAGAGGGACATACAGTGTTCGGGTCTATCTGTCCGTCCCAAATGTTGCGAGATGGGACATTATGTCTCTTGGACATATTCTTGTTTCATTTAGAAAAGGGGACATAAAAGGCAACTTTTTTATTTTTGGTCCGATTTTGAAAATTTTTTTGCAGGTTTATTCTTGTCAAGTAGTGGATACAAAATAGGGGATTAAATCTTGTGACCCCCCTTTCCTTGTATAAAAGTAGGGGCCAAAAGGGGCAAAACATGAAACTTTTGCTTCTTGTCCGATTTCAAAAAATGTTTTTGTAAGAAATTCTTGTTAGGTCTTTTTGGACCACCTGGCCAAAGGCTATATATGTGAGCTTATACTATCACTATAAGTTTCCGTCGTCTGTTAACAATTTTTAAATCTTCTCTAAAACCATTGAACCAAAATTAACTGAACTTTGCAAGAATAATATATGAAATGTTGGCAACAAACAATCTTCATTTTTGAAATGATTCGATAAAAACATGGCTGCTGTTACTAAAAATAGAACATAAGGTACATGTTCTAAAATGACTTGTAATGGCTTATAACTCAGCCACTATAAAAGATAGAGAAAATGCCCTTCAGAATCAAAATAAAAATTATTTTTCCGCAAGCACATGATGTCTTTTGTAAAATTATAATTATATTGAAATAACATTATTTAGGTGTATTTTTTAGGTCTAGAACAGATGATATAGTTCAGATTGCTGCTACTTCAAACAATGATGAATTTAGCAGTTATACACATCTCCGTACTAGCTTCTGAAATTACCAAAATAACAGTGTCAGGAAATCAGATATATGCATCCTGTTGAATATAAATTAACAACATGAAGCATTCACAGATTTGCAACATGAAGCATTCACAGATTTTATTTCTTACTTGTCAAAGTTTTCATCAAAACCAGTTCTTATTGGACACAATATCAAACGCTTTGACTGCCATGTTCTGTATAATTCACTGAGCGCACAAGTTGTGGAATGAGTTTACCTCACATATATGTGGATTTATTGATTCTTTGGAATTATTAAAAAAAAACATTTCCAGGGCTTCATTCATATTCCCAAACCAACCTAGTGTCAGAACGTCTTTGTGAAAATTTTACAGCACACAACGCCGTTGAAGACACATGAGTACTGTTAAGACTAGTTACAGCTAAAGCCAAAACCAGTTTCGATATGTTTGCTTTTGATGTCAGTTATCCACATGACTTGTATTTTGATACAGAAAAATTTGAAAACTTTCAATGAGGCAACCCCCCCCCCATAATATTTGTACAAATAAAAACAACAAAAGAAGAAAATAAGCTAAAATATAACTGTTAATGCAAATTGCATATACATATATATTAAGTACCACAAAATAACAAACTGATTTGGCAACTTCAATTTAATAATAATTAACTTAGTAGAGATAAAGTATGAAACTAATGTGAAATTGTGACTTTTCATAAAGGACAAAATGCTGTATTTGTGTTAATGAATTGTATTAGTTTAAGTATTTAGCATAGTGATATATAGTTTAGAACTTAAATAATCTAATTACAGCACTATAATATATAATACTGTCAATTAATCTAGCTTTAATAAGTGTGATTCTGCATCAGTGTAGTGATACACGTCAATCTGTCATTGCTGAAGTCTCCGGTTTTGTGTGAGGATCAAGTTCTGCTTTTATTTGTGCAACGCTAGGACTCTGATTTTGTCTTGGTATAAATTTTAGCTTAGGTTGCTTTATGAGTAGTATTATAATATTGGACATTTTGAGGAGGACATGCAAAGCTAAGGATGATGGCTTTCTGACGTCTATTAAGCATCTGCATAAATTAGCTTGGAATGTTTTCCGAGTAGTGTAGATCATCCATTGTAAAAAAAAGTAGATATTAGACATTTTGAGTATTCAATTGAGATTCTGACGATTTTTTAAACTGATGTAATATCTAAAACAATAAATGTATGAAATCGATTACTTTTTTAGTTTAAACTTTTTTTATCATAAATTATAATTGTTAACTTCTAATTCTTGAATTCTTTAACCTATGTAATATAATTTTTTCAGGGAACAAATTTTCCTGGCGCTTTGTATAAATGGCGCCCAATTTTTGCTAAAAAACCAACCCAACAGGTAAAATAAAATCGGTTGGATAAATGGATGACACCGTTTTAACAATAGTCCGTTGAGTAAAAGGTGCATTGATTTATACTTATCGGACATATGTTGAGTTACTCAACTATGCGGTCTTTATTCAAATTAAAAGTATCACAGATCACACTAAATTACATAAATTACATGCCGAAGTTAAGGAGGTAATACTCGTTTTGGATCAGACGTCAAGACTTACTTATATTAAAGGTATTTTATATTGTAAGATAAGAGGCGAAATTAAATCGAAAGAAATTAATGGTATAGTTAAACGGGAACCTCAGCATTATAATATCCGATTATAATAAGGGGTCATCAATAATTGTCAACATTTTTTACGAGTTTGCAAAGAGCACTAGGGGGAGGGGGTTTTAATGTCAACATTTTTTCGGTACGTTCTTTTAACTTCCATTAATGTGCAAGTGCAGACTTGCAAAAAATGTTGACGTACTCTTTTGGAGGGAGGAAGGGGGTTTTCAAAAAGAGTGCTCTTTGCAAACTTGTGAAAAATGTTGACAATTATGGATGACCCCTAAGCACATGTACGCATCCCACATATTTAGATTATTGATTTGGCTTTTTTATGTAGTTTTACAATACTTTTGGACGTTTTCCAAAAGTATCATGCATGAGGTACAGTTTTTATTTTGGTCTTTATTCAGTGAACGAGTCGGTCATCTACAAGACATATGAGCATAGGACGAACAAACTTTCGTAGTGAAGAATATAAAACTCATTAATCACTGTTTTATCGAGTGCAACAATCAATTCACCACAAGACAATGAAAACAGAAATACTGCAACAAATACTAGGATGTTCACAATGGAAATTTTTTTTTGAAGTTTCCTTCTTTTGGGTCAGAGGTTTTGTCAATTTTAGCTAACGGTCCTAGTATAAGGTGATCTTTAGGTTGTCTTTGCTTCTATTAGTTTCATGCACATTAATAGATTGAGACAATACAGAAACTTCCCAAATAGAATTTAAAGTAGATTGTATCTAAACAAAGCAGAAATTGATCAATAGTGCTGAGAGTTTGCTTCGGTATTAAGTGTCTGTTTGAACCAGCCCAGTAGGTTTAATAAAAGTCTACAATAAATCCATCATCCTACAGATATTCCAGGAATGTATTTTGTTCATATTTCAACCATGGAATTCTGGATGCTTCAACGATTTGTTCCAATTTAATGAATGGGTAAAGGGATACTTAATATTGTTTGTCTTGATTTATATGCTCCAAAATAGCAAAAGGAAGTTATATAGCAACTATAATAAATCTTAGCAACTACAAGTTTTATACAACAAGTCTACAGAGTATATTTTTTTAAATATTATCAAATGTAAGTAATAAAGCAACTATGACAAAGCTTGTACATTTTCCATATATATTTTTTAAAGGAAAATGGTTTAATATTTAAAAAAAAACTTTAACGTTTATTAATTTTTACAAGAATTTTCGAGTTTAAATTATTTCTCAGTTTCAAGTTTATCATAATGTCTTTAGTGACAGATTGTGAATGCATGATTTGATTTAACAAAGTTATCTATCTACCTATCTATACAGACTCTTGGATCTGACAAAAAATATATTCTCTGAACAAGTTTATGAAATATATATAATTGCACAATTAAACTCGTTCTTAAATAAAGTTTAAAGTAAAAAAGTAGTTGTAATGGATTTAACAAACGTAGCCTGTTCTCTTAATAGATCTTGTTATTTACACCATAAATATACTTTTACTTTTAATACTTTATCGATTGTATATTTGCTTTACGTCCAGCGAGCAATAGTTCAGCTATATTTAAGACGAGAACAAGTTAACAAACAATTAATCAAGGCGAAGAAAAGGGTGGGAATTTAATTTGACTGCCACTGGAAAAGTTTGCAGTGGGAAAATGTAGCCTTTTGTAGCAGCTACAATTCAAATTTTCAAAGGAAATCTTCATCGTGCAATGAGCGTGATACTCTCTAAACACGTTTTCCAATGTAGTTCGCGATCAGGCTTTCCGTATTATGACCTCACAACGCCAACGAAAGGGACACCTGGGGACGAGGTGGGAAGATGTGGCCTAGCAGCTTTAAACCGTCATAGTATGGACCAAAGTTAACACTTTATCTTATACTGTATTATGTTTAGTTTCAAGAATATTATATGTATTTGTGAATACAAATGATTATTGTTTTACGGCTGGCGGGAACAACTTAGTTTACTATTAATTAAATTACAAGTTATTTGTGATTTCCATAATCACCAGTCATCAAGAGTTGCGAAATTCCTCAAGATGCGATACTTTATGGCTGTATTTAGTATTTGTCACAATCTCATAAGGATTGCCTTTAAAAAAAATTATTCGTAAATAGAAACGTGATTATTTGACATTGCCGTTATAGAGTAGTCAACGTTGAATTTAAACAATATAAAATATTCTTTGCACTAGTAGTCAAGTCCAAAAAAATGATGAGCTATGAATTTTCCTGATGCAAGTGCGTCTAAAACGATTTTCAGTTAACTAATTGTATCGTCAATATTCCATGGGAATAGTACTATGAAGTAATAGGTAGAGGTAGAAAATTTAGCCCTTTGTAGAAGCTACAAAAGATCAAATCCTATTTTTCATTATTAATTTACCTCCAATGAGAGGGTCTACCCTTAGAACAAATAATCGTACCCACACGTTTTTGGCAAAGGTACGAATTTAGTCACATTACTCGTTAAGAAGCCGAGCGGGAGCACTCCGGCACTTTGATGTCAAAAAGAAGTTGCATATATAATCCGCCGTGGTCAATCTTTATATCTTTCAACAGTGTCGCCACTTTTTTATCGGTTTCGTGTTTAAGATCAATCATTATTGACACGTGATGATAGTTATTGCAGTTGTTAATAATCCTCTGTGCGTTGTGTATTAATTGACATTCGTGTCTCTGTTTAGTTACGTATACTACACGAAAAACATTGAGAAACACGAAACTGAATGGTGTGTTGCATATTGAGGAAAGTATATGTAAATTTCTGGATTCTTACTACGTATCAGTTGTTAGAGTATGCAAATTAGCACGATTATACTAAAATTAGGTCACAATATCTATACGGAAAAATGATCAACATAGCATTTTCCACGTGCGTCTTCAAAGACGAAAAAGGAAATTTCTTCAGTGAAGATTGTTTTCCGTTATTTTCGCAATGTCTGAATCTTTAATAACGTAAAGACAATGAATATTATGTTCTAATTTTAAATAAATAGATCGAAGGTAGAATTTTTTATTTGCTACATTACGAGCAATAGGACTAAATTCCGCCGTTAATGACAAACCACAAAATTAACTTGGGATTATAACGGCAGTAAAATTCGGCCTAGTCTACCCTATCCGCCATCTTGGGACGCGCTGGGCACTATGGTCCTATCCATTGTTTTAGTCGCTGACGTTATCGGTTATGACAATCGTAAAACGTAATGATTCCCAAGTAGTATAAAAGAATCCGAATTTTAAATAGCCTTCATTCGTGATCGGAGACAGAACCCTATCTCAAGTCCCTTGTTTTTCAAAAAAAGTTTTTACGTTGTGACAAATAAAGAGCCTAAGTATTTTCAAGTTAATATAAAGAGTCTAACCTATTTTCAAGTTATTATAAACTCTTTACATTCATTAAGTGACGCGGTTTATAGTCCACAAAAAGACACTTGAAAGTTAACTAATTAAACGACTTTATTAATAATTGGTTGTTTGGATGTTTGCTTATCTTCCAGTGATCAGTAGTTCAGCTATATTCAGGACGAAAACAAGTTAACAATCAACGGAAAAAAATAGGTGGGATGGGACATAGGGAACACAATTTTGACCGACACTAGAAAAGTATGGAGTTTAAGCTAGGGCGTTAACTTTTTATATCGGCTACATTGAGCCCACTCTTTGAATAAGAAAGGGGTCTTTGCAAGGAGTGTGGCATTCTTCAAACACGTTACCCACTACGGTCTGCGGTCATGTTTCTGTATTATGGCATATCTATCCGCCACCCTGGAACGCGTTGGCTGCTGTGGGTTGAGCACTGGGAACCCTCCCAGCATCATTTGAATAGTTACATACAGTAATAGACTCCTTAAAGTTTGTATTGCCATTTGAAAAAATGTGTTTGCGTTTATTCTAAAATATTTCATGTGTTTTTTTGACACTTCATCAGAGAATTCCTACCAGAATGCATGCTGGAAATTGTTTAAAATCTATATCTTAAAACTGTTCATTTCTTCACAAATCTTTTCTACCAAAATTGGTTGATTGAATGTTTGCTTAACGTCCAGCGAGTAATATTTCCGCTAAATTCAAGACGAGAACAGATTACAAGGGAAAAGAATGAGCTAACGGGAACAAATTTCTGAATAAGTATGGCGTATTAGGTTAAGATGTAAAATTTAGCCTTTTGAGCGTGGGAGTTTACAAACAATAAAATTGGCTGCTCCATGGGTCTAGCACCGATAATCCTTTCAGTATGAACGCAGTCAATATTATATCATTAACTTGTATAAGACTACCTCAATGCCATGCAATGGTTGCCATATATCACGTTCGAGCATGTGCGATCACTTGCTTCAGTCGCAACCTAAAACGGTACAATTTGTAAGCGGTGAAGGTCTCCACACTAGCAATGGTCGAATGATTGCCCTATTTAATTTTACAAAATTGCTATTGTAACCACTTTAGACAAGACTTTTTATAATAAAACGAGTAAAAAAATAGTGCAATTAACAAGACATTAAATGATACCTCGCCTGGAGCATGATAACAGTCCACAAGACAATTTATACCTTGACATTAGATCTTCAAAGCTAATTTTAAATTTGCACATATAGGATTGTGCTGAAAATTCATCTTGATATTCATTTTATAGTACTTAACAGCAGGACAAAGTTTTGACAAAATCTGTTTTTATGTAGTCTTACAAAAAAAAAATTCTGACATTTCAAAAAAAAAAAAAATCGGCCCTACTAAATAAACAACGAAAGGGTTCGTGCTGAAAACATAGTCGAAATATTTTAGCACTAAACAACAGTATTTAAACTAAATTGGCCCAAGTCGAAAACTACACATTGGATTATGCTGACAATTGAACTTAATCTTCATTTTATAGTATGGAATAGATGTGCAAAGTTTAAACAATATCTGTTTTTTAAGTTATTTGGAAACAATCCCTACAGCAACATTGCACTAGGTCATTAAAGGCTTGTTTTATGTCAATTTTGGCTTCATATTTTCAGATATAAATGTATAGATTGCATTTGTTGTCAATCATTTATAATGATAACATGTTGCCTATAATTTATCATATTCCAATTTTTAAAGCAGTATTAAGCCGGTTTTGTGTTCAACAGCAGTATTTCTTCTATATTAAGAAAACAAAATAAATAGACGGGACAAAAATTGTGACTACAGAGCATTGGGCAGGAAGTGAAAATTTTGTCTTTTGTAGCGGTTAATACAATTAACCTTCAAATCGAACGGGGTTTTGATTGTGCATAGAGCGTGGCACTGTCCAACACGCCAACCACAACAGTGCGCAACTAGACAGCGTGTTGTGACCAAAACCCAGCCACTCGACCAGTTTCGAGATTTCCACGCTCTTTGCAAACAGCCTTACTAAAAAACCATTTTTTAATGTGTGTATTTAATAGTATAAAATATAGTTTTGTATATAATATCTGATGAAAACTCATTTTTTGCCAAGTTTATGATGTGGTATGTAAAGTATTAAATTTAAAACAATAACAGAACATGTTGTAGTTGACAGATGCACAAAGATTAAACAAAGATGTCGTAAGTTATTTTTAACTTTTAAAAACAAATTTCCTGCGGTATATCAACATTTCAATCAGCCAGACCACTCTATTCTGTCTATGAAGGTCCGCATCCTTGAACAAATCTACCATAATTCTAACAATCCTGAATTAAGTACACCTCTACGTAGACAAAATGAAGAATACTGGATCAGAAAATTAGGCACTGCAATACCGTATGGGTGCAATGACAAAATCGCTGTAGCAATGTGAATGTGATGCGCCTTTTTAATCACAATCACAGGCGACAACGTAGTCATGGTCATCGTCACTAAATATCACCTTTGTTACATGATGTATCTATTAATGGTTCACTACCGTTTCTTCAAAAACCACTAGGACTTCATCATATTCGCACTAATTGTACTCTGTTCCACTCAAAACACTACATTATCTTTACAAAGTATGTCTCCGGTCATCTGTAACAGACCCTTCGTCCACTCTGTATAGATTAGTAGCTATTATTTCAGACATTGGAAAACACAGATTGTTCAAACCGGTTAACACACACAGAGATGAAGAAGAACCTCGTTCCTTTCTTTCTTTACTTTTTGCTAACAAAGGCATAGATGCTATCAATCTTGGTAATATCTTGCATCACAAGTCTGTTACTTCCAAACTTCCACCATACTTCAAAAACAAGTCCATTCCTATTATATCTTATACCTATACTACCCCCATTGCACCCAGGATTTTCAATTACAATCGTGTATTGCAGGATCTTTTGATCAAAGACTTCAAAGCCAAACCCCCCCCCCCCCGACTGCTCTTGCCACAATTCCCCATTCATATATAGTCCTTCAGGTCACGTGATAACTGGAGATCTTAATATTGTTGAAAATAAAAGACTCCGCAATATTTTGTCCAAAGGACCTAAGTACCGTGAACCTAAATCCATCAACTGGAATTATAACTTTAAATTATTGATGGATTCAATAGAAGACTATGCCAGAAAATGGGCAAAGCAAGAGGACCAGGAGGTGGATACTTTGTCCGAGTGGGTAAAGGCCTTGAGGTCATTGATTCAAATAAGAATAAGTCGTTTAAGGTCTATGAGTACTAAAGCATCTTCAAGTTTCAGAAATCTTGATGCTCTTAAAACTTTGTCCGACATTCATGACAAATATGTTGTTGTGTCAGCAGAAAAGGCCCCTAACAAAATCATTTTTATCTGCAAAAAACATTACATAGAGTGTTTAATTAATGAGTTAGGCATTGACAGTTCACTAGGCAATCCTACTTACACATTCACTGCGCTTTCAAAAGAGGAGATTTTTGAAAATCACAAATCGGTATTGGCATCCTTTGATCTCAAAATCAGAGTCGAAGATCGTGATCTCCCTTTAATGTATTGGATTCCTAAACTTCACAAAATCCATACAAACAGCGTTTCATAGCATGATCGTCTAAGTGTACTACCAAAACACTATCGGAACTCCTGACCACTATTTTAACAACAGTAAAAACGGGACTTCAAAAATACAGTGACATTTGCTACTCCAGAAGTGGAATAAATGAAATGTGGATATTAAAAAAATCAAAAGACCTGATAGACATCTTGAGGTCTGGATCTCTTTCCAATTGTAACAGCATTAAAACATTTGATTTTTCGACATTCTATACGGCCATCCCTCATACGCAGCTTAAAACCAGGCTAAAAGATCTTATAAAATGCTGCTTTTTCAAGAAAAACGGAAAGAGACTATATAAATAGCTGGTAATTAGTCATGACAGATCTTACTTCGTCATCAATGACTCCAAAGCTAATACTAAATATACTGAAGACCAAATCTGTCACATATTAGATTTTCTAATTGACAACATATTCGTCATGTTTGGAGGACATGTTTTTTCAACAGACTGTTGGCATTCCAATGGGTACTAATTGTGCTCCTCTCCTCGCCGACCTGTTTTTGTACTCCTATGAGGCTGAATTCCTAGAAGGCCTACTAAAGAAGAAAGAAAAGACTCTGGCCCAGACCTTTAATTTCACATTCCGCTATATTGATGATGTTTTGTCCCTCAACAATGCTAAAATTGGTGAATATTTACATTCAATTTACCCTATCGAGCTTGAAATTAAAGACACCACCAATACACTAAGTTCAGCCTCTTACTTAGACCTACTTCTAGAAATAAACTAAGGAAAACTACAAACTAGGCTCTACGACAAGCGTGATGACTTCAACTTTCCAATTGTCAACTTCCCGTTCATCGACAGCAACATTCCAGCAGCTCCAGCGTATGGTGTGTACATTTCACAACTTATACGTTATTCTAGATCCTGCGATCGTTATTCTGTTTTTCTAGACCAATCACTGCTGTTGACTGCTAAACTACTCAAACAAGGGTTTGTTGTCCCTAGGTTGATGTTATCTCTCCAGAAGTTCTATGGTCGGCACCACGACTTAATTGATCGTTACGGGAAAATAGTGTCTCAAATACGATCTGACATTTTCGCTGAGTCGTAGGTAGTGTTTCCTATTCCTGGATTTGACTTTTCCCTAGACAAGACAATGAGTAACACGACGGGTGTCTAATTAGAGGCAGGCACTGCTTACTCGTCCGGAGCACCCGAGTGCACCCATGGTTTTTATTGGGTTCGGGTTACTCTCTGTTTTATGCTTTTGATTTTTGTGTTGTGTTTGTCTATATCCGGATTTGTAACTGTCCCTCGGTTTTTGGCTCTTGTTGTTCGGTCGGTTTTCTTTGCTACTTTCCTTTAACTTTTGAAGTACACATTATATGTTACTATTGCCCAATTTACATGCAGTATAAAGATAAGGATTATGTTGTACGTTATTTACGAAACGACGCAAAAATATATTAAATTGTTCATTTTATATATATTAGGTCGTTATTTCGACATAGCTATGTCGTCATTACGACATAATTTTTTTTTCAAATGATGCTTATCGGCTTCCGTAATTAGGCGTCTTAATGGACAAAAAAATTTTTGTTGTTATTGTTATAAAAGTTATAATATCGAATAGCAATGAAAAAATTATATAAGCGAGTTGTTTATTAAAACATAAAACACACAACGGGAAATTTATTTGGATAAACCTTGGGTGCTTTCCATTATCCAGTACGTACCAGTTGTCTGTCCCAAAACTGAAATGGAACGAGCCGTACCTATCGGAACGTCTGATTCGTCAATTGTTTGTTCCAACTTTGATCCAAGATGGCGGTCACGGACATAACAACTTCTCCTGATACTTAAAAATAAACAGTTAAACTGGATTTTTACATACAAATGAACTTCATCCAGGAGCCTAAATGTCGGCCATATTATTCTTAGTCACAATATATTGGGTAATGAGAAGAACATTGTTGTTATGTTATAAAAGTTATGATATCGAATAGCAATGAAAAAATTATATAAGCGGGTTGTTTATTAAAACATAAAATTGAATGTACAAAACACTTCACACAACGGGAAATTTATTTGGATAAACCTTGGGTGCTTTCCATTATCCAGTACGTACCAGTTGTCTCTCCCAAAACTGAAATGGAACGAGCCATACCTATCGGAACCTCTGATTCGTCAATTTTGTGTTCCAACTTTGATCCAAGATGCCGGACACGGACATAACAACTTCTCCTGATACTGAAAAATAAACAGTTAAACTGGATTTTTACATACAAATGAACTTCATCCAGGAGCCTTAATGTCGGCCATATTATTCTTGGTCACAATAGATTGGGTAATGAGAAGAACATTAAAAATGTTCATAATACGGAAAGCCTGACCGCGGACCGTAGTGGGTAACGTGTTTGGGGAGTGCCACGCTCCTTGCACGGTAAAGACCCCTTTTGTAGATTTCAAAAAAGTAGGCTCTTTGTAGCCGCTACAAAAGGCTAAATTTTCCGCCCCCACCCAAAACTCCATACTTTTCCAGTGGCATTCAAATAGATTCCCCGTGAGCAATCCCACCCCCTTCCCTGTGAGCAATCCCACCCCCATTTTCCGTTGATTTATTGTTTGTTAACTTGTGTCCGTCCTGAATATAGCTGAAATTCTGCTCGCTGGACGTAATTGTATATCCCTTGATATCATCTCTCGTTTTAAATTTTAAAAAACTTATAAAAAAAGAAGAATATTAGAGTTTTGTAATTATCTATGGAGTACAGATGTTTCCCATAGATTGGCCACAACTTTGCCAGACAAAAGAAGCTTCCTAGAATTAATTAATAATTCATGTGTGAAGCAGCCAGACATGTATGGTTTCTTTTGGAAAAAGGAATTGATTTAGGAAATTTATCTTGTTAAGCTGTGTACTACTGGTTTTAATCTGGATACATACGAACAAATGTACACGTGTGACTTGACATATCCTCCTTGAATGTAAAAAATACCCATTGGGGGATATCTAGAAATCTTTGAGAGTCTTTTGATCTGAAACATAATGTATTGAGAAGCTTCCCAAGTAACAGCATAATGTTTTGTAATTAAGCTGGAACAATATTTCAAGAATAAATATGATAAATTAACCATTCCAAGATAAATAATAACTGCAAATTAAAATGTTAAAAATTTAATTGATTTTAAATTCATGTTTTTTTTATCAATAACTTGTTTATCTACACAGTTAAGTAAGACACATGCTTGCAACTGTCATATTTGTTTTTGCAGTACAGTAAACATTTTAATACAGACAAAATTTCTCAATTAATTCAAACCTTGTTTCCAAATCGTTTCACCTGACGAAGTATATTGTGTTACTTTTTTTCCAATTAGGAACAGGTAAAACCTTAGAATAGAAAAAAGATTATTTGCATTTAATATTATATAAATATGTATGGAAGATTTTAATGTGAAAAATAATTACTCATTTATCTTCAAAACCGTAATATGGGGTATACTAGGTAATTTTTTTAACAACAACATGAGCTAAATGTTAATTTTGAAGCTGATGGCAGCTTGTTAATACTACAAGCACTTTAAAGTTTGATATGAATTTATTTATTTATTTACCACAAGCTTTTTTTTGTTTGTGTGAGTGTGTGCACATTGTAAGCTTTCTATCCAATTTAAACTCGATAAGAAACATTCATATATCTGTAGCATTATAATCACCTTAGTTTTGCCAACAACTTAAGTTCTTTTGTTCTTCTTTCTCCCTAAACAAAATTTTAAAAAAAATGTCATCACAAGAAAACAATAACAATTTTCTTTTTATCAAAATAACATTAAAATAAGTTTTTATTACTTTTTGTATAATTAAATATTATGTTTTTTGTATTTAAATAGGATGTTAATACAACTTGCAACAGTTTTTCAGCAATTAAGAAATTATGTTTTTGTATGAAAATCGGGAAAAGCAACTAAGTGCGAATGGGTATTCAATATAAACATAGTCAATTACTAAACTCACATTTATTGAAGTAAATATATAACGATTCTCCCATAACGTCTCTCTTAAAAACTAGCTCCGTATAAAATAACGACAAGCCCCACTCAATTACAATTCCCCCAAATATGTAAATAATTTATATGGTTGTAAGAATGGCAATATTTATATATTATTTATGTTTTTTAAAACATGATGCATTTTCTTGTCCGTATCTCGTTGATAGGCAACAGCCCGGACATAGGATGACAAGCAAATGCATAAGACTAAAAAAGCGTAAGTAATCTGTTCATCGTTGTTTTATAACATTGTGACATCACGTTTTATTTAACAACGCCTTAACATCAATGTTAGATGGGCCCATTTCAGGCTAGTAGAGTGAGATTGGATAATGCGGTACAAAAAGATCAAGCGGAAAATACTACAAAATAGTGATGATTAACATTTAAAAGTGTTGTTGTGTAAATGTATTTTGAGATACTACAGAAAATACATGCATGAAAATAAGAGTGTTCATAACAGTATTAAACAAATTGCCTGTGTATGGACATAAAAATAATAAAAATATTTTATTAGGTTGACATAACAGACTAAAGATCATTTAACAGAACGGCAAGATAGGTAACTTCTATCTGCTGAAGAATTTACTTTTCATGATATGCGCAACGTGAATATAGTAAGAAACAAGTACTATCTTTAAAAAAGATAACCGACGCAGTAAAGATATAAATTGAGTTATGCATTAAACTACGAATCGTCATTATTGTCATAAAATTCCCGGTTTCAATAGACCAGAAATGTTTGATGGAAATTTTTTGGGGAAGTACTGACGGACAATTATTACTACGTGAAAGAAATCATGAACCTATAAATTAACATTAGTCCCATTAGAAGCGAGTTGGAAATTATTAATTTATACATGTGTTCGCCCCCCTTTTTACGTGTTTTCAATATTAACAGATTTACCAAGCATACAGTTAACTCAAAATTGATAATTTACATACAAATACTTTGATGTACATGTACATGTATTTCAGAACGTTTATTGCTATTATGTATTGAATCCCACTGCCTAAGATATAGAAATGAAGTTTTTCTGCGAGCACCTAAAGCAGTTATACAATTATGTCAACAAACTGAATATAAGAATTGTTTAATAAAATGTTTATAGTTTAAAATTTACTGATTAAGCAAAGTATACTTTACAATTAGAGCCACAGCTCTCTATCTTTGTGTGTACTACGACGGACGCCCAAGAACAATAATGACACATTTGATTTACTATCAACATGAATATAAAATGATTGTTAATTTGTATTTTTTTAAAGAAATTAATTAAAATTTCTTCTCTTCGTTTCTTTTACACTCCATAAAATCCCGGAAAAATCCAGGGTGTTAATATGCGTTTTAATTTGCGCTGTACTTCAAATAAAAAATATTTAACATTTTTGTACAAGTCGTTTAATATAAAATTTTACAAACTGCAGCTCATCTCGATCGTTCTTAATACTTAAATTGCACCATGAAATAATTTTATAAACAAACAGACGTCAAAATCTAATAATAATAGTACGCAATTTGGAAGGAGAATTGCCAATTTACCATCCTGTTCCGAACCCCTGTCCAATTCATTACCCTGTTTCGAACCCCCCTCCAAATTGGTTTTTGACTAATCAAGAAACAGAATTAGGATCACGTTACTTGCTTTTCGATAGGTGAAATGTCATGAGGTCAAAGGGTAAAAAGTGAATATAATACCGACTGCGTCGGAAAAACTAATTCTGGTAAAAGTGGGGCGTTTACACGAGTCATGAGGGTCTAAACAGTTGTCTGGAATATTTATTAGATCAAGAACGATTTCTAAAACGGTTTTCTAATGTTGTTCACTTGACACTTAAATAACAAATAATAATTATCATGGAACAAATCGTTTCAGAGTGGGGCGAGAAGTTAATAAAGCGAAATGTGAGTGAGGCTTATTTTTATATTACCATTGAAGCACTACTCCCCCCTTTTCTTTTCCAAACAAAAAAAAACCCAATCACTGTTTTGCATTAAATTTGCGCAATACAGAGAAGCAATATATTTTCTATTTCACATGTAAGCTTAATAATTGATTGTGATGAATTTTAGGCAAATAATTTTAACTTTTACAGCAATTTTATCCAGTGTTTTGATGGCACGTTTAGATTATAACTCTTATGTCTTGAAGTTAAGTCAAAAAATATATTCAAGCACGTTGCTGACATTGATTTGTTATTAAATAACTGCTCCCGACCGAAGTTTGCGGGAGACCTTACACGTTAGAGATTTGTCAAGGCTGATCGTGAAGACTGTTAGCCGAATTTGAGTTGCTATTATACCTCAGACGCGGAAAATGTGATGTGGAAATGAATTTTAAGCTTTGGACGAAAATCAAAAGAAAAACATCTCCTTCATCTCCATCCACGAATATGTTATAAAATTCATTAATAAAATCCATGTCCATAATATTCTCAAATAATATGGGCAATACCGATTTCAGGGCAGCCATTTTGAAACGAATCGTCTGCCCTTGGACATTCTATTATTCTGAACCGATCCGGAACGTACGTACCGGATAATGGAAAGCGAGCTTTATCAGATGAAGATCTATGACATACATGTATATTGTGTCATAAAGCCACAAAGGTTTTTTTTAAAACAAATGGTTGTTCAGTGATAACATGTTTTAAATGTAGCCCAAGTTAGTGGTTTGGTATATATCGTGATTCAACTGTACTAAATGTTATACTCTCTTCTATATTTTTTGCTTGCATGTTCTTATTATTCCATATTTTACCTTTTTATTACGAAAATCCAGCAGAAAAAATATATATACGATAACCTGTCCATATTTTATACTCTGCCTCGGCTGTTAACTTCTTACAAATCGTCCTGGACTTTTGCTTCGCGTAACCCACTACCGTCTGCGGCCAGGGTTTCAGTATTGCGACCTGACATTCCCTTTCCGACGTCCTGAACATAGTTGAAATAATGCTTTCTTGACGTTAAACACCAATCAATCACCCCCTCCCCTTTTGGGACGATAGGGTCTTACAGAAAGCAAAAATAATTTATCTAATTCGATCAATTTTTTTAAAGTTTGATATAAATAATAATATAGATATATAGTTTACAACTGGTGAAGTAAACCAATTAATGGTGTCTAAGCCAAGACATTGGTCACGTGGCTTGTCAACAAATCGGCGCGTTTTTGTCTACATGCACACTTCGTGCTTTTCTGCTTCGTTTTTATTTGTTTTAAATCGTACAAAAACAAAATTTGTGTTTTGAAATCTAGGATAAATACGCTCAATTTTCAAATATATTCATTGATGTAATATACTTACCGAAATATTTTAAAATGACGCATTAAAAACATTTTTATCAATAAAACAATTTATGAAGGAAAAACATTAAGTAACTGTGTAGTTAATTAACATTTAACATTGCAATCTACCAAAGGGATAATTTTTCTGGAAACTCGCGCGAGTCGAAAAAAAATCAAAAATAATACATGTAATATAAATCAGAATGGTAATGTATGCAAGGGTATAAAATCTGATGAATTATATAATTTGTGTTCTAATTTTATCAACTGTTGATCTTTAAAGCCCGGACACGAAATTGTGTCAGCTCATTCGGAACGAAAACTGATAAATCGAAGACATAAACAGTTATTAATAAAATAACAACACAGGGTAATCGCTACTTTAACAAAATATTCACTAACTTTACAATATAACGAATAATGTAATAAAGGATGAAAAATTGAGCAAAATGTTTCAATTTCATATTGGTGAAAATCATGTATACATGCAAGAAGCATATATATTAAAAACACATTCAAATGCAGCAAAGAAGCAAAGTGAAAGAAAGCAAAAGAAAAAAAATTAAGACGTGATCAAATAAATGAAAACAAATTTTAACTAACAAAAGGTTATACAGTGGATTTCAATTAATTTCATATTTATTTTAAATACACAAGACTTAAAAACACCAAACCATTTCCTAAACTGTCAATGTAAAAAATGTCTGTAAATTGAATGACGAATAATAATTAAGAAATTCGTAAATCCTTGTTTATTGCATAAAATTATCAAGAAATGGACTTGTTACTTGGCACACAGGGTCTTGCACTAGAATTATCAAACATGTTTTGACAACCTAGTAAATTATAATTGTTGTTTCAAGAATGAAGGTATCAAAAAAGCCACCTGAATTGTTTTATTGATCAATGCAGCTTTTAGTTTCACAATTAAAGTGAAAACGTTATATTTTCTGTTAAATTTTTTTCTGGTAATTGCCAATTTCCTAGGACAAATTGTTTATGCATTTAAGAGGAATACACTGTATACAAACTTGGTTACCTCTTCCAAAAATTGGTATTGCAACCTCCTAGTGAGTATGCAATAAAATTAAATTTTGTAGTATGTAGTTATGTCGTTGTAAATGGACACAAAATCTGATTTTTCAGATATTTCCTTTGACGATTTATTATTTGATATTATAATATTATGTAAAGGAAAAGATTTAAACTTGAAAAAAGGTTATAAAAATGAATTTAAAAAAATTGCCAACCAAGAATGTAAAAAAATATAAAAATGCAAAGCCTGAAAAGAAAACGGATGTAAAACTAGAGTGGAAAAGTTGAACGCAGACTAAGAATGTTCACTCGTGCAGTGAACTTCAAAACTGTTAAATCCATAATCAAATGCAACAGAAAGGAACATATTGTGATGGTATGGTGCAGGAATCAAGTCTTGACATACTATCATACTTTATCACTTCATATACATTAAAACGATAAATATCCAGAAGATCTGAAGAATTAACATTTAATAAAACATAGGCCTTGATGCACTGCTTAGTGGTTTTTAATGTTTCATCAAGACATTCAATCCTCTGCATAGCCTTTAAGCTTTCTGACAGTTCATTCAGTTTTGTTTTCAATGTTTTGTTCACAGCTTCCAGTTCATCGTTACTTCTTGGTGAGCCATTAGCTGTGAATTTGCACAGCGCATGAAGTCTTTACCAACTCTATATTTCATTCTGACCGATATCTTTTATCCCTGGCACCCAAAAGTAGTGCAGAACCAAACCATGATTTAAGCATCCTAAACATGCACCTAAAATCATGATTAATTCTATTTGCACTTTCTTCTCACGTAATATTTAAATTGTCGCACAACCTGGTGATATGCCCACAATATAAACAGTATAACGACTGTAGTAAAAGTGGTTTATACAATTAAAAAGAGCGTCCCCAAAGAAGCGGATGTCGGAAGCCCTGTATTGGTGGGTTGTTTGCTTTTATATGGAAGGTCTGACCGCAGACCATATTGAGTAACGTGTATAGTGTGTGTTGCACAATAATGATAGACAATTTGAAAACTGGGAATTAAAAATTGCTGGGAGGGTGTCCAGCACTGTACTCAGAATAGCCCAGCGAGTCCCCGGGTGGCGGATAGGGTAGACCCCTCGCGTTGGTGGGTTGTCGGGTCAATATACGACCGCGGATTGTAGTGGGTAACGTGTTTGGAGAGTGCTCCACTCCTTCCTTATTGTTTGTTAACTTATTCTCGTCCTTAATTAGCTGAAATGGTGCTCATTAAATGCCCGAAAGCTACAAAAGTAATAATATGGAAACCAAAAATTGTTAGGTACTTGTTTTTCCTCAAGTTGTATCATACTACAACATGAGAACACTACAAAACGGTTAACACATACACTGTACAAAAAAAGATTTCCATTTTATAAACAGTAATATGTCAATTTTTGGCCGGATTTCACGGAGTGAAAATCCGGGTTATAATATGGTGTATGTCGGCGGGCGCGGAATAATTTTCGTAACAGGTTTCTCAGCAACTACTAATCACATTCTCTTGAAATTTAGTATGCAGCATCAGCATGACCTCCCTTAACGTGGGGTTCGATTTCAGGACTGTCGCTTAACTACTTCCTGTTAAACAAAATCCGGCCATTTCTGTCTTTGAAGGATTTTTTTAACAATTTTTAAAATTAAAAATTGACAACATTAAACACAATGGGAAATTAAAATCTATCTTAGGAGGATGCACAGTGCAGCCAGCGCATCTCCGTTTGGCTTATAGGGTAATCTCTCTAATTGGGCTGTTTTCAGGTCGCAATTCGGAAATGCTTGCCGTGGAACGTAGTGGTTAACGTGTTTGGAGAGTGCTAGACTCCTTGCTTATTGTTTGTAGCCGCTACAAAAGGCTGAATTCTTCGCACTACCCAATATTCCTTATTTTCCAGTGCCAGTCAAAATTGTGTTCCCTATGTTCCATCCCACTCTTTTTGCCGTTTGTTTATTAACTTGTTCTCGTCTTGAATAAATCTGAAATTTACTCGCTGTACGTATCAATCAATTAAAACTATTCAAAAACATCACCCTAAACTTCAACAGCTTTGGTACACGTTTTGACTATATGCTCTTGTTGATGTCTTTTGTTAGTTTTCAATATTATAACTCGAACAAAAATTATACACCAAATTTAACTCCCCGCCACCTTAAATAAAATTAAACAGATCAGATGAAACGATTTCTTTTGATGAAAATATGTGCAAATTATAATGACAAAATGCAAACATTGTAGTCAACCATCTACAAAGAACTCATTTATTTTGTTTTACATTACATTTAAAAGAAGTTGAAGATGATTTTACAAATTATTTGTTTCTATTTATGTATGTTCCTCATTATCGTATTCAAATTAACGCTCATTTCATTTAATATATATGACAATATTTTCTCAGAGCTGTGGAACCCCCCCCCCCCTTTTTGGTACGAGGAAAGAACCAGCAGATTTATTTCTAACTGAATAATCGATATCACGTTCCCTCTAATGTTTTTTCATAAAAAAATCCATATCTGTTTTTCAGACTATTGACGTACGTTTGTGGGTTCTATTTTAAAATGCCAATATTATTCCCACCTTTCTAGATAACTCCTATATCCGATCAATATTGAGCAATTTCTTGGTGGAGAGCCCCTACCTCATTATCATGTCCATTTCATTAGGACCTTTAATAATAATTATCTTCACCTCCAAATTGTTATAAGCTAAATTTAATCTTCACAACTAATTAACTTAATGCGAAATATCAAACTATGGTGTTGAAGATTCAACAAGGACAAGGCAAATGGGGTTGCACTTCAGGACCCCATCTAAAAAGGCCAAAATCGACCAGAGTTTAGGAATATCCAACTAACAGGAAACAAAACTATTCCCTTGTACTTGAACATTATGTTTAACAAGTACTTCTAACAGTAACAAGTTCCTCACTCGTCATTAACACGTTATAAATAGTCTGCTTTGCAACTAAGAGCTTTCATTGAATACACTTAAAGATTTACAACAGACAAATAAAGTTAAACAGCAAAACTATATTCAGTTAATGTTTATAAATGTCTAACCCGACACAGTGGTATACTGGGGGATGCGGAAAAATGTGAAGTGCGTGATTTTATTTTCTTATGTATCGGGTGTGTGGTTTCAAAATCCACGAACCACAAATTTCTAAACGTATTCTATGACATTGTATTTTCTTATCTGACTGTATAACGAATTCATTCCAAAACAGCAGTTTTATCTAAATTACATAAGCAAACCTGGGAGTAGCCATATTATTTTTGTATTTGTTTTAAAAAGCCACGTTTTTAAGGGATGGAGACCGGGTGACCCACCTCAAGTCGCACGGCAATGGGACACAATATACTAGAAATTATAAGGTTAGTACCAAATCACGTGACAGACAGGATACAATAACTAGTTAATGGCACACTTCAGCAAATCTAAAGACTGAATTTTGATCGAGATATATTAAAGCTATTTTACATCTTGATAATTGTGGTGGCCAGCATTAGTTACACGTACAAAATTAGAAGTGTACGGCTAGTGCCCCTGTCAACATACAAGTATCCCAATATTTCTGAAACTTGAAAATCGTCTTCATTTGTACCAATTCCTATCTTTTTTTCTGCATGTCTTTGTTGATCACTTTCTGCCTGAAGAATGTTCTGATATTTTTGGGACATTTTGAAATTCATCTTCAACATCAGAATTTAAATCGGATCATTCGGACCTTTTGGAATGATTTTGCAATTCCTTTTGGCACTCTCCAAACACGTTACCCACTATAGATGGCGATAAGGCTTCTCGTATTTTGACCTGACAAGTCTTCAACTGGAGGGCATCTCTTATCTGCCACCAACGGACGCGTTGGGCATCTCCGTGGGTCGAGCACTGAATCCTCACAGTATGGTCACAGGGTACAGGCTAGATAGGTACACATTATTGGTAGTATTTGGACATTTCGGTTAGGCAACCTAAATCTGATGGTCACGACATCCATTTAAGAATGACACAAAATCGCAATCACTGCAGATATACAGTATCTGAATACATGATTCAATGTCTTGTTTATATCGGAGAAATGTAATTAGAAATGAGCAAGAGGGCATTTTTCATAAGATCATTTCAAGTCTATTCATTTGTTTGTAAAATGATTGATTTAGCAAAAGTTAAATAAATTTAAAAAGTGTCAGTGTCAGGACTATAAAAGTCAATTTGAAATTATCCTAGATGCAAACAGCCAAACTCGTATGTCTCTTTTAAGACAGCTGCTCAAATTCTACATGCCAAGAAACTAGTTATCAAGTGATCGGTTTTGATTTTCATCATTTAAATCCCCAAGCTGTAATGACCGTTGATTTATTGTTAATTAACTTTTTCTCGTCCTGAATATAGCTGAAATACTACTCACTGGATGTTAAACACACATCTAGTCAATCAATCTTGCAACAAGACAGTGCAAATTCTAAGAAGCTGGCTGGAGCAAAGAGTAATTAAAAAATTAAAAAAAATATCGTTGAAAGATACTATTAATGATATAGATACAATCAATCCCTTTAAAATTCTACAATGGAAACTAGTACCGAGATTGCTAATGTCGACTCTTTCAAATTAATCTTGCTATCTTTATTAGAACGAATACAATGTGTATTAAGGTGATCAAATCAGAACATTGCTCACAATTCAACCGTCGGTAAAAAAAACTTAAAATAATATTTATCAAAGGTTTTTAGCATAGTGGCAGGGTTGGAGTCGATCAAAACATGCCTTCCAACGTAACAGCAGTTACTGACTTCACCTGATGCATAGACAGACACTTTTATCTTTTAATTAGAAGGTCTTCCACAAATAGCTCGAGGCAAAGTCGGAAACCGATTCAATTTAGCAACTAGTTCAAAAGTTACAACTGTGAAAGCTATTTGCTTGTGTAAACAGGACATGGCAGTCTTGTTATCATGGATTTCATTATGTACAATCATACTTGAAGTTGAAAAGATTAAGATGTGTTTCTCTGTGGGTGTTTAAAATATTTGACACTGCTCGCTGGACGTAATCAAATATCCTATCAATTAATCTTTAACACTAACTTCATACCATAATCAACCCTGGCAATATATTTTTGTAATACTTATCTCCAGGGCATAACGAAACTTAAACATTGAACCTTCACATTTTGTTACAGATGAAAAAAACATTTTCCTTTGTATTGTACTTTTGTTTTCCCTCTACGTGGGTATCATCTTTTAAACTTAACTATTTTTTTTATTATTTCACTCAAATCATAATTTAATATGTTGCAAACATTTGTATTCTTTACCAAGTCTTTTTCAGCTACATATCGAGATCCTAGTTTTCTCTACTTCTACATTTCTAATTTTCAAATTTATTTTCATTATGTACTACTATCGATCTTTGATCCTAGTATTATTCATACCACATAATAACTTGATTGATTTTTGCTCCTGATTTGGTACTTGGGTAGAAATAACATACTCAAAATTTTGATTAAACAGACCACATTTTTTAATAGCACAACTAATATACTAATATATAATATTTTTCAAACGTGGATAAGCTTTTTGAACCAAACTTACCTAGCTAATTAAACAAGCTAACCTTATCAGAATTCCCAAGTAAACTCTTACACTCAGTAAATTCGCTCTAGCATCTGAAAGATCATTACTTTATCTAATAATTAACATGGATTCAAAGAATCAATGCTTGATTTTATATCAGTGGTAAAAATTAAAGTAAGAGCATCTTCTTTTAAACACAGCATACAATTATATTTGTTTATTTCATCCCACTGAAACTTGAATAAGTGTCTGACTGTAAATTAAAAGATAAATCTAGCAAAACATGAAAATTCAATAGCTTATTGATTTAAAGAAACACTTCTGCCATTTAATGTATTATAGTGTACGGATAAGTAAGGGGTCGCGTGTTTTCTTCATCTTGCATGTTTTTAGCATTCTTGTTCACTGCCTGTATGAAAAATAGACCTCTATTTACAAAACAAGCACTAATCAGGATATATAAATAAATTAAGAAATTCTAATTTATTTAACTACTTAAAGTTACAGATTGTAATGGAAAAAACCTATTTCAAGAACCAAAAACATGGCTTAAAATATCGGCATTCTAAAGTGCCAAAAATATCATAAATTTAGCTACACGACTTAGAATGACTTCTTCCAACACATTTTTCCATGCAGAGATCCCACTTCTTTCTGCAACAATTGATTCTTGACAGAATCTCTTGTTGGGACAGATCTTTAGCTTCAGGGAACTAAAAAAAGGGGGAAGAGGTTTCCGAAATTGAAGCTGGGACTAAAATGGGTTCAGAGCAGCCCAGCACGTCCCCGGGTGGCGGATAGAGGAGACAAGGTTTCATTTTTTTGTTGGGGCGGGGGGGGGGAGTGTCAGGTCATAATAAGGAAAGCCTGGCCGCGGAGCATAGTGGGTAACGTCATTGGAGAATAACATGCCTCTTGCCCGATTGAAATTGAAGTATTAATCCCACTTGTCTTCAGAAATTAGTTTCCACTGAAGATGTAGTGAGACAACCTTCGCCCTATTGTTATCAAAGGAAGAAGTGTAGGAAATACACTTTTTCCATGGAAACCCAATGAAGTACTTACGGAGGGGAAACGCATCATTTCTGCTGTTTTTTCCTCTATAAAAATCTGGGCTTCTAGCAAAAAGAAGAAACGAGAAACAGTAAAATTGACCTCGTCCCACGAAATGTGGGGTCGAGGTACTGAATCTTGAAGTGTAACGGAGGAGTGTGACTGTGGGTTGACTGTTTCCTGTTACAATCAGAAAGTTAAACATCAACTTTCACTGACAAAAATAATTTCTCATCATAAGGACGAGAAGATAACAATGACTCCTGCAAAATCTGATTTTTCTAAAATCTTTTGTCTCTTGAAAAATGAGAAATTACCATGAGTGCCAAGCAAAAGTAACTTTGAGGCCTTAAACTACTATCCACTTGCAGAAGAGCCTTAAGGTCTTTAAAACTCCTCATCCTTGTCTTTCAACAAGATTTCAGCCGCTGCCAACAAATCATAAGCGTTCTGGTAAAATGAAGACAAAACTCTGAGATTGTTCTCCAGCTTTGTGTCAAACCATGCACTGGTTTTGAAACCAAACCTGCAAAGGTTGTATCGACTACTGGGGCTGACTTTCCTTAGGAAAAAACGTGGATTTCACAATCCTCCGGCTTGACCTTACGTGTGAAAGACAAAGGGCTAAAACAAACGAACGTGTGAGAAGTGAAAGCAAGATTACACATTCACAACAGCTTGAAATTTGGAGATGGAAGATGTAAGAACCTTTATATTTTCAATGAGAGAAGACTCTAAAGGCGCACCGACTTGCAAAATCTACGGAATATTGCCCGGTACAGATGCATTTACTGGTATTTCAAATATCACCTCGAGTTAGCAAAATATTCGCTCCTAGTTCTTGTGGGAGGTATCCGAAGTGGAGACAATACTTACCACACTGGCTAATCCTATACAGCTTCCTGTGCTGTATAAGGCAGTGCATGGTGGTAAACGTAGTAGCTTTGGAATGTCTTCCATAGATGGTGAAGTATAGGACCAAGAAATAATATATTCTACTAGATTATTGTCCAAAACTTCTCTTTTGTCGGAAATATAACGTCCATGTTCGACAGGCCAGGCCATCTGTAGAGGTAGAGGTTGATAGTAGTACTGGTGGTAAAGGCAGACCTGCTGTTACGGTGGTAGAAGGCGATAAACTTGAAGATGTAACTACAGCATTCAGAAATTACAAAAGAAGTTGATGGCTTTTTCTGGCTTTCCAGTAGGCGTTATGTTCTTCAGCGTCCCAGCGCTTCAGATCCTTATTCGGGTCAACCTACCGTTTTTGTATTCAAAAATTAACTTTACATGAAAAGCGTTCAATTGTTGGCGTTGATTACACTTGTTGTTTTGAATTGCAGGGTGTCAACGCCTAATATGCAAATTTTTGGCACGTGCCGGCAAAATTAACCGATAGCCTCTTTATTTGTCGTTGGAATATAAGATTATTTACGGTGGTAAATATAAGTATCCTATTCATTTATGTATGTCCTTAGAAGACCACTTCTGTCACTCGCATAAACAATGTGCACAAATAAATATTAATTTAATTCCTTCATTTAAGCGCATTCCTATGTATCATTGTAACAGAAGCATTGAACAACAAACGTAACTGTAGAGTCCGCAATAAACGACGCCTCATGTGATTATGTCATATTAACGGGTGATTTTAATGACAATCAAGCAAATGTGAACTCAAAAATGAAACGTATTTGTACGTCTTATAGCCTAGAGCAAATGATAAATGATCCGACAAATTTTACTGAAAATTCATCGCCAGTTATAGATTTAATTGTTACCAGTTGTATTGATTTTCTACCTTATACTAGCGTAGGACCTCCTTTCTTGGATCAGATTAGATATCATTGCCCTGTGTATATTTAACTCTCCAAAACCAATTCTTAATTCAATTAGACGTAAAATATGGCTTTGTGACAGAAGAGACTATGACCATTATAGACGACTTTTATCAGAAATTGACTGGCAACGTATATTTTCTTCTGACGACATTAATAATATAGTTTCTGACTTTACGGATGGCATCTTAGGTGCGGCCGAAAAATCCATTCCTAATAAAATGGTAACTATTCGCAAGGCAGATTCGAGTTGGCTGACGAATGATATTAGAAAAATTATTAGAAAAAAGAGACGACTCCATTTGAAAGCGCGTCGTACAAATAAAGAGTCTGATTGGGCAAAATTTCTACAAACACGTAATATGGTGACGTCACAAATAAGAAAAGACAAGCTTAGGTATCGAGATCAACTTGTTAATAAATAAAAACGGAGTAACCCATCAAATCAATCATGGTGGCATATATGCAACCAAATTTCAGGTATGAAAAAACGCCAATCTAACAATATTACTGATATTCGGACTAGGGCGTCTTTATTTCAAATTATTTTCTGCCGTCAGCTACCAAATTGTGGAATAACCTGTCGATATCCGGAATCCGGGATCTCTAAACATATTCAAGTCACGTATCGGAGCTCAAAATGAAAAACGACCATTATTTTATAATGCAGGAAGTAGGATGGGTCAAATCTTGCATGCCAGAATGCGAATGAATAGCAGCTGTCTGAATGAGCATCTGTTCAGGCGCAGTCTGATGGACAGTCCAAATTGTACATGCGGACAGATAGAGTCAAACAGACATTTACTACTTTACTGTCATAAATATTCCGATCTTCGTCGCTTTGAATTTTCAAGTACAAATCGACTTAAACCTATTCGTGTATGGGTCAGATGCTCTAACATTGGAACAGAATACTGAAGTTTTTTTTAAAGTGCAATCCTATATTCTAAAAATTAAACGTTTTATAGATGCATAGACATTTAACACCTTAAAGCATTTCATCAACCCTTTTTTTTCTTTCCTTTTCCTATCGAATATATTCATTTATTTTTTTCTTTCCTCTCTATTCTTCACTATACAATTTATCAATCCTGTCAGAGCATGTATTTTACATTTTGTTAAATATGTAATTTCGTAACTGGAGACGGAGTTGTAAAAGCTTCTTAGCTTGTTTTCGAATCCTTGTATTGTATAACTGTATGTTCAATGATATTCCTATTTATACAATAAAATATGTTTAAATTAACAAACGTAACAAATTACAGATTTTAGTGATTAAGCTTTAAAATATAATACGCAGAACGATTTTTTCAAGTGGATTCAAGTAAGTCGTGTGAACATCCATCCAGCTTTCCAGTGTTCTTTTAAACCGAACAGCCAGATCAAAGCTTGATGCTACGTTTTCACTATAATCATTGACAAATATAAAGTATCTTACTGTTATAATTCCCTATATGTAATGCAATAGTAATTTTCTGCTTTGTTAAGGGTTAGACTATCATATGCTATGACACGTTCCTTTCTATCTCGTATCTGATTTATCGTTGCACCAATTGCATTGTCACATGCATCAGTATTTAGTATAAATTCGTCCTTATCAGTTGGATAAGTTGTTATTTCATGGCTTATTAAAGATTCTTTTATTTTAACAACGGCTTCTTGACAATCTGTAGTCCAAACGAATTATTTAGACGTCTTTATAAGTTTTGTTAAAGACCTAACAAGGCTTAATAAATGTTTAGTTAATCTGCGATAATAACTTACCATGCGTTATATCTGACAAACTTAATTTACATTAGAAAATGTTGGTAAGATTTTCGCAATATGATCTGGATCTGGTTGTATTCGTTTTCGATACGCATAGCCAGACTTCAGATTTAAACATTTTACATTAAAAAAAAATCTGGCTTCATTTAGCTACATAACACAAGTCTTGTAGAATAAATAATCCCAATTGGAAAGTAGAATAAATGATCAACGGCGTTAATATCAGAAATCTAGGAACAAACTAGGAGCTACAGAAAATAAATCAAGTAAAGAAACATTAAAACAGTAAAAATTTCATGTCTACGGAAATTCCAACTACATCTTACAATACAAAAAAAATTGTGACACTTAATTCAATACGTTGCTAATATTATCTTAATTACTAAATCTTCCATATTACTACTCGTTCGTTTCACTCGTTTACTTTCACTTGAGTATACAATAAAACATCGCAAAAGTCGGAAATGGTCGGTTTGCGAAGTAAATGCCTAACGTACATGGGGAATGGTTTACAATTTGTTGGATGTAGGTTTTGGGTTTGTGTACAAAAAATTAGGAGGTGATTACACAAAATATGGACCGTCTTCTGCAAATGCTCTAATAAGTGACTATGGCATCGAACTATCCCAGAAAGTAAGTGCACAACTTATTGCAATTGCAATTCTGCAAGTGCAGTTCTGTGAAGTTTCTGAGATCTGGGTTAAAAACTTTAGGCGAAGTTGATAACACAAAATTGATATCCTTTTGACCCCGCCCGCCCGACTTCACCATACTATAACCCGGGATCGCACTTCGTGCAACCCGGCCGAAAATTGCTCCAATTGTCGTACACAATGTAAAAATATTTGCTTATTCATGACTACACAAAAAAGCGATACATTGCATTACGTAAACAAGCATTTGGAAACCAATATTGCAGCTGTCAATTGCTGTGTACACACCGAGAAACCTTTACAAACAATAAAAATGAGGACTTGGGTTAAATGCCGAATATGATAAGATAAGATGACATGACGTAAAAAGGATGAAAATCTAAAATGTTTACAAAAAAAATATGCTAAATTAAACACGAGGTGAAAATATTGACGAAGTACTTATTTATTACAATATTTTTCAACGGTTAAGATTCTACAGTGAATTTACAATGTACAAATGCACTAATGTGGGTCAGCCATATTGACAGTATCTCGTCTATAGATGGCAATACTAAAAACTACTCGACAGGCAAATTCGTCGTATTATAATAAATTGAAATGTTTTATTATTATAAACATGTAATGAAGAACAGAAGATTGAATTATGAGGTTATGGCAAATAGGTTTCGTATTCCTGATCTAAACAAGAATCCCGACAACATATTTCATACTTAGGGGCGGAAGTGTTCGCGCATAAAAATTTCACTTTATGTGTCAGTTACACCTCATGGGATCATCCCAGATTTTACGAATCCCATATTGCCGAATCTAGCCGATTGTCAAAAGTTTAAACTATATATTATTAATGATTTTAGAAAAACATGTTTTGTCGGAGAAGTTGTTAAAACTTTTATGGTATTTGTTTTGTTACAGAGTTTTTTTCTACTTGTTTAAGACTACATATCATCTACTAGTAAATGCCGAGGAAACGAAAATTAGCTTATTGGTGGTGTCTTCTTGACATGTCCACGCCACTTACTGTAGATCTTTTTATTGTTTCGTAGATACGTTATTATTTGTCTTCGTTCATATCTTTAAATAATAAAATAAACATTTATCAAGCACTAGATGTATAATAAAGCAACTATTAAATTTACACAAAAGCACTAAAACATACAAAATCCCAAAGTCAATATAAATGTTCATAGGCACTTATAACCCACATGTAGGCGAACTCGTTATAATAGAACGCTAACCCGAAGATATTTGTTCCTTTTGGATCTTTATTTTCTCGTGGCGTACCTTAGTTTTTCTTCTCGTAGAACGGTCCCTTATTGTGCACTTTTAACGGCGCGGTCTTTATCAGACTGTTCGGATATCATTGACTTTTTCCTCTGTAGTTTCCGTGTCAATTAAGACCTTTTTGCTAATAAGTTGTAAGTGTAAGATAGAGTTGAGATGAAAACGAGCTAAGATAAGGAGTAAAATTTGGTTGACTAGGGTTAAGAAATTCATGAAGAGAAGCGATTTATATATATCGTGAATTACACGAAAAAATTTAAAACATCGAGAGATTTTGAAATGTGCCGACTCAGACTAGTGCGACAAAATCCTCCTTTCTGTCTTTTGAGAGGTCTCTGTTGTCCCACGCTCCCATCAAGTCTTAAAAGGCGTTGGACGGCAGAGGATTTTTGGAGTACCCTATCCCAAACAAACATTATATATCAATCATATCAAAATTGTCTAATAGACTACTTTCTATGGCGTGATATTTGACTCCATGCAAACCTTTTTATCCAAGGTCAAAATGTTTCAAAATGTGCCTAAAAGAACTTTATATTAACAAAAAATGACTATACAGCAACATTTTGCAGAAATCATATCTTGCTAGCCTGACTAGGTCTAAAAATCATTTGTCAAAAATGTGTATGTAATAGGACATTAAATGGTATCCCGTCAAGTTGCATTGCGTTTTATATCCATGAACACATTTAATCAATGACAAATCAGTCTATAGGACCCTCTGAGCATGGTAAGTCTCAGAAGACAATTTTTAAATTGACCTTGAACCGATAAATGTAATTTTAAATTGACCCTAAATCAAAAATTACAATGAGATTGTGCTTAAAATATAAGTTGATCTTTTTTTATGTTAGCTGTGCAGTTGTATCAAAATCCGCTTTTCAAGCACTGCCAATTTTTGACAATTTTGTTTTAATTGGCCTTTGTTGCATTTTATAGCAATACACATCAGTAATTAAAAAAATAATAAATGACTGAGGACTTCACCCCTTTGTAGTCATAAAATACCACAAGAACAACTATATTTTTGATTAATTAAAACAACGCAATGCATGTGTTGTGCTATGTATGTCACAAATATAATTACTTTAACTTTCAACAGGTTTAGGGCTTCATCTCTTTACAGCCTTCTATTATTATATTAGTATTAAAGTAAATAGAAAATAATAACTTTACCATTTTGTTTCTTATCAAAATTTGAGGCTTATTAAAATTTAGAATGCTATACAATACATATATCATATAAGATAGTTCAAAAAATGTTTTTTCACTACACTCTTTCTTTTCTGTGGATATGGCGACGTCATTTCCTCAAAGCCTCTGAAAAATGGATCTCTCCTTCTGATTTGTCTTTTAAGATCTTCTATTTCGAAATCTTTTTCTGCTAATAACTTATCTTTCTCACTCAGCCTCCTCTCCATTCTCGATATATAATCAGCCATTCTGTTCATTTCCACTTGATGTTTTCCTTTCAATACAAAAAACTGTTCTTTTAGTTCTTTTGTAACTACGTCCATTTCTGTTTGTGTCAATACAAATTTCCTCATCACTGCTGAACAAGTAAAATCTCTTTCACAATTTCTAACCCCTTTTCAATCAAATCGTTAGATTTTTCAGTTCCCCATGTTACGTTATTTACTGGTTTGGTCGCTTGTTGCAAATATGAAAATTCATCATCCTTCCCATTTAATAATTCTTTATGTTTTTAAAGGTTTTGATATATCTTTGTAGGGCATTCAACGATGTAGCTCTTTATTGACAAAGCGTACAAAAATACGGATTTTGATCATATGGCCCGTGTTTTATCATGACATGTTTAAGGGCTTCCTGTCTTTTTCCCTCGTACAAACAATCCTCCTAGTTGCAAAAATAAACATCTGACATCATGAATTTATAGTTGTGAGAACTGTACGAATAATAATTTTAAAAACAAGCAAATGTATTTTTGTTTTCATGGTTTTAAGTCACAGGTTTCTCTGTACAGTTTTGACCCAGGCAGGAACATCATTGCCTCTGTATGGTCGCAGCTTGTCGTGGTGTACTACCACTTCCTTTGGTCGATTTCTTACTTTATACAGAACCGGACTCAATAGATCTATAATAATGTAAGGACCAAGCCATCGCTTAAACTTCTTTTTCAATTCATTAAACTTCAGTACTAAAGAACCATTAGTAAGCTGTTTTGTAACAATACGGGAATCATAATCTCGTTTCTGCCGTCGAGCACTGGCCCTAAGGTGTTAAGATTATAAATACCTTCTAAACCAAGAACAGGTGATCCAGGAAATGGAAATACCAGATGATTATGTAACTAAACCTCTCTGCCTAACATCATCTTATTGGGGGTAAACCTAGTTGCAGGATGAACCATGCTTCTATAAGCAGACATTAAAATTCCAATATATTTATCCAAATCATGTTAACTGTTATGAACAAAACGATGAATCATTTTTTCTAAAGTAGCATTGAATTTCTCAATAACTTTATTTGAACATTTGACGAAAAGGTGTAGATCTGGTCTTCTTAACTTCAAACAAATGGCAAATCTCTTTGAAAAGAGAACCTTCGAAATTTCGCCCTTGATCCGTATGGATTTCAAGCGGAGCACCGAAACGTGAAATGAACTCGTGGATCAATTTTTTCTGCAACTTTCTCAGCAATCAGGAAGTGGAAATGCCTATCCATCTAGTAAAATGGTCACAAGCAACTAATATAAATGTGTTACCAGATTTGGTCTTAGGCAAAGGACCAATGATATCAAGTGCAACTCTGTCTAAAGGATGTCCAAAAATGTAAGTTTGTAAAACTGCTTTAGACCTTTTAGGCAGGGTTTTATTTCTATTACAGACTGAACAACACTGTACATGTAATTTAATATCTCACTTATCTTATACCTATGGAAGTTTACTTTGACCTTCTCAACAGTTTTATTAATACCAACCTGAGCTGCATATAATGCATTATGACAACTCTCAATAACCTCTCCTAAGAATTTTAGGTACCCAAAGTTGATAAGACACTGCATCAGTAGATGACACAATTTTCTGATACAACACACCATTTTCCTTTCAATCAAATTAAAAATTCAACCAATATTTTCTGGTAGAAGGACTAAAAGAAGAAATATCCTCTCTATTTTGAACAGATTGGCAATCTATTCACTGATGGATAGGTTTTAAATCGTTGTCTTCTCTTTGTAATGTTTCAAATTCACTAGTAGAGTAACCATCCAAACAATTAGAAGAAATAAACTTGGTGTTTTGATTCCGAGTTATAGCTCTGATTTTCTCTGTATAAGAGGATTGACCTAAACTCGCAATATTGTCTACATTGGACTTAAATTCTGACCAATCATCTTTTATCTCTTTACAGGTTGGACAGTCTGGACAGGAATTACCATCCTTCTGGTGACAACAAAGAGTTTGCTCGCCGTCTTTCCTAGAAAGAGCATCTGCATTTTGGTGTTTAACCTTAGGGCCTATGTGGGATCTCGAAATTGTATTCAGACAGAAACTCCAACCACCGTACTACCTGGCCTTTGGGATCTTTAAAACTAAAGAGCCATTTCAGGGAACCATGATCTGTAAGAAGAAGGAATCTCCTGCCAGAAAGATAATGTCTAAACTGGTGTATAAAAGTGATGACGGCCAATTATTCCCTTCTGGTTACACTATACCTTTGCTGGTGTTTATCTAATTTCTTAGAACCATATGCAATGACGAGTTCGTTTTCTTTTTGGACCTGGGAGAGTACCAATTCCGACATACGAAGCATCAGTATAAAGAATAAATTGGGTATTCTGCAATAGGGTAGATGAAATAGGAGCCTCACACAAAGCTAATTTCAGGTTAACAAATGCTGATTGACACTCCGACGACCAAATAAAATTAGTATCCTTCAACGTAAGTTTACTGAGAGGAGAAGCAACTTCACGGAATTTAGGTATAAAATTCCTGTAGTAATTGCAAAGGCCTAAAAACTGTTGGATTACTTTTACTGTTTAAGGAACTTTCCAATTTTTTACTGATTGGACAATTTTAGGCTTAGGACTAACACCGTGTTTAGAAACAATATGTCCTTATCTTTAAGAAAATCACACTTGCAAGGTTTAAGTTTTAAACCTGAACATTGAAGTATGCATAGAACTTCATCTAATCTCTAAAAATGATCATCTTAGTTTGAACTGTAGATGATTATAGCATCAAAATAGATCAATAGAGTTTTCCATTTAAGACCTCGAAATATAAGCTCCATACAACGCTGAAAAGTACTTGGAGCATTGCAAAGATCAAAAGGCATTTTTACATATTCAAAGAGGCCATATTTAGTGATAAAAGCAGTTTTTTCTCTCGGTCCTGATATGCATCCTAAACAGTGACTAAATTTAAACCACGATAGTCAACACACCAACGAACAGAACTATCTTTTAAGCGGATTTAGAAGGCTTTATCACACCTTAATCAAGTTGATACTTCAAATATTACTCTTCCTCGCTCTCAAAACTGTGTGGAGTACGTCTAAGTGGTTGACGTATTGGAGCTGCACCTGCAGTATCTATTTTATGTTCAAGAACAGAACAAGTACCTAAGTCAGATTTCCCTCTAGCAAATGCATTCTGGTTCCTTATTAAAACATCAGCTAACTTCAACTTATTGAAGTATTACTGAACTTTGAACAGCTATGATCAGGTAAGAATAGAGTTTTGATATTGTCCTCGTGAAGACCTGATGCAACCAACTCCGGATCCTTCTCCGAACTAACTTCAAGACATTGCCAATCATCAGAAACAACAGGTAAAACAGTAGGGTTATTATCTACTCGTTACAACCAGTATGACAATAATTAATATGAACTGATGTTTTCTGTGAAAACTATCTCTGTCCTCAAAACCAAATTTGTCAACTGGGTGCACTTCAGCCAATAAATAAATCTTGCGAAGTTTTATTGAGAAACTCAGGATTAACTATACGCACTGGTACACTAAAAAGGTAAGGATCAATTAAATATCTTTTTACGAATGTCTTCAATAATTGGTTCAATACTACCATACCTAGTATCCATTCACAATTTGAGCCTATGCCTTCCACAACAACTTATGATAAAGGTATAGTTACAGTTTTCTTCAATAAACCTCTTACAACATAATCAGAACGGCGTTGTACATCCAAATCTACCCATACACCTTGTACTTCTAAACCACGTCTAGTTAATTGTGATTTCTTAATCGTCAATGATGTCACATCCAAGAAGCAACTGATTTCCTATAGGAGCAACATAAACAGGCCAAATAAACTTTATAGGGCCCAACACAAAAGATACTTCCGCAATATTAAGTGTTCTCATCTTTTTTACAGCTTCTGCCACAACCAAATTACGTTTCGCTTCCCTGAGTAATGGTCGACAAGCTTCTGTAATACTAACAAATAAAGACTGGCTCAAACAGTCACTTCAGCCCCAGTATCGACAACAGCATGAACACTTTGACCCTCAAAGGAGAACGGATGGTAACCGACCTGACACGATCAATGACCAAAGTTGCCTCACGATCATGATAGGAAAGTTTATTGGCTCGGTCTACACAATTATAAGTTTGTTTACCCCCTGATCACCCAATTCTTAATCAGATTTTGATGAAATATCACAGCAAAGTTGGTCAAAACAAACACTTTCTGAAGACAGTTTTCTCCAGATATTAAATTTATTTCCTTTTCAGTACAATGTTCCGAACATCAATTAAATTAACAGAATGTTGGGCTAAGACTTGGCTGTCAGACTTAGCACGGTCTAGTTTAAATTCTGCCGTTTGGAATTTGTTTTGCCTGTTTTGTCCATCATTTTTCTCTTGTGGACAATACCTCTTCTTATCTAAAATTAAGTATGTATTTCGTAAAATCAGAAAAATTAGCGATTCATACAACCTGTGTGATAAAAAACGTTGTATCATCTATATATGTGATACAAGATGTACTTACTTACTTACTTGGTCGCCTGTCGCGGGCAACCAACCACATGACCGTGCCAGATGCTCCTATCCCTCATTAGTGTGGAAAGCTCTCTTGTGTCCTGCGCTCCTGTGTCCCTCTTCAAGGTGTCCACGAAGGTTGCCTTGGGTCTTCCTCGTCTTCTAGTTCCATGGCTGGGCTCCCATAGAACAAGTTGTTGAACACTGAGTTCTGGGTGGCGGAAGCAGTGTCCTGCGAGCTGTAGCCTCCAGAACAAGATGTACTTTTGTCGAAACTACTTCTTGATGTCCCAATGAACGGTATAACCAATTGTTCGGTCAATGACTTTCATTCTATGAATGAAATGTGACGGCATAATACGTGTGACGTTAAAGACTATATTTTGTAAACAAATGCTTCGTTGAATGTTAATTTAAAATTTTAAACATTCAGTTTTGTTCTTTTCTTTGTATACTTCTTAATTTTAGATAAACTTATTACATACATATTAAGTGTAGGTACAACTACCTGTATCACGTCTTGACAGTTGCATACATTCCGCATTACAACTCGACGCTGCGCGTCTCGTAGTGATATGAATGTACACAACTGTCTCGACGTAATACAGGTAGTTGTACCTACACATAATGTATATAATGTATATGTATGTCCCTTGCCTTGACAACCGTAACATGTGACATCACTGAACCTTGATTTCGATGTCTTTTGTGTGTCCTTGTTTACCTGTGCTTGTGGTCCCATATTTTAATAACTGAGCTAAACTTGTCAATCTCAGTGCATCATAAGATCCGATTTATGATACTGTTTGAAAACCATGGTGGTAGTCAAAAATGCAGGAATAATGCAATTTCTGTTTGGTGCAAGTAAATTGTTATTAGACTCCTCGTATATGTGGGCATCTTGATGTCTGGTGGTATTTTTTCTCAAACCTTCAATTTCCATTTAATACTGAGAGTTCATATGCCGGTACTCAGCAATCGCGTCTTTCAATCTCCTAATTTCATACTTACAATCCCTTACATTCTTTGTAAGAGAGTTAACGTCGGACTCCGTAATAGCTAGAGAATGTTCTCAGTCTCTTGCTGATATGAGTCTGTCGAACTACCTGCAGACTTCACTGCTTAGTAGGTATTAAAACAACTCAACTCTTCAAATATATAACCTATAGACTTCACTCACTACTTCAAAGGTTATATTAAAATGTGTGCAAAACAGAGACACCAAAGAAAGGTCAAATATTTTTTAAGATAAAAATTATCATTAAAAATCAATACAGTTTTTGATCCGAGACGATAGTAAGCACCGCTGCCAACAGTGTTTCAGAACGTGTATATCCGAACGGTTTGGAGTTTAATATACTTAAATAAACTGAGTGGCATCACTTTAGCTCAAAGTCGCGAACTTCATCGCTTGATAACTGAACGGAGCTAAAATAGCGTGAGCAGTATTAATGTATTCCTAAAATACCTAAACTCAACCCCAAATAACTTTAAGTATTTCTAAAATGGTTCAGAGAATGTAAAAATTGCTCTCTGGGACAAAACCAAACTCTTACCAACAAATCCCTTTCGAAAGATAACATTTTACCTCACAAGAGAACGTCACAATTACTCTTACATGGATTATTGCCAGCACATTTTCAAATTACCATATTTTTGGAAAATGTAAAAATGTTACCACGACAAATTCGTAGTGTCAAATATTTTTTAATACACAAGTGACGAGCACAAAACTTAACCCGTAATTCTGATTTTACTGTAACAAGAAAGAACAGAAAAGAATAGAAAATGTTTATTTGTCAATTACGACGCACATGAAGAGCTATACAACATTAAAGTTGCAAAATAAAGAATGATTGTTCTAAACAAAATTAATAATTTCAAAGAAAATGAAAAAAAATGCAAACCAATGGGAAACATCAATGCATATTACACAAATTACAAATATTACAACAAGCACAGTGACCCAAGTGAAAGCTAAATGAAATATACTTTAAAATATAATAGTGCATGTATAATTATTATGTATCAAGAATTTTATTTCTCTCACTGTTAATAGTTTGTAAATAATCAGTTAGTTTGTGTATTTTTTGGGAATTAGCAATTGGAAAGTGATGATAACTCGAAAATTACACAGGTCAAAATTTTGAGTGATGAGAGAACGAACACTTCTTTCCAGAAAATAGCTATAAAATTCACGCTTTCTACTGGATTTATATAGAATTTAGGCTAATATACTGTAACGACCCACGACCTTTAAAGCGCTACCCCTGAAGCAAATTATATCTAATGTGAAGACGTTAAATACTTGTGATGCGTGTCTGATCCAAGTAAAATAAATCACTTTTTATCATGTAACAATATATTCAACTTGTTAATGTTTAAAATTCACAATTTCATTTAGATATTAATATATTAAAATATTTTTTTAAATGTGTTTATTGTTGAAACCATTTCAGATTGGACAAGGAAGTCTTGCCAACCGCTGTTGGTGGTTTCTATGGTTTATTGTTAAAAGTTGTACTGTTATTGAAGTTTGGGTGTGTTTGACTAAATGTGCTATTGTTATATTGTAACATATTATTTGAGTATGAGTCATGGTGTCTACACACCCGTTGCCGTCCAGTCGGACAGCTTCACTGCTACCTCCAACACGCACGCTGAGAGGAGCCTTCCGTGAAGAGTTAGTGTCGGGCCCAAAGCAATGATCATCCAGACCGCGGAGATACTCGTTGTCTCCTCTTCCACAGGGTAAACCGTTTATACCTTGAGGACGATCTCTTATATTGTCCAAATAATGACCATCCATGAAGAACCTATTCCTACGTTCTTTCTCCTTATTCTCAATATATGCTTGTTTTGTTTGAGTATTTGTTTCATTCTGTCGAGATTCAGAAACCTGGACAGTTCTTGGTATATTCGTATTTGTTTTTTAACCCGCATCTGTATTTCTCATGAGGTAGTTAAATCGATATGACTTATGTCCCTAACATTATTGTCGGTATTGGCTGATGCGGTGAGTCGTGAATTAACTCCCGAAGAGGTTTCTATGTCGTCGTTATCTACACATGATTTGTCAAACACGAAAAAGCTAGTTTGTCGTAATGTATTTTCGTCTGATAATATTAAAGTTCTTGTATAAAATACTTCAGCAAAGTCAGGATCCCTTTTGTATTTAGGGATCCCCACACTTGCCACCAAATGTAAAGACCCACGACCTTTGCAGCGCTACCGCCAAAGAAAAATTATATCTAATGTAAAACGCTAAGAAAATGATGTGAGCTTGACCAGAATATCCCAATCACCTGAAATACAATATAAATATCAATTTATGACCTAAAATGCATTCAAGTTATTAGTACTCATGCATAAAATTTTAAAACATATAGCAGCTATAAACAAATTACAACTTCACAATACTATTAGGATTGGTACTAATCAATGAAAGGTATGATAAACAGTAAACATAGAAATATGATATCATTTAAATAATATTATATACATTTTGTGTAAGGGACGAACACATCTTAAAGTCAGGGACAGTTCAACAATCGTTACACTGCCCCTTCTTTAAAAATCTGATCGTCCCGAACAGGAATAAAACTAGTTTTCATTATTTTGAATAATGCAAAAAAACGTTTAATAATTCATCATTTATAGTCCTTCCTTATCTTTCTTACATTGTTCGCAATCACTGTCCGAATATGTCGAATAAGAATTGTAACTTTCGTTGTCACTTGAGAACTCATTTTCACTGGCACTGATTGCAGTTGATGTTGAAGTACCTTTATCCTCAAATCCCCATGCAATAAATAGTTGTCCTGTGTAAGTGCTTTTAATAGATGTTTCCCGCATGTCCGTCTGAACTTCAGTACTATTAAAATGACGAATTATTGGGTCTGGTACGCTGATATATGGTTCCATCTGGGAAGATGACATGCTCGTCCTTCCTTACTCCTATCCATACCCATAAGGAATGACATAGCATGTGTATTCCTTACTTTTCAAGGCGGCTTTCCTAAGCTTTCGTAACCATTTTTTCCAATATCTTCCTGTTTGGAAAGTACTAAATGGCTGCTATCCCTTTTTACTGGACGCTCCACCTTCCTTCTCTTGGGGGGAGGAAGGAAGAGGAGATAGAACTTTTTTTGGTGTGCCGAAAAGTTCCATTAAGTCCCTTTTTACCGGCGAAACATCTGGGTTGTCTTCCATATTTAGTTGTATATCAACTGGTGATCTCTCTGGTGTTTTACTCAATGTAGAGATGGGACCAATAGCCACAGTTCTGGGCTGAAGCATTTCTGTAGATGTGGTTGAAGTAGAAACTACTGGCACCACTAGTCGTGTGATTTCTAAAATTTTTAGTCCATGTTTTGCCTTTTGATGTGCTAGCTTTCTATCACCCATATTTACATTAAGTGTTTAGGTACATAAGTTACACTGTATTAGAGGCTAAGGGTGTTCAACCCTGACATGGCCCATAAGCTGCCCGTGTGTCTTATGTGTTTGACCACATTCTCTAAATCGGATTGTCATCTGCCAATATACAAGTGTGAATTTTGTTTTTAATATATATTCATGTCTTGCATAGCAAAGACATGGAGACACTTGACCAGAGATCCCGCAGAGCTTAAAAAATTTGATTTGTTAATTTGTATTATTTTGTACATTTGTATTGTTTATCTATTATTAATGCAGTACAATTATTATTTTTTTTAATTATATTATATTGTTTATTTTGTATTAATTATTCATACATATTTTATTAATATAAATTCTTATATTTCAGTTTACTTTTCCACCAGTGCTGCCAGTACTTTGATTTTTATAGATATTTATTGAAAGTATGGTTTTAGCCTGTCATAGTAGACAATTTGAAAGCTTGAAGTCATATTCTTATGAATCTTGTAGATAACATCAGATAGAACTGCCATTATGGTATATGGACTATCCCAGTGTCTCTGTAACTTGGGGAACTTGTGTTTTGTCCTTCAAATAATGTTTAGCCATCGCATCGCCCACTTTATACGAATTCTGTTTAGCGTTTACGTCATAATTTCGCTTCTGCTTATCGCTTGCTGAAGCAATATTTTTATGTGCTTTGTTTGTATTTTCCATAATAATTCTTGTAGTTCTTGAACATACTCGTTACAAGCATCGGTTTCGTTGGGAAATGAATCCCTTTGTGGATTGGGTCCATAAACCAAATCAACAGGGAGTTCTATTACCCGCCCAAGCATAAGCATGCATGGTGACAATTTTGTGGTGTCATGCTCTGATGACCTACATGCCATCAGAGCCCAGGGGAGCTGGTCGTCCCAGTCCCTTTGAATTTCATTGAGATATTTGCTGATTATGTCTTCTATTGACCTATTTAGTCTTTCCACCAGACTATCGGATTGTGGTCCGAGTTTTCAGAGCTCTTTAAATAAATGTGACTCAAATTGTCGACCCTGATCGGTATGTAGTTGGCGGGGAACACCAAACCTACACACAAAGTGTATCAGAAAGCTTTCCGCCACTGTACGGGCTTCTATATCAGGCAAAGGGTAACCTTCTGCCCACTTTGTAAAATAATCAGATATTATTAAGGCATATTTAATTCCTGTGTAGGATATTGGTAAAGGGCCTATCAAATCTAAGGCTACTCTCTCAAATGGAGCGCCAACATTATATTGTTTTATTCGACTTCTAGTACGCCTGGCAGGAAGTTTGCGTGAATTGTAAACTGGCTTGTTTAATATGGTTTATTGTGTCTTGTTCATATCCAAGCCAGTATAACCTGTTTTGGACTCTGGCAATGGTTTTATTAATACCGAGATGCCCTTTCTGTACGTCATCATGTATCATTTCAAGTATTTCTCTTGTCCACTCATTGGGGACAATTAATTGTAATATAGTTTGTTCTGTAGTTGCATGGATCCACTTTCTATAAAGTGCATTGTTTCTTAGTACTATACGATCCCATTGTGGATTTTTAAATCGTAGGATCCATGTCAATGCTCCATGGTCCGTCCGTACTAAGAATTTTGATCTATATAGATAGTGATGGAAGTTTTTGATACTAAGTATGATGACATTGGCATCTTTTTAAAATCAATTTGCCATCTGGAATTATGATATGTTGCTGGTATAGGCTTCCGCTGTAATGTAGTTTTGGGCAACGAGACTACATTTTTACAGCTTTAACAATTAATGTACTGGTCAAAGAGAACTTTAATATTTTCTTTTACCACTAGATAAGCAGTGTGCCATGTGGTTTCGTAATTGGCTTGAGACTTTTGATGGTCCGTGGCATGTTAATTTTTGATTAATTGTATTAGATCTTTCTTGCGTAAGCATTTACGTTGAAGGGTATCCAAGTCAGTACTTCTCTTGAAAACACTATCAAATTTCTCGTCAAAGAAATAATCAGAGATGACTTTCTTTGTCCATCGCTCATCTGTTTCTACTTTCTGCGATAATGTCACGGTTCCCCATTTGGATTTTCATTCTGTAGCTTTGTAATGTTAATAATTCTGTCAATGTTAACCCAAAATGTCTCCGGGTTTGTGTCTTTTGAGATATTTGTTTTCTTTTTAAAAAAGAAACTGTCCTTCCCGCAAAAATTTAGTGTGCCTACACCCATCTTTAGAGTGCAATTGTATTTATATAATAGATCATAACCAATGACAGCTGGAACATCAATATCTGCCAATATAAAATTATAACCATTATAACCATTTGTGTTCCTATTGGGCAGGAAAGTCCATGTACCCTGACGTTCCAATATGACCACCATCAGCCAAACGTAATATTGTATTGTGTTTCTTAATTTCGGGTTTAATATTGTGTGGTATTAATTTATATTTCCTAGGATGCAAAATGTATATTGTAGAACCAGTATCAACCAAACAATTAACAATGTTTTCGAAAATTGAACATTTAATAAACAAACAATCTTGTTTGTTTGATTTCAACATATCAATGAACCATGTTTCATTTAAATGTTGTGCTGGTGATTGGTCCCAATCTCCAGCATCTATATGTTTTCCTGAGCAGTGAAAGTAATTTTCTATTCAGTTTGTGTACCTTGTTTGCTTTTTGTACCCTGGTTATTTGAAATGTTGATTTAACACAATTATGTTTCTTGTCCCATTCAAGTTTTCTACAATCTTTTCTGAAGTATTCAATTTTGTGACAATAGTTACACGTAATGACTTTGTCTGATGTCCGCTTGTTATTTAGTTTGTCTTTTTTATCGTTTATTATGTTTAGTCTTGTAGTTACGTTGTTGTCGGAGTAATCAGTTTCAGTTATCATGCGTAACCCTTGTTTTGTACCGCTAATTCTTGTTTGATCAAGCGTAAAAGCTTCATATTCAATCCCAAATCTGATACATTCTTTTTTTGTTTTTGGTTCCCTTTGAAATATAGATGAATTTTTGGATCGTCAAGTGCCCTTTTGCTAACTGGTTTCTAATATCTATTGGTGCCGTTGGATATGACAAACGAGTGATTCGTCTTCGTTTGCCATGTCTGGCAAGGAGTGACCAGGTTTCCTGTGATAGGAGTTCATGAGAACTTTGTACATATTTCTTGATTTACATGCTCAAATCTAGATGTAAGCGCCGAAACCAAGTAATTAGAGTCGAACCTTCTATGAGGTCCTATTTCAGTCACAATACCATGTGCTACCGCTTGTAAACTTGTAGCAAGTTCAAATGCCTTTGTAAAATCATCCCACTTGTTTATTGTTGAAACTATTTCAAATTGGACAACCGCTTGAACCATCGAATGTCGGTGGTTTCTTTGGTTTATTGTTAAAAGTTGTACTGTTATTGAAGTTTGGGTGTGTTTGACTAATTGTGCTATTGTTATATTGTAACATTATTTGAGTGGGAGTTAGCATTTCTGTTTTGCCCATTCAACACATTTATATTTGTGATCACCTCTGGAGTGGTCATGTTGTCTACACACCCGTTGCCGTCCAGTCGGACAGCTTCACCGCTACCTCCAACACGCACGCTGAGAGGAGCCTTCCGTGAAGAGTTAGTGCCGGGCCCATAGCACTGATCATCCAGACCGCGGAGAGACTCATTGTCCCCTGCTCCACAGGATAAACCTTGAGGACGATCTCTAATATCGCCCAAATAATGAAAAACCTATTCCTACGTTCTTTCTCCTTATTCTCAATATATGCTTGTTTTGTTTGAGCATTTGTTTCATTCTTTCGAGATTCAAAAACCTGGACAGTTCTTGGTATACTCGTATTTGTTTTTTAACCCGCATCTGTATTTCTCCCGAAGGAGTTAAATAGATATGACTTATGTCCCTAACATTATTGTCGGTATTGGTTGATGCGGGGAATCGTGAATTAACTCCCGAAGAGGTTTCTATGTCATCACCATTTACACTTGATTGGTCGATTGGTCAAACACGACAAAGCTAGGTTGTCGTAATGTATTTTCGTCTGACATTTTAAAGTTTATGTCTTTAATGTTAAAGTTCTTGTATAAAATACTTTAGCAAAGTCATGATCCCTTTTGTATTTAGGGATCCCCACACTGGCCACCAAATGTAACGACCCACGACCTTTGGAGCACTACAAATGAGATTCTGCTGAAAATTAAACTTTTTCGTCGTTTTTTAGTTCTGGAGTGCTTTTCCAATATATTAAGAAAATCTTTTGACGTGTTTTCAAGTTATTTATTAGAAACCGCGAACTGTTGGCAAAAAAATTAATTTGCCGAAGTCGAAAACTACCAATCGGATTGGGCTAAAAATTGAACTTGATTTTCATTTTTCATAGTACTGTCAAAGCCGGTCAATATTGGCAATACATATAATAAACTTATGTCTACATTGGGTTCCAAATCCGAGACCAATCAGGTTTCATAGTTTTATTTTTATACAACAATCTGCTTTCTTCCCTGTTATTTCTCCCTGATTTTCGTAATCCTATCATAGATGGTTTCCCTAGTGGTGGTTATCTTGGTTTTGTCCTGAGAACGTTTATCTTTAGTGCCCAACAATTCTAACATGACGTGCTTATTCAAAATATCACGATGCCTAGTAGAGCTAGTTGCTCCCTCTCTCTCTTTGGAGGGCAATGCCGCAAATTGCAATGCAGTCAGCCGCTTCTTAGAGGAAAATATTGTCGAATTCTTTGGTGGCCATTACATAATGGTTCGTAATTTTGAGATAACCACCCTGCAGGTATCTACCCACTGGCGTCTTCCAGTGGGAACAAAGGCATGCCACCATCCATTAGTAAGGTTTCAGCTCCTTTGTAACATGCTGCCTGCTGTCTCGGCTCTGGTGTCTGCCAGTATACCTTCTTTAACTTCCTTCACCTTCTCACCTAACTACTCGCCTTCAGGTTTCTTTGTCTCATCTCTTCTAATGAGAGAGAACTCTTCGTTATCCGAATTTCTGATGTTTCCTCTGCCTCCTCATAGGGAATCCATGATTTCAAATTCTGGCTATTCTAGAAAATCATATTATTCCAATTCTTTTACACAGATATTCTCAACCATTACAACACCTCTTGACACTCTCTTAAAATATACACTAATGTTGTCCCCTGCTTCATGGTCTACTTTTTCTCACCCGAGGTATAGAAATATCTCGTGACCTGCTGATGGTGAAATTTCGCGTTCTCACCTGGTGAAATAGCTTATTGGGACGCCAAATAATTATGACGCCATTGACGTCAAGTTACGTATAGACAAATGGCTACAAAGCAAACTTTAGAAATGCCTAAAAAATCTGTAACTCTGGTGAGAAAAAGTATCAAATCACTGGTGAAAAGCCGATTCAAGGAAATCTCAAACCGGCTGGCAAAGATATCCGTTTTTCTGGATGGACAAGATGTCTTTGCCCTTGGGTTTGAAATTTTCTTGTCTCGCCTTTCCACTTGTGAGATACTATTTGTCTCATCAATTGTCAGGTCCGTTGGGAATTCGCTAGTTGGCTTGTATGTGTCCTTTGTTACTGACAACTTGCGGTGGAGATTGTTCATGTCCTCCACCACATGCTGATCAAATAGCACCACTTACCACTGCTGGGTCCTAGTCTCCTTCAGCCTGAGGTCGGCGATCTTCTCGTTGGAAGTTGAGGAAACACCAGCTAGTTCTATGGTTCATTTCTGGCCTCTGGGCTGTAAGCAACTTTCCTCGTCATGTTGACATGAGTAAAATGAACAAGTTAAATGCCCAGAGCTCTATTCCAAGCTGACTTTCACTGCTCCCTGCTCTTCTCCTGTTCCCTCTTTTCTCTAGCCAACCGATAAGGGCAGCTCTTGTTCTAATGGCGGTAAGGTTGTGTCAGACTGATGGTCCTCTTACAGTGTTTCGACATCTCGTTTATCCTGTTTGAAGGGTTCCCTCTTGTCTGTACACCATGAACACACTAGCAGAGATGCCAACGCCAGCTGATGACAAATAGGAGTAATGACCGTGCGAAGCGAGGTCTTTGTACAACAGCCCCACAGAAGCTCTTGGGAAAATGAAAAAAATCCTGCATTTCGGTGTTATCCTGGCACAAATTTTTTTACAGACGTGTCACTGTCAAAGATGAAAGTACTAATTATCTTCTTATTTGTTGGTGAAATTTTTGACAAATTCATGTGTTTTTACATTTCACGTTCTTGGCTATGTCTCCCTAAGTCCTTACCATCGTGAGCAACAGATATGTCTATGAATGTTCCCCTCTTTCCGAAGCAGTAAAACATGGATATAATGAAGTATTATGCCTTATGTAGTATGTCGTTTTCTATTTTAACATTAGCATTATCAGATAAACGCTTTTCCCAATACAAAGTTCTAGTTAATCGCCAAAATGATCAAAAGATAAAAAAACACCGATTACGGAACCAAGAAAAAACTCTTTAAAAAAACTCGGAATTTTGTTATTACAATCTATAATAGCTATAGGAGAACGGATTTTCAGTATAAAATTAATAGAAATTCCGCCAAAATCAGAGTGGGTGGCATCTCTGTACTAGTCGGCACACTTTATGTATATGTCAACGGCATGGTTCTGCAGTTCCATACCTTTCTCAAAGGCACTTCACCATCACCTCTAAAGTCATTCTGAAAATACAAATTAATCCTACCTTTACTATTTACATCCTTAAATCTTGGTTGGTAAAATCCACCCCACGGGTCCCATTTTGTATCTTTTTAGTACCACATCGGAAGCCTATAATCCACGTTATAAAACTTGGTCATACAAATAATGTCAACTATCTATACTCCATTAGACCAGCCTTTGCTGATCCTCCAGTTAAGATTTAGTACATGGTTGGCCAGACAACTTGCTAAATCTGACAACGGCGCCGTCATCCAATAAAATAAAAATTTATTATTAGTGCAATCTAACAGTTTGATCATCTTCAAATGATTCATGGAGTAATTCAAGTCCAAATACCATGCAATTAGGCGTTCTTGAGGTTGAAGCCTGAACTGTGTACCTGTAAATTCTTCAACCCCGCCATTTGATTGTGGTCTGTAACTGGTGGTCCTAGTTTAAACGATTCCCAAAAAGAGCACATGCTTGTAAAGATTTCAGATTAGAGGTTATACGCCCTGATCTGAATGTATTTGCAATGGAGTTCAGAATCTTGTAATCAAGTTATCCACAAGATATGGTTTTACTTTCTTGTTCTGGAATGGCAATGTATTCCGTCCACTTTGTGGAAAGGTCCATAACAACCATTATGTATTTGTTTTCTTGTTTTGTTACTGGAAATGGCTCTACAATATAAAGTGCTATCCGTTCCATGTGTTTTCCACTAATGTATGTCCCTAGAGGAGCCTTGTTAGGTTGTATCTTTAGTTTCCGTGGAAAGCATTTGTCACAAGAACGACAATACTTTTGAACAAATTGCCTCCTGTTAGGCCAGTTTTTCAACTCAAGTTTTCTGTACATTACACTATCACGCAATTTTAGTCTTCTCCATTGTGCCCACATTGTGTTGAGAGCTGACGATAAAGATGAAACAACTTCCCAAGTTGTCCCGTCTTTTTTCTTACTCCATAGCTTTTTTCAGAGGCCCTATGTTTGCATCTAATACTTGTTCTAGCCCGATTTCTTGGTGACTACCTAGCTAGAAAGCAGCTATTCTGAGGCACAGGTATTTCGCTTTCCTGATTTCGACAAGTAGTAACTCTTGATTTCCTATGTTCCGGTTTTCATCTTGATCTTTCATCAAAGCTTGTCTTCATTTCCTTTGGTTATATACAATGTACATGTATATACTATCTTGCTTCTTGGTATCTTTCCTTGCATTAGTACCCTCTTGTATCTGTTGTTCTTGCTGCTTCTAACAGGCTTTACATTGGTTCCTACTCAGAGCGTCAGCATTTGAATAGCTGTGTCTTATATCCAGGTGATAAGATCCCAGCTCTTCAATCCATCTTGCTATATGCCCTATAGGATTTCTAGGCTCGTCATCCAGTTGACAGTAGCGTTGTTTGTTCTAAATATTACAGTTTGACCATATACAAATGGCTGGAACTTTTTTAAACCCGTTACTACAGCCAGTAATTCCTTTCTTGTCGTGCAGTAAGATAGTTCATGTTTGTGAAGGGCCAAGGCAATGACATGCTCCTTCCCATTGACTTCCTGGGAAAGTACTGCAAAATTGCTGGCATCAGTGTCCAAGATAAACTGTTTTCCAGGGATAGGCTAAATTAAAATGGGAGATGTAGTTAAGGCCTACTTTAAGTTTTCGAACGATTGTTGGCAAACATCGGTCCATGCGAGTCCTAAAAAGCTCCGGACTTTTAAAACATTTCTATGCACTGGCAATTCTTGTACTGCTTTGATTTTGTCTGCATCTGTACTTATTCCTTCCTCGTAAACAATGTGTCCCAAAACTTTAGTGTGTTTCTAAGCAAGAATGCATTTGGAAGGCTTTAGCTTTAGATTAGCCTCAAGTAGTCCGATTAATACGTGTTCTAATCGTTCTTAGCCTTCATCTATGGTTTATCCAGGAATTATTATGTCATCTATATACATGAATAGTAAGCAATCAGACCATTGTAATCCTCCCCCAAACATTTACCATAAGTCTCTCAGAAGATGGGTTATTTGCAAGGCCAAAAGGAGTGACCTTATACTAGTAAAGACCTTGACTTGTAGAGAATGCAGTTTTCTAACGGTCATTCTTATTCAGGTCCAGACATAAAAACCATTTTCCACCTGCGTACAGACATTCATCTGTCCTAAGCAACGGGTATGCATCTTGAATGAATTCATTGACGGTAATCAATACAGAAGCATGTATTGTCATCCCGTTTGTTAACAAGCACAACGTGGCTGGACCACGGGCTTTTGGATGGCTCCCGTTCAAGCATTTTTTTTAAATTTCGTTCTTTTCTATTACTTTCTTGCCTAATGGAAGCCTCTGCGGTGGCTGGCGAATAGGTGCAGCCGTTCCTGTGTTAATCCTGTGCAATATTATGTCTGTCCTTCCTATGTCATCCGTCGACTTTGAGAAAATGTCTTAATAGTTGATTAAAACACTTTTCAGTTTCGACTTGTCCACATCCGATTAATGCATCGCGCACCTTTCCCATAGGTCAGTCAAGTTTTTAGGAATATCCTTCAGAGTACTGGTAGTGTCCATTAGCTTTTATTTAATAATAGTACAAAAGCTAAATTGAGGCGCCTCTTGCTCGCATACTCTTGGGAGTGTATGATGAATAGTTCCAGGCTCAAGTTAATAATTAGTATCTTACTCCCTGGTGGTGGAGGGTCTAAGTGTCTAAAATTCTTCTTGTTAGGAAAGATCCAATGTCGTTTCCAAAGTTTCTTTGGTTGTTTATGCAACGACGCACATGTGTGCACAAACGAAACGCATTTTTTTTTAATAAAAAAAGGACAAAGGAAGAGGTATACTCATTCTATATGTTCTGGGTAGTTTTCAGTGCAAAAATTCTCCAACCATACTCATTCTATTTGTCTGGGTAGTATTCAGCCTGGAAATTCTCCTCCTTTTGGTCCGATGTTACTACTTGACGTAATTTCGCATCACACAAAATAAAGAAGGCAGCTGAATCGTGTCGGAGATTCCTTTTTCCCAAGAGTACAGCCGGTTAATAAAAATACTAAAGATCAAGAGCAACCAATTGATAAAGATTCTAAAGATGAAAGTGATAGCAGAAGAACACCGGCAGACCCCGTATCTCTTCAGTCGACCAGCGTTTCATTCGTGAAAGGCGTTTTGTATTGCATTGAAATAAAGGTTGTTGAATGCTCGTGACTGGGTCAAATTAATTGGAAAAGTAAGCTTCCATACACCTAAAATTTAGTTCTAAAATGCTATATCCGCGGAGATTACTGGGGCCTTTGCCCCCCCCCCCCCTGGACCCCTACCAGGGCGTTGCCCTGGACCTGCTGGGGGCCTTGAATTTTGCGTGCACTGCAATCGGAACCTAGCTACGCCACTGCCGGCTAAATATTGAGAGTTTTCCACGTTGATTTCTAGGAACATTCTTGATCGTGATGGTACGGTAACAGTATGTCGTGATATGACCCTGCATATTTGCATACTGCATATTTGTCTCTTCCCAATCCAGCATCGTATCTGGTGTCCTTTAATCTATTTTATCTATGTGTTCTAAAAGGAAATCTTGCCAATAGAGGCCTGTTGAATGTCCCCAACAAAAAAGTCAATATTGTATTCGATATCGGAATCCCCTAAGCTTAAAGCACATTTTAAGTTTCCATAGAGCTAAATGGGATTCCCATTTGCAAGAAATAACTTATATGAGAAAGATCCAAGTTGTACATCTTTTGTTTCTCTTACATGTAAATATTTCTTCCTGCTCAAAATAGAACACGTAGAACCGTTGTCTACTAAAACCTGTAGCGGTACAGCATTTATGAAACATTTAGTATAAAATCCATTGTCCCATTCCCCCCCCCCCCCATATTTCCTACATAATTAAGTCTAAAATTTGGTGGCCGTAAATCTTCCATTTACTCACGGTATAATGAGTCAATTGGGCATCGAAGTTTCCCTGAATTCTTGTGTGACGAAAACTCTTTGTGACCATTAGCCTTATAGGAAGGCTTTCTATTAATTTCCACTTTACATTTAATATATATTTCGGGCATTTGCTAAAATAATTAATGATTTGGACTAAGGTAACAACAACCCTTATGTTTTCCAAATGAGTTCCTTCTCTGTCTATCATGGGCATTATTACAAGCGTAACTCCTTGTGGTCTTGTCAGCTTACAGTTGAGCTATACGCCTACTTAATCCTTGGGTGGTATCTAATTCCTCCTACTGAGTAAAGGAACGCTTGGCAATATAACACCCAAGTCCTGTATTTAGCTGTGAAACAAAAATTTAACGAAAATTACAAGAAAACATTGTAGAAAGTTGCTTAAAGAAGGGAAATGAGAATTAAATGTCAATACATTTGTTCAAAGAACAAATGTGAGGTCTTTCCCGGCATTTTGGTAGTGTTATGTCTAGGTATATGGTTGATAATGACTTTAAATCGAAGGGCTTGACATATCGTTCACAAAAAACTTATATGTTTACTATATAATCTGTAACGATTTAAAAGTTATTGACAAATAACGCAGTTTACGATATGTTTTTGGCCACCATTTTGAAACCACTCAACCGAATATGTACTTCTTGGGATCAAATTGTAGGAATTTTAATTCTCTTTCAAATGAACCATATGTTTCCTTCATCATCTGTAAGGTTTAAAATGTTATAAAGCAAAAACCATTTTCAAAATATGAATGAAGGGCAATAACTCAAAAAAACAACAAGTTTTACGCTTTCATATATGAAACATTTTTTGTACATTTCGATGTGACGAACATTTTTCCTTTGTATTGTCTGCTTCAATTTTGTACGGTTCAAGTGTCATTTTATAAAAACTGTTTACGGTGTCGGCCATTTTGAAATTGGCTGTCTGTAACCATTTGACTTTGGTCTTAAACTGAAGGGCTTGTTATGGCAGTCATAAAACACCATATGTTCACTATATTATTTCTGAAGGTTTAAAAGTTATTAGCCAAAAACTGATTAGCCGAAACGTGTCAAGGGCCATAACTCGAAAACGGTTTGCCGCACAGTTTTCAATCCTTTTAATCAAATGTAGATCTCAATGAGTTCTGATATATTGTCTGCTTCAATTTTTTATGGTTTTAGAGTTATATTGAAAACAAAATTTAGTCGAAACGTGTCAAGGGCCATAACCTCGAAAACGGTTTGTCGCAGTTTTCGACACTTTATATCAAATGTAGATCTAAATGAGAGGAATATTTTTCTGATATATTGTCTGCTTCAAATTCTTATGGTTTTTGAGTTATATTGAAAACAAAATTTAGGCGAAACGTGTCAAGGGCCATAACCTCGAAAACGGTTTGTCGCACAGTTTTCAACACTATATATCAAATGTAGATCTCGATGAGAGGAACATTTTTCTGATATATTGTCTGCTTCAATTTTTTTATGGTTTTTGAGTTATATTGAAAACAAAATTTAGGCGAAACATGTCAAGGGCCATAACCTCGAAAACGGTTTGTCGCACAGTTTTCGACACTATATATCAAATGTAGATCTCGATGAGAGAAACATTTTTCTGATATATTGTCTGCTTCAATTTTTTTATGGTTTTTGAGTTATATTGAAAACAAAATTTAGCCGAAACCTGTCAAGGGCCATAACCTCGAAAACGGTTTGTCACACAGTTTTCAACTATTATATCAAATGTAGATCTCAATGAGAGGAACATTTTTCTGATATATTGTCTGCTTCAATTTTTTATGGTTTTTGAGTTATATTGAAAACAAAATTTAGCCGAAACGTGTCAAGGGCCATAACCTCGAAAACGGTTTGTTGCACAGTTTTCGACACTATATATCAAATGTAGATCTCGATGAGAGGAACATATTTCTGATATATTGTCTGCTTCAATTTTGTATGGTTTTTGAGTTATATTGAAAACAACATTTCAATGTCGGCCATTTTGAAAATGGTGGACCGAAAATGTTTTTTGATCCGATATATGTAATTAGGACCCTCATATCTACTTTGAAACCAAGTTTTGTGTAAATCCGACAACTTTGACGTTTTCGACAAATTTCGCGTCAAAAACGCGTAAACAGGAAGTGGATTGAAGAATTTTTTTTTGCATGACAAATCATGGCCATAAGTCAGACAACATTTTCCCCACTTTAGATTTTGGATATTTGTCATGGTTTGTGAGTTTATCTGAACAAAAGGGTTTTGGGTTTGGGGCAGATAACTCTGTTACTAAAAATAGATCGGTTTCGTAGGGTGACTCAGATCGAGCCCAAGTAGTGTCGGTTAAGTGTGCCAAGTTTCAAAGCGATACGTCAAGACACTTTTTTCCTTTTGGCGTTGGAAGATTAAAAGAATAATAATAATAATAATCAGACGAAATACAATAAGGTCTTTCCACTGTAGTGGGAAAGACCTTAATAAGATAGCCTTAAAAATATCGACTGGTTTGTTTGTTTGAATGGTGTGTTGAATGCCATTTTCTGAAATGTTCTGAAAAGAGAAAAACCTTGACCTAAAGTAAGCACTCCTTTTCAATCAAGATTGAAGCTGAGCACACACAGCCCACAGTGAGATTGAACCTGCAACCTCAGTGTTGACAGACACAAGATCAATAGTAGAAAGACTGACAGACTGAAGGAAAAACATGACAAACCTGCCAAAACAGATAAAAGCAAAATAGTGGTGAAACTAATATGGGAATAGACATATTTGATGAATACTGACACTACTGACATGGCAGTCAAATGGAAGCAGAATTAAAAAATGATTTGCAGTTTGTACTGAGGACAGTGGCAAAAAACGGGGAAATTTCGAAAGAATGTATCAGGGTCGGGATGAAGAGATGAGGTGATAATAACAGACAAAAAAATGTCCTGGTAATTAGATCAGTTGTATAATCTGTTGGCCATTTAGCAACATAGAAGTAGCTCTTTTGATGATATTATATCTCGTCACCGCTACAAAGAGGTCTCAGTTACTGTAATTGAGCATACACACTTAACTCTTTGAGGTGCACTTTAATTTTGCTATTATTTTTTATCAGAGCAGGTCGTCATCCTATGCTGTGTCTTGTATACAGACATAAATATCATTCTGTGAACATCAATAAAAAGAATAACTCACTGTTAACTAAATTGAAAATTGAAACTTGCTGTAATAAGTAATTAATTATTATAACGACTAGTATTGCCTGCACTAACAATTCCAAAACATGTACATACATCTATCAATAGAACAATTTCTAAAACTTGTATAACATTAATATAAATAAAATACATAAAAACTTAAACATGATTATCAATAAAATCTCAGTGAAAAATACCACATGAAAAACAAAAATACATATTTGTAAACTCTTTGCAAAAAATTCTTTATAAATGTAAAGGCTCATTTCATTTGTAGCTTAGTCTATTTAAAATGCTTCAGGTAATAATAATAGAATTATACAACAGGAAGCATTGATAAGCATGTAGCAATCAACAAACATAATTTTAACACATAAGGACTATGCAACTTATTTCAAAATGGTTTCAGAAGCACACCTGTATGCACTCTGCTTTTTAACATTTTAAATATTTTGGAACGAAACTTGAATATTGATAGCACAATAAAGTGACTGTCTGCTGACAGATAGGTCACCTGACAATTGAAGCTAATTCTAGTGTCATGTCTTGATTTCACTGATGTACATCAAGCACAAGGTCAATATTATCCTTCAAGCCTTACATTGTGACTTTGTGTCTTAATTATAGTTAAAAAATCAATCTTTCAAGTACAATTTGCTTATCTGAGGTCATCATTAGAGTTGTCATTATTAACACAGCAACAGCAAAAAAAAAGGTTAACATATATGTTGTGCTTTTCATTAAAAGTTATAATTAAATTGACTTTGTTAGTTTTATATATCACAGAAAAAAGAAATACTGGATATGTTAATGTTCTCCTTTTCATAATAATACAGTTAAAACTGGAGCATGTTTGGTCAAATGGGCAGTTTAAATAAGCTAAACTGTTTATTAACAATTGGCTAATGCATAAATTTTTCAAGCAATACATTGTATACTTATTGCCATGTGACTTTTAGTTTATTTTGAAGAAATATAAAGTAGCTTCAGCCATTTAAAAAAATTAACACATTTTTCATCTTGGTTAGAGGTATGCCATATACACATAATTTTGTTATGTAAACATTATTATACACAAAATTACTTTTTCGTAAATTCAAATTTTTGGGGGTTTTTTTCCAATTGAACCATCATGGGAAGGTTAAGAATTATTTTGTTTTAAAAAAATATTCTTTTCATTAAGTCAAAGGAGTCATTATTTGAAGAATAATATAAAAAGCAAAGCTAGTGAAATTGAGGTGATATGCTTGGATTGATTTTTGTAAATGTAGGACTTGCATTAAAATGAAACAGAGTAACATTTTGTCAATATTTACATATATGATGATGCAACTAAAATAGGGATAAAAGACTATCACAGTAACATGCAATAATTTTTTCTTGATTTTGTTGTAAGACCTGCCTGTTAACCTGGTATATATAGTTAGGACATTGGTGCAAAAACTTTTAAACTATAAATATTACTTTTTCTACCTAGTGATTACTGTTTCTTTAGGTACTACTATGTTAGTGTAAAAAGATTACAGAAATTTACCTCACAAATCTTTAAAAAAAACTAAAGAAGACATTAAAGTAGCAGAAGTAAACTGAAGGAAAACCAGGAAGTAATGATTTGCATGTATTTTGTGATAAATTGGCAATAAACATTTATTCTTATCTTGATACCACATAATACATGATATAAGACAAAACTTTGAAGAAAAGAGACAAAGAGTTCCATAAGTGTGGCACCAATATTTAACACCAAATACTACACTGAAAACAGTGCATGTTACCAACATTTTATACAAAACCTTGTAAACTGGTCCCCAATGCATTCATCCATAAAATACATCTAAAATGTTACACTGAAAACGATAACCTAACATTTCCCAAAGTTGTTCGGTACTACATGGTATCTGTTTATATGTAACAAATTATATTTTCCTCACAACTGTAATGCCAGCATCACATCTGTGGGTATTCATTGATGGTTCTAATATTGACCACTTGCCTGTCAGGGGATTGTAACTTTCTACTGTATTCAGAAGTGTGTTCCCATCATATCTAAAGAAGATAAGGTTGTACCAACATTTTGCTAACAGTAGTATGTAATATTTTATAAAAAAAACAAGACCATAATAAATTCATCAACATTTCTAAATGTAAATTAATTGATGCAATTAAATTTCTTTATATATAGTTCTATTGTTGGTTTTTATTAAGGACAGATGTTATAAATAAACTGTATGGTGTGAATTCAACAAGTGGGTGTCAAAATATTCTTACCATTGGTCGGTCCAATAAATTTCAATTGATTAATCCTGAATATAATATAGAAGCAGTCTTGCTAAATATTGCAATATTCATGATATTCTAACATAAATGTCCACCCATGTTAAAATGACAATAAAGTATGGTACGGCATGAATTAATTCTATTTTGATTATGATAAATACGATAATCTGTACAACATGTTTAATTGTTTGTCTGAATAAGGTTTAATGCCATTTTTCAGCAATTTTTCAGCTATTTCATGGCATCTACTTTTTTGGGGATGAAGCATGCGCAGGAGTACCAGGTCTTAAGTAGGAAAACATTTTATCCTTGTCAATTAGCATTAGAGTCCAGCACATCCTGCCTACAGTGAGACTCGGATCAGTGTTGACAGGCATATGATCAATAGTAGACTAACTATCTTAACCACTCTGCCACCAAGGCCCCATCTGTACATTGTAGCACTATATAAATATGAAGACCAGATAAGCAAACCTGCAAAACAACAGCTAATTATTGCTAGCAATAGATTACAAAGGTCCTTACCCAGCAACAACTAACAGCTTTCCCCTCAATACACATGCACCAACATAACATCTAGGAACAACCATGGACTGTAGAGATGACCATTGTTGTGTATGTATACTATACGACTCAACACTGGACAGGTGGTCTGTCCCATCATATCCACCACACACATATATATGGTCATTTAATACTGATACACCAGCACCTGTAACAGAAATGGTACATGTATTACCAATAATTTTATATCTGCTTTTGTATTTCAGAGTCATTCCTTAGTGTCTTGATAACCTTGAGAAATGTTCAAATTTATACTGTTTTTTTTTTTAATGAAATTGGGGGCCTCGGTGGCCGAGTGGTCAAGGTAGTTCATCTACTATTGATCACCTGGTCTGTCAACACTGGGATTGGGGGTTTGATTCTTACTGCAGGCAGGGTATACTCGACTCCAATCTTAATTGACAAGGATTGCCATTTTTCCTACCGCAAATCGGGGGTTTTCTCTGGGTACTCCGACTTCCTCCCCCAATAAAAACTGGACGCCATGATATAGCTGAAAAATTGCTGAAAGTGTCATTAAACACCATCAAACAAAAAAACAAACATTTAATGAAAGTGTGTCAGTATGCCAAATGAATAATTCCTTGCAAGGACATTTCCTTTCTTTGAGTACTGTTTCACCTGATAAAGTTTTCAAAAAAGGTTATGGACATCGACCACCTAGTGCTAAGCAATCAAGAATAGAGTCTACAGAATTGAATTCTGCAGCTTGACACTTTTTATTTAAAAGATAACAGTGTCCATATATGTTAATACAATTATAAAAGAAGGTATGCCTTGGATAAATTGGATTCCTGGAAGTTGACAAAGATGCATCCCATTGTAGATTAAATGGATACATCACCAGTTTACAGACAATTGTAAATACTTATACAATTTGAACACAATAACATTTACGCCATGCACTGAGTCAATAACCAAACAATAACCCAATGATAAAACAACACATATCTTTCTTCAGACTGGCCTTTAACTAGACAATTCTTTTTCATTAACAATTTGCACACTACTCAACTCAAACATTATTTTTAAAATTAAGTTTGGTTTAAAATATCTGAATTACATCATTTTTGTATTACTTATTACATGTATATATCACAACTTTTGCCATGTTTGTGGACACATTTACCAAAACCACAACATTGTTTAACAGTTGTGAGATTTTATGCTTTTTATTACCTTGAGACACTGCAAGTAATAAACTCCTAGAAAACTGCAGCAAACGAGCTATACACAGGAAGTGGAAAAATACTTAGTTTAACACAGACCTAAAGAGGATACAGCTCATCCTAATAATTCAATGTCTACAGGCCAGGAGCATCTGTTAAATCAAATCTCATCCAGGGTTTAGATTCACATTTGAAAATCAGTCTTAACTTAATAAACTAAACTAAACTAACAAACTAAACACTGTCAATTAATACATGAACATAACATTTATTGAACCCAATGCATGTTGTGTGCTTTTTTTCTGTCAGCCATTTTGTTGTGGTTCACAATTTGTTTTCAAAATATCTTGTTTCCATTTACATTTACGAACACAAAAAAAACAACTTAACATCTAATCAAGTATAAACATTAACTGAAATACCAAGCAGAACAGCTTGCTCAGAAGCCATTATTTCTCTTTCAACTTGAGATCTAGAAGTAGAAGTCCATGTATCCTAAAGGATCATTTCTGTTACAGATTCATGGTGCCAAAAGATTAATTTTACAATGAAAGAATCAAAGAACAAATAGATTATCATAAATAATCCTTTGTAACTAATAACTAAACATGCTTTGTTTGCATTGTTTGATTGTGGTTTAATGCCATTTTTTAGCAATTTATCAGCTATATCATTGAGTCCAATTTTTATTGGGATAGAAAGCCTGAGTAAAAAGCCTGAGTACTGATAGAAAATCCTCAGATAAACATTTCTAATTGTTGTTTTAAATATTAGTAAACAGAACCTCACCTGATCGCCTACAGGACATGGGGGATATATTGGTCCACTGCTCTGTATCCATGTCATATTTTTCTGCTGAGTCTAATAGATTAATACCATCATAACCTCCTATACAGAAAATATTGTCACCAGCCACTACCAATCCAGCTCCTTCACGACCTACAGCCATGCCACTAAGTGTTCTCCACTGGTCAGCCAAAGGATTGTAACACTCCATACTTGTGTGTCTATTATAACCATCAAATCCACCACAAACATATATCTCTCCTGAAACAAATCACATCAAATGTTTTCAATTAATATCCTTTCTTCTTTCCCATCAATAACCCAAAACACAGTTACTGAACAGTCAAAAACTAGCATGCCCTAATTTGTTTAATGGACTACACAAGTGACTCCTCTATCAGGTATGGGTGAAAATGTTTGTTTGAATGTTGTTTAACGCCACTTTCAGCAATTTTTCAGCTATATCACAGGGTCCAGTTTTTATTGTGGGAGGAAGCCAAGAAAACCCCTTACCTTCAGTAAGAAAACTGGCAATCCTTGTCAATTCAAAAAGTAGTCAAGTACACCCTGCCCACAGTGGGACTCAAACTCGAGATCTCAGTGTTGACAGACCAAATGATTAATAGTAGCCTAACTACCTTAACCTCTGGGCCACCGAGGCCCTAGGTGAAAATGCAAAGAGTAAATCATACAAAATCTAGACACAATTAACACAGGTAAGGACACTGTAATTGCACAAATGTTCCTCATTCTGAAGTTACTAGTAAAAAGTTAACACTTCATATGGTCTCGTTAGGTGTTTTAGTTGACTTGTTTACTTTTAGTTCTGGTCGTCATGTTCTTTACTACTTAAGTAATATGGAATTCCATGTTAATATATAGATCCAAAAACACAAACATGTCACGGTTGTACAACTTTAAATAATACATTCTAAAAAAGTAAATACACTTTTCTTTTATCCAAAGGTCATTTTAAGCAATTTTTCTTATTGTCGTTTTATGCTTGGCTACAGATTTTATCAGTTCTCATTATTAGTCACTTTAAACCTAACTTGATTTGTCATCTGCACTTTGTGAAAACCATGGGCAATGTTTGCTTAGCATTATTACTTGATAATAAGATTTACCATTTGAATTTGAAGGTCTAGAGGGGCAGTATTTTTATTGGTTAACTGCAGGTTCAAATAAATGTAGTATTTCACCATACAGAGCCTCAAACTCTTCTGTATTTTGTCATCATGTGAGTTGTAAAAAACACCTAACATTTATTCCTTATATGTTAGTTACACTTTAACCAAGTGTGTATGGTACAATAAAAGGAGAGGGATCGATATAAACTGAATGAATTATTTAATTCAGTTTAAAAGAATAACTTTATTTGTTTATTTGTTCATAGACAAAAATAAAACTATCGAAAACATGTTAGCCCACCATACAAACTAAACCAAGCTAAAAAGATATCTGGTCTGTTTTTATTACTTCACATACACACTAAACCAAGCTAAAAAGATACCTGGTCTGTTTTAATTACTTCACATACACACTAAACCAAGCTAAAAAGATATTTGGTCTGTTTTAATTACTTCACATACACATTAAACCAAGCTAAAAAGATATCTGGTCTGTTATAATTACTTCACATACACACTAAACCAAGCTAAAAAGATATCTGGTCTGTTCTAATTACTTCACATACACATTAAACCAAGCTAAAAAGATATCTGGTCTGTTATAATTACTTCACATACACACTAAACCAAGCTAAAAAGATATCTGGTCTGTTCTAATTACTTCACATACACACTAAACCAAGCTAAAAAGATATCTGGTCTGTTCTAATTACTTCACATACACACTAAACCAAGCTAAAAAGATATCTGGTCTGTTCTAATTACTTCACATACAAACTAAACCAAGCTAAAAAGATATTTGGTCTGTTTTAATTACTTCACATACACACTAAACCAAGCTAAAAAGATATCTGGTCTGTTCTAATTACTTCACATACACACTAAACCAAGTTAAATCTGTCCTAACTAGTTGCCAGTTTTGTATATCTTAAAACAATAATCTGATATACATTGCCAAGTCCAAGCTCTTTGTCATTCCCTTTTATTATACTCGGAAACCTAAAAAAATTTGGAGAAATTCTTTTCTGACCCATCAGAAAACTTATAATTAACCATATATTCATTCAGCTAGGTTATAAATGAGTTTTTTAAGACATATTTATTTTTTGTTTATTTTTTGCTGTACTATGTGACACAATTACCTTTGTAAACACAAACACCTGCCAGACCCCTTCTCTGTGACATAGATGACATAGTTACCTTTGTAAACACAAACACTTGCCATACCCCTTCTCTGTGACATAGATGACATATTTACCTTTGTAAACACAAACACTTGCCATACCCCTTCTCTGTGACATAGATGACATAGTTACCTTTGTAAACACAAACACTTGCCATACCCCTTCTCTGTGACATAGATGACATAGTTACCTTTGTAAACACAAACACTTGCCATACCCCTTCTCTGTGACATAGATGACATAGTTACCTTTGTAAACACAAACACCTGCCATACCCCTTCTCTGTGACATAGATGACATAGTTACCTTTGTAAACACAAACACTTGCCAGACCTCTTCTCTGTGACATAGATGACATATTTACCTTTGTAAACACAAACACCTGCCAGACCACTTCTCTGTGACATATATGACATAGTTACCTTTGTAAACACAAACACCTGCCATACTCCTTCTCTGTGACATAGATGACATATTTACCTTTGTAAACACAAACACCTGCCAGACCCCTTCTCTGTGACATAGATGACATAGTTACCTTTGTAAACACAAACACCTGCCATACCCCTTCTCTGTGACATAGATGACATATTTACCTTTGTAAACACAAACACCTGCCAGATCCCTTCTCTGTGACATAGATGACATATTTACCTTTGTAAACACAAACACCTGCCAGACCCCTTCTCTGTGACATAGATGACATAGTTACCTTTGTAAACACAAACACCTGTCAGGCCCCTTCTCTGTGACATAGATGACATATTTACCTTTGTAAACACAAACACCTGCCAGACCCCTTCTCTGTGACATAAATGACATATTTACCTTTGTAAACACAAACACCTGCCAGACCCCTTCTCTGTGACATAGATGACATAGTTACCTTTGTAAACACAAACACCTGCCAGCACCTTCTCTGTGACATAAATGATATATTTACCTTTGTAAACACAAACACCTGCCAGATCCCTTCTCTGTGACATAGATGACATATTTACCTTTGTAAACTCAAACACCTGCCAGACTCCTTCTTTGTGACATAGATGACATATTTACCTTTGTAAACACAAACACCTGCCAGATCCCTTCTCTGTGACATAGATGACATATTTACCTTTGTAAACACAAACACCTGCCAGACCCCTTCTCTGTGACATAGATGACATAGTTACCTTTGTAAACACAAACACCTGTCAGGCCCCTTCTCTGTGACATAGATGACATATTTACCTTTGTAAACACAAACACCTGCCAGGCCCTTCTCTGTGACATAGATGACATAGTTACCTTTGTAAACACAAACACCTGTCAGACCCCTTCTCTGTGACATAAATGACATAGATGACATATTTACCTTTGTAAACACAAACACCTGCCAGACCCCTTCTCTGTGACATAGAAGACATATTTACCTTTGTAAACACAAACACCTGCCAGACCCCTTCTCTGTGACATAGATGACACAGACTGCCATTGTGGATCTTCAACTGTTAAATCCAGACACTCAACTAAGCTGAGTCTGGATTGGCCATCATATCCACCAATTATATACACCTTTCCATTTAATGATGCCGAAGCAACATATCTCCTTCTTTTTGTAAGATTCTGTAAGATATCAACAGTACCTATCATGCCACTAGTACTTGATATACTGAGATACTTATTTTACATCATTCAAAATATCTTAGTCAGAACTTTTTCATTACAAAAACATGTGTAGATCCCACAAACAGATTAAAATATATAATACAAAGGCTGTTGAAATCATAATATATAATTAAACATCTTTACAATAAAAGGAAATTTCATCTGATAATAAAACAGATAATATACAGTTTATCATCCTCTCTAAATATAAACATTTTTCAATATTTTGATGTTAAATTTATGAGGTTTGAACACATAAATTTTTGTATCTCTCTGATTTTTATTACTACATGTAATGTAAACAATGATTACCGGTCTCCTACTCCACTCTCCAGTTTTAGGGTCGTATTGTTCTACCACTTCTAGCATATTCTGTTGAGACCCAAATCCTCCCATAACAATCAGTATATCATCAGTACCTGTACAAAATAAGTCATTGAAATCTTCATAAAGAACATTACACAGTACTGTGGATAAGACAATAACATCTCTTTATTTCCTTCTGGCTAAAAACCAAGGGATATATTAACCCTAACTTTTTCAGCTTCAGAAAAAAATGGACCATGCATTCTAAAAATGTAATAAGAAAGGTTTAATGTTCATGTACAAAGATTTTTACAAAAAATGAAACGACATGCTTTGTAGTGTCATTTTCCGGCAGCAATGCCAACATATACATGTATATACAAATGATCAATAACAATACTTTTCAAAGCTTAATTGTATATATCTAAAGCATTTTTTATATGTGTGTGTGTGTGTGTGTGAATAACAACGGACCACACAGTACGTTTTCTTTACTTACCAACACGCTGCTGTGTTCTTATTCCAGACATTTTATTCCTAAGATCTGGTCTCAAATGGAATTTTTTCGCCTCATCTAGTAAGTCTCTACATTCATGACTTTTCTTGATCAATACCTAATTAAAGGATATAAAAATTGTCTCCAATTATCATAAGAGATATAACATATTTTTTTTTCAAAACTGCTGATAATAATTAATAATAATAATAATCAACCAAAAAAGGTTAGAAATATATTACCATGGTAACATACTGAGAGGGATCCTAATACTCAACCCACAGAGCTGCAAGGTGCATTTCAGGTTAAAATAGGCACAATTTTAATGCCATTATAATCCAAAGTTAGTTTTGTGATTTGTCAGATTAATGGCAGAAATCAGACCTATTGCTTGTAATGTAGCAATAAAAAAATTCTAATTTTGGTCTATTTATACAAAATTCAAACATAATATTCATCTTCTTCACGTTATTAAAGCTTTAGACATTGCGAAACTAACGGGAAACTATCTTTATTGAAGAAATTTCTTCGTTCGTCTTTGAAGATGCATGTGGAAAATGTTATGTTGATCATTTTTCTGTATATGAATAATGTGATCTAATTTTATTATAAGCATGCTAATTTGCATACTATACCAACCAATCTGTAGTAATTATCTAATAATTTACATATATATTACCCAAGATGCAACAGCGGATTATTAAAAATGGCAATAACTATCATTATGTATTAATAATGTGTGATTTTAAACAGGAAACCTATTAAAAAATTATGTCGAAAGATATCAAGATTGACCACGTCTGATTGTACTAGTATATGCAACTTCTTTTGGACATCTAAGTGCTGGGAGTGATTCAGTTCCGCTCTGCTACATTACGAGTAATTGGACTAAATTCATACACTCGCCAAAGAAAAAGTAAGGTAAAAATTATTCATTCTAGGTTAAAACACAGATAGCATATGTCCACGGACCATATATGGTCCACCTTTACCCATTACTCCATACTTCCCCAGTGGCATTCAATGTTCACACCCTCTTCCTGTTGATTTATTGTTTAATAACTTGTTTTTGTCCTGAATATAGGTGAATATTGCTGGTTGGATGTTAAGTACATATTTAATCAATCAATCAATCAATATAATATTACCTTTGCAAATAAATATAGCCATCTTAAAGTAAAATACTTGTCCACTGTATAAAACAAATGTAATAAAAATAACATACTTCCTCATCAACAACATCTGTCAAAAACTTTGCTGTTAAAACTGGTAGTCGTACATGTTGCAATAAACGTGGCAGCAGGTTTGAGCGAGATTCTTCATCATGTTTTATCCAGTTGATAACAGACTGATATACAGGTTCCTCTGTATTGACCTGGAAACAATAACAACATAAGGAAAATCATTTTAAAACTTCAATGATAATTTATAGGCACATGTAATATGAATAATTGGTCAATGAAAAAAAGAATACTGGTACCTATTAAATTAATCCTTCATGTATACTCCACCTTGCTTTTGGTCACAATATTTGTGCCAAGTCTGGCAGTCTCCATCTTTATCCATGTTTTGGTTATTTGTGCCAAGTTGGGCAGTCTCTGCCTTTATCAATGTTTTGGTTATCTCTGATTAGTTGGGCAGTCTCTGCCTTTATCAGTGTTTGGGTTATCTGTAATAAGTTGGGCAGTCTCTGCCTTTATCAATGTTTTGGTTATCTGTGATAAGTTGGGCAGTCTCTGCCTTTATAAGTGTTTTAGTTATCTGTTATAAGTTGGGCAGTCTCTGCCTTTATCAAATATTAATCTTGAAGCAACATACATTGTACAACAGGGATTAAAATAAATACAATCTCGTTTACTATTGCCTTTAAATAACAAGGCTTGTTTATCATTTATTATTTTGAAAAATGCCCTAGACATTATGAATGGTAATCTAATAGACATTATCAATGTAATGGTCATTTAACAAAATAATAAATTAAGAATAAATACAATAAGAAAATTTTTTGACATCATTATCCATGCACATTTATTTCTTCATTAAAGTTAATTGTCAGACATGTTCAAGCAATATAAATAAACACTGGTAAATAAGCAATTTGATCTCATCGTGAAGTTCAAAGCAAGAATGTTGGTTCATTGATAGGATTTGACAAAATGTAGCATAAATAAAATAACCTGCTTTAAGAGTATAACATATTAATATTTAAGGAATACTTCAAATTTCTGAACAGATTATACGATATAATATGGTTTGGGTCTGTTTACGCCTAATAAACCGCGACGCCGTTTATGAATGGTGTAAACAGACCCAAACCATATTATATCGATAATCTGTTCAGAAATTTGAAATATTCCTTATAATTTAATTTTAAAAATATATAAATCAATTTTTGAGGTAAAAACGTCGATGACGTCGTGGAACTATTTGAATTTTAACGGCGTTGGAATAGGTCATAGGTCACGCAAGTTATTTCTTATGATATGGGTTGCCCGATTTGAATTGACCAATCAGATTGCAGCTTACAAAGCTAATTAAAATATATAAGCATAGATAATTAAATGGACCTTTACCTGTAAGTTATTACATTGAACTAATGACTCTACTTGATCTATTGGTAACATTTTAAATTCATCGTGTTTTATGATTTCTTCATAATGCTTCAAACAAAAACTCTCTGCAGCCTGCAGTAACTCTGTACAACAATGTTGTTCAGCAAATATTTTAATACCAAGACAATTGCTGGCATCAAGCTGTTTCTCCAGAAATGAACTGCAAGCCAGCTTTACACCTTGAAGACAAGTTAATATGTCAGTGTCATATAGTAAAATAACCATATTCTAATTATTGTATATCAATTATATTAAGAATTATACTAAGAGGTTAGTATGGCAATTTCATATCAAACCCTATACATGCATATCTACTAGGGGATGGATATAAAAATTGCCATATAATAACCTATACTACTTATCATATACTTTGAACACTTTGATATGAGAATTTTATCAGGTATTGAGGTATAGAAGTTAATAATAAAATATGAACTTAAAACATTTAAAAACCTGGCCAAACCCAAATCTACATCTGCTATTGGTATTTATTCAATAGGTCTTATATTTCTCTTAATGTTTGAAAATATTTCTTCATTTGTCTTAGAATTAAAATAAATAAAATTAAAGCTTCCACAAATAAACTTGAGCTTAAAAGTTAAAACAATTTGTTTTGAAAGCAGACTTTCAATGATCTAACCTGTAAGTTGTAACAGACAAGCCGCTGGAAGCAGTTCCTGTACATTTTCTACACTAACATTGACAGTTTCTGTGTAAACGAAGTCCAGGAGTACTCTCATTACATCAGCTGATATCTCATGCAATGTTATTGTACTTTTATCTTTTTCAGACATCTGAAATCAAAATCATTGACAATCTATACATGTATGCATAAACTGGACAAATAAATAGAAGTAAATAATAATTTGCACAGCTTGTTTTTGACATGCAAAAATATACATGTTATACAAGAACATGTGTACAATGCCATGTTTACTCTAAAAACAAAATGGATGTATTTTTGTTACATTGTAATGTTTACTCTAGGATCCATGTATATATTTACTTCAAGTACATGTACATTATTAAGGTTTGCTCATACACAATTTTATTTTGTGGAATATTCACCAAAATTCAATTTCTTGATGGAAACTACATATACATATATCTTCATTGATGTAATTAAAGGTAAATTTTACCTCATTTGTAAACATAGCACAGAAGTAGTCACTACAAGCTGCTAGAACAACTCTGTGTGCCGGAAACTCTTCTCCATCAACTTGTAACATAACATCACACAACTTATTCACTTTCCGTAAATTATTCATTGTTGTTAAAATAGATTTGGCATGACTGTCTGTAAAGATCTGTTGTGTAGCCATGGTAATTTTCTGCACTACTATGAAGCTATGATCACATTATCTGTTCTGTTTCGATTAATACATGTATGTAAAATGTAGATTACAACATAATGACATATATAATTCTTTGTTTCACTCAACCAACTCATTTTTAAATCTAAATTTGTGACAAGTTTTCCTCCAGTGTTTCTTTGGAGATGACATAGGAACCTTCATGGGTTTCAGTCCTGCAAATAAGTTTACAATTTAGTAACATATATTAGTACATGTACAGTGATTTAGCTAGCGCTCGCCACTTTCGCAATTGGCGAATCCTTTTTGGAAATGACGAAAATAATTTGAACGTAATTCGCCACTTCCATTTTCAAACTTCGAAATTTTCATCGTCAAAATCGGCACAGGTAAATCCAAATATCTGACCTAAGGTACATGTTTATGACCCAAGGCAATTAAAGTAATTATGTAAGAGATAGGCCACCTGATATTATTTGATAATTAATCACTTAATTACTGTGTACACACCGTCACACACGATCGAGCATAACCAGTTGGATGACAACTCTAGATATGGCATGAAATGCGCACCAAATTAAGGTGGTCTTGTTTTGTAACCTCTGTAGGGCCTATGGTTACACTTGGTTACATGGTTACATATATGGCATATTATTTTTTTAAAGAATGCACACTTAAGAATCTAAAAGAAATTAATAGATACATGCATGGACAAATTCATGTCTCAAGGGCTTACAATGGTTACATGCATAGATATTGAAAGTTACATGGGTAACATGCATGTAGAATCCAGGTTACATATATGTAGAATCCAGGTTACATTGGTTACAAGTATATAGAATACAGGTTACATGGGTTACATGCATGTAGGATACAAGTTACATGGGTTACATGCATGTATAATAGAGTTTACATGCATAGAGGTTACATGGGTTACATGCATGTAGAATCCAGGTTACATTAGTTACATGTATGGAAAATCCAGGTTACATGGGTTACATTCATATAGAATCCAGTTTACATGGGTTACATGCATGGAGAATACATCCAGGTTACATGGGTTACATACATATAGAATACAGGTTACATTGGTTACATGCATGTATAATAGAGTTTACATGGGTTACATACATATAGAATCCAGGTTACATTGGTTACATGCATGGAGAATACAGGTTACATTGGTTACATGTATGGAAAATACAGGTTACATACATATAGAATCCAGGTTACATGGGTTACATGCATGGAGAATCCAGGTTACATTGGTTACATGTATGGAAAATCCAGGTTACATACATATAGAATCCAGGTTACATGGGTTACATGCATGGAGAACCCAGGTTACATTGGTTACATGTATGGAAAATACAGGTTACATACATATAGAATCCAGGTTACATGGGTTACATGCATGGAGAATCCAGGTTACATTGGTTACATGTATGGAAAATCCAGGTTACATGGGTTACATACATATAGAATCCAGGTTACATTGGTTACATGCATGTAGAATCCAGGTTACAATGGTTACATGTATGGAGAAGCAAGGTTACAATGGTTACATGCATGGAGAAGCAAGGTTACAATGGTTACATGCATGGAGAATCCAGGTTACATTGGTTACATGCATGTAGAATAGAGGTTACATGGGTTACATGCATGTAGAATCCAGGTTACATTGGTTACATGTACGGAAAATCCAGGTTACATCGGTTACATGTATGGAAAATCCAGGTTACATGGGTTACATACATATAGAATACAGGTTACATTGGTTACATGTATGGAAAATCCAGGTTACATGGGTTACATACATATAGAATCCAGGTTACATGGGTTACATGCATGTAGAATCAAGGTTACATGGGTTACATGCATGGAGAATCCAGGTTACATTGGTTACATGTATGGAAAATCCAGGTTACATGGGTTACATACATATAGAATCCAGGTTACATTGGTTAAATGTATGGAAAATCCAGGTTACATGGGTTACATGCATGTAGAATCCAGGTTACATTGGTTACATGTATGGAAAATCCAGGTTACATTGGTTACATGTATGGAAAATCCAGGTTACATGGGTTACATACATATAGAATCCAGGTTACATTGGTTACATGTATGGAAAATCCAGGTTACATGGGTTACATACATATAGAATCCAGGTTACATGGGTTACATGCATGTAGAATACAGGTTACATTGGTTACATGTATGGAAAATCCAGGTTACATGGGTTACATACATGTAGAATCCAGGTTACATGGGTTACATGTATGTAGAATCCAGGTTACATTGGTTACATGTATGGAAAATCCAGGTTACATGGGTTACATACATGTAGAATCCAGGTTACATGGGTTACATGTATGTAGAATCCAGGTTACATTGGTTACATGCATGTAGAATAGAGGTTACATGGATTACATACATATAGAATCCAGGTTACATGGGTTACATGTATGGAGAATCCAGGTTACATGGGTTACATGTATGGAAAATCCAGGTTACATACATATAGAATCCAGGTTACATGTATGGAAAATCCAGGTTACATGGGTTACATACATGTAGAATCCAGGTTACATGGATTACATACATGTAGAATCCAGGTTACATGGGTTACATGCATGTAGAATCCAGGTTACATGGGTTACATGTATGGAAAATCCAGGTTACATGGGTTACATACATGTAGAATCAAGGTTACATGGGTTACATGTATGTAGAATCCAGGTTACAATGGTTACATGTATGGAGAAGCAAGGTTACAATGGTTACATGCATGGAGAAGCAAGGTTACAACGGTTACATGCATGGAGAAGCAAGGTTACAATGGTTACATGCATGTAAATTGCAGGTTACATGGGTTAAATGCATGTAGAATCCAGGTTACATGCATGCAGAATCCAGTTAACAATGGTTACATGTATGTAGAATCCAAATTGAGAATGTAGTCTTTCAAGAGTTTAGTGGATGTATAATCTATCTGATGAGGTCTTATTTATAAGAACACAGACAAATGATTTGTATATTTATTATTGCGCCAGTTCATTAACGCAAGTGGCTTTGAACAATATTCAAACAAACAAAACAAAACATAGCTCCAACAACATATACACAACTAAAATAAAAAATGTATGATCTTATTGCTAACAATATATATATATATATATATATGTGTTCTTTAATAAATAAAATAAACAGGAATGTCATGAACAAAGGGAACAGCACCACACACTGTCCTCTGTCATTCTTTTAAACTCTTTGTATGTCAATGTTGTACAGGGCCGATGGTACCATTGGTGACATGAACTGCACTGTACCCACAGGCTTCCTGGTCTACCTACTTTGTTACACTTTGCACATCGATTCTAAAATATACACATGGCATGCTTTTATACAACTAATATACAGAAAACTTTCTCACCCGAAGTAAAGAAATATCCTGTGACTCCTTGTTAAATTTCTGCCTCACCAGGTGAGATTGCTTAGTATGACATCATTGTATATTGTAATTTATTATCGCAAATGCTACCACTGCTCTACACTTTACCAAAAATATGGAACTTTAGTAAGAAGAAGTATTAACTAACTTGTGGAAAGTTCATCTTAATTTTTTTGGCTGACAAAAAGCCATTTATACCATTATAATGACCTGCTTACATTTTCACAGGCATTTTAAGGTAAATTTGCCACAGCTTTGGCATAAGTTCTAAAAAAATACTTTGCTTATAATAATATTATTATACACAGTAATGCTTTTTATCTATCATCCATATTTACTTATATCACTTTTTAACAGTTTACGTTATAAGAATTGTCAAAAATAAAACAAAAGAATTAATCAAAACCAAACTTACAAGTTTAGCTACAGTAAGAGGGTATGCAATACCCTCTAGTATTCTTAGGTCAGCTCCAGGAAGCAGGTTCTTGAGGACACTGGTATTGCAATAAACATCTGAAATCTTCACACCAGTAAGTGCTGCCAATATCTGGGGCATTGCTGAGGAAGCTGCCTTAGCATGGTCTTCAAGCACTTTGGCATCACCTGGTCGTTTTTCTTTAGAGGGAGAAACCACTTTCATGACAAAGAGTCTACTGAAATACCTGCAAAATTAATAAAAGCTTGTTTTTTTGCCATTGCAACAAGTTTTTCTAGGTTTATTGTTTATTACCATGTATCTCCTGTGAATAATTCTCTTCTGCTTTGGCAACATGCCACAGTTCAGTTGTAGACATACATTAAGGCTTTGTAACTAAGGATGTTTGTTGTTTACAATTGATCATGGCTTCAAGTACATGCAAAATATAGCCAAAATATTGCTGAAAACAGCATTTAAAACCCATTCAAACAAATTAACCTGAACACTATACAAATTTCTCCCTTGCATTTAGGTCGACTTATATTACATTTAAAAAAAATACTCATTAGGGTGCACTTTGGTTGACTTCTCATAGACACCAGTCTGCATTTCATTTACATACATATATGAGTTACTCTAAATGAAAGTGTCACACTTACTTGAGAATATTTTGCAAATCAAAATTTGCAGTCACCAGACATGCTGTCAGTGGTGTCTTTGTCTCCTCTGTGGCTTTTCCTCGAACAGCACCATTTGCCAGGTCTACAGCAAGTGTTGACACATCCTCAGCAGAACTGGGGTCATCCCACACAAATGGCAATGTGCTTTTAGTAATCCATGAATTGACGAATGCAAGCGTACACCTAAGGAAAATCAGAATAACAATGTATAAGTACATGTACTAATAATATTGCATCACATCTTGCTGTCTGAACACTCCGTTCTAGTCCTAGTTTGTCACACACATATCTGACAGATATTTTTTCTACAAATAATTCACCAGAGCACTTATATATGCTGATTTTACAACTGATTGGCCCTTTACGCCAATGTGGGCATAAAGGGAAAATCCATGGTAAATTCAGTATATATTCCTGCCCCCAATGAATTATTTCGATTCTAATAGGACATATAGGTTAACTTTTTTTTATACAACATTATCTATCAGTTGCAGGTCTTGTTGATTATTTAGGACACAAATTTGATTGTGACGTCATTACAATATACAATCTGTTGTATGAAAATATGGTTACAGATAGTTTTCCCAATTCAGTGTACAGTGAATGTGCTATGGTGATTGTTGGATATGGATATTAGTGAAAAGTGGTATATGATATCTATCCCTTTTAATCAACTAACAAACTCAAATACTAAAGTAATGAAAGTGGGAGGTTTGGCATGCCATAAAACAAGGTCTAACCAATTATTTCTTTTAAAATGCCTGTACCAAGTCAGGACCATTGCTGTAGTGTATATTTTTGGTTGTTGTTTCTGGATTTGCTGGTTTCTCAGACTTTGATTTGTGGTTTGTTGATTTAAACGGATTAACAATAACCTTGAATCATCAATCAAACATACCTGGATGCTATATGTGACTCTTTGCAACCTACAAGCCAGGCACCACACATAGCAATAAGAGTCTTCCCAACCATTGGGTCACCATAGAGGACTGGCAAGTTAAAATGGCGAATATTGGCACAGATCCATGGGTATTGGTGAAGTCCTACCATTGCAGACCATGCCAAAACTGCTACACCAATGTTGCTGCCGAGAATGTCTGATGCAATGTCTAAAAAATTCTGCAGTGGTGCCAAATCTGGTGCTGATTGACTAATGTGGTGTGCCAGCTCTTCTTTAGGAAGACCACTGACGGTAATGTCTGGTATCCAGATGAATGGACAGTCTTTTGGATTAACCTAAAATAAATAATACATCTGTAAATTACTAGTATAATGTGCATGTATTGATATTGCCGATAGGCAGTCCTAAACCTAAATTAATGACAACCCATTGCCCCACCAAACACTTTTTTCTCTATTATAAGACAATAGATCAATAACAAACTACTTGATACTAGTGATTTGGACTCTTTGAAATGATTTGTTGCTGCACCTAATATAATTACATGAATTAATTAATAATATTTTAAAACTCTGGGTACTCTGACTTCCTCCTCTAATAAAACTGGATAAAAATAAGGCGAAAAATTGCTGAAAACTGATTTCAATCGACCATCAAATAAATTTTTAAACTGTTCAAAATACATGTACAATAATACCCTAGACTAAAAATAAAAATATAACATTTTATACTTCATAGATTTTAACTGAAAATCTCTTTGTTGCTGTTGTTTTTGAGAGAATAGCATTGACACAATTTTATCAGTTGTACTTAAAAAAAGGAATTTTTGTGCTGTTAATGCATATTTACCAAGTTACCACTTGATGTGTTGATGATGCATGATGGACTGATGAAGCAGAATGGTGTCCCTAACTGTTGTCCAGCATTTCTGATGTGTGTCTTTGAACAAACAATACCCTCTTGTTGAGCATTCTGTCTCATTGCCTTCACCATCTCACTCAGTAGGTCAAAGGTCTCCTGCTTGGACATTGAACACATCAGACCACCATACTTGAAAGTTGAATTTAAGGCATGTTCAATGTCGCGACTGTTGTGACAGTCTGTTGCTTTAAAATGTGCTGTGCTGTAAAACAAATTATACATAATAATCTTACTGAACATGTATATATAAGATTTTATTTTGTTTTGTTTGTTTGAATGTTGTTCTTGCCACTCTTTTAAGCAATATCATGGCAGATAAAAAAGTTTGTACACTTTACTGTGAAATAGCTGTGTGTTTATAATATTAAATATAAAAATAATACTTTATTTATAGACGGTAACACAATTAGTATATAACTAATCTTCCCTGAGGCCCGCAATGAAGTTGTAGATTGATGAAATAAACATAGTATATACTCAAACAGAACAATTAACATATTATAAACGTAAACTTTTTAAATAATCTAATCTTCATCATTCATTCATCAAAAACACTAATAAAAAATGCAGTATATTGGTTTTAAACTTGAATCAATCCTCAATTTATCTAAAAATGTGGTTGTTCTTCTTTTTAGTTAAATCAAACAAAACTACCATAAAGTCAGCATGGTATGCAAATATACTATTCATAAGTCAAAAGCTTGATCTAAAATTACATGTACCTATATGTCTCAATTTGAGTCATACTAAAATTGAAGGGTGTACTTAAAAGCAGTTGACAAAAGAATATCTCAATAATTGGAATAAAATTAAAAATAGCTATCAAACAGAAGCAGTGTTGGGAAACTGGACACTCTCTTTTAAAGATTGAGTTCTAACTTTTTGACCTGACTGACTCTCACATTGTTATTATAATTGTATGTAGAGTTCTAGAATTCTTGAAATTACTAAGGGAGATACTGGATAATATATAGTCTGCTAAAATGGCAACAAAAAGTATTTGCTTCACCCCTTCAAAAGTGAATTTATATCAATTCATTGTACTTTTTATGATACGAACCAGTATGTATTATTCAAATTGAATCTCTTAAATGACTTACAATCAAAATGGTTATCTTTTATACATTCTATAATAAATGATGATGGTTTATCCTATTTATGGGAAAGCCAATTTATAATATGTAACAAAACAGTGTTGAAGGGAATATTACAAGACCAATTCATTAAAAAATGGCACAGTGAAATGGTGGTTTTGTCAAATGGTCAATTTTATTTGTCCTTTAAAATCTATTTTCGCTGTGAAAAATATTTATTAGAATAAAAAAGGAACAAAGATGTTAAAGTGACAAGTGGAGGAAATATGCCCCTTTGAAATATGATGTAAAACAACTAGTAAGGGCTTCTCCTGTGATCCTACTCATCAGAACATTATGAAACATAGTAGAAATATAAAGGACAACATAGTTGTGTTTATCAACAGGAAATGATGACTATATATTTTTGTAAGATTTCTCAAAATATATGTATGAAACAACTCATAAGCGCTTATACTCAAAAACTCGGAAACTTCTGATATCAATATTAACGAATTTGATAGTAATTTGGGAGTGTGTGGTATGTAAGCACTCATTAAGGTCATTAAGGTCTTTAATTCTGTTTGCTTTACATTGCAGTAAATTATTGACACACACTATTATGAATTTTTATATTCCAATTCCAAAGGCTTATGTGATGGCTAAACCATTACCTTTTTCTTTACATGCATCTGTACAGTGACTAGGATCATGTTGGTAGTGCTCAGTACGTCTTATCTTATCAATCTCTTTCATTACATCTTCTCTGGTCTTCTTGCCAGACATGCCAAGTGTTCTGGTAAGCTTTCGCTGGCGCAGTTCATTGGCTAGTTCTCCATTTAGAAAAGCATTCATGGTCTGCTTTCTGGTCAGGTTGGACTGAAAAATTTGGTTGTCTGTTCCTGTTACAAAATATGAAAAAAAAATACATGTAAATTCTGAGTGGCATAAAAAAAATCATATATTATGGACACTGCAATATTTTCTGGCTGGCATACATATGATCACTTTGCAATTGTAAGTTAATTTAGAAATTCTGTCATTTTATCTACCAATTCCAGAAATGTAAACCCATGCAACATTGCATAATGTATCAATGTATCGTGAATATAAAAAAAAACATATAGAAATTATGTAATAAACATTTATAAACTGTTCTTACTGTTAACACATTTTTCTTCACTGTCACAGCTTAATTCTTCACAACTGTCTGCATGAATAAATGGGTCCAGACCTGAAAATATGCATGCACTTGTGTTAGTATTATGTAACTACATATCCTAAAAACTATACATTTATTTTAAAATGTACTAATTAATGTATGATATCATTCACCTGGTCATAAGCAGAAAGACATTTAATATTTTTCATTGCTATTACATTGTACTTGAAGTTATTATCTCCCTCTTATCACATATTTGTAGTGCATTTTAAAGAATGTATTATCTTCTACAAAAACTGGCTATATAAAAGTCATACAGATATTGTACACTTGTGTTTTGTAAACTGAATTTTAACATTAAAAATAAATAGTCATAATAAAGAGGAGATAAACCAAATGCAAACCTTGCAAATAAATTAATTACTAAGATAACAACAGTCACCAAAAAAGCCTGGAAAGCAAAGATTGATTGATTGAGTGGATGTCTGCTTTATGTCCAGCGAGCAGTATTTCAGCTATATTCATGACGGAAACAAGTTAACAAACAATAAATCAACGGAAAATGGCGGTGGGATGGGTCACATGAAATACAATTTTGACTGCCACTGGAAAAGTATCTAATTTTGGGTAAAAGATACTATGCAAACCTATTCATTGTAATAATCAAACTGTTGTAATGTATTGTTTTATAATTTTAGAAATTATTCTTCTCCTTACCATCATCTTTATGTTGCTTCTTTTCTCTAATATGCTCAGAAAATGCAGATTCATAAGCAGTATCTTCTGAAACAAATACAAATATAAGTGATGCAATGTATCAGTCATGTAAGTGACAAATTAGACAGTGTAAATGAAACATTCCTTACAAAATTAAAATAAAACACCATTTAAATAGTCATAATGTTTATTAAATGTACAAAAAACCAATTCCTCTAAATTACAGCCTGATAAATTGCTTTTTGTGGTAAAACTGTTCTCTTTTATACAGCCTGCAAAATAATGTTACAGTATTTTCTGCCATATCATATGGTTTGCAAACAGATAATAATACTGTACTTAAATAATGTATATGTATCATTGAAATAAAAAAAATATTGACTCACTGGCATTGTTTTTGTTGTGATTCTTTATCATTTCTGCATAATATTCCCCATTTTTAGATTTGCTAAATACAGATGTGTAAATCTCACTAAAAGCATGGTGAGAAACAAAAGCATGGTTTCTGGAAAAAAAAACAGCTGACAATAACAAGCAGAGACAACATGTTGACAATTAGAAAGTATTTAACATTTTTTTTTTTTAAATAAACTGCTAAATGATTGTAAAAGTATTCCAGAGAAAATATCCATCTTTTTTGTATTATTTTTTAATGAGATGTTTACCATGAAAATAACTTACTGACAATTTTGAAATAATAAACTCTTGCTGCACATGAGATTAGCTGAGAAAATGGTCTTTTGTGTGATTGTTGGGACGGGGAAGATAAATTTCATGTATGTAATTGTATATTATTTTAGTTCAGTATTTGTGCAGGTTGGTTTTGTATACTTTGATCCAAAACTTTAATACAAGGTTTCATGGGTTTAAAGGAAATCAGTACTTTTGAGACTTTTTCAAACCATTTATTTTAAGCTTTTGTCTCTTGAAATATTTTGAAAACTAATGTGACAGGACAAGACAGAATGTTATCTAAATTTAAGACAACCAAATTTATTACATTTTTTTCCGACGCAGTCGGTATTATATTCACTTTTTACCCTTTGACCTCATGACACTTCACCTCTCGAAAAGCAAGTAACGTGATCCTAATTCTGTTTCTTGACTAGTCAAAAACCAGTTTGGACGGGGGTTCGAAACAGGGTAATGAATTGGACAGGGGTTCGGAACAGGATGGTAAATTGGCAATTCTCCTTACAAATTGTGTACTATTATTATTAGATTTTGCCGTCTGTTTGTTTGTAAAATTATTTCATAGTACAATTTAAGCATTAAGAACGAAAGAGATGAGCTGCAGTTTGTAAAATTTTATATTAAACGACTTGTACAAAAATGTTAAATATTTTTTATTTGAAGTACAGCGCAAATTAAAACGCATATTAACACCAATGGATTTTTCCAGGATGTTATGGAGTGTAAAAGAAACCAAGAGAAGAAATTTTAATTAATTTCTTTAAAAAATACAAATTAACAATCATTATATATTCATGTCGATAGTAAATCAAATGTGTTATTAATGTTCTTGGGCGTCCGTCGTAGTACACACATAGATAGAGAGTTGTGGCTCTAATTGTAAAGTATACTTTGCTTAATCAGTAAATTTTAACCTATAAACATTTTATTAAACAATTCTTATATTCAATTTGTTGACATTATTGTATAACTGCTTTTGGTAAACATTTTATTAAACAATTCTTATATTCAATTTTTTGACATTATTGTATAACTGTTTTTGGTGCTCGCAGTTCTAAAAACTTCATTTCTATATCTTAGGCAGAGGGTTTCAATCACGTGGTTTCAATACATCATAGCAATAAACGTTCTGGAATACATATACATGTACAACAAATGAGTTGTATGTAAATTATCAATTTTGAGTTAACTGTATGCTTGGTAAATCTTTTAATATTGAAAACACGTAAATAAAAAGGGGGGTGAACACATGTATAAATTAATAATTTCCAACTCGTTTCACCTGGGACTAATGTTAATTTATAGGTTCATGATTTCTTTCACGTAGTAATAATTGTCCGTCAGTACTTCCCCAAAAAAATTTCCATCAAACATTTCTGGTCTATTGAAACGGGGAATTTGTATGACAATAATGACGATTCGTAGTTTAATGCATAACTCAATTTATATCTTTACTGCGTCGGTTATCTTTTTTAAAGATAGTACTTGTTTAAGTTTTATTTTTCTAAGTTATCTAAGTGTACAACTTAAGGGATGTCCCTTATTTGAGTCCTGACCATTGGAAGTAAAAGGTTCATTTAATCCCTCTGACAATTTTATTCTTGTTAATGTTTTTTTTAGATTATTTGAAGTATCTTATGACGTAGTTCAGCTTTTTAAAAGTGTGGAAAGAAGTCCCCAGACAGCAAATGGTATTAAGTGCTTTTTGCTGCGATAAACTAATAGGCTAAGAAAATATAAATATTTATTCTGATTTCAAAAAGAATATTAGATTTTTTAAACTGGTGTGTTATTAATAAGTTATATTTAGATCTTTATAGAATTATTAAATAAACCACAGACCATATATGAAGTCCCTAAACTCACATTTCAAAAAGTAGTTATTTGATAGGTTGTTGCATTTCTGTTTAATGGTATTTTGCAAACATATGTACTACCTCTACTACTACTATAATAAAGTTGCTAATACTATCACAATTACTTACCCTGATTCACACATCAATTCATGAACAGTATCAGAGATGAAAACTTTGTTGGATGCACTGATCCACTTTGTTGGAAAGTCATAAAACCTTGTTATACCGGAACAACAATAAGTGTCTATTGAATAGGAAGAACCACATCCTTTTTTACATCGCAGAGTTAATTTCTGAGCTGGAAAAGGTCCTTGTAAAGTAAACACAGAAACTAATGACACATTATAGCTATATAGAGTTCCCATACATTCAATGCAAGTAGTCACAGGTGGTACTAAAAATAAGTGGAAAGGTTCCTTATACTTAGAATGACATTTCCATAACACACTGTCAGATATGCAATTGAAATCTGACCCTAGTTGGAGCTTTCGAATCAGTGGAATGTAAATCTCTGTCACTGACAATGGTAGACAATCACTGTCAACATTTACAATCTTAGATATAAGCGTATTGGCATTTGGAAAAATCTCTGGTACATGCTGAATGGCTGAAACTAGTCGTTGAAAGGTGATGTAACCAAGATTGGTAACCATAGTTGATAACAGCAGTCCATAATTTACAATATTAGGAAGCCTGTCTTTAGATTTTTCGCATATACTGGAAAACAGCTGTTGTAGATCTTGGTCAATGCTAAACTGTTCATAATCAAACTTAAACAACTTTGATCGTGATGACTCAGCTTTAGGTACTTCTGGTTGAAAAACATTTAATTTTCGCTTACCAGAATGTATGGTACGTCTGCGGGATGCCATTGTAAAAAGTAGTAAAACAGTTTGAACAACCTCCATTTAAACGTTTAGAGTTATGTTTATTCTGTTGTGTATTGGCCATACTGACCAATAAAATATTCTAAAACTTGTTCAAAGGAAATGAGCATCTTGATTGGTAAAGTTATCCAGGCAACAAATCTGATTGGTCACAAAATTTGACCTATTAATCTTAGCAAAAAGCAGAAAACTCTTATTTTTTAATCACTTTTTTTATGAAACCACTAAAACCTAATATTAAATGGGTTATATTAAATCAAGCTATGTTTGATGTATTAAAAAACATATGGAAGCATTACAAAATAAAAATTTTAATCAAAATCATATCAAAGTGAATCATTGAGTTTGTATAAAAGATGGTGTGAAATTATATTCAAAACCATATATTTATAACCAGTTCATGTCCTCCCTCCTTAATTAATTATCTGTTCAAAAACAAAAAGAACAGAAAGACTGATGGAAAAATTTGATTAGTCAATTTAATTGGAATGTAGAAAAAGTAATCGCGAACTAAATGTAACCTCTTAATATTATAATTATTATTATTATCACATTACTCTTTTATATTATTCAATTATAATATTAAAAATTTACAATAATAATAAATACAGAAAAAGAAAATTTGTCCATGTATAATTTGTAAATGTGTAAGTAGATTGTTGTTGTATTTTGTTAAATTTTATGTTCAGTACCATTTTTATTTGAAACTTTTAGTGCAAGTCTTCACGAATTAACTATTTTATTTGTGCAACATAAAAATAAACAGTGTACTACTTACTACTGAAAAATGCAAATTATGATCAATATTAATTGGAATAATCACTTGAAAGGCTACATTTGTATTATTCTTCTTTCAACTTTAAATGTCTTATTCGATTTTTATTGTCTGTTTCATTGTTTCAATTTATCTGTAGTGATCATAACATATAGAGTTATCCTTTCAAGAAAGTTTCTTCCAAATTATTTGTTTAATGCACATGTCATGAAATTGTCATATTTAAACACTTATGCTTTGATGTCTATTGCCCCTCTAATTATAAAGTGTTCAATATAATGCACAGAATATATTTTATTTTATGCATACCTTTATGCTTTGATCTTTATTGACCTGATAATTGTATACTGTTTCATATATTTCACAGCAAAATTTTGTTATATACATACCCTTTTTATCTTTACTGTCCAAGTAACTGTTTACTTTTTTATAGAATACACAAAAATATATTTTTATCTTCTTTTATACCTTTATTGTTTGATCTTTATTGCCCTGCTAGCTATAACCTGTTTTAGATATTGCACAGAATATATGTACATTGTAATATTCATATCTGTGTTGATTGATATTAATTACCCTGCTAATTATTTACTGTTTGATATGTTGCACTGGATATATCTTGTTTTACTAATCTGTTTCATCAGATAAATAAAATTAATGCACAATCAATTATTAAGTGTTTCTTTAAATCTCTATTATATCGTACATTATATTATGATACAAAGTATATATAAGTAAAGTATTTATAAGTAAAAAAAACTAGCTACTATTAAATTGCCCCTAAATTGTATCTTGGATTCTATATACATGTAGCCATATTTTCTAATGTGAATTCTCTATTGTAACATACATTTTCCATACATATAACCATAGTTACTTGGAATCTGAATGCATGTAACCATTGTAACCTGGATTCTTCATGCATGTAACCATTGTAACCTTGATTCTTCATGCATGTAACCATTGTAACCTGGATTCTACATGCATGTAACCCATGTAACCTGGATTTTCCATGCATGTAACTACTGAAACCTTTATTTTCCATGCATGTAACCATTGTAACCTGGATTCTTCATGCATGTAACCATTGTAACCTTGATTCTACATGCATGTAACCATTGTAACCTGAATTCTACATGCATGTAACCCATGTAACCTGGATTTTCCATGCATGTAACCATTGAAACCTGGATTGTCCATGCATGTAACCATTGTAACCTGAATTCCTTATGCATGTAACCATTATAACCTGGATTCTACATGCATGTAACTATTGAAACCTTTATTTTCCATGCATGTAACCATTGTAACCTGGATTCTTCATGCATGTAACAATTGTAACCTTGATTCTACATGCATGTAACCAGTGTAACCTGAATTCTACATGCATGTAACCCATGTAACCTGGATTTTCAATGCATGTAACCATTGAAACCTGGATTGTCCATGCATGTAACCATTGTAACCTGAATTCCTCATGCATGTAACCATTGTAACCTGGATTCTACATGCATGTAACCATTGTAACCTGAATTCTACATGCATGTAACCCATGTAACCTGGATTTTCAATGCATGTAACCATTGAAACCTGGATTGTCCATGCATGTAACCATTGTAACCTGAATTCCTCATGCATGTAACCATTGTAACCTGGATTCTACATGCATGTAACCCATGTATTAAACCTGGATTTTCCATGCATGTAACCATTATAACCTGGATTCTACATGCATGTAACTATTGTAACCTGGATTTTCCATGCATGTAACCCACATAACCTTGATTCTACATGCATGTAACCCATGTAACCTGGATTTTCCATGCATGTAACCATTGTAACCTGGATTTTTTATGCATGTAACCATTGTAACCTTGATTCTACATGCATGTAACCATGTAACCTGGATTTTACATGCCTATAACCCATGTAATCTTGATTCTACATGCATGTAACCATGATTCTACATGCATGTAACCATGTAACCTGGATTCTACATGCCTATAACCCATGTAACCTTGATTCTACATGCATGTAACCATTGTTACCTGGATTATACATGCATGTAACCATTTATCTTAACATTGTATATATGGCAGGTTGTTGCCATGGTTACCGTAATTAAAACATAAATTTCATATTGTCCTTAATGCAACAGTATTTTCATCAACTCCATGCATGTAACCAATGTAACCCTATGTAACCATTGGGGAAATGTAAGTTACAAAACATAATACATTGAATTTGGTGCATATTTTGTGCCTTATATAGAGACGTAAATACAAAGTGCAGATAACTCCCGATAAGTATGTTCGCGCATGACTGAACTTTTTCACTGCTTGGGTGGTGTTGCTTTACGGCCTTCAGTTGGAAGGAAAACAATAGGAGAGTATCAAATGTAGTTTATGAATATTCATGAGGGATTACATCACATTTACCGTATATCTGCTACAGTTTGTGTCCGTGATTAGGTTGGGAAAACCATAATTCAAAATTTTGTTGATCGTTTAAAGTTAGTTATTTGCTCAGTAAATTAATGAAACTTCTACAGAACAATATTTTATACATCTTTTAAAAGATTTTCTAATAAAAATAAATTAAAACCACCGTGTTCATATTTTAAAAAAAGTTATAAATGTCCTACCCCATTGTGTCATGACGCAGTTACCTCCCATGTAATACATGATCAAATACGGTAAATCACTCTTCAATGTGAAAACACAAAAAGACTGCTTTTGTATGTGACAATCTTGCAGACAGATTGAGACAATATTTTTGTCAAACTACTTGCTATTAAAGTATTTTGAGTTAATATTTATGTAGGTTAAGTTCATTTTAATCAAGCCAAATATTAATTTCAATTTATATTACAATTTTAGAATTTTTTATATATAATTGTTTTGTGGAAACAGTTTTGTGTCAAGATCGAATTTTTTGAAAAGAATAAAATGTAAATTTCTTTTACATAAAAATAGATATTTTAAAAATTAAACTGTTTTTCAAAGTGTCACGAATTCCACTTTAAAATGATGTGTTGTATTTAAATTTTGCAAGACTTAAAAATTTTTATTTTGCGTCCCTACCTTATATGGACAACTCGGGCGATCTTATTGTGGTCCCACGTCGCGTTGTTGACCATTAAACGAGAAGCTGAAGTCGCTCTGTCATTTAAAAAAATGTCTTATGTCTCCTTTTAATTTTATTGCCATTCTCGTCAGAATCGTCATTTTTTTGTCACAGCCTCTGTTTATCATGTTACGCGCCATTTGTTAACTCTGGTTCCGGCGTGATTTTACTTTGCACATAAAGCGTAGGATAAAATACTACTGGTAACCAGTCAGAGAAACAAAAAAAAAAAAAAAAAAAATACCGATAGGTTTTCGGAGCGGATATGAATTCGGTGCCGGAGATTGCAAAATACGATGCCAATTAAAAACGACTATTGCAAAAATTTAAATATTAACAAAAATGAATATTTTGGCAAACACTGTCAAAGTTTTTTTTATTTAAATCTGTTTAAATATATGTTCTATGGCAATATTACATTGATTAAATAATATATGTTATAAAATGGTGCCAGAAAATATTAAATATTGATTGATGTTTATCGCATTAATAAATTAATTATATAATGATCTTGCATACATTTAGACATATAAAAAATATACACACATATTAGATCTTAAAATTAGTCGCACGCAAAAGTGACTAATGCTTAAAAAATCCTAGCTAAAACCCTGCATGTAATACCAATTTTTCATTATGTACAATCGGACAGAGACAAGAGAATAATCTTTACACTAAATACATGTATAATTACAACACTTCTGACAAACTTTCAACACTAAGTTTGACATAATACATGTACTAGTGTATACATGTAATGCTGGACTACCAACAAGCCTTCTAGCTTTCCAAATGATAAAATGTCAGCTCTATTTCACAGTGGTGTACATTAATGTGTTCTTTTCTGTTTATCATTTTACCAAGCATTTTTTATTAATTCATATTACATTTGTATTAACAGGGTCTTTGAATTACAAAATACTTTTAAAAGTAAAAGAAATTATACATGGTATGCTTAGAACAGACTGGTATATAAGAGTACCACAATAATATTGTGATTTGCATTAGAAAATCTGTACAAACCATCAAAAACAGTAAACATAGACAAAGGATTAAATACATGTATATAAATAATACATGTTTTTTTTTTTAAATATTGCTTTTGTATAAAGCATTATAAATACATGTAGATGTACTATTATAGACTTTTTCTAGATGTTTTGCTATGAATTTAACATTGACAAAAATTATGGCAACACACATTTTTAATATAATTATCCAAAAGACAATTGGTCATTTGTACATGTATACAATGTATATAATAAATAAAATATACACATGTACATATAGTTAAATACAACAAATAAATTTCTTAATGTGAAGTTTTACAGATTAAGTTTGCCTAATTTTAAAATTCCAAACCATGTACATGTAATTAAGGACACAACATTTTCTTAAATTAGAATGTTCAAAGACTTTTTTCTATTACCAAGGTTCAAGATAATCATAACATGTATATGTATGTTTTTATGAATGATGAAAGTCTGGCTTCATTCCAACTGTGTGTCCTGTCCATCTTATATTCAGTGGTTGGGATTTGGTTTTAAAGCACAGCTTCGTTTAGCTGCAAAAAAGTAGCTCAGATGGTCGATCTTTCTATCAGAGCTACGTTTTCACAGCTAAGCTTACTTTAGAAGAACTATAAAATATAATGCAACTGTCTATATAGATCTAGATAACATAAATTTGATTAGTTTATAGACAAATATAATGACATCAATTTACAAAATGTTACCCATTTCATAATGGAATCTTGTTTGTATCTATTTCTTATTAGCTTTGTTTGGTACAAATCTAATCACACCCTGACATATTGAATATATTTCATCTTGTATCTTAAATAATAAACACATGTAAGTGTTCAATTTATACCAAAAAACTTCATGTATGCTGGATGGGCCTTGTACTTGTAAGAAAACTAGTAGTCCATATAACTAGTATATGGTCAATGCTGTTAGAAGTTTGCTTATTATAATTTAGACTTTACTTAAGGAAGTTTTTATATGTACAAGATGGTATAGAAAAACATGTTTATATTTATATGAATAACCAGGTAAACTTCTAAAACAATAGATACGACTTAAGGTATCCGACCCACAATTGAAGCTACCGTTTAATTTTATTTGTCGACCAAGAAATACAGCTTTATTAAATCAATGTATTGCTAACTAATGATAAAAGTCAAATATATTATATTACTTGAGTCAATGTTCACAATTTTGAGGAAAAAATTTAGTTACTCAAATAGTATTTCCGATGTTTGCCGAATGCCAAACATTACCATGGTCTGCTCCATTGAAAAACAATGGACATCCCGGACACCAAATATGATCAAGTGGTCAATTATGGTCCGGATATACCTTAATAAAAAACCATTAATCATCAACAATCATGTTTCTGTAATCTGTGTTTTTTTTTGTTTAGATTATCTATATTTCTCAGATCAATTGACTGTTTGCTTCAGTGTCTAGCAAGCAATATTTCAGCTACTAGTATACGTACAAACAATAAATCAATGGAAAAATATAGGAAAATGAATGGACTACTGGGCAGAAGGTTTTTTCTGCCAACATTTGTTTCAATAGTGGTTTCAGCAATTTTTCACCTACATGTACATCATGGTGTCCAGTTTTTATTGGGGAAGGAAGTTGGAGTATCAGCAGAAATCCCCCAACCTTTAGCAGTGAAAAATTGTAATCCTTGAAAATTAAGATTTGAATGGAATGCACCCTGCCCACAGTGAGACTCGAAATGGCAACCCCAGACAGACCACTTGACCAAAAGTAGATGAACTACCTTAACCACTCTGTCAACGAGGCCCCCACTGGAAAAGTGTGCTCACAATTTAAATAAATATACATGTATTTATTCTTATATTTACAATGGTGAAACAGGGACAGTCTATACTAACTCTCTGGTTCCGACTTCACGTTTAACTTTTTGTCATTTACTGCGGAACCAATGCCATGGACGATTCCCTGAAGTAAAGAAAGTGTTTCAGTCTAAGAAAAAGTTTCGCGGTTGCAAAAATATGGATATATTAAAGGAATCGATGTCATAATCTTAAAGAATAAATGTCCGTGAGTAAGTAGAACACCTACAATCATGTTGTCAGTGCAAATTCTCAAAGCAAACTCAACAACAAAGGTAGGGGGTAGGAATTGTTTACTTTTGCGTAAGACTCCTTCGCTCACTTCGTTCGCGACAATACTTTTTTTTCGTTGTCTGGCCATATTTCGACCCAAATGATATGGGGTCAAATTCCTGTGGTCTATACTATATAATAGAGTATAGACTGTCCCTGATGTTAGACAGGTTCGAAAGCGCCTACAGTACTTATGAAGCTGTGAAATGCCTTAAACAGAACTGAGTACTTTGCCTCATAGATGTATTTTTCAGACATATACGGTTTGTATACTGGTATATTTAACCCATGACTGATCTTTTCATGATTTTTTTCAACACTGTGAGACTGGTTCCTTACCAGCTGATTGATGATTGATTAATGGTGTTTAACGCCCGAGCAGCAATATTTCAGCTATATTCAGGCGATCCTTACCAGCTGTCCTACTGTCTCTGTTAACGCAATTGTAAATGGCGTGGGCTAAAACGCGGAAATGAAAAACCGGAAACATAAAAACACATATATTTTTGTTCATAACTTTTTAACGGGTTAACATAGAATAAAAATTTAAAATGCCTCTGGAAGATATTTAAAAGATCTTTATGAAGATGTATAGTTTAATGCAATTAATTATTAATAAAGTACATAAAAGTTGACCGGAAATGTTTTTTGGCGAGTTGGCATACATCAAGTTTTCAAATTAGAACCCAGATTTCTCCAAAATGCTTTACCTCGGTCAAATAAGTCTTAGTGTTTGATAAAGGATATTCATTTAGCTTCAAAATGATATATAGTTTATAAAATATTACTGAAAGGAAAGTATAGAAAAATTCGCCGGAAGAATGCCTGGTATGAAAAGTAAAAGTTCGAACTTTCAACTTTGAACTATAATTTCTCAAAGACCTTACAACCCGGTCAAAATGTGAATAGGGCCTCGTGTTCCCTTTAGCATTAGCTAAAAAATGATATATAACTTTTAAAAATTGATCAACGACAAAGTATAGAAAAGTTGACCGGAAAAGTTTCTAGTCGATCAAAAACTCATCAAACTTAACAGATTTCTCCTAATTAAAGTATGTTTACATAGGTAAAATCGATTGGTGTCGATAATTAAATTACTAAGTAGTAAATCTGGGTTCTAATCTGAAAACTTGATGTATGCAAACTCGCAAAAAAACATTTCCGGTCAACTTTTAGGTATTTTATTAAAAATTAATTGCATTAAACTATATATCTCCATAAAGATCTTTTAAATATCTTCCAGAAGCATTTTTAATTTTTATTCTATGTTAACCCGTTTAAAAGTTATGAACAAAAATATATGTGTTTTTATGTTTCCGGTTTTTCCATTTCCGCGTTTTAGCCCAACCCATTGTAAATAGTAGAACCAGTTTGTCCAAGAAATAACAGAAGAATAGACGGAATTTTGAGTTCCGGCGGATTTATTCGTTAAAGTTGATGTCGGTTCTGCTATTTAATTTCTTAATACTTGACAATGTAATTTCGTGAATTAACACAGTAACAGATAAAAGGTTACTTTTCGTGCAGTTAATTAAATAAGTTAAGTAAATAAACAAAAATAGCAGACGAGTAAACGATCAAAAGAACAAAATTAAATTACAAATTACCTTAACACAAAACTCACGAATACACAAGGAAAGAATATATATTAACTATAGACTAGTATAGTCTGTCCCTGTGAATACAGCAAAGGCTTAAAACATACGACAAACAAAAAAGGAACACAAATCATTGAAAAGAAAGTAGGCGTTACGGAAGATTGAGAATACCCTGCTAAACTAAGGCACCATTCGTGTTTGTTGTGGTCAAAATATCGTGTGATATCACAAAAGCTTGCCGAGAAAAAAAACACAAAATGTTTTATTCAAAACTATCCTGCCGCGTTGTCGTCATCATTATTAATTAACAAGCATATGGCTTATCTGTAGCAAGACTGTAAGTGTTCATTACGCCACGAGGCAATACATTTTCTATCGTTCTTTTCCCTCCAATGAAATTGTTTTATGAGTTGTGAAAGATGAAGAAAGTTCTTAATTGTAAGATTACATTTAACACAAGGCAGCGTGATGTATACGACAATTACTTACATACTACGAAAAGTTGGTATTTGGACTGATTTTTTATATCTCAGCATGATATTAGACATCTACACTATGATCTACATGATACAATGCTCCGTAAAAGTTGACGATATGCAACGGCATGAACAGACAAAACTGTTATCTCTAATTGTAATGTGTTTGGAACAGTGTTTTAAACCGATCCAATCAGCTTGCATGGTCGCAAGGCATTCCATAGACTTACATTGAGAGGGAAGAAACTATGACTGTGGCATGTGGCAGAAAGTCTCAAGTGTGGTCTTTGATTTATGGCAACTGGGTTGTTTGTTATCTTGCATAGCATTGTTACAGTGGCTATATTTCTGCGTGTTCCAACATAGATTTAACACTGCTGGTGTTATGGCATCTACTTGTTATATACGTTGCTGATATACGTTTACTTTTCTTACTTGTTGTATTTGTTTTTAGTGTGAGGTAACCATAGGGTAGAACATTATTCCAACTGTGATCTTACGATGTGACCCGGACTTACCCAAATGTACCTATACTATACCGCAAAATACATTAATATAACATTTTTGGAAGTATTATCTTGTTTAAACGTTTTATATATACTATTTTTTTTAAATGCTATAAAGACAATTTCCTGTGTAAAACTCGACGCTTATGATCGTGTAAAATGCATTACCGAAACTGTACCTAAACACTCGTTAAAATACATTTTTTTTTGGCAGTGAATAAACAACCGAAAGTAAACCACTAAAATTCTATTAAATAATGAAGATTTAGTAGACATTGCAATTTTAAAATAAAATAACCCCAAAATAATAAGAGATCGAATAAATTATATTATATTATGGCCGTCAACTGTTAAAACAGGATAGAACTTAAAAAAAAACGTTTTTTATGTATGTTTGGTATTGTTTGAGTAAGTTTAGGTATATTTGGGTAAAAAGTCACACCCGTGATCTTACAGTGATTTATATGCCATATTTTTAGTTTTCAATATGAGTATTCTATGTCAGGTTGGGTATAATGATGATACCAAGACAGTTTGCGGTAACTGATTTTTACGGATATAATTATATTTGTATGTACTTTTATCATGGGTGACACATAGAACTGATTTTTGTTATTGCATATATACCCCACTGTTTTTCCATTGTGCCAGAGAATTCAGATCCGTGTTGAAATGTTTTGCAGTCGGAAAGTTGTCTTATAGGTCTGTAGAGAATACAATTAGCTTGTTTGAGAGGATACATTTGCAGGGAAATCATGAATAAACACTAGGAAAAGGAGCGTCCCGGATCAGGTCTTTGGGGAATCCCACTGACAACAGGAAGTTTTCAAGAGATGTCCCCATCAAGAACTACCTGTTGCATTCTGTTGTTCAAGAAAGATTCTATTCATAATATTGTCGGAGTTCTTATGCCATAGTCGATATGGGTATACCTTATGAAAAGCCTTAGAAAAGTCAAGACATAAGATCTGTTTGTATACCTCCATGAAGGTTTCTAGTTAGTTCATAGGTGAGTGAGATAAGTTTTTGTTTCACAACTTCTCTTTGCCCTGAAGCCGTGTAGGCAGCCTACAAGGATGTCATAGAGCTCAAGATGTTTAACTAAGTTTGACACAACTACATGTTCCAAACTGTAATTCCTTATTGTTTTTGTGATGATTCAAGGTTTTCATAGCACATAATGTTCTCCATATATGCACGATATATGCACAATATGTATTTCTCGTTTCTTATTGAATTGTTTGCTCGGTTATTGTAAGCTTTCTCTATGGGGCTGGATTTCCATGTTTCAAACGTTTTCAATTTGTTTCGTTTGCGAATAAGGGATTTTATATCTCTAGCTACCCGTGGTAGTTTCTTTTTAGTGTTGTTTATAAGTTTTGTTGGTACTGATTTTTTCCATCAGCTACTAGCACTTTCGTTTTGAAGTTGTTCGAAATCTAATCAGTGCCGAGATCGTTCCTTTTATAATACTTGTACTTAGATTTATACTTGAGATATCTTGTTTTAGTTGTAGCTGGTCTGCCTTGTTGTATCAGAAGATATTTCTATGTATTTTTTTTTAAATTCTGAGTAAATAGGTCTAATTCTTGTAAAGACAATCTCATGGTTATTGACTTTCGGCTCTTGTTTGGTCGATCTCCTTTGTTTACTTTTTCGTGGCGTTAAACTCAGCCATAACTAAATTTAGATGTGTATTGTCACAAAATACGAAATACAATAATACAAGTTGTTAGAAAAAAGGACCAGTACGAAGATACTGTAAGTGTGACCTCAGGGGTTCATTATATACAAGCAGACAATATCCCTGCAAAAATAAGACAAAAGATAACAAGACTTAGTGCAAAAGTGCCACAAAATACGCCCGTCAACAATTTGTCATTTTTGTATAAAGATAGGGCAATAATTCTAAAGTGTTTGTACCAATTTGGCTGGGCTTGGTCGACATATTATGCCCATAAACATTTTCACCAAGTTTCATAAAGATCTAAAAACAACTGTTTGATATAGAGAGCGTACAAGGCGACTTTGCTAATTTTTTTTTATAAATAAAGGATCATAACTCTGGAGTGTCCGAGATGATTTGGCTGGTTATCGAACTTGGTTGAGATATTATGCATATAAACATTTTCCCCAAGTTTCATGAAGACTCGGACAACTATGAGAGTTAGAGAGCGGACAAGGCGAATTTGACATTATTGTTTAAATAAAGAGCCATAACTGAATTGGCTGAAGCAGTTTAGCTGGTTATCAATCTTAGTCGAGATATTATGCCCATCAACATTTTCACCAAGTTTCATAAAGATCGCAATACAACTGTTTGAGTTAGAGAGCGGATAAGGCGAGTTTGCTAATTTTTTTTATAAATAAAGGGTCATAGCTCAGGAGTGGCTGAATGATTTGGCTGGTTATCGAACTTGGTCGAGATATTATGCCTATACATTTTCCACAAGTTTCATGAAGATTGGACAACAACTGTTTGAGAGCGGACATAGAAGTGGACGCCGCCCGCCACATGTGCATGTAAATATGGTATTTCTTTAATATCGCATATTTCCACGATGAGATACACTCATATATATGATCTTCAAATATGTTTAATCTACTTTCCTTTTTATAACAGAAGTACAAAGGTCTTGTCACAAGTTACATGAAACTTTTGATTATCTTGTAAATTAATTCACGGTTCACTTTCTGACTTTGGTTTCGAAAAGAAAAGAAAGAAAACGACATTATTATGTGTATTGTATACACTGGTAATACAAAGAGGGTAGCTCATAAAGGACCTTGTTAGAAGGTATCATGTAAGTGCCAAGATCGTGGTACTCTGCCAACTAAATCTTGGATTGCAGAGTCTAAATCTGTTGATTGTATATTATTCCTAGTAAATCATTTGAGAACATAAACAATAAGTACGTGATCCACACTGCCAGTTCTTTGATTTAGATAACATGATTTCGTGTGTCAGTCGTATCTCATTCAAACAGTACCAATTAAAGTGAAAATGATTACAGGGGAATTTAGTTTTGTTTTCATTAATAACCGAGCTTACAATCTCAAAGATTTTGTTATATTTATGTTTGTTTTCTTTTTTTTTTCAATTAACAGTAAGTAGCTGCCCCCATTTCTTTCCGGTCGTGCAAATGAGTGCGTTTTTTTTTCGAATGCACAAATAAAACACAACAGCTCCAAAAGTGCTCTCTGTACCTGATAGATATGCCTATCTGCATTGCGTTGTGTTAAATCTAAGTCATTTCTTTTCTTTTTTGCTTTTAATTCATACGAGTATTCGGTCAGTAATGTATGTTGTACTAGATTTCTAATCACTGAATATTACAGATTTTCTTATAGTCTATAAAAAGAATGATATATATCCCCCTCAAATGAACCCCAAAATGCTTGATTTAAAGCATCTATCTCGTTCCGGACAAAATGCAAATTTCAAATTTCTGACGTTCGATTGTAGCTTTGTCATTTGTCTTCCTGTCTTCATAACACATTTTCAGTCTAAATAACCTTAACAAATTTATTTTAGTAAATCTCAATAAAGTATCGAGGAGAAAATAATTGACAAGTTTCGTTATAAGTTATCTTATTTTTTGTGCCATTTTTTGGGACAATTGCCAATATTAGGTAAAAACAGACAGTAATGAAAATAAAATAATTTGTTATGTAATTAGTACGGTGGCTGATATGATGTTGTTTTTAACATTATTGATCCAATATATTTATTCTCATGCAATGCCTTGCCGGACTTAATTGGTTTGTTTCAGTAAATTTAACCTTGTTCGTGAAATGTTCATAAAACCAATTTAACAAGAAACTATAGGATATTACAATTTACATTTAAATTGCATTGCTTACATTTTTCCGGTTATAACTACCCCAAAGCACAGAGAAGTAATCGTGATCTATCATTTGTACCACTGCGTCTGATGAGCACAAAAAAATTGATTTTTTTAAAATATATCATCCGTCTTAAAGTGCAGCTGTACTTTTGTTTTGGAATTTTTCAGTCATGCATTAAAGTAATTATTAATGGGTCTTGTAACGTTTGACACATACAAACGTAAAAGTACAACGAAATTGACTACTGTATAAAATAACGTTACATTGATTGTTAATTGCACTGGTATTTTATGATTGTGATCATACTTTTTACAAATTATTTGTTCTATTAATAAACTATTGCCTTAATTCTATTGCTGTAATAAAACGTGCATATTTATTGAAAACTAATATAAGTCACATTGTCGTCCTAAATCCAGCCGTGGTTTATATGATCACTTAAAATATATCTATCCTATCTCTAACAGAAACATAAACTATGCAAAAAATTCTCACGCGTTTATTGACGGGTTCCTGATGCTCACCCGATAGTCAAGGCGGCTCCCAGATGCTAACCAGTCCCTAACCCTAACCTTATTGAAATGCTAACCCTAACCTGATAGTCGAGGCGGCTCCCTCATGCTAACTGGACCCTAACCCCCAACCCTAACCCTATTGAAAAGCTAACCCTAACCCTATTGAAAAGCTAACCCTAACCTGATAGTCTAGGTGGCTCCCTCATGCTAACCTAACCCTAACCCTAACCCTATTGAAAAGCTAACCCTAACCTGATAGTCGAGGCGGCTCCCTCATGCTAACCTGACCCTAACCCATAACCCTAACCCTATTGAAAAGCTAACCCTAACCTGATAGTAGAGGTGGCTCCCTGATGCTAACCTGACCCTAACTCTAACCTCTAACCCCTAACTCTAACCCTAACCCTAACCTGATAGTCGCACGATAGTGTGACCATCGCAATTTGGTGCAAGTACAATAAACACGTCATCGGATTTTGGCTTGACCATCGCACTTTGGCGTTTTGAAGATAAAAACGCCATCGCACTTTGGCGTGACCATCGTACTTTAGGGACACCATCGCACTTTAGCGTATCCATCGTACTTTAGAGTCCTACATATTTATACAGATTTATGACCAACTACACATCAAATACAGACCTATACTTGTGAGTAAGTGGATATGATTTTTAATTAAAAAACACTGGACTGTACAATGCAATGCTTATAATTTTACAAGATTTAATTTTGTCACAAGTCTCTCGATCTATAACATGTTTATACCTAGCCTTGTTTCAGATTCTGAATGTCTGAAATCTTAATTCCAACGATATTCACATAGTCACGTGTGATCATGTGTTAGTTTTAAATGAAAGTGTGAAATGCAATGCTTGTGTTATAGCAGAGTTTGCCAACTTTTGCCAAGACAAATAAACACATTCGATATTGTGTGTTTTTAACGAAGCCCACCTAAAAATGTATTACACGAAGCTTTGGAAAAGCAACACCAGATTTACTGTCTTGCTTCGTGTAAAATCTTTTATACTTTTTCTTTAGTTATTCCTTTCCTGAAGTTCCAAAGACAACAAACAATTCCAAAGACACAATTGAAAAAATAAAAATCAAATAAAAAAATCATGTAATAAAGATTTTAATTGACCAACGGTTTTATCTATAAAATTATTTGCATATCTCTGTTGATGTTACCAGTTCACTCCAAATCTCCTCAGCCATATGTGTTGTGTTATATATAACCATCGCACTGGATTATCGCCTTAATTTACACCAATCATTTAACCAACACTAGGACAAACCTTGATAAACTGGGACGAACTGTTTGCAACAAAATTAAAGTTACGACTTAGTCGAATTTTACTTATTTGATTTGGAAATTATTCTGGAGTATAAGTTGTGTCCGTCGGTTTCTGAGATACAGCTTGTACATTTCGGTTCCTGCAAGATATTCACCAATATATACCCTAAGTTTTGTCTTCAATAACCCCGCTTTGATATCTCATGGATATCAAACATATTTTCATATTTCTGAGACTGTAATGTTCAACAATTCAATTGTTAATTTATCCAAACTTCCGTAGCAGTGTTTGATAATGTATTATTTATGAGAAACAAATATCATACTGATTGATCAATTCAAGCCAATCATTCATCTGAAACCAGAAAGAGCATTGACATTCAAACAAATATATAGCCTTTTTCAGCTGAGCAAAATGTGTATGCAATGTCATTCTAATTTCCTATCTAACGAACAAATGTAGTGGCTTGATCACGTGACTAATAAACAGATCCGGTCTAGTATATAATCAAAGTAGTTTTATGTACATTTACTTCTTATTGATGTATTGTTATGCAAATCTTTGTTTGTTACAGGTGTGAACAAAAACATTATCCCAGGATTTCGTATTTACAATCTTTACTCAAAACAATTGTTCGGTGCTGCATGCTGTAAATTTGCAAATAATATACATCAGGATTATAAGTATTATATCCACCAAGAATACTCCAGAACCAGTAATAACAACTTTAATATAAAATAATGTTTATTTATTATACAGATAGAGATGAAATATCGAATTTTCCGAGTGACAGAAATCACGGTAAATTATCACATGTGAAAATTATCGTTTATTTTCACTCTCGGGTTTTTTTCCCGCCAAAATGTCTTTTCGATGATCAAAACACAAAACCAAAAAAATTGTTAACTAATGGACCGGAACCTGCTAGAACAATATCCTATAACATGGCATTTAGCGTGACAATATCCTTATTTGTTATTTCAGAACGAAATATTAGTTAGCTGGCATCCTGATCCAGATAAGAGCGCCATGTTGCAGTTGGTTTTGTACTATACAGATATTCATCCGCCGTTCATAAAATTTAGGATTAAGCATTAAAATTTTACGAAAACAATTTTGATCTATATAATATATAGAATAATCAATTGGGCATCGTGAATATCCAAAATATGATTACTCGTGCCGCATAAAGCATCAGATTAAACTCGTGCGCGGAACAAGTTCCGCGCACTCCTTTAATAAGATGCGTTATGCGGCACTTGTGATCATATTTTGGATATTCACTCCGCCCAATTAATTATCCTATAAATATTTAAATTCTAGCAAAGGGACATGGAAGGTTAGTATTTTTCAATAAAAAAATACATATACATGTTATCGAAAACACGTACATAAATTATTCTTCACAAACATCAACTGTACGAGGGCGTCTAATAAATAAGCAATAAAGAAACATTGAACAACTATTCGATGAAACAGGTAATTTGAACAAAATGTTTCTGAACAATGAGTATTACCGATGATCAATTTAATTTCTACTTAATTTGATTATATGTGATGAAAATAGAAGCAACTATTAAGAACCATGTACTGTAAGACAAGACAGGTTCAATGAAGAAAAATACAGCGAAGACCATTAATTTTGAGATATGAAAGGGAGCGGAGTAGATACTAATGGATATCATTTTAAAATGTTAAATTCTTTTAATTTGTCTATCAAAAGTTTAATTGAATGGGATTCTGACATGCATTATAATTCTGGCTTAAAAAGAAACATCTATGAAACTGAAAGAGCAACTAGAGTCGACGTTTACTAATCTGGAATTAGACAAATATATGCTAGATATCCTTAGAGGTTTAGGGTTTTCATATTGCCAGAGATATAATCGCTTTTGTAAATAGGTACTGCAGCTTGGCAAAACTGCTCCTCTGAATTTTTTTTAATGGTGATCTAGGTCATTACCCAATGTATGTATATAGACATGTAAAGATTTTGAAATGGTTTCGCATATTAACTTTAACATCTAATTGTATATGATATTTATAAAATGCTGTTAGATGATGCAAATAATGGAAAAACGAATTAGGTGTCAAATGTAAAAAAAAATCTTTTATGTAATTTAGGTTTTATTGAATTGTGGATTTTGCAGGATCCTGTATCATTTTCCTTCTAGATTAGACGAGACTAGACGAATGCACTAAACTTAATATTTATAAGCATTTTAAAATTGAATTTTGTCTGGATTTTCATATTAATGTACAACTGATAACCAAAATTAGAATTAAAACTCTAAAGTTCTTTGTAGAAACAGGCAGAGACTAGAATATTGAAAGAGAAAATATAATTTGTTTTCCATGTAATATGCATGTTGATACGAGTATAATTTTGTTTTAGTATGACCAACTTACAGATCTTTAAGAAAACTTTGTTTACCAATATACTATTGTTCGTTGCCAAATCGCCAGAAACTGTATAAATTATTAAAATGTAAATAGAAAACTCATAACAAAAGTATGTATATTTATAAATTCAGCTTAACTTCTGTCTTAGAAAATGAGGATGGTGGACAGATGCTTGCATACAAAAATAACCGCTTTCAGGTTAAGATAAGACACAATGACATTACAAAGTCTACTGGAGAATTGCCATGCAACTATACGTACACTGAATAACATACCCATTGACATACAGCGAATGGTTAAATACCTGCTTTTGCTTCTGGTAGGACCAGTCTTTGTAAGCAACGAGCAGACCCATTACCACATCTACCAACATCTCTACTAGATATTGACCCACAGTCCTACAGGAGGAGTAGGACAAACCAAACGTCGTGGATACACTCATATCAACACCAGACTCTAACAGACGCACTACAGAATAGTGAGGTGGCAGTTACCCAGCATGCTGACATGGATTCTTATTTGTTATATCTGGAGTAAACATTCGTTTATTTTTTACCTTCGTTGTTGATTTTTGCTATGTTATGTCTTCTTGCCTTCAAACGTGACATTGAATTTTTATGTGTGTTTTATTGTTCTTGAATTTATTAAGGTCTTCAACATACATCACTAGTTTATTAATAAAAATAATAATTTGTGTTTACACAATAAAATTACTTTACAAAGCTATTCCTGATTGTTCAACATTTAATATTCCACATTGTCCAACAAACACATTCCTTATTGTACAACAAAGCCTGTTACCTTTTTACCTGTAATTATTAAATGTTGGACAATAAGGAAGACGCCAAGATTTAAGATCTAAGAATTTAGTTTTTTAACTTGTTTATTGTTTATTACAGTAAAAAATTATCAACTTAAATAAATTATATAAATTCTTATATAAAATAATATTGATGTGGTTAATTTATCCTGTAAATACCCACGAACATATTTTATGTCAAACTATTCAACCTATCTGAGTATAGGATGCCCCAAACAAAACTATATAAAGTGGATATGCAGAAGAAAAGATGTCTATGCACAGTTACAAGTTACATCCTACATTCGAATATCTACACCGTATTGAAGTGTGTACAAGAAGAGCAAGCAGCCAACGAGACGACCCAGATACAGTACCAAGCCGGAGAAGAAAGGCCAATATACTCAGATCAACACTATACTCCAATTTCTGGTGAGGTGATTGTTACCCTTGGTTTCCTATTTGTTACATCTGGCGTAAACTTTCTTCGTGTATTCTGAACTATAAAGAGAAAAGCCTTTTTTTGTTTAAGAAAACAATTCACTCCAAGTCATAACAAAGTCTTCAAAATGTGAAACCCAAACACGGCACGGATTAGTTGCTATATATATTTTTTTGTTTACATTTTTTGTTTACACTGTAAAATATATGTAAAAACTGTCCAACATGTAAAATTTCAAATTGTCTTACAAACATATTCCTCATTGTGTAACAAAATTTGTTACCTTTTTATCTGTAATATTAAATGTTAACAGCATTTTTATTTATATGTTTTTTTTTTTTAATTTATATGAAACTTATGCACACGTTTCTGATAATATAATGTTTAACAATGTACGCCCAAAATTATGTGTTATTTATGAAAAAGAAGTCCACTATACTTTAAAAGTAATCAACGCCGTTCTCTCCAATAATTTAACTAATATTTTGACGTTTAAATGTTTACATTTTTCAGATAAGGAACATGTTAATGATAGTGATATTATTCATTATTTTCTAATTCATCTTCCGCCATTTAAGTGTTTTGATCTGGCTTTCTCTAACACTGGCTACAAACGACCTAAGGATTTTAATGTTTTTCTGCGATCTTTCTTTGGATGTTGACAAAATGCTGATGGGTAACGGCGTTGACTTAATAACTGTTGTTCCTTTTTTCAAACATGCCTACCTCGTTCTGGTGTGTTGACACCGATGTCTATCGAAAAAAAATGCTAAACATTGTTTGGTAAAAACACATAACAGAAATAAAGTAACTACTACCTGTATTTATTTTTAAGAAAAATATACAGGTAGATTACATTGTAGAAGCAATTGCTACACACAAGTAGGCTTCAGAATGGTGTTTATATTTCAAACCGTATTCCAATGACCGGTACCAGAAACACACAATAAATGTAAATATGGAAGGCTTTATCAATTATAATTGGTGGCCTCGGTTGCCGAGTGGTCAAGGTAGTTCGTATACTATTAATCACGTGGTCTGTCAACACTGAGATTGCGGGTTCGATTCTCACTGCAGGCAGGGTGTACTCGACTCCAATCTTAATTGACAAGGATGGCCAGTTTTCCTACCGCAGGTCGGGGGTTTTCTCCGGGTACTCCGGCTTCCCCCCCCCAATAAAAACTGGACGCCATGATATAGCTGAAAAATTGCTGAAAGTGGCGTTAAACACCATAAAACAAACAAACAAACATAAATTATAATTGAAATTTTTTTATGTTGTAGTTGATATATTTCAATAGACGTCTAAAAGACATATACAGGTGTTTCCGCTTATTTATTTGTTTATTTTGTAACAATGTCTGTTGTTTCCATGTTTACTTTCTTGAAAAAGAAAAACTGTTTGGTCCTCTAATATACCTATGCATTTAATATAGGTCAGGGTTATGTGTTTTATACAACCCCAAACATTCTACCAAGAGTTACGATTAACTTGTAATAACAGCATAGTATTATAATTCAAGCAAATGACTGTTTTAAAAAGGCTTGAATTTTCAATGGAATGAATACATATAAAAAAAAACATGGACGTTAACTGTACTTGAGAACAAATGATTAATAACTGTGTCTTACGAAGATACAATGATAGGTGTTTATTAAAAAACTGATCGATAAAACAGGAAATTTCAACAAAACATGAAAATTCATCAAAATAATTTCAACAATGAGTATACATGCGATCAATTTAATTAGTACTTAATTTGATTGTTGTTGACTAATATAGAAAAAACTATAAAGGACCATATACTTAGAAACAAGACTAATTAAATTAAGGAGAATATAGCGTTAACTTTGTACTACGGCGAAGATGAATGACTGGAAAAGAATAAACATGTTTGAAAAAATAGAATTGGTATTTTGTTACAGTATATTATATTTTCCAAAAGTAAAGCACGCCAATAAGAACAGTTTTTTCAGTAACAATTGCAATTGTACATTATAGATAATGGCAAACTACCGAAAGATAAATATTTCAAAAGGATATTAAAAAGGAGCAATTGACAGACGGTGATACTGTTGTCAAGGTTATGTACCATGACACCAGTTCCAGCTAATATTTGCATTTTTCTTACCGTTATCTATTCATCGTCAATTTAGGGAACAGAGACCCGCCATGCTCCTTCCTAAATCCGCCACCACATGTAGCTGCTTTTTTTTATATGCCGTGATCAGAACGTGTTTTTTTGTTTTAGATTTATCTTTGGTTCTTTGCAGAACGTTGTGAAATGTCATACTTTCATCGATTGCAGTTTCTGTATTTTCTTAAAAGATAATAACATAATAATGCACAATAATACAAAATACTAAATTCCAATAAACCCAGAAAAGTATAAGGTAAATATAAATTGTAGTTTTTTATGTATTTTGTATTTGACGGAAGTCATTGATAGTGATTTGATAATGTAAAGTATTATTAATCAGACAATTAAAATGAATGACTGTTTATATTATAGACTTATCATTTATATTTCTAATCCAAATAAAGGCGTCGGTGGCCGAGTGGTTAAGGTAGTTCTCTACTATTGATCACGTGGTCTGTCAACACTGATATTATGGGTTCGAGCTACACTGCGAGCATTGCGCGTTCAATCTTAATTGTCAGGAATTGCCAGTTTTCCTACCGAAGGTCGGGGGTTTTTGCTTCCATTTTTATTATTCCATATTGTATTTTTGTCTTAGAAACCATTTTGTTTCATGATAACACGTCAATATTGCATACAATGCTTTTGTTGTTTACATATAACAAATCGTCCTTGCCTTTTTGCTGCGGAAATTGTTCATAGTAAGTCAGCCATTTTCTTTCTAAACACCGCGTTGTTTTCAAAAGTTCGTCTGCTACAAACATTTACTACAAAATTAAAATTATTGACATGTTGTAAAACATGGTTGTGATGTCTGGAATCAAGATTGGGGTGGAGTTTGGAGTCAAAATTGGAGTAGAGACTGGAGTCTGATTAAAAAAAATAATGAGCTATCAACTATTGAATTAATGATTCATAACCATTAATGAATACCACAGCAAAACAAAACAAAGCAGAATTAACGCAACCTTACACTCTAAAACAATTCGAATTTTTACTTAAGACTTGATTCTAGAATTCATGCCATGTTTTACAACATGTCTTTTGTTTTTAACAGCTTTGAGAGTGTGATTTACTTAACTTTGCGACAACATGCAAATTTCTAACATTTGCTTCGTAATTTTGCTATATTTCATTCTGTCTAATTAGAACATTTTGAGTCGAAAAACCCATATAACAGTATAGTATTATTTATAATTGTTGACTGCAAAACTACTCAAACAAGGGTTTGTTGTAACTAGGTTAATGTTATCTCTCCAGAATTTATATGGTCGTCACCAATACTTAATTGATCGTTATGGAAAATCAATCTTTCAAATATGATCGGAAATTTCCGCTAAGTCATAGGTAGTGTTTCCTGTTCCTGGATTTGACTTTTTCCTAGACATGACAATGAGTAACTCGAAGGGTGTTTAATTAGAGGCAGGCATTGCTTACTCGTCCGGAGCACCTGAGTGCAACCATGGTTTTTTGTGTTCTGGTTACTCTCTGTTTTTGTAATATTGGTGTTTGTGTTGTTTTGTGTATGTTTGTCTATACACGGATTTGTAATTGTCCCTTGACTTTTGGCTCTTGGTATTCGGCCGGTTTTCTTTGCTACTTTAGATATCTAATTGACAAGTTTCTTTCTTCGTAAAATGATATTGTTTGGTACCAATTTTACGAACAGTACTAAAGTTATTCTTTAAGTAAAAAAGGCAATATGACTATTGAAAATTAAATTAATTCTAATAATAATATATTTCCTATTTATAACATTAAATATAAATAAAAACATATTTTTATTGAAATGCCCACAGCTTTTTAACTATTTCGGTAAATTAAACCTTTGTTCGTCAAATGCTAACAAAGCCAATTGGAACTATAACATGATGGAATATTTTAATTTACTTTAAATTACATTAAATTGCATGCATTCAATGACGACAAACAGAAGAAATAATTAAAAAATTTAAATCGAAAACAAATTGAAAATATAATGTAATAAAAATTTATTACCAAGGTTATAAAATACACCAGACGCGCGTTTCGTCTACCAAGACTCATCAGTGGCACTCAAACCCCTAAAAACTTTTGAAATCTAGATGGTTTACATAATGTAGATCCATTGTATACCCAAACCGAAAAAACCAATCAACATCTTGCGAATAGAAAAACTCTACAATTTAATTGATTTTTCAAATTTAAGGGAAGTAATTTGTCACCGAAGACATTGACTATATCAGTAAGAAAACAGCAAAGAATACCGACCGAAAAACAAGATCCAAAAGCCAACAGTTACAAATAAGGACAAACACAACACAAAAACCAAAAACATAAAACAAAGAAAGAGAGTAACCCGAAACAAATAAAAACCATGGGTGCACTCATGTGCTCCGGACGAGTAAGCAGTGCCTGCCTCTAATTAGACACCCGTCGAGTTTCTCATTGTCTTGTCTAGGGAAAAGTCAAATCCAGATAAGGAAACACTACGCATGACTGAGCGAGAAAATGTCAGATCGTATTTGAGACACTGATTTCCCATAACGATCAATTGAGTCGAGGTACCGACCATAGAACTTCAGGAGAGATAACATCAACCTAGGCACAACAAACCCTTGTTTGAGTAGTTTAGCAGTCAACAGCAGTGATCGGTCTGGTAAATATATAATGACCTTCTTTTCACCGAAGAGTGATTACTGGGCTGGTGATACCTTCTGGGATAATAGTCGTCCAACAGCAGAGGCATCGACCCAGGGGTTGCAAAAAATGTCATCAAAGTTAACAAGGCTTTACAATTTATTACCCCAGACTCGCGTTTTGTCTTATTAGAAGGCTCAAACTCGATAACATTTAAATTTTAGATGGTGTAAGATGTTTGAGATCTTTATCATCAAAATTTATAAGTCAAGGTTTAACCAAATCCCCTTAAAGCCTTCTACAGCTTGCAAATAGAAAAAAAACTTATTTTTGATCAGGCTAGTACATTTAGACAACGACTATATTACAAAAATAATCAATGATCTTGTTAGCACCGAAGTGTGACTGCTGGGCTTGTGATTCCCACGGAACTAAGTCTCCCACTATAGACAGACTCAGTGGTTGGAAATAAAATGGCATTATACATAACATCAAAAACATAAATTTGAAATTATAAAACGGTTTTATGTAAAAATTAAGTGCATATTTCTGATAATGTTTAAGAATTCACGCCCAACCTATGTAATTCTCTGCTACTGTATTTAATAATGTGATACTCATGCAAATGAAAAAAACGCTTTAAAGAACATAATGCAACTAATGATCGAAGTCCATACAGTTTTATCATTTATCCAACATCAGGGAGCGCTTTGACATTCAAATGTTTAGCATTTTTTAACTGAGCAACATTTTTAATGATAATGATATTATTCTTCATTTCTAAATCATCTTTAGGTGTTTCATGATTTTGTTCTGGCTTTTTTTCACACTGACTACAAACAATCTTAGAATTTGCTGTTGATTTTCTTCGCGTAGTTTTCCAAAAACTTTCTCGTCGGATGTAAAATCTTGGATGGTGACGAAAAGGCTGATTGGTAACTGTGTTACTTTCATGACATTCTTCTTCAAACATGTCTGCATCATTCTGACGTTCAGACACTGGAATAATAAAATAATTATCGTAAAATCATATGCTAAATAAAAGTTGGGAAGACATATGCTGGAAATAAAATTAATCGCCATTTTTTGGCATTTGACCTAGTTTACAGGAATACATAGCAATATACATTTACATTTGCTTTTTGATACATTATTGGGCTCAATGTGGCTTTAGAATGGTGTAGGTATATTCTAGTCTACACGACACAGCAGATCGCACAATACATTTAGAAGCAGAAACACGCCACAAATTAAACAAGCTAGAGATATGTTGACAAACGGTAATATACAACTGTGTTAGTTGTAGTATGTATAGTCAAAAAGACGTCTTTAAATGCATACATTCGAATATGTGTTTGGATTGGTAGTCTTGCTTATCTTGTCTTGTTTTTGATTTTTCAATGATTTATGTTTTTTTGCAACAGACATTTTTCCACCATGGATTAAACCATTTACTAGGATTACAAAATGTTATCATTGAAGTCTAAGATATAAATTCAGTTTTTAATAGTATGTGCGTGGTTATTTTGATTAAATGTCATAACTTAAAAAACGAATTTTTGTCCTAAATCTCGTGACAAATGAGAAGTTTCCGATATATCTCTGTTATAATCAAAGTCATTTTATGCTATATTTCTATCTTGTGTATATGCGTGCAACAATTATGCAAATCTTTGTTTTACGGATGCCAATATAACTTATATCTGGAAATTCCTTGCTTGTTCTTTACTTACAGCAACTGTTCGGTGCTCTAAATCTACATATGATATACATGAGGATGATGAGTATTACACCAGTCCCAAACAATCCACCAAGAATACTCCAGAACCTTGATCAACAACGAGATATTTATACATTAAATAGCAAATAAATTCGGAAGGTTTTACTTTTTTCGAAAGAAAATACATATAATAAAAACACGTACGTAAACTATACTTTATAACCCACAACTGTGACGCAGCAAATATACATAAACGTGTCTAATAAAGAACACTGATAAGTTCTTATTTAAAACCTGTTCGATAAAACACAAAAATGTCAACATTATATGTTTAAACAGTAAGTATTAAAGGTAATCAATAGTTAGAATTACTACTTTATTGGTATTTATGAATAACATTTAGAAAATCACAGACGATTATCAAATCTGGTGACAAGAGCAAAGGCAGTGAATTTCGCGTTATGGACCAGGAAAAACATGAGTCTCTAACTAATTAGATGCCTTTTTAAATTAATTGTTTGTCGGTCGTCTTTAACCCTAAAGAAGAATGAGAACTACTGACTTTGTGGACGATGATTTTACCCAAGCCGGCAATTCAACTTTGTACTGCTTAAGTTTTGATTGACTTAATATCTTCTAAATGTATTTCATACAATGCAATAAAGCCTTATGAGTAACACTATTTAGTTTAAAAACTAAATGTCAAGATATCTAGTAATCATATGCATTATCCAACTTAAGAACTGCACCAGAAATTGTTACGAATTAACTTGTAATCGGTAAGATCCGTTTAACTTTACATTAACAGGTACATCGGATTCCTAACTACATGTATTTTCAACCGACATGATATCGAATCATTAGAGTTAAGAAGTAGACGTCTGCTCTTTGTTTAAAACTAATGTGTAATCGGTAGGCTTTATGTTTCTTGCAGTCAATAAATTGACGCAATAGTTTTTACTGGAATTTTAATTTCTAGAGACTGCAAATTTTAAAACGGATATTTTTGTGTAAATATAGTTTAAATACATTCAAATAATTTAAAGTCTGTAAATTCTATATCTATAAAACAAATCTGTAATTTTGTATTCCTTTGCATTCTGCCTCGTAACAATAAGCTAGGATATCTATGACGGTATTACGCTTTAGAATGACACTGAAGACCTCGTCATCGGAGACCACTACGAAATTCCATTACCCCAACACAGATAGGATTCGTTTTATCTTTAGATTGAGATACAGAGACCCATATTCCTGAGGCGTTACATACCGGACTTGCATGAAATTGTACAAGCAATGCTGCTAACAATGCGTGGAATGCTTACTATGTCGTCGCAGTTGATTTTACTCCTAAAATTTCTGTTGCAGATGCTGAAAAATAATGGATGGAGCCGAATTTGATCAATCGCAAAAAATCGCAAAATTGTTACGTAAGCGAATTGAACGTATAAAACCCCGCATTAAACAAAGATCAAAATCTCCCTGCAAAAATATGACTGTTTTATGTGGTGTAAACTAAATTATATATTAAAGAAAAATAATTGCTTTATATTTAAACAAAAAGAAAACTTTAACTATTTTGTAGTTTTATGTCTTCTGTACTAAAATACCTTCAATAAACTGCGCATAAAAAAGAGTAATTCCAATATTAAACGTGCTTAGTAGCAAGACGGTTTATTCTGCTTATCAAATGTACCAGATTAAGCCAAATTAAATTAATTCATTTTATTAATATTGATTACAACGAATGAACGGATTCTATTGAATTATTTCGTAATTTTTGAATGGATTAGAATTATATTTCTAGAAAACTACAATCCGTGAGTGACATTAATGGATACATCTAAGAATACTGTGATTACGCAATAATTGTAGAATCGGTAGGCGTTAAAATCAGTTGGCGACATATTGGTACTGCTAAAATAGGAAAGTTATCTGTAGTGTAAGTCGGGAATAAATATGCATGAGTTATTGTTGTTAACCGAAGCATAAAACACCAAATTACAAACCTCGAAAATAAATGTATTTAGTTCGGTTTGCTGATAGATTTTCGATATTGCATTTTTATTTATTTGCAGTAAGGTATTAAACTCCGTTTAATATGTTTGGAACGTTTGATTTAAACGCCATAGAAACGCGATGTAATAATTAAAGTGAACTAATTTTTACGAATATATTTTTATTTAAGACATTGTGATAATTTACCTATGATCGGTCTGTAGTTTGAGTTCGTTAAGATCAAAACATTGCTTAGAACTAAAAGATAAAACGATAATTTTGGAGTGTACACTCAGTAGCTTTTATAACTATACCACAGCTAAAAATGCTGACAATATTACTATTGCTTCATGTTAGAAGTACTCACAGTGTTGGCGATATATTACTACTAATAGTACTATGGCTTGTGGAACTTGTTGAGCATGCTGTAGTTGAACAAGTATTTAAATTAGTAGATATACAGCAGTATTTAGAATTATCACATATTAATTCCTGGTAATTGTTGTTGCTATCACTGTAGCTGCAATTAGTTGTTTCCATCTTTATTCGATGTCATCTTGGTTATGTATCTGTAAATCACAATAAAGACATTTAGTGTTTGCTTATTTTCATTTTTTGCGTCATTTTAATTATGTTTTGACTACCAAACATAAGAATGGGATTGAAAAACAATTTGCTTGCACTACAAATACAAAAAATGATAAAGGAAATTTTAGGAGTCATACAGTCTTTAACCGCTTTATTATTTCTTATAATTTTCCTCTTGTTTGTCTTCCTTTTTCTTTGCGTTTAATCTTGTCTTCTTGTTTAGATGCCATGTATGATCTACATGAAACTATGTAAGTATGTTGGGGCTGACCTGAATGTGTACAATCCATTTTTTATCTTCGTTTGTGTTGGCATCTTAACAAAGTTATTACTATTATCTTCCTTATTTTTTTTTTTTGCTTTTCGCTTAATTATGTACGCTCGTTTTATAGAGATACAATGTCTAACCGACACGAAAATTGTGTGTATTTTGCGGCTGACCTAAAGTTGTGCGATCAACTTATAAATTTCAACTTAGTTGGTGCCTCGTTTGTTACACTTTTGAGTTGGCATCCCAACACAGTGTTACTAGTTAGTAGTTTACTGTGCTTTATGAAACACCCCATGTTCCATGTTTAAATTGATCAAACCACTGAAAACAAACTTGTATTTACATGAAAATCTTGTTCACAGTAAGATGCCATTCAATTCAGGATTGCAAAATAGAATTAATGCTCACGAATAAGAAGTTGAAAAAAAAGTTTACCTTGCAAAAAGAGGCCTCATTAGCCGACAGGTTTTGATAGTTAAGTTCTACTTTTGATCACGTGTCACCACTTAGGTGTCGAGTTTGAGTTTCACTGCAGACATAGTGTGCTCGTCTTCAATCATAATTGACAAGGAGAGCCAGTTTTTTTTATCGAAGGTCAAGGGTTTTCTCCTGGTCGCCATGATACAGCCGAAAAATTGCTGAAAGTTAAACAACATTCAAACAAACAAAAAATTACTGGCAATAAAACTAAATTTAAAGTAAGTTTTGTTTCTATGCAGAGAACATACATTTATTCTAATCTCAACATCAAGATAATGACTTCAATGAAATCGACTACATATACATATTGAAGTCCGTCTCCATGTATGTATCCGTCAGTCTTTGCATTAAGTGTTATCAGTAAATGTTAACAAAAATAACTTATATCTTCGTTTCTTCTACTTTGATGATCGATACTAGCTATATAGTGAAATAGCAACGAGCTGGATCTGTAACTTGCACTTTTTAAAATTTGTGAATAATAGTACATGTCAGCCTAGATTTTAACTTTCAAAAAACCCTTTTATTTGTTGTTTTGTTTGTTAAAAATTATAAAATAAAGCTGCTGTTCGTTTATCACGAAATTAACAAAAATGTGTTTTAAAATGTTTCCTACCTTCTAAAGACGTTCAGTTTAAATGTAGTTTCCATAAATCACAGCAACAACAATTTTTACACATATACCACAGGGATCCTTTAACGGTCCAGTTTTCTTGAACAAAAGCTCTGTCTTCTCTTTTATAATATAACGGAAATTAACTTCAAGTTGTAAGACGTTCTTATCCGACAACACACCAATCGTTCCATCATGGTAACACTACACTGAGATGACGTCGGTCGAAATCAATGAAATGTCCTTTTTACTATTAATTATTTATAAAATTGAAATAACTTGTACAAATATTCGAAAATAGTGGTTATATCTAGATTATTATACTCAACCAAATCTCACGTTAAACTGCTTCTGTAATTTCTGTGATACTGTTGGTCTATTAATCAATAACTTAGTTGTATCACTTTACATAATTTTATGGAAACGTGTTTTCTAATACTTTACTATGACAATTCCAATCATATCTCAAGTTAATTATTCATGTTCATTGATCTAATTTAGGACATACTGTCCTTGATAAAATGTTCTAATGTTTGACATGTTTTCGATCATTTGAGTGAAGTTTTCCTTCCAATTTATAATTAAGACTTTAACAATTTCTCGGAAAATGATTGAATATTATTTCTGTAATTGTTCTCATAATCAATAAAAATGCCATTAATTCTAGTTTAAATATAATTATAAACAAAACTATAAAAATCGACCTTTCAATTATGTTATATAAATTATCCTTCCATAATATTCTATCTGCATATTCATTGGGTGTACTAATTGCTAGTAACACAAACACATTCAAGGTTTTAAGCCATTAAACAGATGAATTGAAAATAGACAATATTGAATAATAAATGAAAATTTTAAATATTGATAGGATGTGGAGAATACGTGAGCGAGTTGGTATCTGATAAACCACAAGTGAGCAGTTTTTAACTATATCATATCAAATTCAGGACTACTTTGTGCAGACAAATACTTGGAAAAAACACCTAACTAATTCTCCGCAGTAAAGAATGCAAATTTACTTAGACGCAATATTTCAAATTCAATGCGACAATCTTGTGCTCGTCTACTTAGCGAAAAAACACTCAGTACCAGAACATTAAACAGATTGGCCTTTTTAATCTTTTTATTTTAAAGTTATTGTTTGTAAAAATTCATAACTATGATTGCATAGTTTTGTTTGTAAGAAGTTAAATTAGATCTATTTTGGTGTTTAACCTTTTAGAGAGTAATAGTTAAATTTATATTCATATGTACATATAAATAGCGAACACAGTATGTCTTAAATCGGCAATAAAGCAATCTTCGCTTAAAAGTATGCCTTTGTCCTGTTTGAAATGATTATAGAATATTTTTATTTCTAAAATATAATCCTTATTAATTGACTAGTTGAAACAAACTAAACTGATATTCCAATTAAAGAGATGATATTAAATATTAAATACAGCACTATTACTCAGAACAGATTACCGTAAAGATTGCAGGCTAGCAAATGAGATAATAAAATGTTTACATATCAATTAATAAGTTTATTATTTATATTTATACATACAAATAATAGTTACTGTAGCAGTTTTATACTTGTGGCAATCTTAATCAAAGTACAGAAATTAATTTCTGTTCAAAATCATTTGGAATAAATTTGTTTGTAATTTTATTATGATAAACACATATAATATTTATTTATCACTAGTAATGATTTACTTTTCTGTTTGGTTTACAAGAAGAGTGATAAAACTGTTCTAAATATGACTTTTCATGTCCTGAGGTAGTTAAAATCGATTAGATTTTTTTAAAGAAAATCTCGTATACTTTTTTTTTAAAGAGGTTGCAATTTATTCTGTTTGTAAAAATTGGTTAAATTAGTGAATCAGATCAATTGTGTATCCTTTAAATATGTGTTTTGTTCTAGGGACACTTTATATTTTTAGAAAATTATTATTAGATGTACACCATTGATAAAACTACCGTTTTCCAGTTATAAGAAAAACACCGATTTTTTAGGTTGAAATGCTTTGCTTTGTCTCTTTTTTATTTAGTTGTTTTATACATGTGTTTCTGATTTTAACTTTTTTGTTTTATTCCAAATCTAAATATGATTTTATTTTTTTAAGCTTATCGATACTAATTGGTACAAAGACGTATGTATTGTAATGCTATCGTCTATAATCGGCCGGTAATCTATATGAGAAAAAATTCTGCAATCTCAATTTCCTTATTGAATTTTAATGTCTAAGATAATATTATTGACAGTTTACATTTGCGTTGTTTTATTAAGTTGAGCATGTCATGAACATATACAAAAACAAAATCTATACAATGATGACGTCTGTAACATGCTAATTAGTCGTCGTGTAAACAAATCTCTTCTGATCTGCAATCATTTATATTTCTCATTATGGACAATCAACACAATTTATGTTGGTTATGTTAAATTAAACTAACAAACTCTACAACTTTAAAATATTTAAAACTAAAATCGACGTACACAAACATTGCATTATTCTTTTCATTCCAGATGCGAAACATGAATATGAAACATTTCATGGCTGCTGAAATTAATACAAAATAAGGTTTTGATTTATTGAATATTGAGTATTATTGTTTCGACTATTGACAAATGTATATCATTGTAAAACTTTTAAGAAACTTACAGTTATACAGTAAATGGCTTCAATAAAATTAACCATTAATTTACTATTTTAAAAATTGTTTGACTATTCGTTTACAGTTTGTGGGATGAATTTATAGTCTAGCATCTCCTCTTCAAGACTAGATTATTATCAGTTATGTAACGGTCCCATTTTAACAGTGACACTTATCAATGGTGTGCTTACGCAGCTTGCTTAAGCCTTATACTGTTGAGGTGCATAGGTCACCAACAACACTTCTCCATCTGGTCCTGTTTGTGCTAGTCTGGGCAGGTTTTGACACTCATATCCTTCTGCCTCCATCTCTGATGTTACATTTCTTACTCATCAATGGCGCTCAAACTCAAATATATTGAAAATCCAAATATTTAAGATGTTGTTGAATATAGAATTTCCAAGAGTGGTATAAATTCAGGCTAAGGCCTTATGCACCTTGCCAACAGAAAACCGTAAAATTTTCATCAAATTTTGAAATTGCAGCGCAGTAAATTTAGACAATAGTATACGTTTGTGTGATTTGATACCAGAAATTTTTATTTTTTATTAAATGTTAACCGAGTAATGTCTTAAATTCTCCGCTAGTTGCTGACATCAAAATAGTACTATTTAGAACTTAAATCCAAATCGATTATCAAATAAACTTTTGTTGCAATTGTATTTGCTATTAAACACTTATTTCCAATAAATCAACATATTATTATTGACATACCATGTGCCATGTGCTATAAGAAGGGTAATAACAAAAGCATAAATAGGTCGCAAATGAACGTTATTGGCAATAACAAATTGTACAGACAGTAATCTAGTTAATCTTGGCCAACCTTTGAAATGCCTTTGGTTATTGAAGCTCGGTACATGAAATTATTTCCTAAAATATGAACAAAAATTATTTCTTTAAATTTGGAAGACATTGATAAACGCATTTAATCATGTTTTACTGGTACGCTTTTTATATCGCAATGAACAAGAAATTAACAAGATGACATTTTGGGATTCAGGATCAGCATCCCATAAAAAGAACTTTGAATGTTTCTAGTCAGATATATGTATTCCAGTCAGCAGTGCTTTCCATGTTTACATACAGTTTTTATTAGTTTTATTTTAAAGAACAAGTATAAAAATAATTTCATATTTCACCTAGTCAAGATTAAAGTAAGGTTTATCTCCAGGTTTATCATTTAGAAATGTAACACTTTCGAACCCCTGTAAACTGATTTACAATGCATATATAATATTTGAAATAGATTGATTTTCCAATTAACGTTATAACGTCCAGCGAGCAATACTAGGTCAACAATGACCGATTTTGTAGGTACATGTTTCAGGCCAACAGAGATTGAAGTTAAAACTACCAGAGATAACTACCGACTACTCGCACTTGCAAAGTGTCTATTGAAGTACGAAGGGTGTGAAACTATCGCAACACTGGATATTGCACTAAAATGCACCATGCGACAGAAGATGATGTTGTAAAAGTTTATATAACATAATCACTTGGACAGTAAAAACCGTTTTAATACACCGGCCCAGAAACCTTCTACAGTGTACATCAATATGCTATAAGGATTTTTATTGTAACTGTTCCACGAATTGTTCATGTGTTAATTGGGATTTTTCTTCTTTGTTTAAAAACAAAACATAATAAAATATTATACATGACCTTTAAAATTTATTTCTTAATATTTAATGCATATAATAGAATTTCACAATTTCTTTTAAAAAATATTTACATTATCAACAAAGGAAATATTTAGAACTTAGAAATTTTTAATCTCCCTTGAGAACATGTCTAAGTAGTTCTAAAATGATTAATTCTTAACAATTTTCATAAGATTCGTTCGATCATTTTAATTATAACATCTGAAATAGAAGCGAATTGATTGTTTGGAGCGGAAATTTTACCCAACATATTTCTATTACCATTTGTTCGTTTGCGTTTATTTACAAATTTAATGCAAAGCAAATGATGGAAATTTAACCCGACAATGAATTATTCCATGTATAAATCAATAAGAGGATGTAACGGGAAACTCAGTAGCAGATATATGAAAAAATACAAATTAAGTCCTTCTAAAGTCACTGTAATTGAGTTTTGATTTTAACTTTGTTGTTTTAATAAAAAAAATTATAATATCCTGTACTTCATTTGTTCTTGAAAACAATATTGAACAGTTTGAAATTGCATCCAGTTGTACTAGTCTAATTTTTTTACTTTCTCTATGCAAGTAGGCTAATAGGCATCTGACAAAAAGGCACGACTTCATAACAAATCGGTAACAAGGATAAACACAGTCATGGGACACACAACAAACAAAACCACTCGCATACTAACGCCAGGTCAATGTGATATGAGTATCGCGGATGACGAAATTTAACAATGATCCATTTTTTTATTCGATCTTCGAGTAAAATATGGTCAATATTATAGTGTTATTAAATGGATGTTTTCATATTTGACCTGTATTATGTCCAAGGGAAGCGGTATTTGGTCGAGGATAGCTGTATTAGCCCGAGGCAACGCCGAGGGCTAATGCAGTTATTTCGATTCATATCCAGCCTTTAAAGTCATAAGTTGCAAAGTAAAATGTCAATTGTAAGAAGTTGAAAGACAAAAATGTCCCTTTACGGCTTACGTAAAAAGTCAGAAGTCAAGAGTCAAAAGTCAAAAGGTTGAAAGTCAAAAGTTAAAACCTCCCCAGTCGGCTTGTATAATAAGTCAATAGTCAAAACTCAAAACAAAAAAGTCAGAGGTAGTAATTTAAAAGTTAAAAGTCAAAATGGCCCTCCAAGGATTCCGTACAAAACCCAAACTTGCTGAGATTTTTTTGCAATATAGTTATGAATATTTTGTAGACTTGTTTGTTTAGTCATTGTTGTAATTCACCTTAAAAACATAATTCATCAACGCAATTTGCTAGTCCTTTACCTAACAAAACAACAGGTTACATTCATCTAATACACATATTATAAAGACATATATTTACAGGTTTAACAATATATGTAAGGATAATCAATGGAATATTCATTGCAAGTTGGTGTTAACAAGTTTGATTAGATTTGTGCTAAGACAAGAACACAATAAACGTACAGTTTTATTATTTGTAAAAGCTTAAGCATGTGATAACATCCATTTGAACACTATTACTAAGAGAAAAAAACATTTTATTCTTTTTTTGTACATCAAAGCAGTGAGAATGATGATCTGAAAATAGATGAGTTTTATTACAATTTGAAATTGAATTGCAGCATACGTTCGGCTTGTCAAAGGCTTTAAATCTGTATCAACTAAATCTCGTGTAATAGTGTAAAATGTTTCTGAAGGTTGATACGAATCGGGAACATATAATAATGATTTGTTCATGATACCTGGAGGAACATATATTTCCATTCTAAATGAGACTAAAATAAAAACAAATCTGAAGGTTTTCAAGGGTCGGCTGGCATAAAAATATAAGCTAATGGTTAAATGAACCTCATCGGACTTGAGCCATAACTCCTTTAGATATATTTGGAAAATGGTCAAACCGAACATGAACTTGTTATATAAACAACATATCAAAAATATGGTATGAAGCACTTAGCAGTTTTTCATTTACATCCACTGCGTCTATTTCTATTAAGAAGGAAGCCGAAATACCCCATCACTGACGTCGATAACATAACATGCCCACAGGTTAGGGGAATTGTCGCAACCTTAGTGTTGACGCGCCGGTGATGTCTAACAACCACTCAAGTGACTCGACCTTCGAGGCTCCAACAAGAATGTTCGACTGAATGTTCTGTCTGTTAAAAATAATTCAGACGAAGGTAAAATGTTTACTTATATCCACAGTCCTCTTTTTCTAATATTCTGTTCTGTTTGGTATTGTTTTTATCCCCTTTTGTTGCTTTTATTGGCAAAATAAAATATAATAAATTTATTTTTCTATAAATTAATTTGTCCTTCAGGTTCCCAGAAAACCCTGACATGTCTTGCGATTTCTTCTAGTTTGAATAATTGAAATTCCAACAAAATTTAAAATTGTTCAACTTGAATATAATATACCCAAAATAAAACGTAATGTGACGTAGTGGTAGACAATTATTAATCCTTGTATTGTTTGTTTGTTTAGATATTTATGGAATATTTGGAACAAATATAGTTTTATCGTTTCAAAGGCGTAGCACCCCGAAAAATAGTGATAGTCAGTTAAAATAGTAGTACGGTCGGTTAAAGGTCGACAACCCGTTTACCGTGGCTGTTTAAATATAGATAGGGGTTTTCCATGTGCTTAGTTGTTACTTACAAGATTGCACTCGCGATCGTAACGGCTGCTGTTTTATATTGAAAGTTATTTAAAAAATAGATTTATGTTGAACGTTTCACAAATTAAGGAGTATATGTAATGAATTTCCATCATTTTTATTTCAATTTACAAAAAAAACCAAACTGGTACGGTTTAACGTACCAGCAATTTAAAGTGGTTCGGTCCAAACCGTACCGGTCGTACTGCTTGCTACACGTATGCGTTTTCTTTATTCTATATTGCTTAAGGACGACCTAAATAAATTTTAGGAACTTATATAGGTCATGTTTCAACTTTAAACATATTGCCTTGATATAAAATCCATAGAAAGAACTTTGCAACTTTCATTTTAAATCTATGTTATAGAACATTATTTATTTATGAAGTAATTAGCACTTGCCCGATATTACAGTCAAATCATTCTTCAAGCAATATTAATATTTCTAGCTGATGATTTCTAAGATTATTTCAACGATCATTTATTTTAATTTTTCATGTCATGTGTCAGGAGAAATTGCAGAAAAACTATCGTTCAGAAATTTTTCTCCAATAATGCAAAAAATCTAAATATACTATATTATTATAAATAATAAACTAAATGCATGCGTCATTTGCTTTTTGCGTTTTAATGAGTACGATGGTTTACACGCCATGACTTGCGACAAACCGAAATGAAATCAAACTTGTAGTCATAATTTAAATTATATGTTCCACATGAACCTAAATATATTTATATTTTGTCTATCTGACCATTTTCACAAGTCAATTTAAAACAAGGCGGTTAATGTTCTAGTCGATAATGATGACTACGACTATCTACCCCCGGACTCTCATTTTACGTCATATACAATGTCCACGAAAATGCCAAATGCGTATATCTAACCTCCAGACTGTTATTTTTAGTCCTGCGTCTGTCGAGCACAAGACTGTTATTCTGAGTCCTAAACCGATAATGCTGACTTTCGTCGGTCTCATCTACAGAGTGTTATGCTGAGTTCTGTGTGGTGACGCTGATATTTCTCTCACGAATTTACAATTCATGGCCGTCGGAACGGTAGGTGGTTGCGTTTGGTGCGATCGCATCTCTATTACAAAAAAGTACTGTAGTGTAACCGATAATTCTGAAAACTTCAATTATTCTCACAACAACGAACAGGCGTGCTGAAATAAGACGTCTACGTTTCCGTTATTCTTCGTATTTTTTAACGGTTTGTATTGCGTCAGTTACGTGATATATCAACATACTTTAACAAAACAAAATATGTGAAATTGCGCATTTAATATCTTCATAAATATATGTTATACATTTTGACAAATTTATCGACTTATTCAAACATAAATGAGTAAGTATTTTAATTTAAGTGCAAAGATAGATATTGACGTTATTCTTAATTTATACTTATGAGAGCTTATAGGGTTGCAGATAATGAATGCCCTCTTGTTAGGATTGCAACGTTATAATATCCTAAACCCGACTTAAAATTAAATGTGTTATTATTATTTTTGTTATTTATTGTTTTGTTACCCTGTTCTCATGATATATCTGAAATACTGCTAAATAAAGAGTAATAAACAATTTAAAGAATCCGACAACAAATAAATAGAATTTACAAAAAAAAAAGACAAAACGCAAACAAGGCTTAAATCTTAGCGCAAATCAGCTCCATTCTGTGTGTTGAACACAGCTTTTGAATAATCTACAGTATAGTATAACCAGTTAGGGATTACAGATAAGTACTCATCTATCACCCTGACAGCTAAGTAACGTCAACTAACTTGTGATAACGACAATGTAGTAAATGACTTTTCAATATCAATAGCATGTTAAAATTGCTCTGTTAAAAAGTTTTATTTAGAACGGAAATCATAAATTACAGTCCGTGGATATTTCAAAATGGTTAGGAACAATACAGTGAGTGTCAGGATACTCACATATGATTACTGTTATTGGGATTTCTATACTATTCTGTTATAGCTCTTTAGTGATACGAATAAACAATCCGCTGAATTCAACCCACGTGATTCAACCAAGACAGGCCAACCACAACAAGAATTAAACGTTGGCAACTATGATTTATGTCTTATTTCAAGTGAATAATTCATCACCTAGAAATAATTAACTTCAAAATCTACATTCTAGCTTTCAAAAAATAAATACGAACAATTTTGAATTTTTCGATTGATGAGAATTTCGGTTTTCCAACATTGACAATCATATTTATCATCCATGATCAATATACCAAGATGTTAGAAAATTCAGACCTGAGGTGGAAATAAAAAAAATTAATTCTGCAGTGTTCTTTCGCTGTAAGCTTGGGGATGAATGCTGCATGTAAGAAGTCATTTAAATATTGAAAGTGAATATATATGAAAAAAAATTGTATCGATTATGCGTATCCTTTGGCGTAAATACCATTCTTTGTATCGTGAATGTAAATAAATAAATGTTATAAAAATAATTTTAATTACGACTAACAATTGTTCTAAAACACCAATCTGGTTCTATAATAATTGAGAAATGCAATATGAGGTCAAATAGGATACTTTTTGAGTAAAACATAAATAATTGTTCGAACGCAGAATTTGTTTACTATTTTTGTCCAAAATCAAAATACAAGTGTATCTTCAGTTATCATGTGTTACCATGGGTTAGCGCCTTTCAGTTCAAAGGTCACACTTCGGAAATATACCGACTGCGTCGGATCAATGCGAAATGTATACAAGATGAAATATAAATATGTTATCGTTCCAAATTTAACATTATTGTTTTAAAAGAAAATGTTAAATGCGCATATTCTAGAATTAAGTTTTATATAGAGATAAAAATTACTTCGTTAAATCTTTCTTTAGTCTAATCAAGTAATACTTAAGAAGATTAAAACATTTTATATCGAAAATGTTTTCCACAAACATTGCCATAGAGAAGGGTACGAACTGACCAACCTATTAATACGAGTCAAGTTTTATTCAAACTCCGTGACGACAGAAGAGAGAATGGCACGATCGTTTAATATTTAAATGTGTTGCATAAATGATGTCCTAATACTGAACGATTTACGTTTTAGTGACATTTTGAAGTTCATTGATTTGTATTGATGACTTTGAGATTAAAGCCACATCAAATAGTTTAAGGTCTTTTTCATATCAATACTTGATATGGACGACGAAAGGCTAGTTAAACTATACCATGCAGGGCGATTTCAATTTCCAACGACGAAAGGCTAGTTAATCTATACCGTGCAGGACAACTTCAATTTCCAACGACGAAAGGGTAGTTTATCTATACCGTGCAGCACAACTTCAATTTCCAACGACGAAAGGGTAGTTAAACTATACCATGCAGGACGACTTTAATTTCAAACGACAAAAGGCTAGTTAAACTATACCATGCAGTACGACTTCAATTTCCAACGACAAAAGGCTAGTTAAACTATACCATGCAAGACGACTATAATTTCCAAACATATATTTCCCGTTGCTATGAAATAAATGTCCTAGAGTATGGAGTATGTATATCGTAGAATAATATAATATTCCCTGACCTGCAATTCCTACATTAATTTCCTCACAGAATTACTGGTCTTTCCACTTGTTTTTACGTCATAGCGATTCCACTAAAATTAACACGTATGTGTCCCTTGTGAAGGAGGATATGCTCACCCTTCCGAAACCCCATAATATTACCCCATAGTACCCGCTGTTGCGAGTCATTGAATGATTGGATGTTTGCTTTACGTATAGCTTGAAATATTTCACCTATATTCATGAGTTGAGAACAAGTTAACAAGCAATAAATCAATTCTGGAAAATGGCAAAAGTGTTGAAGGCGACTTGAAAAGTATCGGATATGTGTTGGACAGAGAATTAATATTTTTGTAGCGGCTACCACGAGCCTACTCTTGTCGATATCTAAACAATGAGAAAAAAAATTGGTATTTTTCGTGCATGACACTCTCCAAACACGTTACCCACTGTGGTCTGCGCTCAGGTTTCCGTATTATAACCTGCCAACCCTTAACGACAGAACATAACCTATCAGGCACCTAGGTACATGCCGGGCAACTTTCTGGATCAAACCCTGTGAACCCTCATAGTATGGTCCCAGCACCGCTGTCACAGTGGTTCGTGTTGCTCATTTTATTTTACTGCGTTTTACTTATTGTGTTGGGGGGGGGGGGCCTTGGTGTTCGAGGGTTAAGGTAGTTCGTCTACTATTTATCACGTGGTATGTCAACACTGAGATTGCGGGTTCGATTCTCACTCGACTCCAATCTTAATTGACAAGGATTCCTCCCCAATAAAAACTGGATGCCACGATATAGCTGAAAAATTGCTGAAATTGGCGTTAAAACACCATTCAAACAAACAAGCTTGTTGTGTTCCTTAGTTTAAGTAAGACAAGGTTATGTTATAGCGTACTAGGATTAATATTGTCTATTGGCTTGTGAATTGTATTAACAACTAAAAACAACAACGCGACCAAAAAATATAGAAATCTGCATGAAATCACAATTGACAAAGAATAACATATGTTGACCGTAAATGAATTAAACTCCTGTACCGCATAGAATTTGTTTTCCCAACAGTCAAGACTTACAATATTTATAAAAAAAATAACAAACTTTAAAATTAATTATTGGTCCTAAAAAACAAAAATGCGTAATAACAAAAAATGAATTTAGAAAACAAATTGAGAAAAATTGTTCATCCCTACCTTATCTTATAATTATTTTCAATAGTCAATAGCTATAACAACAGTCAAAATATGTTCGGTTTGCGGTGTGATTGACTTTTCATGTCGCATTTCACTGTTGGAATATTTTTTTCAGGTCAGTCATTTAAAAGTCAATAATGTTCTGGAGAGAGACACCCACTGTCAATGGATCACTTTGACGGAAGTAAAAGTAGCATGTTCATTTCAGTGACAAACAACAATATAACTAAACCTCGTTAAAATAATTACTGAAACAGTCAATGATGTACAATTTCTCAGTGTTTCATAATCTATTAAAGTTCTGCTAAATTAATTCATTATTCAAATTTTAGGCTGTATCATAATCGAATGATTTACAGTATCACAAAAATATGTTATGTGCACCAAGGCTTGAACATGGACAAGAACACTATGACATGATTTTCATATTAATATAGTCAATTGTAAACAAAGGTCAAATAAAGGTCAGATAGCTTACATGCTGGGCGATTGTTCTGGTATGCTTTATCGTTTTAAAAAAAATGAACAAAATTTGCATGAAAACTACGTGACGTGCATTTCTAGCGATGATCAATAAACTGAGTGATATTGAATTGCTTATGAGATCATAGATATTCTGAAATGTTAAATTATTCTTTTAGAAATTGTCATTTTAGGAAGAAACGGATATATAAATTACCGGAAGTAGCGTTGATGTTTAATTCTAACTCGTGGTTAATGTAATGAAATGAAATAGAAGTTTAATGACAGCTGCAGGGAATTTTTCTTTTGTCAATGATTTGTTTTTCATCTTAGGAATCATATATATATATATATATAGTACCTTACCTATATAGAAATTAGCACGGGTAATTTTTGTTTCATTTTATAAAAAATATATCAACTCTTAATTTTAAAGACATAACGTTATGTAATGTAGAATATCTTAATGTATTCGGCTCTTCATGTGTAGTAAATGACCTTTTTGAATTTGACTATCTACTGGCCACTTTAGCTTTTTTCTTTTTGTTTTAAAAGGTGTTGGGGTTTTTGTTTTTTTCTTTTTGTAAACATTTTTCTTTTTGTAAACATTATTAACTAGCAAGCTTTATGAATATGAACCAATTCGACATAATACGTGTTCTCCTTTTAAGTCTTAGTTAATTATAATGTACTCACTTCCGGTTGTGATTTAATGACGTCATCCATGATTGTTATTTGATGCCAATTGGCTTGGATTTCCCTAAAAAACAACAACTGCTCTTACCAGAGAAAAAGTAAACTAATGTCTCTCTCGTGACGCACTAATGGTTTCATGTTGTGTACGTTTTAACCTGCGATCGCTCATTCATAGCAATATAAAAATCGATTCTTTGGTGAAATGTGCCTTTGTTTGGTGTCATAATTTGTGTATGCGACAGTTGTAAATAAATAGTGTCGCTGTTTTCGTTTCAACAAGGGTCGAATTTAGAGATGAATGTCAACGGTAAAAATAGAACAACTGCCTTCATTGTCTTTCGGGTTATGTTTTATATGTATATCCATGGTAATGTTTTGCACGTGCAGCGAAATTGTAACTCCCACACAATATATGTTTTTCAATACATGGAATCATTCGAACAACGTCGAGTGTTCGGTGTAACGTATTGAAAATATTTTTCGTGGTTTACTTTTTGATGTTTATTAGATAATCAATGTCTTACAACTTTACATCGTTAGTAACGAACAAAAATTGATTTAAGGGAGTTATCTCTCTGTAATATTCTATACATTTTTTTTTATTTCCATGTTTTAAAGGGAATGCACTTGAAAACCAAGACACCCGTAATATAGCGTGCATTAAAACTATACATTTTTTTAAGCTGGAATCAGCAGTCACCTAGTGGTAGCGTGCATTAAAACTATACATTTTGTTAAGCTGGAATCGGCAGTCACCTAGTGGTATGTTATATTGGCAGTTTTTAAAAAGCAGGAACTACACAATCTATATACTGTCATTTCTTTCACGTTATAAGGTTATGAAATTGATTAATTATCTTGGAATCAATATCAGTTATCGTGATCGAACATTTGTAATTCAATAGTGTTTCCTGGTTTGCTTTATGACAGGAAAGCTACTGACTGACTCCTGGTTTGCGTTCTGACAGTAAGGTTACTGACTGTCTTGCGTTAATGCACTCAGAATGTCAAACAGAAATATAACAACAAAAGTACAGCTATGATAACTAATGAGAATATATAACTAAAGTAAACAGACACAACAAATAACATGCCTGCAGGAGAACATAAGAAGGGTTTTGTTTAGTTGCTTAAGATTCTTCTTTATTAACAACATACTACATATATAAGATACAATTTTCGTCACTCTGATGTAGATAAAGAAACAAAACAGTATTAATCATTTTGTTGACGAAAAAGACGATAGATTAGCGCTAGATTTAAAGTTGATATGATGTTAAAAAACAGTTATCCTGTTGGACACACAGGTATAGTAAACGTGTCTAATTAGTGGATTCAGCATTAAACAGGAGGTATATCACTCGTATATACATTAAGACGATGTTAATTTTTTGTAAATGTATTGCTTACAAAGAAGAACTGTATGTTGTATATCATGAAACTGTTATTGTTAAATGATACTATCAGATTATTACATGACATTTTTTATTTCGTGTGTATTGTTACAGACGGTGAGTGAGTCGTGGCTGGCTCCGACATTTTCTGTACTGTTATTTTGCTGTAACTGAATATTATTTACGATGTGCGCCTGCGATTATATGTATATTGGTATAAAGGGTTCTGATCCATGGATTGACTAATAGATTCCTGATCAAAGATTTATGTTAACGTGTAACTCATCCTAAGCTACACTAATATTGACTTGCAGCAATTAGAGTACTGAGCTCTGAGCCAGAGCTTCGAGTCGTAACTTCGTGGGTCGTGAATCTGAGTTAGTGCGCAAATCCTGGTCCTAAGTGATTCGGCAGTTAATGCGCAATAAAGAGAAACATAACTTATTTTATAATATAATTATAACACTTCAATACCTATCTCTGGGTCGGGCATAAAAATCCTCCCGGACCTTGTTTATATTTATATAATAACCATATACAGTTTGACATGTACAGCTGTAATATTAAGAAAATGTTCTGTAAGATGTTGACATGGTGGGATAACGTATCTTTGGTGTAATGTAAGCTGACTTTAATATTGTAAAATGTAAATGGTTTGCTCTAAGCCAATATGGCTTCTTTCCTCTGAACCAAGACGACTGAGTCTGAGCAAAATCCTGAACTAATTTTCATTCCGGTGTATAATGTGTTTTTACCTGACAACCGGAATGCTAATTATATTATCATAATGCATTTTAGATATTATATGTACCTATAGATATGGCTTTAGCCTCTAGATGTGATTTATCAGTGATGTGTTCTTCTTATTTATATACTCTCCTGAAAACTCATGCGCGACTCAGAGATTTATGAAAGGCAAAATAATATATAATTAACATCAATAATTACTGACCGACGCGATACATCTAGTATGCATTTATGTTGATACACAAAACCAAATAACATAAGGTTCAAGTACATTTGGCATAGAATGTCTAAAGTAATTGAAAACCGAATCATCGAGATCATCATGGTGGATGAAATAGTTTTAACACTTTGCCTAGTCTGGGATCTTGACTAAATATTCTCAATACCGTAAGCGGACTTCCGGTTTGAATATACAGTCAGGTCACCAGCAATGACAATCTCCGAAACAGAGGCTACATATCTTCCTACGTCAGAATTCATCACTGACAAATCACATCTAGAGGCTAAAGGATATCCTTAGCGTAGTGTTACGGAGCGGATATGACCTCGGCTCCGGAGATTGCAGCAATTAATCCGATCAAAATTTTGACCGGTTTTGCAACATTCGGAATGATTCAAAATTAACGTCAGTCTTAACTGTAACTGACGTCAATCCGATATAAAGCATTATGACGTAACGTCCGGCAATCAAATTCAAATAAAAATACAGATTATCAAAAGAATGCTTTTATAGATTTATGTCTGGTTTGAGGAAATTACCGTGAACGTGAGTATTGGTTTTCTTGGCAGAGCGAGCGTGCAGAATGAGTCCAAAATGTCCCTTTCATTCGTACATGATTTTATTCCTTATTTTCTCGCTAGCGTGTAGGCACTAAATCTTCATGGTGTTAACTTTTCCTCTGGACTCATCTTCTCCCATTCTGCTGGTGGCCACTGCATTCTTGTTGGGTTCTCCGAAATTACAAATCTTTTGGTAACCACGCCCCACTGTCTTTTCGCAGAAGAGAAGAATGGCATGCCTCCTGTCTTTAAAAGAAACTCTGCTCTCAACTTAGTCGTCAGTGGTTCTGCTGTGTATGTTGGTTCTTCTATTGTCTCTTTCTCTGATGTTTCTGTCTCTATCTATACTATTCTAACATCGTCTTGTTTAATAACTTTGGTTTGTGTTGGGCACTGTGGGTGATGTACATCTTGCGGGCTACTCTTTGATAAGTCTTGATCTTGTGTGGGCTGCACGCCATTCACTTCCACTTGTGGGTCTTCACCTATGTCCTCTGTCCAGCTCCTCTGTAGTTTTTCATATTCTCTTAGCATACCTCACCTCTTGACAACCTTTGGGTTTTTGCATTTCTTTTGATTTGTCCTATCTGCATTTTTAAAGCACTTCTAAACACTTTCCGAATAGACTTGATTGAGATGCACAAGGTACTTGCAATATTAATGGTGGTATCTGCTGCTTCTCGAAACTCCACAACAAATTCCTCCCTTGCTTGTTCTTCCTGTGGCAACTGGCCATTCTCCTCGATAGGTTGACCATGGCGTTTCTGTCCTTCATTACCCAATGAGCCAGCTCCGCCTTGTACCATACTTCACTTGATTCATCTGATGTCTTTAACATGGCGTAATTGCCTACTGTTGACAACGATATGTTACAGATGATAATGGGAGTTTCCATGCCTGGTCTAAACGGACTGTACTTCCTTTTACGGGCTGGTAGAGCAGACATGGGTATTTCCTGCACATGCTTCCACCCCTTCTTCCATTCCTCTGTTGTCCGTGATGTTCTGTCTTTCAATCTTTCTGCTCTACCTAGCACTGCGGCCCTGGTCATTATTACGATGGTACTGGCCCAATCATGGTGTAACAATCCTTAAGTACTACTCAGGTCTACCAGCTATGTAGAAAGCATTCTTCTCGATGAAAAATTCAGTATTCTCAAGATCCATTACTAATTACTTTTTTTGCTGTGCTTCGTAAGCTCTGACATTCTACAACACCAAGTGGCGGCATTCTTGATGGATGGTAATGGCGTAGCGTCTTTAGCTCTTGGAGTCTTTCAAACTGCATCTCCAGCAAGTGTGGATTTTTGTTGTTTCAGCTTTCATTCTGATTGAACAGAGTCAATTATATTCTTTGCTTATTGTGTTATGAGTACATTGTTACCCTTCCCGAATCTTTGGTACCCCCAAGGAAGGCCAACATTCACTTGTGCCTAACTATGTTACCTGCAGTCTTACTGTTTGTACATCTCAAAATAGATATGAGCTCGTCAGGTCATATATTTACCGCGGTTACTGTAAATCATATAAATCACATTCGTCGTGGTTACCATATATCTTGTGATTTAGCCTCGCATTATTTTTTGCAACTTTTTCCTTGTAACCTCTTGATTCTTTGTAATGTTCTCGCAAAATCCCTGTGATTTAGCCGATGGGTGATCAAGCTTTCTCTAACCGATCTCCGACTAGCGCTAGTAATTTTTCAGCAAAATACAAACAACAAAATAATACGAACAGGAATACTAAGGATCTAGCGTTCTCTTTTTTCAATTGTTTGCGAAAATGTTTCGACCATGATGAGATGCTCTTTCCATGGTAGAGTGCCAAACGATCCACATCACAAACAACTGCTGCCTATTTAGCTCTTCTTTTGATGCGGAAAGTAACATCATAATTTTCTACTCAACTATGTACGGTTTTCCCCTTATTGCCTCATACATCCAAACAGACTCATCCGTTTTAAAGTGTGTTTTCTGGCATTTAAATCGTATCTCCGCTTTTTGTATTGTGACGTTTTCCCAAGGGCCTTACGTCCTATACAATGATTTTCTGTTTACTTCTTTTGTAGGTTAGCCACATAGTCTCCCATTGTTGTCGCAGACAAGTCGGTGCCAGGTTGGGGAATTACAGCTTTCATTGGTATTGTGACCTCTCTTCCAAAGACCATAGAATTTGAGTCATTTGCGCTGATGCATGAATAAAATACCTGTATGCCACCATTACTTGCTGTAAATAAAGATCCAAATTTTCTTGTGAGTGTTCGCAGTTCATAGACAACATAGAAAAAAGGTTCTATTAAATCTTTCCACACCGCCATTCATCTTGTTTTATGAATTCCTAAAAGTCTGCAAGTTTCCTAAAAATGTTTGCCTGCAAGTTTCTTCCCTGATCTGTATGTAGCTGTGGTATAAGTGGTGTCCCCAATCTTGTGATAAAATTATCAATTAAAGCCGTACCTATTGTTATATACCGTACATATTGTCTCCTGATTGGCTTAAGGTACAGCTTCATTTCATTTTATAAAAAGGTCCATTATGGCTAGGATGTACTTGTTTTGCTTAATAGTAAGGGGCAAAGGTCCCAAAATGTCCAAGGCTATACTCTCCATTGGCTCGCCTGAAACATACGAGAAGCGGTGCTTTACTGGTAAGTTTCTTCGGTTGTCTTGAGAAACTCGTGTCACATGACCTACAATAGGTTGTACATATTCCTTTATATGTGGCCAATAAAATCCATCTTTAAGCTTCTCAATTGTCTTGTCAACTCCTAGATGTGTTGCGGTAGGCATGTCATGATAGAGCTGTAAAAGTTGTTCACTTTCACTGCTTGTTAATCCCATCTTTCTATGGAGTAATACTCTAAATATTTTCAGTCTGTCCCATTGCGTCCATAATGATTTCGATTCTAATGATCCGCTTTAGACATCTTCCCACTTAGGTCTCTTGAAGTCTGCTTCCATGGCTACCAGTATTCTCTTTATATTTTCATCTTTGATTTAGTACTCTTTGAGTTCTTGAGCATTTCAACCAGTTAGTACCAGTTGATTGGGTTCATTTCAGTGTACTGGTTCTTAATAAGACTTCTTGTAACAGCTCTTACTGTCTTTATCATTAAGTCTTCGTTTTTGTTATGAGCTGTGCTGGGGATTCTTAGCATTGCCTCACCTCTTTCTTCATCTGATCGGTATGTAGTCAATAGGGAGATAAAGTGTCTCCTTTTTGTTATCCTTTTTTATTTATGCTTTCCATCTTTGTTAATTCTTCCTGTCTCTTACATGACCTATAAGGATTCCTAGACATTATCGGCATTGGAATGTTTTCTTCAAGCTCTGTGAGTCACTCTGATGTCGTATGTTCCCAAAATTTCCAACCATCTAGCTACTTGCCTGTTGGGTTTTTCAGACTTCTGAGCCAACTTACTGCAACATTATCAGTTCTGAAGAGAACAGGTCTTCCATATACATAAGCATGGAAGTTTTAAAGAGCAATACAGTCAACAATTCTTTCCTGGTGGTACAATAAGATACCTCATGTCCGTTCAGGGCTTTACTCATGTATACTACAACTCGCTATTGTGATAGGACTGCTCCTACAGCATAGTTGCTGGCGTCTTTATATAGAATAAACCTCTTGTTTAAAAAAAGGTATACCAGAATTGGAGGTGATGTTAAGGCTTCTTTTAATGAATTGAATGACTTCTTTTATTCCATTGAAATTTAGCTCCTTTCTTGCATGCCTTGTCTAAAGCTATGGCAATGTCGGCAAAGCCTTTTACAAACTTTCTGTAGTGGGAACACAGACCAAAAAACCCTGTTTGTTCTGTCAAGATCGTCCGCTGATTTGCTGAAAACGTCCTCGTATTTAAGGAGTAGCTGCTTCAGACGCTGCCTATCACTATCCTTTAAGTGGGTTATGCTCCTCTGATACAGATCTATACTTAATGTTACACCCCATGCGCTCAGCGTTTTGCTTGCATTTTTTTATTATTCCATACTGTACCTTTATAGTGATAAAATCCAATTTGAAAAAAATCTACACGATAACATATTTTATATTATGCCTTTGTTGTTGAAATATCCGAAATCGTCCTTGACATTTGCTACGGGAATTTTACATAGGAAGTCAACAATTTGAGTTTTTAAAGGGACCTAGAGCTGTTTTCAAAAATATCGTCTGTTTTCGTAACGTTCAATGGTATTCGGACAAACCGCTAGACTTTTCCCGCCTTAACTGCAGACGACATGACCCGGAGGATTTCGAATAGATAACAATTGACTCTTCGAAACATACACTTCCGTGGTAATTTAGGTCAAACTTTACTATAGAAAAGTGCTCTATCAAAGTGAAAAAATCTGCCGCATTTCAAACCGCCGACTATCACTTGGATATAATTGTTGTTGTCAGTTTACACATTTTATAATCTACAAAAGGAGCATAAGCTGGACCAAACGCTGTAAGCAGTTTTTATTTGTCAGCCAAAAACCGCTATATGACCGCTTAGATGGTGTCTCGTAATACGATTCACAAATCCCTAAGCATGCAATATAGTTGGCTCATGAGTGAAATTCACCACTTGAGCCACCCCATTTTCTTGGTGAGGATTCAAAATACCACTAGTAAGATTTACTAAGTTTTTCTTTGCCATCATGCTTCCTCCAGATATCCAAAAGGACCTAAGTACTTTGCATTTTCAATTGTTATTGGTACGATAATTCTTGAGCATCCTGGAATGTTGATGGTTTCCTTAGATAAAACCCTCCAAGTCGCTACAGCCTCTCCACCTATCCAATTGCAATCTCTAAGTCCCTAGTATGCATTGCTTGCTTTTTGTAGTCAAACTTTTCTACATGCTCCAATAGAAAATCGTGGCCAATATCCCATCCTGCTATATGTTACATATCAAAAAGTCTACTGTTTTAATTGAATTGCTTAACACAATTTTGGTTTCGTAGCTTCCTTAGAGCTCCAAAGCTTTTTCGTTAACGTCAAAAAGTTTGTGAGTCGCTGGTCTGAGTGTTGAGTCAATGTTTATAACTTTTGTAACTCAAAATAGATGATTTTGAACCATTATAAATAAGTAAGTATAATCGGACAGCTCCTATGCATCCCCTTGTATAAAATTCGTTATCCCATATTCCACACGTGTTCCCTACTCTTAAACTGACTGACCGTAAATCTCCCACTTACTCGTGTTGTGTTGAGGCAATTGGGATCTGAAGTTTCCCTGGTTGTTCACTTTTGAGTCTTGTCTTGTATGTTCTGCATCTTGTCTCTTACTTTGGTACGGACAATTCCTGCAGAAGTGGTCTTTGCTGTCACAAATGAAACATTTAAGGTCGCGTCTGGCTGAATTAAATCCATTCGCAAGAGAATCTCTGCTGACAGGCAGTATTAGGTTTAATGGCTTCCACTGGGGATAATCGTCTTGTAAGTCCACTCAAAGCGGCTTGAAATGTTTTATCTGAACCATTCTTGATGCATTCTGCTGCGCCGGATGAATCCAACATTCGAACACTTTCTCTTTTCTTATCGGTTCTATCACCCAAAATAGCCTCGTACCTTTCAATCACTTCCACGGCTTCAGCTACCCTTCCGCATTCCTGATTAGTATATATATATACCCTATATATAAGTAAATTATATACAAACGTCTAAGTATTGTAACAACCATATAATATATCTATCCAGCGGATTTCTGAAACATCAGAAATACAGGGTAAATATCAAATATTTATATATACGTCTACAAATTAAGCCCAACACTGTTTAAATTAGATTTTTAACACTGTCAAATTTTTGCTTTCCCTCAGCGGGATTCAAACTCACACCGTTGTGACACTGTGGCACCAATTCGCCTGCACTATGTCCAGCGGTCTAGCCCCTCGGCCAAATCCGCTATATAATAAAAATATAGCTTCATTATATATATATATATATTTGTCTTCTTAAGCACTCTGAGCCATCAGGCGTAAATCATCCGCTAGTGCAGCCACTGATTCTCCTGGTTGCATTTTCCTCATTTCGCGCTGCAACAACCATCGATTTAGCTGTTTTGTGTTCCCAAATCGTGATCCAAATTTCTGATTCAATAATTCGTAGTTCCTTTTCTCTACATTTCCCAAACTGGTCCTGGCTGCTCCTCTGAACGCTTCTGCCAAAGCAAGAACTTTATCTGCCTCGCGCCATCTCCCGAGCTCGGCGCACACTTCAAAGTGCGATATGTATTCCTCTCAGTCCTCGACTCCATCGTATGGTTCTGGTTTCCCAGCTACCGCTTGTGGTCTGTACTGTACATATTTCTCTTCAAAGACCAAATTTCCTCTGCGTCTTGCGTCTTCTTCGTCATTTCATTGTTGGTTCCTGTCCTGGTCTCCTCCCCCATGTGCATGCAAGCGTCCCATACCTTTCCAAAGTTTCATTTGCATCTTCAAAATTTCAAAATTCTGGTTATCACCTTCTCTTCGCGTCTCCTTTTCCCTCCCATCCGTCCTAAATCATATTTCTGAATCTGGTGGCGTTGCCATAATTGTAAACGAATCGAAATAACCTATTAATATTCAATCATGAAAGTTAAAAAAAAAATTTCACCATGCTAAGATCCTTCTATTGTCAAAAAAAAATTCCACGTTCGTTAAGTACAGAAAATGGTCTGAAAGCTTCCTACGTAGGCGTTGTCCGTATCCAGACTTCCACGTGAAAATGTGACATCCCACTTCTGACGACAATTTGTTACAGACGGCGAGTGATTTTCTGTACTGTTATTTTGCTGTAACTGAATATTATTTACGATATGCGCCTTTGACTACACACACACACACACACACACACACACACACATATATATATATATATATATATATATATATATATATATATATATATATATATATATATATATATATATATATATATATATATATATATATATATATATATATATATATATATATTGGTATAAATGGTTCTGATCCATTGATTGACTGGGTCATTCCTGATCAAAGATTTATGTTAATGTGTAACTCATCCTAAGCTACACTAATTTTGACTTGCAGCAATGAGGGTACTGAGCTTTGAATCGTTACTGAGTGGATTGTGAATCTGAGTTAGTCCTGGTCCCATGAGATTCGGCAATTAATACGCAGTGTAGAGAAGCATAATTTATTATATACAATAATTATAATGCTTAAGTGTCATATAAATAAATAATTAAACGATGCTGGTATTCCATACCTATCTCTGAGCCGGGCATTAAAAAAACCTCCAGGACTATATAATAATCATATACAGTTTGACGTAATATTAAGAAAATTTTCCGTAAGATGTTGACATGTTGTGATAACGTCTCTTTGGTATAATGTAAGCTGACTTTATTATTGTAAAATGTAAATATTTTGCTCTGAGCCAATATGGTGTCTCTCCTCTGAGCCAAGACGACTAAGTCTGAACCAAATCCTCAACTAATTTTTTATTTCGGTGTATAATGCGTTAGAACCTTGGCTGATTGGCAACCAGAATGCTAATTTTATTATCATAATGCATTTTAGATACGATATATTCCTATAGATATGGCTTTAGCCTCTAGATGTGATTTGACAGTGATGTGTTCTTCTCAACAGTCCGATACGTTTTGGCACCATTTTAATTATTGCTCGCTTTTATACTCTCCTAAAATTTCATGCGCGGCTCAGAGATTTGGGAAAGGCAAAATTACATATAATTAACATAAAAAATAACTGGCTCACGCGATACATCTAGTATGCATTTATGGGATACACAAAACCAAAAAATCATAAGATTCAAGTACATTTACAGTTGGCATAGAACGTCTAAAATAATTGAAAACCGCATCATTACCGTCTCCCAGACGGTATACATAGTCAAAAGACGATCAGTCTTCGGAGTAAAAGACTCTCCGTTACTTGATTGGGTGGTTAACTAAATCTATAAATATTTTTCTCATATCATTGGTTTACGTCAGGATCGCACTAGTATGTGTACTGAAATTTCGATATGTTCTTAGGTCGTATCGGGGTTGTAATCAGTATTTTAGTGTAGTAATGTAACGTTCCACATATTGACTTCTATTTCATTCAATGCATTGGTTAGTGAACAATTATAAGGTAAACATTGTACCAAAATCTCCCTACTTTATAAAGCTGTTTTGGAAAAAATTATATGTTCTATATCTTTATTTTCGTTAATCAGTATTTTAGTGTAGTAATGTTACGTTCCACATATTGACTTCTATTTCATTCAATGCATTGGTCTGTAAACAACTAAAAGGTAAACATTGTACCAAAATCTCCCTACTTTTTAAAGCTGTTTGGGTTAGGAAAAAATTATATGTTCTGTGATATTGATGCAAATTTAACAAAACATATTTTTACCGCTAATTTTGAACAGGGAGTCAATTTTTGTTTAATTATTTTTTAAAAAGCACGTGTGAAGTGACGACAGGCATTTAAATCTCTCAAGCACAATTGAATAATAGTTTAGCGTAAACAATGTCCTTACAAGGTACATGTACATTGTTTACCTATCTTACATATAAATTACACAAAACCAGATACTTTAATAAATCCATAAAATTTGTAATGCAGCTAAGAGACGGTTAGCTTTTTAGAAAAGCTAAACTTGTTTGTTACCTAGCAACGAGATCATCATGGCGGATGAAATAGTTCTGACACTTTGCCTTACTCATTATATTGTTAGGGACATATAGCATAAAAATTACAAAAAGCAAAAAGTAAACAGCAGGCCGGAGATAAAATTATGTAACATTTTAAGTCTAATTTCCCCTAAATTGTGAAATACTGACTAAAGTACTTAAAACCATGATGATTTCCGTAAAAACCTCACAAGCACCTGACACTATGGAATTAATGAATTTACAGTTTCAAGAAAGCATTAAATGAACCAAAAGAGAAATAAATAGGTTAGCTATATGTCTGCCCTCAGACCCCTTTCCCCTGAATGTACGCTTAGCTGCCAACTTACGAAAATCATGATTTGATGCCCGTATTGACAGTTTATAGATTTTACCAATAAAATTATTATTAAAAAAATGTGTTAGGGTGTCTTTTATAGATGCCAAAATCATAGTTTGTGAAAAATATTTAGAATTTTGAGAAAATAATTTTAGCCCTATCCAGTTCAAACAAATAATGAGGAAATAATGACCGAAAATTTCGGGTTTAGTTGAAATAAGATATCAATGACACTGACAAAATGTCTATCCGCCGTCTTAAAGCATAGTTTTCCATCTTCTTATAAATTTCCTCCCAAACATCGAACATTTTTAATCAATAATGTTTATAGTTTTAAATTTTGCTTTTTTCAGAACTCCAACATCCAATCAGATACCTCCTTGTATTTTCTTCTGCATATTATATTCCCGGTGTTATGTAGCATTTACATAAAACGTGTAACTGGGACCATACTGGGAGGGTTCCCAGTGCTCGACCCACAGAGCAGCCCAGCGCGTCCCCGGGTGGCGGATAGGGGAGACGCTCTCGCTGGAAGGGGTGGGGGGTTGTCAGGTCATAATACGGAGAGCCTGACCGCGGACCCCTTTTGTAGAGTTCGAAAAAGAGTAGGCTCATTGTAGCCGCTACAAAAGGTTAAATTTTCCGCCCCTACCTAAAGTCCATACCTTTCCAGTGGCAGTCAAAATTGTATTACCTGTGACCCATCCTACCCCCATTTTCCGTTGATTTATTGTTTGTTAACTTGTTCCCGTCCTGAATATAGCTGATATACTGCTCGCTGGACGTAAAGCACATCCAATCAATCATAAAACGTGTAAGGTGTAGGACCACCAAATACCAGGAACCAGTCCAGAGGTTGTACGTAAAAATAGTACTAGTCAACAGACAGGTTCACTTTTGCATCATATAGAATTTGAACCGCACATGATACCAGAATAAATTTGGTATTTTTGGAAAGCTGAATATTCTAGGAAACTTGAGGATAAAGTTTTATTGGTTTTAAATGAACATAAAAATGTTGAGAGTCAATTAGGTACAAGCACTATTTTTGGACTGAAATAGAAAGTGAAAGTAGATTTTTAGACCACGTGGACCTCAGGTTGAGCGTTTTTTCTTATATGCCATGAAACATATTGTGAAATTTTGACAGAATGTTCAGCCAGTGCATTTTTATAGGGGACAGAAGTGTCACTTAATTTGAAACAAAGGTAAATTTTCTAGGATAAGTCAAAATTATAAAATTTTAATGTAGCCGAAGAGTAAAAAATCTATGGTGGTCCTACACCGTAACACCTTCGGAAGCAGTTAATAACATTTTTATCTCAGTCCTCTTTGACTATCTAGGAAAATTCGTTTTATCATACAGAAAAATAGTAACTTATTAACAATAAGAATATGATGAAAAACATTATTATGATTTTGTTTAATTCAGGTTTACAGTTATTCAGTGCTTGATTTATATCCTGTTATGTAGTATCAGTCTTTGGTATTTATTTCACGCACTTCTTGTATTTGTAACAGTATTATGCGTTTCATTTCCTCCCTTTATTTGCATAATAAGAGACAAATCCTAAAACGTTAGTCCTTTCTGTAAATTCTCTTTATACACGTTTGTAATATAAAAAATTAAAAGAAAGGGTTGTTGAACTTATCTTTAAAATCTGCAACTGGAAATAAAATTGTGCTTTAAGAATAAATTTACTGGAATGCAAGGAAAATGTTCATTACCCCATAAATAAATATTGCTCATTTACATGTTTCAAATTAAAGTGCAAAGTTCCGTTTCTATGGATTGTATATCCAGGGAACATGTTTACTTGTATTATTTCGTAAAATTTATAAAGTAGCGTAATTCATTGAGAAATGTAGAATGAAGAATGTTTCTCTTTTTTCAAAACAGGATTTAACTCGGTATGCTGTTCTTATCACGGCTTCCTAGAATTATTGAACGGATGGGTTTATCAAGAGAACGACAAAACTATATATTATATATATGTTAACATTTTACCTTCATCTGAGTCCATTTCGAATCAAATCATTTTAAAAGACTACCTCAAAATACGAGTTTATAATGTGAATGTTCTACGTAAAATCTTGAAAATTGATGACGTCAGACAATAGTGATTGCAGATTTGAAGATTTCAACTTTGAGAAAATAAGATGTTACTTTTGATCGAAATATTTCGATGTATCAGGATCACACTTCTGCAAAAATCAAATTTTCGAAAATTTTCTACTTAGGTCCCTTTATGATTTATGCCGCTCATCTTATTGAATTTTTTTAGTTTAATTAGTATATTGTTTATATATTTCATTACATTTTCTGTGGAGAATACTTTTCAAAGGTGAAGCAAAAGATATCAAACCAATCTTGTTATGTAAAAGACAGTTTTCTTAAATATCTTTTTTAAGCTGGAAATTGTGTTCATATTTCATTTTTCAACCATATGAATTAAGTTAAAAACAAAATCATACCCTGTAACGGGCCTCTTAATCCCCATTTCTTAATTAGATGTTTATTTTGCAAGTAGACGTTATTAGAATAACCGAATAAAGCTGAATATACTGCTGGCGAGAAGTAATGCAATCAATCAATCAATCAAATAAGTTATTCAAATTGATGAACGATCTTTAAAAGGGCGAGTTTTGAAAAGGTTCTGTTTGATAAATGTGATTGTAATGACAATGTTTAAACCGATCTTTAAAGAACTAAAGAATAAATGAAGTTTCTTTCAAAATATTACTATTTCGTACAATAAAACGTGTCTATGTGCAACATATTTTTACACTAAACTGCAGTATTCGCAGACTCTTATATCCAGCGTTTTGAGGGCTTAGGTAGCTGATTAGTTGGTCATCTACTTTTGATCACATGACTGACAGAAGTTGTGGATTTTTTTATTACTGCAGGTAGGGTGTGCTCGACTGCAACTTAATTGACAAGGATTGTCGGTTTTAACCTGTACTCAGGCTTCCTCTCACTCCACCCCATTAAAACTGGAAGCTCTGTAATGTTGATGCCAACCATAGACAATCAAACAATCCAAAGTAACTGTAATGGTACTTTTTAACTACTTTAATTGTATGTAGAAAAAACTTTCGACAAAAATCCTGTGTATTTTACAATATGTTAAACTTTATGTTTAGTCAACAATGTGTTTTGATTGACAATGTGTGTTAATTGTTCATACATAACAGTTTGATAATTGAATTTTAAAATGTTGTAAACTAAATTAAAACATGCAGGCAAACATTTAAGTAACTTGGTTTTTTTTCTAGGTGCATGTAAAAGTGATGTCTGTCAAAATGAGGCCATGGCCTTTGCTAACCGTGAAATAAATTTGTTACTGAGTTGGGGGACGGGTCGGCCTAATATTTACAAAAAATATACCTGTAACAGGTCACAGAAAATAAAATAAGCCGAAATCGCGAATCGAGAATAAAATAATTAAAATAAAAAATGATCAATAATGGATTACGAAAATTAAACATTTATCTCGTCACTAAAATGTTTTTTCGAAGGTTTACAGGGATTACCCGCAGAGATGTCCTGCATTAAAGAAATTTGCTTAATTATGTAATATAAAGAAAATAGTTGTGTTTCGGTTTTGTTTTAATATTTTTTTTTACTTTTTTATTTTTTTACTTAAACTAGACTTTTGTATTTTCTATTTTTCAAACACTAGCGTTTATTGTATTATAAATGTATATAATATAAAAATGACGCAGAATTTGCTTCATCCTTAAATTATGAAGATATACGTTTCCGTCAATAAACTGACCGATTTATGCACTGATTAAACTGATCGCACTGATCGTTGATGGTTACCCAGGTAATGCCGTAGTAATACTTGTGGACTGATGTTATCCCAATCAATCAGTCAGCGATCCCTCAGTTCAAAAATCCGTCTGCAATCAGTTATCAATCAGTCAAAGTGTTGCGTTTACGGTAGCAAGTACTGTATTCCTTATTTTCATGCTCGGTTAACATTGGCCCCTTACCGGATATGCAAATATATAACAAACGGTAAAAAAGAGATTAATCAGCATACGTACAACATTCCCGTGTACTAAGCTCTTTGGTGTCCGTATGTTTAATTTTCTGATTCTATCAATTCCGTCAACTATTACTTGTGACATTCAAATACTAATTCGTTCGTCGTCTGATGCCTAAAAATTGAGTCGTTGTTTTATAGCAGGCTCGCATCGTCAACACTGCTGAAATATTTACTGACTATGCAATATACATCTTCCAGTAATTAGTTCGGAGTTGACTTTTATAAACAAAATTTTCAATTAATGATCCGTGTAATGGAATCACATAACAAACGCTGAAAGTAAATATTTAAATATCGTCAAGTAAAAAATTTAAAAATAGGCCCATTTAAATCTTGCACAGAGACCATTGTCATATATTGTGTTGTTTATGCATTAGTCATTGAAAGCTGGATTTAGCACCATATATTTGTCAGTTTAACAGTTTTAGCAGATCTTTCCAAATATTTGGAAAAGCTATTTATGACTAAGGTAAAGTGTCAATAGTTATTGTTTCTCAATTGTTTAATATTGTTAAACTAAACTCTGAACCTTCAACCTTTTACTAAAATGTCTAAATATTTTCTTTAAAAATTGACATTTTCCTTACACCGTGTACTAGGAGCAATTTATGTTTCTTCCGCTGTACTGCAAACGATCTAGGAGCAGATATTTCATTGAGCTCTAACCGCAACATCTGCTCCTTTCCGTTTTCGGAAATGTGAAAAATGGTGTGCTTTCCAGGGCTAAGCTTAGCGACAAGTACACTACAGTCCGTCAACAAAGCAATGCCGTGTATATAACCAAAACCGTCAATTTTTACGGAAAATTTCTTTTTGCCATCATGGGTGAACGAATGCACAATACATTTCTTGGTTTCTGCATAACATATTCTTTCCGAACAGATGTCCACTGGTCCTTCTTCGTTGTTACGCATTGATATAATATTAACGCTGTTGTCATTTCCAAGCAAGCATAAACCAGTTTTTTCGCAAACGACTACCAAAATGCTGTCTTCATATCCGTTAACCCCAGAAACATTGCTCGGAAGAATAAGTTCATCTATTTGTTTCATCGAACCAATATCGCGGACTTCTAAACGTCGATCGTTTGCAACTGATATATACAATTTAGAATTTCCTAAGACAGCAACGTCAAATGGTATAAAGGACAATGGAATTTCCTCAAATTTCGGCCCTTGAGTTTTAAAGTGTAGCAGTCTTTTGTGAGCGGCATCAGCCAGGATAATGCTCTCATCAGCCAAAAATACCGCACCAGAAACTTCCGGTAAAAATTTGTTCAAAGAGGTATTCATGTTGAATTCTTTATCTCGTTTTAAGCGAGTTCGGTCCCATCTGGGTTCTTCTTTGTTTACCAAAATGACCTTAGATTTTTCTTTCTGGAGTTTTGGAAGGAAAGAATTTTGTTTTTTTAAGATATCAATATCCACATATGCATTAGCTTCTATAGTGTTTATAGACCCCATCGACGAAAAACTCAAAATGCCTGTAACCAGATCCATTATTTTCAACTCAACGCAAACGTTTTTTATTACTCCGTTCAAGCTTTTAATGTGTTTTTCCTCTGTGTCAGTCATTTTATTTCCCTCCTTTACTGCTAAAACTATTTGTAAATCTGAGCCGTACTCTTTAGCCCTAGCTGAATCGCCTTGAAATCTTTCTAAAACGGCGTTCCGGTATTTATACTCGGTAACCTCATTATCGAGTTTCATTTTGAATTGTGCGCATTTTCTCTCTAATTCGTCAATCAGTTTCTTTTCAAGTTCTATCAAGTGATTGTTAATATTTTCTCGTAAATTTCGTATTTGGTCTGTAATTGTTGCTTTTTGAAGCTTTAGACTTTCAATATTACTGCTTCTCTCTTTTACAAGTTGTTTGTAAACATCGCTAATATTCTTAAATTTTCTTTTTAATCTTTTAAAGTCTGTATTAAGTTCAGAGGTGCTGCGACTTTCTGTCAAAGATTCTATTTCTTGACAATTTAAATGATCTATTTCCTGACAATCCGTGCACACTCCGACACCGTGTACCGTGCACCAGCCTTCAATTGTGTTCTTTTCGTGTTTTTCGCAGTACTCCGATATTCTAATATCCGGTATAAATTTCGATCGTTTTTCCATGATTGTGGTAACAGAACAGGCAGAGAATTTTTTCTGCAATAAAGAAATATATTCTAATTATGTTCATATGTTATGATACATAATCGTAGTTTGATAATCAAAGAAATCGATTTAAATCTAAAATACTTCATGTTTTGAATACGCAGTAGGTGGCATTATTACTCTCTGAACCAGAGGCCTCGGGGGCCGAGTGGTTAAGCCGGTAGTTCGTCTACCATTGATCATGGGTATGTCAACACTGCGTTTGTTGGTTCGAGTTTCACTTGGTGCAGGATGTACTCGACTCGAATCTTAATTGACAAGGATTTCCAGTTTTCCTACCGAAGGTCGGGAGTTCTTTTCCGGTTACTCCGGCTTTCTCACCACAATAAAAACTTAACGCCTTGATTAAGCTGAAGAATTGCTGTATATGGCTAGATGATAGCAAATCAGTCTTGTTCGATAATGAAATACTTAGTTTCCTAATAACCAATATAGAAAAAAGGCTAAGAATATTTGGCTGTTAAATACACTGTCTATCTTTGAATCTGGTAGTAAAAATTAATAAGAATACTCAAATCAGACTCAAAGAGAATAAAAGTGTTCGAAAGTTTATGTAAAGTATTTCATTTTTTTAAACTGATACTAAGTTTCAAAAGAAAATGTTGTTTATAATTAAACTTAAAACAAACAAAAAATCAATAATGAGATTGATTGACATTAACACACGCAAACAATGAACTGATAAAACAAAACAAAAATAAAACACAAACTGATATTTAAACCAGAAGTGGAATCAACGGCCTCGTTATTAACGTATCATTAACGACGCACGTTATTTTTCTCTGAGATAAATACTATATTATAGGGTTATTAAATGGGTGTTTTCATATTTGACCTGTATTATGTCCAAGGGAAGCTGTATTGGGTCGAGGATAGCTGTATTAGCCCGAGGCAACGCCGAGGGCTAATACAGCTATTCGAGGCCCAATACCGCTTCCCGAGGACATAATACATGTCGAATCTGAAAACACCCATTTTATGACACTTTTATTAACCAGTTGAGTAAATTTTAGTATCATTTTATCATTGACCAATAAAGCTATACTCGATCCAAATCGGCTTCTCATGGACAGAACAAATTATTAATATCAACAACCCGCAGAATTAAAATATATTTTTCCCCTGAAAATTCTGTAATTTACGCACAGCAAAAAGAATGTGTTTGTTTTTAAAATGATATTTGTATATAAATTACCGGAAATGACATTCCTGTATTTGCCCTGTTTTTCTGTATTGAGCCTGTTTTTTCCGTATTGGCCCTGTTTTTCTGTATTGAGTCCGTTTTTCCGTATTGGCCCTGTTTTTCCGTATTGGCCCTGTTTTTCTGTATTGAGCCAGTTTTTTTCTGAATAGGGCCTGTTCACTATATCCGTATTATATGGACAATTTCAAATGTATTTTACACAACTGGTTAATAAAGTTGTATATTGGTAAGCCATGCATGGACCAAGGAAACAACCAACTAACATCCGAGACATGTAACGGGACAACATATATACCATGTATTCATAACGTATTATATTTGCAAGTCTTTTATTTTAGGGGTCATCTATAATTGTCAACATTTTTCACGATGTTGCAAATAGCACTATAGGAGGAAGGGGTTTCAATTTCAACATTTTTTCGGTACGTTCTTTAAAAAAAAAATGTCGACGTACTCTTTTATAGGGAGGGAGGGGGTTTTCAAAAAGAGTGCTCTTTGCAAACTTGTGAAAAATGTTGACAATTATGGATGACCCCTTATACTATTACTTAAATATGTAATTGTTAATGTCACGCCCTGAATAAGTTGTCGTGTCTCACTAAAAGTTAAATATGAATTCGACAACTTTTATTTGGCTCTATTCCAATTCACTAAACAAATTGTTCATTTCAACCGTTTTATTTTTGAATATCGAAGGTGAGAGAAAAAAAATTCCTATATTTTCATGGCCGTATTCATTTTTCCGCATAGGGAGATGCGCGGAAGATGTAAAAAAAATTTGTTCAAATTGAATAATATTGAGGACTTCGTACACTTTCTTAACTAGGTTTGATGAGAATGACGTCGACATACTACGATATTGAAGTCGAAACAATAAATTTGGCTGAAAAATATTTCGATACATTTTTGTAATAGAGAAGGCGATCGCATCCAACGCACCTCCCGAGTCACGAAAATATTACGACACGATTTCCGGTCCATACATAGATTTTATTCAAAATATTGAAACTGCAAATAGATACATGCACATGCTTTTTATTGTTGAATGACAAGATATGTTCACATTTCAATTTGGATTACTATTCCTTGACCAGATTTATAAACCTCATTATTTATTTAAGTCAACTGTTTTTCTTATAATTTATGTAAATTTATTAACTCAAGTAAAACAACAAGCAAATATTCAAACAAATATTTTTATAGTCAATTTTGAGGTCATTTGGATATAAAATAAAACTACATACCTTACCCCAGATTACGAAAAACGCGACAAGCTGCCGTATTCCTTTGAAAATATCTGTAAATATGTATTGCTTAATTGCTTAGTTTTTCGATACCATTCACGTATTTAAAACAAAGAGTACTTTAAAAACATTACACGCTCATTGAACATATAAAGATAGTTTTGTCAAAGTCATAATAATCGCTATAGTACATTGTTACATTTTCTGACACTGTCGCCACGTAATTTCATTGTTTTGTTTATCAAAATAGTTGAACCTCAAATGTGAGTAAAAGTTATGTTAATAAGTTAATAAGTGCAAACCTATAAATTATATACAATTATTAACTTTATTACACAAAAAATGTTATACGTCAGTAAAACGGAATTAAATTTTCGGAAATTTTTCTGTGTTATCGTGGCGTTTAATTTTTTTTTTTGGTGGGGGAGGGGAGTAAGCCGGACAAACACTGACCTTCAGGAGGAAAAATTGCAATTTTCTGTCAGTTTAGATTGGAGTCGAGCACATTCGCACTGCAGTGAGACTCGAAACTAACAATCTCAATGACGGGCACGTGATTAATAGTACATGACTAACTACCTTCACCATTCTACCACCGAGGTCCTCGATTGATAGAATCAGTGATGGTTTTTATTTATTACATGTATACAAATACTTCCAAGCGCAATTTGGAACGTTAAATTACCTTCTGAAGAATAGGTACACACGTGCATATTGTGTAGGTACAAACACGATGTAGGCAATGTGTGCATGAATTTTATCACTAGTATATTGCTGTGGAAAGTTCAACAAGAATTATGATTACAAATTAAAGACCTACGCTTGCACAATGAATCTTAAGTTTATTAGATTTGTTCTTATGTTCTTAAGAATATATCCTTCCACAGAAATAGTATTCCTGTTTCGTTACACGTAGGTGAATTTAAGACTGATTTTACTCAAGATGGTTAACTATGTATGATTTGGTCACGTGGATTTGGTCTTATCTGTTGTTGTTATTTATCTATTACGTCGTGTTAAGTTCTTCATATGTAACTTTCGAAGTACAGCTATTAAAATTAAGGGATGTTGTATATTATGAAGTTTCGGTGTTATTTAACAGGAAGACGACTTACAATTTGTATATTGCCATTAGCACGTCATTGTACTTTCTTTTTTTGCTTTAACCGCAATGAATGTGGAAACTTGAAACCGATTTATTGTGTTTATTTGGTACAAAGCCCTTACTCTAAATCAGTACGCTTCTTTAAATTAATCTACATCGTGTATGCCAGACAATTTACTGCATTTTTTTCCTTTTCAAGACAAGGTCATCATTGAGCAGACGACAATGCCCGCAGTCTTTGTACAAGTCGAACTAAACCGACTATTATCTAAATATTAAACTATAAGTCACTAAAAAGCAGAACATTGTACTTCATTAAATATTATAGAAACTACAATGTACCAAAAAGACTCCAGTAAAAAAGTAAAGCCAAGTTGCAAATTTGAGGAAAATGACCAACCACTTCATCACGTCTAAAAAAAAATACTTCCGACATTGCTTCGTTTATAAAAGACAACTTCGGGATAGTAATATTACACATAACAGTTGTCATAAAAAGATTTTAAACATAAATAAATAAATTTTGCGAGAATACTGACTTTTGATTGGCTGGAAAATATTTTCTATCAGAGGATGGAAAACAGATTTAATCGTCATGGAGACACGCGCCGTTTGACGTCATATATTACTCCACGGGAAACTAACAGTTTTTGTGTTGATCTCTTTTTTCAAAAATATCCAGTTACAAAAATAAAATTGTTGAGTTTATTCTATTGTTTGAATTTATTTATAAGTATTAACTACAAAAAATATTTTCTCCATCGAGGGATAACAAAATTTCCGTTGTGCACATTTAATATAATCCGCTACGCGGATTATACAATGTGCAAAACGGAAATTTTGTTATCCCTCGATGAAGAAAATATTTTTTGTAGTTAATCCTTAAGTAAACACATTGCACCAGTGGCATGTACAATTTGCTAAAAGTGAAATATGTTTAAATTGAGCTCCGATCTAGTATGATCTCCCGACATCGCGATGTAGGCGGACCACCCCTCTGGAGCCTTATCAATCAAATGCATGTTTAAAAATAGAAAGTTTAAAATTTAGTGAACATACTTTCTGTGCAAGTTAACAGTTCGTTATTATAAAGGTTAGTATATTTTGTCTGTCGCTTTGTAAATGCTTTCTTACAGTTTCATTTGTATACATTCGAAAATGGCATGTACATGTACTGATGTGACATTCTTTCTGATAAGAAGTAGGTTATCTCGGATAGTTCATTTAAAGAAAATATCAAGGACTAAAAAAGTTCATTTTCAACAGTCAGAAATACATATTTCGTTGTACTGAAAACACATGTTTAGGGATGCCATTTACAAATATTGTATAATGAGAAAAACAGTTTACCTAATGGCGACAATAATACAACATCATATCGTGGGTCAAACAAAGGTAGGTGAAGAGAAGGAAAGACATTGATTGGATGTTTGCTTTACGTCCAGCGAAGCAGTATTTCAGCTATATTCAGGACGGGAACAAGTTAACAAACAATACATCAATTGAAAAAGGGTTGGATGGAACACAGGGACACAGGGAAGACAATTTTGACTGCCACTGGAAAAGTACGGAGTATTGGGAAGGGTCGGTGAATTTTGCCTTTTGTAGCCTACTCTTTTCCAAAATCTACAAAAGGGATCTTTATCGTGCAAGGAGCGTGGCACTATTCAAACACGTTACCCACTATGGTCCGCGACCAGGCTTTCTGTATTATGACCTGATAACCCCCAACGAGAGTGTATCCCCTATCCGCCATCCGGGGACGCGCTGGGCTGCCCTCTGGTTCGAGCACTGGGAACCGTCTCAGTATGGTCCAGAGGAAAGAAATTAAACAAAACTAAATAAATAACAATTAAGATACATTAATGATGATTTGTATAAATACGTGTAAAAAATTGTTAATGTTTATAAGTATTTTTGTAATATCTGTAAATGTTTTAATATATATAAATGAGATTTTGGTAACCTCCGTTTGTGTAAACAAAGTCACATGATCCAAATGAATAATGGTAGCTGCATACGAGCACTTTTAATTCAAACGTAGACTCAAAAGCAAATTTGACATTGTGTACAGCGAATGTAATGAATACAGGATAACTTCATTTAATGATAGATGGCAAATAAATAGAAGTCACAGTTGGGTTTCCTTCGCAGTCCGCGTTCTAGTACTTTCTTTCTGTTTTTGCAGTATATTACGCAATACACTAATCATTAGATCTGCCAATTGTTAAATTTCTTATCAACAACATATTTGTCATGTTCTTCAACAAGCTATTGGGATTCCAATGGTTACAAATTGGGCTCCTCTCCCTCTTACCTGTTTTTGTACTCTTATAAGGTTGAATTATACGAAGGACTGCTGAAAACGAGATGAAAGACACTAGCTTAGTCGTGTAACTTTACATTCCGCATTTTTAATGACTTCTTGTACCTAAACGTTGCATTTAATCCAGCTTAGCGAGTTAAACAAATTATAGATACCACCAATACACTTAGGGCAGCCTCTTACTTAGATCTTCTTCTAGAAATAGACTCGCACAAACTACACACAAGACTGGGCGTCAAACATGATGACTCCAACTTTCCAACTGTGAACTTCCTGTTCATCGACAGCGACATTCCAACTTCGGCGTATGATTTATACATTTTACAACTTATACGTTATGCTAGGGTCCTGCAATCGGTATTCCGATTTTCTAGACAGTTCTCTGCTATTAACTATTTAGCTACTTAAAGGATTAGTTGTTGTACCTAGGTTGATTTAATTCCTTCTACAAGTTCTATGGCCGTCAAAATGACTTAATTATATACGATTTTTTTTCTTCTAGATTAAAAGCTTCTGCCTTTCAAATTGTTCAAAAGGGTTGCTTTTAATAAGCTAGGCTTAGCATTGCGGAATAAATCGCCAAAGAATGTTTACATGAATATTAAAAACAATATGAAAAATTAAATGTAGACATTGGATTTTATTTGATATGATGAAAGTGCACAACGTCTCAACAATATCTTTTTTGAAAGAAATGAGTCTTGATTCGAAGAAACTTGCGTCAGCAACGGTAGTTCCATAGTCGGAAACCCACGTCCGGTCGCGTTTTTTCTAGTCAGGGTCCTGCTTCCACGTGTGTCCACGAAACCTTAATTGAAAAACTTAGCTAGGAAATTCCCGGGCGAGAAAGTTTCCTATGACGTCACAAATTCAAAAATACACCAATATAATTGTTTAAAAGAAGCAAGTGTTTGGAAGTATAATATACCACAGGCACTTGGGGGCAGGATAATTTTTTTTATGGAATAAAAAGCCAATAAATAAGTTTCAAGTGTGTATTCACTCGTTTGGTAACTAGTCTGACATGTCTCATTGTGAAATATTGACCTCAGAAAATAATAAAATTTTCTTTATTATATAACAACTAATAAAGAAAACTTTATTATTTTTCTAAGGTCAATATTTCAGCTCTTGCTCTTGGTCATAACTCAGGATTTTTGATGACTTATTTATTGACGATTTCGAAATCCCAAACTCTCGCATCGAGATTCGCCGAGAACGAAGCGTGGGGGGAGGGATGTAAGAGATATTACTGTGATGTAATTCTTTATTAAAAGTGCATTGTTTATTCGTGAATTGCTTAGTTATTACCTGACACTTTACATTGATGGAAGGTAAAAATGAAAGACCAATAAAAGACCGACATAATAATCCGCGAAAATGTCAATTTAAATAATGATTTTTATACGAAAATTAGATTTTAACAACAGGTATTTTATCAAAATATGACGTCTAAATCAGTAAAAATCACAATGGGAACATCTCACGGCCATTTCCGTCAAGGTGATTTTTTTTTCAAGGTAAAAATTTGGATTTAAAACTATTTGAAAAATGCAAGTTATAATTGGATACTTATAGAAATATAGTTTGTGGTGAACTCTAATGATTGTGCTGAGCTCTCTATAGGCCAGAACTACTTGCTGGAAATTTTCCAGTAATACATGTATTAGGTAGTATGATCGAGTCGTGACGAGTCCTCTTAACTGATTTATTCACAAAGCTCACATAATATGTGGTACCAACAGCATAAAAGGCTGAAAGAAGAATACTAAAGCACAGAATCTGCTAGTCGAATTATACATTAATATACAATTTACTGATTGAAATTGAAAATTTCTTATAACCATGAAGCTAAACATATAAAATTTGAAATTCTCAACATAAGTGGTGGGTGGGTGGGTAAATGAAGTTAATTTGGCAATCTTAGACCTCGTTTACACTAAAAGGAAAGATTGATCTTTTTTGAATCGATGCAAAAAGATCGATCTTTTTGTCAGTGTAAACAATAAAGATCTAAAAATATTACGTTCTTAATAATGTTTATGCACGTGAATGTTATTTTTTAGTTTTTTTGGAATACGGGTAATTGGAATTCTTTTGAAACCATTTTCATTACGGTAAAAATAATTCAATGGAAATTATAATTTGTCGGTATTTTTTCTTTGATATTCCGACGAAGCTCCACGGAAAGACGATAACTGTCAATCGTACCCCCCCCCCCTTTTTTTCCCACAGAACCACGTGACTAGGGGATTTCGAAAAGGTAAATGCATTCCATCTAACGTAGTTTCAGATATACCCTGATAAATCCCACAGTGTACACAGTCATGCATTGACAATTGGGCAAGTGCGAGCCGTGTGAACTCCGTGTATCTTGTGATAGTCTAATGCATTGCGTGTTTAATTAGGGGGGGGTCAATTGGAAGTCTTACCCGGAAAGATATTGCACAAATGTTCAATTAACTGGAAATCTGATTATCGACTTCCGTCTTTCAGGAGACAACAGTTGAATAGGCGACAGCATTTTGTTTGTTATTAATGTAAAAAAACAAGGATTTTAATGTGAATAAATTCAAGGATGATTGATTGCTAAACACAATGGAATGATTCGTGGGATAGCCGTCGACTATGTACAAATGTATTAAGCTAATTAATTAGAGTTGTATATTTCATGTGTTACATATCAATAAAAAAGGACCAATGCAAGATCTGACTTTTATAGTTACCTTAAGAGAAATATCAAAATACAAAACAGGCTTTATCTCACCGGTCTGAAATTAAGGGTGAGCTATTTTTACGTCACTTTTCGTCTGTCGTCAGAACGTTGGTAAATTTTTCACATCTTAATCTAAACTAAATCCGATGGTCCTATTGAAGACGAACTTTTCAAGAAGGATGTTTGCGAGGTTCGCTTCTGAGATACTGAGCAATTATTGGTTTTTGTTTTTCATTTGCAGAAACTTCAAAAACTTCGCTGACGGTATAAGACTGTTTTATCATTCGTCTTGATCTGGATGTATTTTAAAAAATTATTTATTTATATATTCGGGTTTTGTTTGTTTGTTTGTTGTTTTCTTTCTTTTTTATGTTTTTATACCCCCGCTCGACAGAGTCGGGGGTATATAGTGGTCCTCATGTCCGTCCGTCCGTCCTTCCGTCCGTCCGTTCGTCCGTCCACATTTGGTTTCCGGATGATAATTCAAAAAGTTTACATCCGATTTGAATGAAACTTTGGGATATTGTTATATATCAGGTTGGTAAGAAGCCTATCGATTTTGGGGAAAATCCGTCAAATTTCAAGGTCACAGTCGACGAAAAACGTTAGAAATTTTAACAAAAAAGTTGTTTCCGGACAATAACTCAAAAAGTTTACATCTGATTTGAATGAAACTTTGGGATATTGTCATATATCAGGTTGGTAAGAAGCCTATCGATTTTGGGGGAAATCCGTGAAATTTCAAGGTCACAGTCCACGAAAAACGTTAGAAATTTTAACATAAAAGTTGTTTCCGGACAATAACTCAAAAAGTTTGCATCCGATTCGAATGAAACTTTGGGATATTGTTATATATCAGGTTGGTAAAAAGCCTTTTGATTTTGGGGGAAATCCATCAAATTTCATGGTCGCAGTCCACGAAAAGCGTTAGAAATTTGTACAAAAAAGTTGTTTCCGGATGATAACTCAAAAAGTTTGCATGTGATTTGAATGAAACTTTGGGATATTGTTATATATCAGGTTGGTAAGAAGCCTATCGATTTTGGGGGAAATCTGTCAAATTTCAAGGTCACAGTCCACGAAAAATGTTAGAAATTTTTACAAAAAGTTGTTTCCGGAAAATAACTCAAAATGTTTTCATCCGATTTTAATGAAACTGTAAAATATTCTTATATATTTTGTTGGTAAGAAGCCTATTGATTTTGGTGGAAATCCATCCAATTTCAAGGTCACAATACACGAAATTTTCACAAAAGCGGGGGTATCGGCGATCGCTAGATCGACTTTGTCTAGTTAATTTGTGTGTTTTTTTGGTTATTTTCTTTGTGTGTTTCTTTTTTTTTTTGTTGTTCTTATTACTTAACTTTTAAGCAAACAAATTCAGAAACGAATACAATTCCTTTCATTAAATAATATGATATTATATTTATTTATGTCTTTCTGCTGTAAATTTTATAAATTCAAGAGTCCGCATTTTGACATCGACAAAAAACTATCATCAATCATAGACAGGCACCAGCTCGTAGAACAAGACGTAGATGGATTCTCGGACTAATATTTAATTAATGAAGCAATTCGTGAAAAGCCTACCTAAAGATCATAGAATCAACAATTTGAAATGTTATTATATATTTTATAAATGCAATAAGAGGCAACAAAATTACTACTGAGATAATAATGCGTAACGTGTTTGGACAATGCTACTCTCTTTACACGATAAAGACCTTTTTTGTAGATTTAGAACAAGAAAAAGCACTTTGTATCTGCTAAAGCAAGACTAAATTCTCCACCCCTAACCAGTTATATATACTTTTAGTGACAGCCAAAACTTTTGTTCCCGATGTCATACTTTTTTTCCGGTTGATTTATTGCGTGTTAACTAGGCCGAATTTTGCTGCAGTTATAACCCGAAGTTAGGGTGTCCACCCGATATTCCGAAGGTCCGATAGTCCGAAGGTCCGTTAGTCCGAAGGTCCGATAGTCCGAAGGTCCGATAGTCCGAAAAAACGTATATTTTAGCGATGTCGACCAAAATCGCCTTGGATAGTATTCATTCAATTCAGTGCATCAAAATATACCTAGAAATCATTTTTCATTGAAATCGGGCAAATTCGACGTTTTCCGGGGGGGGGGGGGGTTGGTAAAACGTCCGCCATTTTAAAATGGCCGTAGTCGCGTCAAGTTGATCGGCATACCCATTTTACCAAAATCAAGACGATTTGAAAAAAAAATTAGCCGATATCGTCCGAGGCGGCCGTTATGAAAATTCCGAAAAAAAATATGCAACACTGCCTCATGACGTCCTATATGTGTGCCATGTTCTATTTCAATCCGTCGAACGATGCTCTCGAAATGTGTGGTCTGAGCAGAGGTATTTGGAAGTGTACAGGACCAACCTCCTTATTTTAAAGTAAAATATTACCCAGTAAAAATTAACTTTTATCATTGTTTATATTTATAACTTGTCAATTTATTTTACGCACTACTAGTTATATTTTAAATAAATCATAAGCATTATCAAAAGAACTATGAGGTTTCAAATGACACAGCCCCTTACCAACCCCGCCCCCCCCCCCAATACAAGACTTTCATAACTGCAAAACTTTCGACGAACTCGGATAATCTCAGAAGCCTAACAACCCTGCTTTACGTCAGAAACCGCAATTCCCGCCAATTACCCTTGCACGAGTCGACGTAACGGCGCGAACCAGTGGTATATAAAAAGGGAACCGCTCCTTGCATCATGCTTGAAAATTAGGGTACACGCGTGTAACATGGCGTATCTTATGCCCGGAATTAAAAGGGGGGAAATTTTGATAAACGAGGGTTTTCGTTATCAGAAAAACCGTGAAACAAAAGAGAAGATCCATTGGAGGTGTTGGAAAACAGGGTACAGAGCCAAGCTGAACACACTTCTCTTCGATTTGACAGAGGAATCTCCAGAAATAACTGTTCTTGAGGTAGGAAATAACTAGACTATTGAATTACTAGAAAAAAAACTTCTTCATTTTCTTGTTTTTAAGACCATATATATCTATAAAAACATGTCATGTTTTTTTTAATTTCCTAGCTCAAGAAAAAATCCCAAACAAATTGTCAAATGGTCCGTGCGTAAGGGGGCGCACGACACCCAATCCCCCCATCGGCCCTAAAACGGGACAAAATATGACTTTTAGATCATGTTTACTGTGAAATCAATGAAAAAAGGCCCAAATCGTTCCATTCGGCGAATATTAAATACCAACGCCCCCTTTAACCGAAAATCCTTTATCCACCACTTGTTCCGTACCCACATGAATCGCAAGGTGGATTAAATTTCTTGAAATAGAGTTTTGACATACTATAGTGGTTGTTCGATTGTGAGCAAAAGATATGAAAATTTTCGTCAAGTTTTTCTCAGAAACCGTACATGATATTAATTTGAAATTTGGTAGGATGTTTCAGTATGACAAACTATATGTCCTTAGCGATTTTTTTACCTGTCGGACCCCTACTTCCTGTTTGGGCCAAGGGGGCATCCCTGTCCCATGGACAAATTCCTCATTTATTTGTTTCTAAATAATTATACTTTCTTTAAAGCGATGGGAATTTTAAATGAAAACGCAGCCAAAAAAAAGTTAAGCACGGACTTCTGAATGTTGTTAAACCAACAATTTGTTAACATATCTGAAAATCTTCAAAAATATGCCGTTGGACGGAAGAAATAGATTTATTGAACTGTTTAAGTTCACTTCGTACAAAACTTTTCTTAACTAAATATACATTACAAAAAAGTATTGTTGATTTCAGTATGATCAGCACAACCACGCCACTGACGAAGCTGTTATCCTTGAGAAACAAGTTTTCAACTCCATTAGACAAGAGGTAAAGAGAGATCCAACAGTGCCTACTCGACGGTCTTTTGATAAAGTGGTAGCCGACTTTATGGACAGTGAAGATGGCGTTGAAGATCTACCGGACTTTCACCAAATGAAAAGCAAGATTCAACGGTTACGCAGCTCTTTATTGCCGCCCATCCCACATTCAATAGATGATGTTGAAATAAATGGCGAATGGGGTAGAACATGGTCCCACAGACCTTTTCTGAGCCTATTAGATAATAACTGGGGTATCTTGTTGTTCGTAACCGTGGCAAACCTTAAGATTCTCCAGAGATGCACCACCATATATATTGATGGCACATTTAGGACCTGTCCTAAACCATACATGCAAATGGTAACCATTCATGGGAAATATTTAGGGCAAACTTTCAGTCTATGTATGGCTTTATTGACAACAAAGGAGGCAGGCGCTTACAGACAACTATTACAGCACCTCAAGAGCAGAGTACGTAATACGACTCACCATAGATTTAGTCCTGAAAAAGTGGTTTGCGACTTTGAAATGGGATTAAAAAATGCGATTGAAACGGAGCTACCAAACACCAGGGTCGTAGGGTGTTATTTTCATTTCTGTCAAAGCTTGTGGAGAAAAATTCAGGAATTAGGGCTATCTCGAATATATCGCCGCCGTAGACATGTTAGAATGTTGTTGAGGAAATTGATGGCTATAGGTTATCTGCCTGTCAACATTGTACGACAGAACTTCAACATGATACAGACAGAAAGAAGAACAAAGCGCCTTATTGGTATATACCCTGCAATCCAGGAATTCCTCAACTACTTCAGAAATACGTACATTGACGGCCAGTTCCCCATAGCCTTGTGGAATGTTTTTGAAAGGGGCATGGACTGCCGAACAAATAATATTGTAGAAGGTATTTTTATGCAACTTAAAATTATTAAACTTGCTTTATCCGTAACAATTTCATAATTGCATTATACATATACTCCATTTGTATATGTTTACAACTACATGTACAAACATGGGTAGAACTATTCATCACTAAAAAGCCTATATGTTTAACGCTTGTGGTAAACTTGAAGTCTGCTTGCTGTCTTTCGTTGTGGGTCGGGGTTTGGGAAATTATATCACGCGTACGTTCTCCGCATAGCAAGATGGCTAGCAGCGCCTGCGGATTGCTCGGTGTCTTTTGTTGTGGATTCTAATTTTGTTTTGTAGGAGTTGTGTCATATACATTTATTCCACCTATCATTTTTTCTATTATTATATTTTATTCTATTCCATATGACATAAAAATCATACCTGCCCGTACGTCTAACCGGAAAGGGAGTGTTAACATTTTATCACTTTTCACAATATTATTTTTTCAAAATAAAGTAAGAAACGGTTGTTAAGAGGTTATGTTTGTTGTAAGGTATATTTTAATGCATGCATATGATAGGACAGTGCAGTTTCCGCCATTTAATTCTTTATAATGCAATAGGCACAATAATTATTGTCCTTGTGTGTATGAATCGATATTATAATCAACTCTTCTGCATTTTACCTATTTGGGAAGTGTTTTTTTTTCCTATCCAATATTTTCGTTCTCTTTTTTTATATTCAAGGGTTTCACTGTAAATGGAATCGTTTTGTTGGCACAAAGCACCCATCTTTATGGATATTTATAAGGAAGCTTAAAGACGAAGAACGTTCTGAGAGAAGAAGAATAAGAACAGTACATGAAGGGCGAGACGGACCAAAAATGAGAAGAAAGTGGAGGAAGCTGGAGAAAAGAATTAAACGTTTGAAGCGAGAATACCGCAGAGGGATGCGCAACGCCGGCCAATACTAGGGAGCAATGACATATGTAGTGAAATCTTTCGACTGAAGATGAACAGATACTGTGGGAACAATTACTAGTAACTACATGTATGAAGTTCAACATAATTGAGAAAACAGTAAAATTCTTATTCTTCCTGTAAAACATTGAAGTGTAAATATATTCTCGTTAAAATGAATATTTGAATAAAATCTAGTTTTTATTGTTGGTATTTAAAACCTCTGACGGGCATGGTAAAAGTCGTCCGTCCGTCTGTTTGGTGTCTTGCTTGTAAACACATTTTCCTGAAACCACATGATCGATTAGATTGACGTTTGTCTCTTGTGCAGATGACATGGTAATCTGTAAATGTCTTGCATACACATTTTCTGAAACCACTAGGTAGACTACATAACCTGACCAAAGGCCATGTGAGCTTATGCCATCACTATGCATCCGTCGTCCTTTTACATTTTTCAAAAATCTTCTCTAAAACCACCACTAAAGCAATTCGCCTGAAACTTTGCAAAAACGCTTTTTGATATACTGGACACAAACGATCCTCATTTTAAAAGAGATTTGATCGAAAACATGGCCCTTGCAAAAATGTTTTCCGCCGTTGTTAAAAATAGAACAGGGGATCAGAATACAATTTCTGGTTTATATCTCAGAAAGTATGAGATAGACGAAATTTGAAGCAACCTTCTATGGGCCACATGCAGGGACTTGCTCCCCTCTATCAATATTTTGTTAGAGTCAATTTGCGGTACGAATTTATTACCCATTTATAGGAGTTAAAGCCCTTTAAAGGCAAAAACATAAAAATGGTGGTGTTTTTTTCATGTTTTGTCATATAGAATGAAAGCTTAAATGTTCAGCTTATTCAGCTCTACAAAAGTCTCCATTGTGTGGAAGTTGTCAGATAGCTGTGTTATTGGCCTTTGAAGGTCAAAAATGTTTTTTTTATTTAAATGTTTGTGCCATATAGAAAAAAAATTGCAGATAGAGAAAAGCTTTTGTTGGTTCAGACCATTCAGCTCTACAAAATTGTCAATTTGTTCGTAGTTGTCAGATGACCCCTTATATGAGTCATGGTCCTTTAGAGCCTTAGAGGTAAAAAAATCCGTTTTCTTAATGTTTTGTTACAAATGTATATAGAATGAAAAGTATCGCAAAAAGAGAAAAGGTTTTGCTTGCTTACATGTTCAGTTCATTACGCTGGAGGTCTAACTTCATTGGGTCCAGTTTGTTGGATGACATTAATTTTGGTAGAGAATGCAGAAAAGGAAACCTAATTAGGTCTGTTGCATTACATGAATGTGTGTCATTGTTAGCTCACCTGGACCGAAGGTCCATGTGAGCTATTGTCATCCCTTGGCGTCCGTCGTCGTCGTCGTCCGTCGTCCGTCGTCGTCGTTAACTTTTTATTCAAACATCTTCTCCTCTGAAACTGCTTGGCCAAATGCAACCAAACTTGGTATGGTTGTTCCTTAGGGTATTATGCAAAAAGTTTGCGTTGGGATTTTTGATCCGTTGAAAAACATGGCCACCGTTACTAAAAATAAAACATGGGGGTCAAACAGCAGTTTTTTGCAAATAACTCAAAAATGGTTAGGTTTAGCCAAATTCTGACAAAGGGTACAAATGTTCAGAATGATGAGATCTACCTGTGGACAAATTTTCGTAAAAATCGGATAACCGATGTCGGAGTTATTGCCCTTTTTTGACGTTTTTTGCTAATTTAACTTAAAAAATCTTCTTCTCTGAAACTGCTTGGCCAAATGTGACCAAACTTGATATGGTTGTTCCTTAAGGTATCCTGCACAGAACTAATGTGGGAATTTTTTATTCGTTAAAAAAACAAGGCCATTGTTACTAAAAATAGAACATGGGGGTCAAACAGCAGTTTTTTTGCAAATAACTCTAAAATGGTTAGGTTTAGCCAAATTCTGGCATGGGGTAAAATATGTTCAAATTGATTGGACTTCTACCAGTAAACAGGTTTACATGGTTATATGTCAATTTTATGATTTTATTTGCACAAAAGAATTTATATTAGCTTAGTAGACCAGGTGAGCGATTCAGGCTCCTTGGAGCCTCTAGTTAATATTATTAGGGGCTTGAAACCTAAGAAGTCAGGTGAGCGATTCAGACTCCTGAGAGTCTTGTGTTTCATGCACAAAAATCTTCGGCAATATACAAATAATAAATTTGAAAGTGATATTACTTGGCAACGAGTGACAGTCCATACAATACCCACTCACTGTTGATAAATGCTAATCTTTACCCGATAAAGACTACACTTTTGTTTACTTTTAACCTTAACGTGTTTGGTCATTATTGATTCTGTTTCCTGTCAGGTGAGTACATATTAGATAACGAAGTTCAGTCTAATGAACAGTTAAAGCCTACTAACGTTTTTAAATTCTACGCATGAATTTTCTGCTTCAATAATTTGTTGGTTTACAACCCACTGAGCTTTACAATACGCCCCCAGTGGCGGATAGGGAAGCTGTCTTTCAACAATTTGGAGTGGGGGTCTTGATTTTACAAAAAAGGCATTCCATGATGCATTTGGGTTTTTAGACATTGTCACTTAAGCGTTGAAAAAACTAAAAGTAGGCAAAAGTAGCCGATACAAAACGCAAAATTCTCTGCCGTAAGCATCGTTCACTCCATTCATTTGCAGTGTCTGGGACTGTACTTGGAATGGTCACAGAGCTGCCCAGCGCGTGTCGGGTGGCGGATATAAGAGGCCGCATCGTTGGGGGTTGACCGCAGAAAGGAAGTTGGTGCCGTGTTTAGAGAGTGTCACGCTCCATGCACAATATAAAGTCCCTTTTATAAATTTCTGCAAATAGTAGGTTCATTCTAGCTGCTACAAATGGCTCAATTTTGCGTCCCTACCATACCTACTTCATACTGTCCTGTGGCAGTACAAATGTTCCCGTTTCTCTATACATTTTCTTCGTTGATTTCATGTTTGTTACATGTAACTTCTTCTTATCTGGAATACAGCTGTAAAATTTAATCAAAGGTTCAATCTAGTCGCAATCAAAATTTCTGATTGAATTTATTGTTTGTTCTCGTCCTGATTCCATTAATACTCGGTCATTTTTCAATAAGTCACATTCGTGAAACACAAAATTCGAAAAAATTATTGCTGGAAAGACTGTTAATATTGGTAATGTATTTGAATGTCCAGCCAACAAAAGTTGGGGCCTTATATTTTGTCGGTTTGTTCGTTCGTCACAACTCGGGTTGACCTTTGCGTTGAAGCTTTTGTTGACACTTGGTGCAGAGGTAAAATTCTGTAGGGCTGTCAATTATAATTCACGCTTTAGTGAACTAAGAAAAATATATCGAGAAACGTTTTCGTTTTAATTGGATTTTTTGTTTCCTTTTGTACTTAAAGGCCATAAAGTGTTATTTTTTATGTCGTAGTGTATTGTGTATGACAAAAACACGATGTAAATAAATTGAGATGAGATCACGATAAAATTTTATTTTCTCTAATTTTACCAGATATCAAAATCGCTTAACTGATCTACACAACATATTTCTCATCCACAAGTGAATCATCAAATGATTGGTTTTAAACAATGATGTCATTAACAAAAAAACTTGCAGTTTCCAACGTTTGATTGAGCAAATTTCATATTAGTAACTATGAAATTTATCGAAAAACAATGATCTGTATTAAATATTTATTGCATTTTTTTTTAATTAAATACGAAACCAAATATCGCGTATTAATTAACCGTATAAGCATAAATTGGGGTTGGGAAAATTTGTATTTGATTTCGCAGATTCACTACTTTTTAAAATTAGAGAAACAGAATATTTCATAAGTACACACGGATTATCGAATATCGATAGTAAAATTATAAACGCCAATGCTTAGACTTAAAATTCCATGATTTGATTGGAGAAATAAGATAAATCACTGTTTCCCAAGTAAGATATATAACATTACCGATGTGCTTACGAATTGTGTGCATATATATACTGTATAAAACAACAGAAACATGATCCTTACATATGCTTCTATCTGCGGACGCATGCGAATAATAATAACAAAATATTTTCTTTCCTAGGTGAAAAATGGGAGATCCGAAGTTTAGGCGAGAAGTTGGTAGATGGCGTTTACTAACTTTTCTGTTATTTCTAATCGCGTTAGCGTTGTTAATTGCAATTATAGTTATACTGGTTAAAATTCATGCCGTTATTGACAAACGTTCTACATGCGGTACTCCAAAGAATGGAAAATATGGTCACATCATTTTAGAAGAATCTGATCATCCCTCTGTATTTCGTGATCTTACATCGAGGGAAATTGAAGGTTTAATGACATACCTACACTCGCAAAAGGAACTTAACCTGGCAAAAGCATCCGAAATGAAAGTAAATTCTAGTTATGTTTTCATGAGTGAGCTACATCTACCGAATAAACAATCGGTTCTTGACTATCTAGACCGCAAAGCACAGAAACCCGCAAGAGAAGCACACGTCGTAATCTTTAGAGGCGATAAAGCAAAACCCGATGTTCAGGAAATAATAGTTGGACCTTTACCGAATCCAACATCATATAGGCCAGTTCCATACCGTCCACAATCCATACCGTTTATATATCGACCAGTCACCGGACCGGAACACACTGGAGTTATCCATTTTTTGACGACAACTGTGGATCAGGTACTAGGCACTATGTTGGAAGAATTATACGGTGGTCGACTTGTAGGATGTGGAAACAAATGTGTTGTCTTTCGATATTTAACACCGGTGTCACCTGTTCTTTCTGGTGAGAAAAAAAGGAAGACTTGGTACTGGCTATCACAATTTGCTGAATTTTTTATCCTCCACCAGCTCGATTTTTCAGTTTTAGTAGATCAAGATGGCCCAATGTATTCTATTGAAGAAGTCTGGTTTAATGGACAGTTGTTTAAAACTTTGAATGATTCATTGAATTTTTACAAGGCAAATAAAGGATCAATTAAACAAATCAAATTTCCAGATGTCAGCACCGATTTGTTTTCAACGATGAATCAAAGAGGAACTCCTCCCATAGAACCCCCATTACGGAATCCAGTTCAGATTTCTCCCGATGGTAAAAGGTATAATGTAAACGACCGCCATGTTGAGTACATGTTTTGGGAGTTTGACTTTCGAATGTCAACTATAAGAGGACCACAGTTGTATGATATAAGATTTAAAAACGAGCGGATTATTTACGAGTTGAGTTTACAAGAGATCTCTGTATTCTATTCTGGATATAAGCCAATGCAAGCCATGGCAAACTTCTTTGATGGCGTAGGATTAATAGGGATTCAAGCTAAAGGAATCGTTCCTGGCATAGACTGTCCCCAGGATGCTACTATTTTTAGTACAACTTTTAATGTTGAATCTGATGGACCACTTAAATTTGATAACGCCTTTTGTCTTTTTGAATACAACATGGGTATTCCATTGCGTCGACATAACTCGTATTCATTTGCATATGGCAGATTTTACGAAGGAATGGAGACCACCGTTCTTATTCTCCGAACTATTTCAGTTATCATCAATTACGATTATGTGATAGACTTTATATTTTACCCCAACGGTGCAATTCAAGTAAAAGTCGTGTCAACTGGATATATTTTAGCTACGTTTTACACTACGGATGAAAACAAATACAGCTTCAAACTTCACGAAAACTTAGCAGCAAATATACATCAGCATTTATTTAACTTTAAGGCAGATTTAGACATTAAGGGAACATCTAATAGATTTGCCACTGCTGACGTTCAAACAGAAACTATAAAAAATAAATTTTCAAAGACCCCCAATGCAATGTTAACTCAACACAAATTTACAACTAATGTAAAACAAAATGAGCTTGATGCCGCTTATAAATTTAATTTTGAAACTCCAAAATATTTACTTGTATATAGCGAGGAAGACAAATTGAAGAATAAGTACGAAAATTTTAAGAGCTATCGAATCATTAATAATGGTATGTCGAAAATGATGCTTCCGGTGGGAACCGGAAATGAGCCAGGAGTTAGTTGGGCAAGGTATCAAGTGAGCATTACTAACTATAAAGATACGGAACAAACGAGCAGTTCTATCTACGCCATGTTGGATACGGAGGAACCAGTAGTCCGATTCCAGAAATATCTTGACGACAACGAATCAATAATTGATGAGGTAAAATAGTGTGTACAAATCACAGTCATTAATGTTTTACAATTATTTATAAGGGTTTTTTTTTATCAGTTATATTTAAAATATTTACTAATTCGTGTTTACGTTTTTATGCGTACTTGTGGTTGTCCAAATGTCGCACAGTATTTGGATAATGCCTTCAAAGACTTTTTCCAAATGTGCACAGTTGTTAATTATGATAGCCTCGTGGCATCCTCACAAGTCAGGGTTTCTGTGTCCACATGTGTCCACGAACACATGTTTCGTGGACACATGTGGACACAAAAACCCTGACTTGTGAGGATGGCCTCATGGTCCTTGTTGGTAAATTTCTGATTTGTCGTTATAGAGTTATCGGACTTTGTTTGTAAAAAGGGGGATTAGTTATCGGACGAACTCAAGAAACTCTCATCCGTTTTCTTGAAATTTCAAGGCAGTGTGGATATTGATAGATGTGATTATGTCTCTTTAGTGCAGACAAAATTGTGCATCCATGAAGTGTATACCTCTTGTCCTTAGCTTATGACGGGCGTATCATGCGTTCATGGTAGAGCTGTTTATTCATAATGATATTTGTTAGTCGGTAATCGATAGTAACCCATCGGCTAATTCGTTTCTAATGGAGCTAGGAACGCAATATTATCAACACAGAATTGTCGGTAATGTTAATTTTTATATCTTGCTTACCAAAATTAATGTTTTCGTAATTTACCAATTTAGTTCCTTAAACAAAATAAAGGCTGAGATTAACAGTGGATATAGTGGCTATTATCGTTTTAAAACGGTTTAAATATGTTAAAATTTTCAAATCATTAAGTCGCAGCCTTTTCCTGTTATGTTCATAGGAACATTCTCTACCTTTCATACATTTGTATTTCTCGATTATTGTTGTTCTGTTGAATAAGTTCTAAAGAGGTAGATCCCGATGTTGTAATTTTAATATTTATATGATCAATACTCATTACATAATACCACCCGCTTCCCAATTTTCAAAACATCCCAAGTATAAATCTGGTAAAAATGTTTAAATATCGTTTGCACAATTGCACTATGGGACAAAGATTATGTGAAAGTTTCATCTAATTAAATTCACTGGTGTAGGTGTAGTTGCGGATAAGAATTGGGTACCTCCTTATGGCAATGACAAAGTAATTTTTTCTATGGGAAAGCCCAAATATAATTCCGATCAAAATGTTAAATATCAGATGCACAATGACACTATGTGACAAAGATTCTGTAAAGCTTTGATCAAATTCCATTCAGTGCTGTAGTTTTAGTTGCGAATCAGAGATAGGTACCCTTTCATGTCAATGACAAAATCCATGTTTTTCAATGGGAAACCCCAAATATCATTCTGATCAAAATGTTAAATATCAGGTGCACAATGGGACTATGTGACAAAGATTCTGCAAGTTAATCAAATTCCATTCAGTAGTGTAGTGTAGGAGGAGTTGTGGATAAGAGAAATAGAAATTGTAACAGACGGACTGAGAGACGCCTGGACGAATGGACGGACGGAAAGACGCCTAGACAAATGGGCGGACGTGAAGACGCCTAGACGAATTTGCGGACGGAAAGACGCCTAGGCGAATGGACTGTCTCCCCATCACTATACACCCCCGCTTTTCAGGGGGGAATAAATAATTTTCTTGCATGTTATCTGCAACGATTTTCGTGATATAAATGGTTAGAAGTGTCAGACTATTATGTTTTCCTATTGAAAAACATTATTTTTAATTCGATTTTGATGGATTTTCGAGTTTCGGTACAGTGTCAACAAATTTGTCTCATCGTTTTTCAAGATTAAACGGCAACAATCTAAATTTGTGAATGTTCTGTATTTCGATTTCAAGGTTTTTTTCGTTGAATTTCTGTTGATGTGGGATGTATTGTGTCAACGCAATTTTCCATAACTTTTACAGATATCTCCTTTTATAGATGGAACAAGGAGAGAATTATTTGTTTTTTCCATTAAGTTTAGTTTTTAAAATTTATATTAATTGCCAATATTTCGGGCAGCGCTTCTCCTACGACCACATGAATATAGTAACAATCCATATATTAGATCAACACTGTGTTATATCATTACCCTCAATGAAGTAACAAGCAGCGTGTTTCTAAGGGATTTAACTCTTTATTTAGTCGTGACGCAGAGATACAAGGTAATATGAGGGCAATGATACGGGGCTTTATTTATTGAACTATATTGTATGATATATGATGATTGACCTTTAACTTGAAACGAATCATTTCTTGACTAAGCAAATAAAACCGATCAAAACTGTTGGCGCTTTACCTTTTCTTATTTAAGCAATCTTGTTTTTCTAGCTTATAACTGGGACAGTAATGACACATTCATATTAGATAGTATGTAAATAAAACGCAGCACTGCTATCAATAAGAATCAATCAGCTTAAATCAAGGTATAAGAAGTCATAGGTCCAGTTAGTCACGTTGTGTTGTATACTTTATCAACTTTCTTTGATTTTCTGTCATTAAATTGTCAGTTTTTCTACAGAAGGTCGGAGGTTTTTCTCCGGTTACTCTGGCGTCGGCTTCTAATAAAACGTGGACGCCTTGTTATAGCTGAAAAATTGCTGAAAGTGCGTTAAAAACCATACAAACAAAAAAACCAGTAAATGTTATACCTCTCAACACCCCATTTGTAATTATGTATTACTAATAATTACATTTTTTCATCACTGTAAAAAATAAGAATTTAGGGGGAAATGTTAACTGAATCGGTTAAAATGAAACTCTTAACTCGTTTGAAAATTTTTATCCTTTTTCCGAAAAAAACGGTTTCGGTTAAGATATCACAGACGCGATATTTTACTCTTACTCTGCAGGGCGACAGATAGGAGAACTCTTAAAAGATTTTTTTCTACACCTTGTGATACTGTGAACGAGAGGGGGGCCTTCGCTGAAGGAGACAACAAACTGGACAAACTGGACATTCGTAGGAACAGCTTTACTCTAAGCGTGTACTGAAAAAAAATCTCTTATATATCTTTTTCCTATTTTGTTTGATAGTTCTTTAAAATTATAAAACGTCACTTGCACCGGAATCAAGTTTCAGATTTGTGCTTGCAAAAAAAAGGATTCGTACACATGTTAGCTTATTCCATTAACATTTGCTCAGAAATAAAGGTTACGCTGGCTTAAATAGCGAAGCATATTGCACAATAAAATATAAAATACACGGATTTATATTGTAGGATTTGGTGGCATGGATAACTATGGGCGTTTACCACATACCACATACAGAGGATTTACCTGTCACCCCGACCACGGCCATGGATTTAAGCTTTTATCTCACACCATATAATTATTTTGATGAAGATCCCGCTATTTCGTCTACAAATGCTCTACGTATTGAACCAATAGATGCAACCAAGCTGGAGACATCCGTTAAAATCAATCGGTATGGTGTAAAGCAAGATGTGTGTTTTCCAAAAGAAAATAATTTCGATAAAGAAGCAACTGAAAATCCGTCTATCGTCATGGATACAGGCGGCGGTACATTCCTTTAAAACATTAGACTCGTGGTATAATCGGTGCCTAGTATCGTATTCATTGTAAAATATACACAGCGTTCTAGACATGACAATATTTTAGTTCATCGATTTTTTTCAAAACGTATTGCAATGTAATTTAAAATCATATATTCAGGTTACATCTGTAATTTCTTTGAAACATATGATTTTATTGTAGCATATAGTATCACGAAAAATTTATATAAATATATTTCGTTTTGTTCTGCCTGTAAAAAGTTAAAGAACGTATGCAAGAGTAATACGAAGAGACTGTGTACAGACGAAATCCATAAAATGGAAAGCTGGTACGACATGTTTTGTGTCCGAAAAACTCTAAAATTTTATCAAAACAGGTATTTAAATATGGATAAGAAGGAAACATGTCTGAAATGAAAAAGTAAACATTTTCGCAATATACTCCTTGTCAGATATTAATGATAGATATCGCAACAACTAACAATATATACAAAACGGTAATATTCATTTTTTGGTCTCGTAAACATAGTTGATTAACCATTTTGTATCGCAGATACCTTTTACGAACTCTCTCGTCATCGCTTTTTAAACACACGAGCTACCAAACCTAGAGGCCAAACAGTATAATCGTTTCAGCAAAACTTATTATCTACACCTGCTTTGAAATTCTTGATACTGCATATTGTTCAGACATTCCTTTCGCCACTTGGTCCAAACCACGTCTAATCGAATCGCAACACGTTTCCATTTAAATCCATTCTGAATAAAGAAGGATCTTAGCAATAAACTTAATTATATTGTCAGTATTTTTTGGTAAGTTTCTCTTCTGAACAAGGAGAAACTAAGGAGAAAATTTCGATAATCCAATGAGACGTTCTCAAGCTTTGCCTATGTAAGAACAATTGAGAGGATTAAATATGCAAATGGATCACGACTTTGAGAAATGTATTTTTACCCTCGCAGAGTCCGGGGTATTGTGGTCCTCATTTAGTTTCCGGATGATAATTCCACAAGTTTTCATCCGATCGCGATTTGATTAGATTTGGGATATTTTGTAAACAGTTTGGTAAGAAACCTATCGATTTTGGGGGAAATCCGTAAAATTTCAAGGTCGCAGTCTACAAAAAAAGTTAGAAATGTTTACAAAAAGATGTTTCCAGACAATAACTTCAACAGTTTGCATTTGATTTCAATGAAACTTTGGGATAGAGTTTCATATTAGGTAGATCAAAGGACTTTCGATTTTGGGGGAATCTGTCAAATTTTAAGGTCACAGTTGCCAAATAATGTTAGATATTTTTACAAAAAAACCATATCCGTCCATTAAGTAAAATACTTTGCATTAGATTTCAATGAAACTTTGGGATATAGTTTCTTATTAGGTTTATCGTAAGCCTATCGATTGTGGCGTAAATCCATTAAATTTCAAGGTCACATGTGCCCCCCCCCCCAAAAAAAAAACCCACAGAAAAACCAAAACAAAATAAAACAAAACAATAAAAACACAACAACTAAAAAAGTGTTAGATTTGTCTAGTTTATCCTTTTTGTATTAAAATAATAAATATGTGCTTCTATAAAGTTGGCCTCGGATTGCTATGAATCTCAACAGTGCACAAATACATAAGATTACATCTTTTCAACAACTTCCATGTGTAGAGCGCGTGTAATGAGACGTAACCATGTGTAGAGCGCGTGTAATGAGACGTAAATAGTATAGCCCACTTTTTGCACATCCTCTGTGAATCTTACCAAGAAAAGCGGATCAAGGCCCGAAGGCGTCATCAAAAGGGTCTTGACCCTAATGTTATGCCAGTAATCAATAGCCAGCAATGCGAACGCCACCTTCAAAAGGGTCTTGACCCTAATGCCTAATGTTAGGCCAGTAATCAATAGCCAGCAATGCGAACGCCACTTTCAAAATGGTCTTGACCCTAATGTTAGGTCAGTAATCCAATAGCCAGCAATGCGAGCGCCACCTTCAAAAGGGTCTTGACCCTAATGTTAGGTCAGTAATCCAATAGCCAGCAATGCGAACGCCACCTTCAAAGGATCTTGACCATAATGTTAATAGGCCAATAATCCAATAGCCAGAAATGCGAACGCCACCTTCAAAGGGGTCTTGACCCTAATGTTAGATCAGTAATAAAATAGCCAAGTTGGCGAGCGCCAACTTCAAAAGGGTCTTTACCCTAATGTTAGGTCAGTAATCCAATAGCCAGCAATGCCAACGCCACCTTCAAAAGGGTCTTGACCCTAATGTTGGGTCAGTAATCTAATAGCCAGCAATGCGAACGCCACCTTCAAAAGGGTCTTGACCCTAATGTAAGGCCAGTTATCAATAGCCAGCAATGCGAACGGCACCTTCAAAAGTGTCTTGCCCCTAATGTTAGGTCAGTAATCCAATAGCCAGCAATGTGAGCGCACCTTCAAAAGGCTCGACCCTAATGTTAGGTCAGTAATCCAATAGCCAGCAATGCGAACGCCACCTTCAAAAGTGTCTTGACCCTAATGTTATATCAGTACTCCAGTAGCCAGCAATGCGAACGCCACCTTCAAAGGATCTTGACCCTAATGTTAATAGGCCAGTAATCCAATAGCCAGCAATGCGAACGCCACCTTCAAAAGTGTCTTGACCCTAATGTTATATCAGTAATCCAATAGCCAGCAATGTGAGCGCACCTTCAAAAGGCTCGACCCTAATGTTAGGTCAGTAATCCAATAGCCAGCAATGCGAACGCCACCTTCAAAGGTGTCTTGACCCTAATGTTATATCAGTAATCCAATAGCCAGCAATGCGAACGCCGCCTTCAAAAGGGTCTTGACCCTAATGTAAGGCCAGTAATCAATAGCCAGCAATGCGAACGCCACCTTCAAAAGTGTCTTGACCCTAATATTAGGTCAGTAATCCAATAGCCAGCAATGTGAGCGCACCTTCAAAAGGCTCGACCCTAATGTTAGGTCAGTAATCCAATAGCCAGCAATGCGAACGCCACCTTCAAAGGTGTCTTGACCCTAATGTTATATCAGTAATCCAATAGCCAGCAATGCGAACGCCGCCTTCAAAAGCGTCTTGACCCTAATGTTAGGTCAGTAATCCAATAGCCAGCAATGCGAACGCCACCTTCAAAGGGTCTTGACCCTAATGTTAATAGGCCAGTAATCCAATAGCCAGTAATGCGAACGCCACCTTCAAAAGGGTCTTGACCATAATGTTAGGTCAGTAATCTAATAGCCAGCAATGCGAACGCCACCTCCAAAAGGGTCTTGACCCTAAGTAAGGCCAGTAATCAATAGCCAGCAATGCGAACGCCACCTTCAAAAGGGTCTTGACCCTAATGTTAGGTCAGTAATCTAATAGCCAGCAATGCGAACGCCACCTTCAAAGGGGTCTTGACCCTAATGTTATATCAGTAATCCAATAGCCAGTAATGCGAACGCCACCTTCAAAAGGGTCTTGACCATAATGTTAGGTCAGTAATCCAATAGCCAGCAATGCGAACGCCACCTTCAAAAGGGTCTTGACCCTAAGTAAGGCCAGTAATCCAATAGCCAGCAATGCGAACGCCACCTTCAAAAGGGTCTTGACCCTAATGTTAGGTCAGTAATCTAATAGCCAGCAATGCGAACGCCACCTTCAAAGGGGTCTTGACCCTAATGTTATATCAGTAATCCAATAGCCAGCAATGCGAACGCCACATTCAAAAGGGTCTTGACCATAATGTTAGGCCAGTAATCCAATAGCCAGCAATGCGAACGCCACCTCCAAAAGGGTCTTGACCCTAAGTAAGGCCAGTAATCAATAGCCAGCAATGCGAACGCCACCTTCAAAAGGGTCTTGACCCTAATGTTAGGTCAGTAATCTAATAGCCAGCAATGCGAACGCCACCTTCAAAGGGGTCTTGACCCTAATGTTATATCAGTAATCCAATAGCCAGCAATGCGAACGCCACCTTCAAAAGGGTCTTGACCATAATGTTAGGCCAGTAATCAATAGCCAGCAATGCGAACGCCACCTTCAAAAGGGTCTTGACCCTAATGTTAGGTCAGTAATCTAATAGCCAGCAATGCGAACGCCACCTTCAAAGGGGTCTTGACCCTAATGTTATATCAGTAATCCAATAGCCAGCAATGCGAACGCCACATTCAAAAGGGTCTTGACCATAATGTTAGGCCAGTAATCCAATAGCCAGCAATGCGAACGCCACCTTCAAAAGGGTCTTGGCCCTAATGTTAGGTCAGTAATACAATAGCCAGCAATGCGAACGCCCCTTCAACGGCCGTAATGTTTTACTTGTCGATGTAAGTGTTGTGCTAACAGTTTTGATATATAGCAGTAAGATCCCGGATGAGGAGAGTTGATTTATTTAATCTACTTCAAAAAATCGACAGCCATTGCTATCCTAGAATGGATAAAGACATAGTAAACTACTGCTTTGGTAATATTCTCTTCATTTTTAATACATGTAGTTTCTGACTCACGCCATCTTCACGTTGTATCACTTTTCTTAAATAAGTCGTAGACTCGTTGAGAGATTGAATAGCATCAATATTCTACATCATAATTTTATTTTCTAGATTGAATGAATCTTCAGGTGGAAAATTTCTAATGTATTCCGATTCAACACGGAATGAATCTTCATTTATTATTTCAGTTTCAGAACGTTGACAATAGGTCGAATGTACTTTTAAGCACATTGTATCAGTTTAAATACTGAACAAGCCATTTAAGCCAACAAGTAGAACCAGTATAATTTGATAAAGCGTGGCTTGATCAGCTGGATTGACAGAAGTTGGAACATAATTCCATTATTTCAGTGCAATAGTTTTCCAAATATTTTCAACTCTATTATCAACATTCACATAAAAGCGACGTGTATATCTGTTATAATTTAAGTGTAAAGTTTGAGGACTACAAATATCTTATCAATATATTCAAGGACAGATTCTTTGGTATTTCCATGTTGAGTTGATACTTTGGCTTTTCACTATTCCAATCCAATATATGGGCTTCCATGACCATCATGATTTACTATCTTTACGTAAGCGACAGCTTCAATGAACTTTCCCAAGTCATTAGCAAAATCATGAGGTTACTGTATATGCTTAAAGATGCTAAAACAAGCAGGCGTGGAATTCACGAATCTTGGAGAGTTTTTAAGGGTTTAATATGTTTGCTCTGCTCATGTCGCGGTCAATCCCAGCCAACGTATAAGACAATATGATCTTTCTATGCACTATGACTATCGAACAAAATCAAATGTATCATATATGCTGTTAAAGATGGCCACCATGTCATGTGAAGGGTTTATCATTAAGTTAAAATCTTATATTAGTTGATTCTAAAATTCAGGGATAAACCGTAACTTATTAGTAGTCGTCCATCATAAAATGAGATTCAAAATAGACAAAATCCTGAGTACGTTAATCCTTTGGTTGAGCCAACATGCCTTTATAACTATTCCAGGCAAATTGATGTTACCTTCACGCATTAATGATTTATGAAAACTGGTCATATCATCAACATAAAGGTATCTCAGAATAAATTCTTTAACATTTAGATCATCTGTCTCAGTATTTTTTCTTAGCTCATAAATTGCAACAGCAGGATGGAGACTATTGCTAACGACACGAGTAGTTGTTTAACAGTTATGTGGTTTTTTCCATCATAGGAAAAAATATGTGGTCTTCATGGATTGCGATAAAAATAGACCATTCACTAAGTTCCTTTCGGAGCGAATAAAGACACCCATCGGGGCATTGTTCAAATTTGGTGCTTTGCTGAGAGTCGAATACACGACGAATTTTATAATGATTTTTAAAGAGATCGATCTCAACACAGATGCAATTATTCTGTTCCCTTGTTTTTTTTCAGGCTTTATTTCTGTATGTTTCGTATCTAAGAAAATTGCGCAACTTCTATGAGGCCCCTCTTCTATACAAATTTTTCCCACAATGTAATTATAGTGCTAAATTACGAAGTGGCCTTTCAAAAGGCTTCTAGTATGCTGGGCTAAGGTCTTTTCGATAGGTTAATTTTTGTCATTGAACTTGGTGTATTGGTATGTAAACAAACAAAATGAATACTTTTATACAAAATTCAGTGATTACCCCGGCCACACACACTGGATTGAACATAGTGTTAATAGGGTGTTAGGAATAAACGTAAGGTGTTTTCGATGACAAATGTAATGATATAGTACTATAAAACAATTTGAGGCTTCATAATGTGAAATATCTGCATTGAATTTTATTTATTTAACCCTTATAATAAGGTCGTATATTTTACACTTTAGAGCATTCATTAATTCAGTTTGATACATGTATCACTGTCGGTATTTCATATGTTTGTAGTGAGTTTGAGAACAAAAGACTATAAAAGTTAAAAAAAAAATAATAAAAAAGGTTATTGTCTGCATTTCTCTTAAATTAAAATAAGTTAATGGCCATTTGGACTGTGATAAATTTCTCTTGTGATTTATTTTTAATAAATATACCTCCCCTTTAGACCCTCAAATTCCAAATTGTAACTCTAAATGTCACATGATAGCAAAACAATGAAATGGCCACCGGGACGTTCAAGTGAATTTTATTGTAATTAATAATGAGAACTGATGAAAGGGCGTAAGAAAAATTGCGAAAAATGACATGTGATGAATGTTCTTGATTTTAGCTTACCTCTACCGAAGGTCTGTGTGAGCTTTTGCCATTACTTGGCGTCCGTCGTCCATCGTCCGTCGTAAACTTTTCAAAAATCTTCTCCTCTGAAACCACTGGACAATTTTTTTCAAACTTGGCTACTATCAGCTTAAGGGTTCCTAGTTTCCCAGGGTGTGGATCATCGGACAAAGATGATCGCTGTTACTAAAAATAGAACATGGGTGTCAACGGACGTTTTTGATCAATATATCAAAAATAATAGCTTTAGAGAAAAATCGTTACTTCCAATTGATCAGCACATTAAGGTTTACAATAGTTGCTATTAGTGCGAAATTGTGTAATGGCCTCCTGTAGGAGTTACTGCCCTTTAATGACGATTTTTGACAAAATTTTTGGTATTTACAATATAACTTGAAAACCATAAGAAATAGAGTACAACTGTAAAATAGTCAAAATAATCAGCAATGAAAGCCATACAATTCACGTAATTTGTCTGAAATTGTCAGATGACTCCTTATATGAGATCGCCCTTAAATAGCAATTTTTTTAATGAAATTTTCCGTTTTTGTACTGTAACTTAAGACTATAACAGATATAGTAAAACTGTAAAATAGTAAAAATAATCAGCAATAAAAGCCCTACAATTCCCTTAATGAGTCTGAAATTGTCAGATGACTCCTAATATGAGTTATTAGATGGCAGTTTTTTATGAAATTTTCCGTTTTTGTCCTGTAACTTAAAAACGATAACAGCTAGAGTGAACTATAAATGGCAAAATTATCAGCAATAAAAGACTTACAATTCGCTGTATTGGTCTGAAATTGTCAGATTACTCTTTATAGGAGTAAATGACAAATTTATATGAAATTTGCAGTCTTTGTCCTGTAACCTGAAAACTATAACAGCTAGAGTGAAACTTTAAATGGCAAAATGATAACCAGTACAAGCCTTACAATTCTCCTAATTTGTCTTAAATTGCCAGTTGACTTTATAGGAATGATTGACCTTTAATTACAAATTTGGACAAATAATCAGTTTTTGTGTTATAAATTAGTCTATAACACACCTAAAGGAAATTACTAAATAACCCTAAAGGACAAGGCCTACAAATAATTTAATTTTCAATTATTGTCTGATGGCAACTTATAGGCGTTATCGTACTTAACCAAAACTTTCGAAGAAATGTTTAGTTTTTGCAAGCTATAACAACTAGACTGCAACTGTACACTGAAAAAATTTAAATATAATTGAAGTCATTAGGGTTCCAGATGAGCGTTACAGGCTACTGGGAAAGCATTATTATTTAAAGATGTACTGCATATGTCAACCTCGCCAGGTTTGTGTTTTGGTTCTATATAGAAACACGTAGGCAGTAATACACATGACGAGCAGAACTAAAAATAAACCAGCCATTAAAAACACCTTTCCATCGTAAACACCCTACGAGATCATATACTAAGCGTGTTTAACTAAGAAAACTACTATTGGTCAAAAAACGATGTACTTTTGAAGTGTTATGTGCAACTAATGAGAAAATATCCATCATGTTTGAGTTTGTGAGAAATTTTACAAAGAAGATCATGACCTGTTGATTATACATAAGATCCTCTTTTGTTGGTTGTATTTCAAATAGAATGCCTTGTGGACTGTAAAAGATTTTTTTTGGAAATGAATTCAGTAAACTTTCCACCATCTCAGGATGGACTACCATATCTTTGGTTTATTGTTGTGTTTTGTTTGAATGCTGCTTAACGCGACTTTAAGCAATTTTTAAGCTATCGTATGACCGAACCCGCAACCTCAGTATTGACAGGCTCGTGATCATTTATAGATGACTATTTTAACCACTCTGCTACCGAGGCCCCATTCTTTAAGTCATAATCTAAATAAAATGGTTAATGTGTTATGCACAAATGTTTTGTACAAATTTCGCTGCATTGTCACGTAGTGCACTTTCTTCAACTGCAGAAACAACAAGTACATTATTAGCCTTAAATTTTAATTTTCTATAAGGCATACGGTTTTTTGGTCTGTCATTAAATTTACTGGGACCATTCTGTGAGGGCTCACAGTGCTCGACCCACAGTGTCTAGCGCGTCCCCAGTTGGCGGTTAGGGATGCCCTCTCTTTGAGGTGTTGTCAGGTCATACGGAAAGCCTGACCGCAGACCACAGTTGGTAGCGTGTTTGAAGAGTGCCACGCTCCTTTCACGCTAAATACCTTCGTAGATACAAATAAGCTCGTTGTAGCCGCTACAAAAGGCTAATCCCCTTTGCTCATACCCAATACTTTTTAGTGGCATTCAAAATTTCTGCCCTTTGGACCATCTATCCTGAATTGATCTTGTCCCCGTCCTGAATATAGCTAATGTACTGCCCTCTGGACGTAAAGCAAACATCATATTAATCAATCAATGAATCATTAATTTTACTAAGTCCAGGTATAAGATGGTCTTTCTTTGGAAAATAAATCTGGACAGGTTATTAAATGCCATTTTAGCTAAATTAGGAATAGCTTGGACACAATGACCTTGAACAATGCATTCAGGCTGCAATATTTGTATATGTCCATACACATATGAGACTTTCGGTACTTCTTCTTGAAACGACTCATTTCGACGTTGATTTTCCACATATTGCCTTACTCTGTTAAGTGTCACGTGGCTTTAAAAATCAACTGTATCGACTTGATATCTTTTCTTTTACAGCCTATTTCGACAGCAGCTAGGCCGAATTTTACTGCCGTTTAATCCGAAGTTAGTTTTGTGCCTCGCAAAAAAGCGAGGGTACGACTATTCGTTCTAGACAGCAGCAACTGCAGCATATTTGTGTTTTTGCACATTTTCCATGGCAGCTTGAAGGTTCATTTGTTAAAACTGTATTACTACTACAACATTGTGTTAAAGTTTTAACTCCCTATCTGCAAACTAAAGAGCTGCCTTGGCCGGTTGACCATGAATTATTTGATGTTTATTGGTATGATTCCATATCTTCTAGATTGTCTATATAATTTCCTATATCTTGTTAGACTTGCTTAAGTTCATTTTTGTCTGTTCTTTCTTCAAAATTATTGAGTAAAACCAGTAGGTGAATGCAAATACACATTGCAGGCAAATTTCATCTTCGTTTTGAAAACACTGACGGAATTTTGCTTTTGATTTATATAACTCTATTTAACTTTACATTTTCTTTTAGCTTATCATATAGCTGCTAATCATTTGATAAACTTGGTGTCCTTTATGTTGTTGTTTGAGAGAGCGGGTTTCGTTGTTTTGTTTTGCTTTAGTTTTGTTGTTTGTATGTTGATTTTAGTTCTTTAGTTTAAAACATATCCTTCTCTGTTTGTGTTACAGATTCATGTTGTTTTTGTGATATTTTGGCAGTCTTTCATATTATATATCATGTGCTTTAAAGTCTCTTTACTCTTCTGCTGTTCAAGACCTTATTCAACATTCATTGAAGCAATAGTTCCCGATGAGAAACTTTGGCATTCGGCAGGAATAGTATCAATATCTGTAAAAAAAGGTTTAGTGGGTTGAACAGAAATTCAGCAACATAACAAATGACAACTCTAATATAGCCTGTGGTTAGTTCCGGTATTGTTCAGGGTAAGTTTAGCGCCCTTTCGTGTTGTGCGGGGTTATTGTTCAAATCTAATACTTATATTAATTTGTGGTTCTATTTGTATCTGTTATAGTAAACTTGACAAAAGCAACGGAGTAACAAATCACCGTGTGTGCCCTTTTATTGCAATATTATACTTCGATCATAAATTGATCACATTACATTTTAAAGATATTATATAGGTTTGTTAGAATCAATGGCAATTCAATAATTTTAATTGTAAGCTTTCCAAGGAACTTTTAATGAAATAATTATATTACAGTGACAATGGGACTTGATAATATAGAACCTAAACTAGTCTTACAATTCGCTGCTTCTTAAAAGATAAAGTATATATTTAAAAAAATATTAATCCTAAAGTAGTTTGAATTATACGGATTATTTCTATGATTTATTGCAATACTTTTTGCAAATGAAATACAAAAAAGGACTTGGGTTTTGCATTCTCTAATTATTTTGAGCTTAAAAAAGTGCTTAATATGCCTCATCAGTGCCGTAATATGTATATTTGAAATAATCGAATATTACCAAAAAGTCAAATTTCATTACAAGATATAAACAAACAAATCCACGGTGACAAAAAGTACAATAAACAATAAATGAGAGCCATTCGGTGAAGAATCAATCTATCACACTTAAAACTCAATTTCATTTGTCATTATTGTGTTTTGAGTTTAATCTTTATATTTTAGATGTGATAATTTTTGTTTTCTTTCGCGGTAATTTGAATATCATATCCTGGCTGATTAAGATATTAATACGCCACTTATACTAATCTGTATTCGATTAAATCGAGTGAAAGACAAAAACGCGTGAAAAAAATTGCTACGAACTGTAGTAACACAGATGAGGAAAGTAAAACAAGAATTGCCGACCGAAAAAAAATCGGAAAGTTAGATGAAGTATCTTCAACGTAGGTGCTACAGCATAACAAACGAGCTCTTAACAGTTGTTTATTTATGTGAGTATATTCTGTCTTTGCATTACGTGTCATCATTAATGTAGTCTGTATATAGTTTTCATAACTTGATATTCCGAGCGGTGTCAGATAAATTTTAATATCCACCATTTAGTTTTTTCTCTCTTGTTCCCCGTAGGCTACTGTCGTCTATGCAATTTGTGGTTATATTGGTATCTGTTATACTTGTTATGGTTTAATTGGTATCTTTGATAATTGCTATGGTTTTATTGGTATCTTTTATACTTGCTATGGTTTTATCAGTATCTTTAATACTTGCTATGGTTTTTGGTATCTTTGATAATTGCTATGGTTTTATCAGTATCTTTGATACTTGCTATGGTTTTATTGGTATCTTTAATACATGCTATGGTTTGATTGGTATCTTTTGATACTTGCTATGGTTTTATCTGTATCTTTGATACTTGCTATGGTTTTATTGGTACTTTTTATACTTGCTATGGTTTAATTGGTATCTTTTATACTTGCTATGGTTGTATTGGTATCTTTGATAATTGCTATGGTTTTATCAGTATCTTTAATACTTGCTATGGTTTTTGGTATCTTTGATAATTGCTATGGTTTTATTGGTATCTTTGATACTTGCTATGGTTTTATTGGTATCTTTAATACTTGCTATGGTTTTATCAGTATGTTTTATACTTGCTATGGTTTTATTGGTATCTTTGATACTTGCTATGGTTGTATTGGTATCTTTGATACTTGCTATGGTTTTATTGCTATCTTTAATACTTGGTATGGTTTTATTGGTATCTTTGATACTTGCTATGGTTTAATTGGTATCTTTAATACTTGCTATGGTTGTATTGGTATCTTTGATACTTGCTATGGTTTAATTGGTATCTTTGATACTTGCTATGGTTTTATCTGTATCTTTGATACTTGCTATGGTTTTATTGGTATTTTTTATACTTGCTATGGTTTAATTGGTATCTTTTATACTTGCTATGGTTTTATTGGTATCTTTGATAATTGCTATGGTTTTATTCGTATCTTTAATACTTGCTATGGTTTTTGGTATCTTTGATAATTGCTATGGTTTTATCAGTATCTTTGATACTTGCTATGGTTTAATTGGTATCTTCGATAATTGCTATGGTTTTATTGGCATCTTTTATACTTGCTATGGTTTTATTGGTCACTTTTATACTTGCTATGGTTTTATTGGTATTTTTATACTTGCTATGGTTTTATTGGTATTTTTTATACTTGCTATGGTTGTATTGGTATCTTTAATACTTGCTATGGTTTTATTGGTATCTTTGAGACTTGCTATGGTTTAATTGGTATCTTTGATACTTGCTATGGTTTTATCTGTATCTTTGATACTTGCTATGGTTTTATTGGTATTTTTTATACTTGCTATGGTTTAATTGGTATCTTTTATACTTGCTATGGTTTTATTGGTATCTATGATAATTGCTATGGTTTTATTGGTATTTTGATACTTGCTATAGTTTTATTGGTATTTTGATACTTGCTATGGTTTTATTGGTATTTTGATCCTTGCTATGGTTTTATCGGTATGTTTTATACTTGCTATGGTTGTATTGGTATCTTTGATACTTGATATGGTTTTATCAGTATCTTTGATACTTGCTATGATTTTATTGGTATCTTTGATACTTGCTATGGTTTAATTGGTATCTTTGATATTTGCTATGGTTTTATCAGTATATTTGATACTTGCTATGATTTTATTGGTATCTTTGATACTTGCTATGGTTGTATTGGTATCTTTGATAATTGCTATGGTTTTATCTGTATCTTTGATACTTGCTATGGTTTTATTGATATTTTTTATACTTGCTATGGTTTTATTGGTATCTTTGATACTGCTATGGTTTTATTGGTATCTTTAATACTTGCTATGGTTTTATCAGTATGTTTTATACTTGCTATGGTTTTATTGGTATCTTTGATACTTGCTATGGTTGTATTGGTATCTTTGATACTTGCTATGGTTTTATCAGTATCTTTAATTCTTGCTATGGTTTTATCTGTATCTTTGATACTTGCTATGGTTTTATTGATATTTTTGGTACTTGCTATGGTTTTATTGGTATCTTTGATACTGCTATGGTTTTATTGGTATCTTTAATACTTGCTATGGTTTTATCAGTATGTTTTATACTTGCTATGGTTTTATTGGTATCTTTGATTCTTGCTATGGTTTAATTTGTATCTTTGATAATTGCTATGGTTTTATTGGTATCTTTGATACTTGCTATGGTTTTATTGGTATCTTTAATACTTGCTATGGTTTTATCAGTATCTTTTATTCTTGCTATGGTTTTATTGGTATCTTTGATACTTGCTATGGTTGTATTGGTATCTTTGATACTTGCTATGGTTTTATTGCTATCTTTAATACTTGGTATGGTTTTAATGGTATCTTTGATACTTCCTATGGTTTAATTGGTATCTTTGATACTTGCTATGGTTTTATCTGTATCTTTGATACTTGCTATGGTTTTATTGGTATTTTTTATACTTGCTATGGTTTAATTGGTATCTTTTATACTTGCTATGGTTTTATTGGTATCTTTGATAATTGCTATGGTTTTATTCATATCTTTAATACTTGCTATGGTTTTTGGTATCTTTGATAATTGCTATGGTCTTATCAGTATCTTTGATACTTGCTATGGTTTTATTGGTATCTTTGATACTTGCTATGGTTTAATTGGTATCTTCGATATTTGCTATGGTTTTATTGGCATCTTTTATACTTGCTATGGTTTTATTGGTCACTTTTATACTTGCTATGGTTTTACTGGTATTTTTTATACTTGCTATGGTTTTATTGGTATCTTTGATACTTGCTATGGTTTTATTGATATTTTTGATACTTGCTATGGTTTTACTGGTATGTTTTATACTTGCTATGGTTGTATTGGTATCTTTAATACTTGCTATGGTTTTATTGGTATCTTTGAGACTTGCCATGGTTTAATTGGTATCTTTGATACTTGCTATGGTTTTATCTGTATCTTTGATACTTGCTATGGTTTTATTGGTATTTTTTTATACTTGCTATGGTTTAATTGGTATCTTACATACTTGCTATGGTTTTATCTGTATCTTTGATACTTGCTATGGTTTTATTGGTATGTTTTATACTTGCTATGGTTTTATTGGTATCTTTGATAATTGCTATGGTTTTATTGGTATTTTGATACTTGCTATAGTTTTATTGGTATTTTGATACTTGCTATGGTTTTATTGGTATTTTGATCCTTGCTATGGTTTTATCGGTATGTTTTATACTTGCTATGGTTGTATTGGTATCTTTGATACTTGATATGGTTTTATCAGTATCTTTGATACTTGCTATGATTTTATTGGTATCTTTGATACTTGCTATGGTTTAATTGGTATCTTTGATACTTGCTATGGTTTTATCTGTATCTTTGATACTTGCTATGGTTTTATTGGTATTTTTTATACTTGCTATGGTTTAATTGGTATCTTACATACTTGCTATGGTTTTATTGGTATCTTTGATAATTGCTATGGTTTTATTGGTTTTTTGATACTTGCTATAGTTTTATTGGTATTTTGATACTTGCTATGGTTTTATTGGTATTTTGATCCTTGCTATGGTTTTATCGGTATGTTTTATACTTGCTATGGTTGTATTGGTATCTTTGATACTTGATATGGTTTTATCAGTATCTTTGATACTTGCTATGATTTTATTGGTATCTTTGATACTTGCTATGATTTTATTGGTATCTTTGATACTTGCTATGGTTTAATTGGTATCTTTGATATTTGCTATGGTTTATCAGTATATTTGATACTTGCTATGATTTTATTGGTATCTTTGATACTTGCTATGGTTGTATTGGTATCTTTGATAATTGCTATGGTTTTATCTGTATCTTTGATACTTGCTATGGTTCTATTGATATTTTTGATACTTGCTATGGTTTTATTGGAATCTTTGATACTGCTATGGTTTTATTGATATTTTTGATACTTGCTATGGTTTTATTGGTATCTTTGATACTTGCTATGGTTTTATTGGTATCTTCAATACTTGCTATGGTTGTATTGGTATCTTTGGTACTTGCTATGGTTTTATTGGTATCTTTGATACTTGCTATGGTTTAATTTGTATCTTTTATACTTGCTATGGTTTAATAGGTATTTTTGATACTTGCGATGGTTTAATTGGTATCTTTGATAATTGCTATGGTTTTATTGGTATCTTTTATAATTGCTATGATTAATTGGCATCTTTTATACTTGCTATGGTTTTATTGGTGTCTTTACTACTTGGTATGGTTTTATTGATATCTTTAATACTTGCTATGGTTTTAATGGTATCTTTGAAACTTGCTTTTTTGGAAGTGGGTTGAATGTCTTATAGTTGTTTCTATAACTATATTAATACCTGTTGTAGTGTCCAGCCTTCAACATTAAAGCTCGATCTGCTGTAATCATGTGCTATATCAACTTAACGAGCCTTTGGCAAACCATGCAGTTGTTTTAGTTGGAAGATATCTGTGGTTATCATGGATTTGCTACAATGTCTGTCCCTCTGTGTGCCTGTTGGACGTGTGTCCTCATACACCAAACAACCGACATTGTATATTAGTTACGTCGTAGACGACTTTGTGTATTAGCAGTCAAAGACATGCCATTATTGCATGAGAAAGGTTGTCAATTCGTTATAGTAGACTTGTATTTGATAAAAGATATAAAATAATAAGAAGATACAGAGGAGTATCGGAACAAAGTGCGAAATTGTAAACACTTGATAACAGAAAAGTCACCAAAAAAAACCAACATAAACAAACATTTGAAAAATACGTTTATAAAAACCGCACAAACAAATCATTTAATTTGACAGGATTGAAATTTGTTTCGAAAATATGCTTGAGTTATCTCTCCTACCTGGTTGAAAACATATACTTAGTACTACGTTATTAAAATATATTTATTTTTAACTCTTTTATTTGCTGTATAATCAGATGTACGTCAGATATTTCTTCTCTAGTATGGTTTCCACTTCATTAGATTCCACATAACAAAAATGCGAGTTGTCTCGACACAATTGAAAACTACGACCTAGTATAAAAATTCGGTCATTAAATTGGTCATGTGATAAGTACATCTCTGCTGGAATCTCTTTCTGACATGACTGAAAATTTCATCGTGCATCATTATACAATATATGATATCTATAATGCAGTTTGATGCATTCTTTTGATAACCTTAACTGTGAAAAATGTTTTTAACATGGTTTGGCGCGTCATGTGCGCAATGAAAATGTTCAGAATAGCAAACGATATTATTTCTTCTGTTATCGTATAAAGCTTCATAGCAGTTTCTAAAAAAAACACGTGAAAAAAGACAGAATTTATATGCATATGTGTGTACAAGGTGCCATCACATGCAACTTAGAATGACTTTTGTCTTTTATATATTTTGTAACTGATTATGTAACAAAGTGATTTTGTACAAAAAGTTTATGCTGAAAATGATACCCCGTCTCAAGCTACGACGACGACGCAATAAGACGCGGTCACACTGTCACGTTTAAAAAAAGGGGGAGGGGCAGGATCTTTTCTGTAAATGTGTTTTGGGCATTTTTTTAAAACCTGTTCTTCAATAATTAACTGTTTTCTGTTTGCTTAAAAGCTGACAATGTTGTTAACTTTTATAATGAAAAAAACTTGTTGATGTTAGTAGATCATATATAGTCTAATCACTGTTAACTGCATTTCACAGATTTTTTTATGTTATATGTTAATAATTTTTTTCACCCCATTCTTAAATTGCTTAATGAAAAACAATGATTAATGCACATTTCTCTCCCCCATATTTTGTAATGTAAATTTCTATCTGTTATTGTCATTTAAATTTAGTTATTTATTTCGAGAAAAAATTAAATTAACCTGTTTATGGACACCCTCCTCCTTCTCTTCAAGGGCTACGTTTTACCACGTTTTGAAAGCCAAATGTTGAAAGCGCTTATCCGCGATTATATATTCCGTAGATATATATATACGTTATATTCTCTAGCATGACCGGCCCAATTTAACATGTACCAGAATGACGTAGGTGATGGGTGGTGCCTCTCTATCTCGTATGCATTAAAAATGTGCTCAAAGCTTTAAAATTGACTTGGAATAATCATGCATTTGTTCGATATGCTGTATTGAGAAGACGTGCCTACATACCAAGATAAACAGCTTTTCAACGTTCACTTCCGCAATCTGTTATGCAATTGATTTGGCATTTTAAACATGAAATGTAACATCTACCTTGATTAAATAAACACCAGTTTTAATTACAAAATGATTCCCTAAAATAAACAGTCTATATATAATAATTGTAGTATAATTACTTTTCAAGAATACTTGAGACCTTGGCAATAATTGCCAAAAATATCAGTCTGGAAGCCTATTTGGTAGCATAAAAGTTACGCAACAGACTTTCGTATACGTTTTAATTATTCCTTGTTTAATTATTATTGATAAGTATGGTAAGTGTGAATCTAGTATTGCTAGCTTAGTACTTTTCAGTTAAATTAAAATGCAAAGATTTTACTGGTGTACTGGCCAAACTTGCGAGGTTGGGTTGGATTTTTATTATGGTAGTATAAAGAAGGACACAGAAAACCTTTTTGATTTCGGGTATACAATACCTTGCAATGGTACTTACGTATTGTGTGTTTACAGAGATAAACGACCGTTTGTCATTTGTTACTTATTCAATACAGAAGACACAGTGTTGAAATCAAACATTGTCTAGAGATGTGTAGACTATAATAAAACATATTTTATTCTTACATGCACATGCATATTTAATAAACATTTAACTGCACCAAATGCTATATGCATGTGTATGGCATTATGGGTGGACATGTGCATGCTGCACTGATAGGAGAAGTAATAACACGATGTGTTTTGTCTGAAATCTATACCCATTAATAATGTTTTCTGTCAGAAACAGACTGTTACATGGGAACATTACAATGGTTTTATAGTGTATCATCAAAAAGATGGAATTGGCCAACATAGATAAACAACAAGCTCTTCATCTGACAATTATTTATAATATCTATAGTTTTAAGTGCCTTTGCTGTTTTCTTTTGTTTCCGTTGTCGATTGCATAAACACAAGTGTTTCCAATATAAACAAGTTATCAGAAGACAATGTGCCAAACAGAGTTCAGTACATACGATACACCAGAAAATTTGTAATTGAAATCATTTTAGACAAATGTGCCCTTGAGCTCAATTCTTTAAACTTGTAAATTCGTTATAAATTATTTCGAACAGAAATGTCACATACTTAAAAAATATTGACTACTGATATCGAATTATTCCGTGTTTGTATGTTAGTCCAGAGCATAATGTCAAAAAGGCAATTACGAAATGTCGTTTCCATTGACAGGAGAGAAAGCAATGACCGCATTATTAACTGCCAGTCAACTGTCAAGGTTTTCAGTGCTAATATTGAATCTTCATGGCATTTTTCTGGCATTAGTATAGACTTGTGCGTATTGCGCTTAGTTTGTGCAATAAATAAACGTTTATTGATTTTTTCATGTCCAGAGAGCAATATTTTATCTTCTTTCAGGACGAAAACAGTTTAGCAAAGAATAAACTCTTAGGTATGAAATGTTATTAAAAGGATATTAAGACACGATTGCACGTGCTCTGTTGGACATTTATAATTTGTCTAAACATATCAATTGTCTAAAAAAAAAGTAGGTGTTTACGCCTCTTGATTTTGCATTCTTATTAAAACTTAACTTACAACTGTGTAAAATTTTAAAAAATAAATTAACTAAGATTTGTGAGTCTTGATGTCCTTATTTCGAATAAACCAACATTGCGGAAAATAACGGTATTCTACACCTGTATTGCGGAGTTAAAAAATGTAAATGTATAGGGGTCGCAATATATCAATTTATATACGTTTGTTTGTATGGTATTTTCGGCAATTTTTTTTTAAACAACCGGCGAAAAATAACAAACATAAACAACAAATCATTATAAAACTTAACTCAGATACAGATAATTTTGATCATATGATCTTTGTGGTGGCACACGTAATTTCTATGTTGTCATTGACTGCATCAATGTTTTCTTGTTTTTCTGCCATCTGTAAAACTTAATACCAGTCTTTCTTTCTAAATTTTCAGATTTCTCAAACACATCAATGTACAATTTTATAACAGATATATGTCATCATCAATGAATCTGAATCAAATAATACATATACTGAAGACCAAATCGGTCAATGTTTGATTTTCTTATCGGCAGCATACTTGTCATGTTTTTCAACAGAGTCTTGGTATTCCAATGAGTACTTATTGTGCTCCTCTCCTTGCCGACCGGTTTTTGTACTCGTATGAGGCCGAGTTCATTGAATGTTTGTTGTATCTTGGTTGGTGTTATCACTCTAGAAGTGCTATGGTCGTCATCATGACTAAAATAATCGTTATAGGAAATTCATTTCTCAAACACGAATGGACATTTATTTCAGCTGAGGCGTAGTCTTTCCTATAACTGAATTTGACATTTTCCTTGACAAGACAATGAGTAACTCCACGGGTGCCTAGTTATAGGCAGCCACTGCTAACTCGTTCAGAGCACCCATAGTTTTTATTGGAATCGAATTGCTCACTTTTTGGGGTTTTTTTGTGTTGTATACGTTCGTCTCGAACCTGATTTGTAATTGTCCCTTAACTTTCGGCTTTTGTTGTTCGGTCCGCGGTTTTCTTGCTCGATATTAATGGAACCTGTGCAAAAATCCTTGGGTGGTACTCTACAAAGGCGATGTTCGTGTTCGAGCTTTTTACGTTACGACTACGTCTGTACTTATGTTAAGTCAGTAACATTGCCTGCAGTTAGTAAAGTCGAGTATTGCTCTCTGGACTAAATATGACATTTGATAATTCATCAGGAGTCAACACGGAGAAGCAGTACACTAAATGAAATTGTAATTTAATATTTATTCATTTTTGAGCACTTTAATTGTTTAAGTCAGTATACTTAAAATCGTTTTTAAATGACACTACTATATATATTGATCTTAACAATCTTGAACAATTAGTTCGGTTCGAACTTTTATTTCCAGACCATATTATGATATGTAAACACGTTTCTTTCTATGTATTTAGGCTATTATTTATGGTATACAAGTTTGGCATACAGGAACGGGGATGAATGTGCCAAGTCTGATGTCCAATTAAAAAACTTGGTTAAATGTCCGGCAAATCTGTCCTGTGGTAATATTTGACCGATTATATCTCAACATTAAAGGATCGTTCCCTTAGTTGTGTAATGATTAATAACATGTTAAACGTCCCTGGACATATCAACGGAAAACTGACCATCCCTCCTCTGACATTTACATTCCTTTCAGGCCAACTGACCATCCCGTCATAGGCATACAAAGATAATGTGTTTATGAATATTTATTATTTTATCATGCTTGAATGAAAATAAATCAATATACAACAGAATACAATACATAATAAAATTTGTAGTGTGCTTCACTAATAACCATAAATAATAATTCAGCAACTCTAAAAAATAACACTGAACACAAAAAATGTTCCTTACATAAATATAGCTCAAAGAAAAAAACCAGAAAAAAACTCTAAAAATGATTTTTTGTACATGATTTTATGTAGAAATCCTAAAGGTAATGTACTAATTAACTGTAACATAGGCAGTGCATATTGGTTCTCTCTTCATTACCCGGGGTAGCTGTCTGCATGGTGCTGTATTTATCTAACATACAAATTTTACCATTTAACATTAGACATTTTTGTGGTTTTGTTACTAATGAGTTGCTAATCAGGTAAACCACTGTATATATTACAGTGAAACAGACAGGATGATGAATGTACATGTATGGCACATACAATACGGGAATAATGCATGTTTAAGGAGTACATGTTTAAATGGTAATTATACAAATACACATATTTTTTCTTAATGATATACTTTGTTTATAATATCTGATGTTCCTATAGATGGAGGAAGACTAAATGTAGCTAGATATCTTAAGCATTTAGTTTGCAGAGGGGACAAAGGAAAAATGACTTTATTACAGGACATCTACTTTTATTTGCAAATGTTTTCAACTGCTGTCTTATATGAAACTGAGAACAGTGACATTTTATATTCAAGAAATTAGGATATACTTGATTGGGGAATGGTTACAGTTATTGAACTGATCTCTATTACTGTATCTACAGACTGTTTCTGAGATTCAAATTATTTGTTTGGATTAATAATTATGACAAAATTAAATCTGTTATGATAAAAACCCCATTTCAAGTGATTCTTAATGACATTTGACCTTGAACTTTTTAAAAATGTTGTCTGGTTCATCTATTAGATGATCTACAGAAATTAAAAAGTACAGACAAACTTGATTAAATCTTACAATTAATTCGACTTGTGAAGAAATGTTACATTTCAGCAGATCCAAGAAATGATCTTTGTTTTTCATTTCTTTATTGATATTTCAAAGAAAGTTTCAAAATTTTGCTCAATATTTTAACAACATTAGCATCTAGTTTTAGCTTCAAAAGCAAATCAACACTGAATATAACAAATGCTATCAACTGGAGTTCAATCCCCAGAAAAAAAGGAATTGGTCTAAATAGAAACAAACAATTGAACAACATATATATATTTATAGAAAAAAGCAACACATTTTATTCCTTACTCAAGCAACAATCAAAATCATTTAGGCACTAATACAGAACATTTTCTCTTTACACAACATGTTAATTTTACCCAATATTTACATAATCATCATACTATAAGGCAATGATACAAACTTGATAATTTGCTTTTTGTAGATTTCAATCACACATTTCACTTTCAATAAAACATGGTCCTGAATTATCAAGAACAACAACCTTTCTAATGATCAGACTCTACTAATGGAACAACCTTTTTTCTGAATGGAAAAATGTTTGTCTTAACAATTAAAACTTCCAAAAAGATTTATATTAATAACTATATAACTCGGAAATTGATTATTAGAACAAAAAACTAACATCTTGGCAATGGACTGAAAGCCAAATCATGAAATGTGCTAATGCAAACCATAGTCACATTCATTGTGAAGGGTTGCTCCTAACAGAATGCAGAAAATTTCAGAAAAATTCTCTGTACAACCTAACAAAAATATCATCAAATCCCTGACAACAAAACTGAGTATTTACATGCAAAAGACCTTTTTATCAGAGAAAAAAGATACCGTTATAAAAACACATATTACAGTCATATGATACACAAAAAAACATTGTTTGTCAATAAATACAGGGATATATTTGGTAGTACAATAACTAGTCATTATTTCAATAAACCAATATCTTCAGCACTATTCTGAATATAAAAAATATAAAATTGGGATAAATGTTTAGATTCATAAAAATATTTTTCTTCTTTAAATGTTTTGAACACCGTTGCTTTAAATGAGAAAAAACATATTTCCTGAAATTATGCAGAGGTCACTGTATTTCCAACAAAAAACCAAAAAGTGTTACTATAACATTAAATTTTTTGTTCAATTCTCCTGTTGCTGCCAAAATTTCACAAAATATGTTGCATTGTCTTTTATTAACACAGGTAAGAAAGGGAGATAATAACCCAATCCTACAGAAAGGGGGACAACTCTACTTTAATGGTGGCACTTTCACACAACCAAAAAATATTTAAATTTGTGGTTTATTATATGACATATGATTTGAGCCAGTTACACATTATTAACTAAAGTTTTGGATCCCATAGCTGGCGATATTAAACTCAATACTTACCGGTATATTACATATTTTTGGCCATTATCCACATACACATTTTATACACAAGATTACCATCGTAATTTTGGTGGATTTAACAACATAACAAAAATGATGCTATGAAATATTCCATGATTTTACTACCATCAAATATATAACATCACATAAAATATCCAAGTTACTGCAAACTGTAACCTGTGTTAGCCAGATATTACATTAATCTGATAAGTCACCAGAGTATACAGAAAAAATTGTAAAAACACAAGAAAAAGTTGTTCTACATTAAAGAATAAATGAAACGAGTAGTGTTGTAAGAATGTCTTGCATAATTTAAAGGTCTCACAATTGTTTGCATTGCAATCTTTGGTCTGATACATTCATCTCAATTGAGGAACCAGTAGACCTCTTACAGTGTAATCCCACTCATTCATCAAGTCACAGTCAATGCACTTGTCTTAAAAATTTCCAGCAACACTCTGGCCAGCTCACTTTATACATTTGCACATGCAGCATGCATTTATCCATAACGTGTGCAGATAACAGGTGAACAATTAAAGAGGTTGTGTCTACCTCCAATTCCTCTGAGATCGTTGGAGAACAGTCACATTTTATATTACTGTTTCATTTTGGAAATACATGTATTGCAGTTATATCAGGACATTATAAGATACAATGTCTAAGAATAAATTGTTTAAAAATATTTTTTTTAATTGTCTAAGAAAGTACTTCAACATTATGGTGGCACATAGGGAGCAGGCTTGTTGTTGTAAGCTTGCTGCATATGTGGGCGTGGTTGTTTGTTACCCCCTGAGCTATGTATAGGAGGAGGAGGTTGAATCATAGGAGAGTTCATATCATTATCTTCCATTTCATATTCTTCATTTTTGTGGTCAGAAGATCGAGAACTTTCACTTGACGCCCGTGTATATTCTGGTGGTGGCATTGGAGGTTTTTCGTCGTCCATAATGAGAGGCTTATTGACATCGTTTGGTTTCTCGTCATATTCATCTGGAAATATGATTGGCGCACCTTTATTATTGACAAATGTATTTTTATCCTCCAATGACATTTTTCCCTTCCTTCTCTTGCGATACAAACAACATGCAATCATCAATGCAACAAGCAGAATAACAATTATTACAACTGCTGGAACAACTGTTGTGATTAACATATCATCACTCGTTTCTTGTTCTGCTTTCTTAGGAGTATGTGTTGTTGGTTCTGGGGATGTCTTTGGTGCTTTAGGTGTAGCAGGTGGTTCAGGGGTTGGCTGTACTGGGTAAGTAACACCACGATAAGGGAAATCTGGATTATTCATACAAGCACCTTTTGGTTCAGCCGTGACTTTGTCAACAGAATATTCTGAGAGCATTGATTCAGCTCTTTTGGTTAGACTACCATCTTCATTTACAAGTGTGCCAACAATGTTTTTGATTTCACCAATTGGACAAGAATCAGTTGGAAGAGAATTGTTTGTCCAGCCAAAAATAACTGATCCACTTTCGAACTTGACTACTGTTATTTTTTCATCGTCTTCATCACGATAAATTCTCCTTATCTTTTTAATCAATTCTCTTCTTTCAAACACGGTAAAGCTATTAAAGTCTTGATCCAGTACTAATCCCAATACATGGGAAGGATTGGCTAATTTGACAGAATTCTTAACTGTTACTTTAAAATCATCATACGCTGGTGGCATATTTTCTGAATTTTGAGCAGTTATACGAAAACTTTTTTCTCCAACATCATTGGCAAGGGGTGAGCCATAAATAATCCATTTATTACTTTTTCTCTCTATGCTTATCCATGAATTTTTAGGTAACACATTTGTTCCATCCATGAATAAATCTAATCGTAACTTAGAGGTATGACCTTCCAAGCAATCATAAAACATTTCTTCAGGAACATGATATTGTCTTGATTCTCCTGCATTAAACACAAGTTCTTTCATTTCTGCTTTTTTCACTGGACCAGGCATAGAACCATCTTCACATCTCGGAATGACGTCTATCTTTGTCGACTCTGTAACTATTGGCGGTGTTGGTTGAGGTTTACCTGTGGTTGGTGGAGCTGTTGTCATAACGTGTGTTTTGCTTGGCAGTATTTCTGTCTTTGTTGTGATTGGCTGACCAGTGACTTGGGGAGTCACTGGAGGTTGAATAGGAGGTGTTGGTTTGGTAACAACTTTTGTCATCATTTCTGTGGGCTGCTGTGTTGCAGGGGGTGCTGTAATAGCTTTTGTTGGTACTATATTAATAGATGGGGAAGCCATGACTGGAACAGATCGTGTTAATGGCTCATCTGTGACAGTTGGTTTTATTGCTTGAGTAACTGTTACAACTTCTGACACTCGAGTAGGAGGTGTTCGAGTCACAGCTGGTGTAGCTGTTGCTCGAATTGCTCTTCTCCGTCGATGTTGAGCCTCTTGCAAAAAGGTATTTGTGACTTGCCAGCCAGCGATGGGATATCCAACTGCTTTAGCCAAAGTTCCATTCAATGCTGTTTTCTCAACCTGCTGAAGCACGGACATATGATCCTTCTCTACCTGACCACAACCAACAAGCCAAGACACTTGTACACCAGAGTACTTTGGGTCTTTAATATTTCCTGCACCAGTGACTATTGTGGAACTATCAATCGTTGGTTTATCTCCCTTTGGAAGCAGTTTCATCATATCATTGGCAAGATTGAGGAAAGATGAAACAGAGTTGATCATGTCCAATCTGCCTAGAGCTGGAAGAGATTCTAAATCTGTATCAACTACAATTGTGACGGCTGTTTCTGGAACTTCTCTTTTACATCTCACAACCTGTGGTTTACCATTCTCTGATGCAGACGATGTGTAGGTTAGAACTGGAGATTCTCCTGTAACTGTCACTGAGAACACATCTTTGGCAACTGAATTTTCATACCCTTTGACCACAACCTCAAGGTAATGTTGTCCAATATCAGCAGGACTTGGAATGCCTTTTAACTGGTGATTTTTGTCATCGAAATGTAACCAGATGGGCAATCCATCTTTCCCTACTTCCATTACCTGTAAAGACAAAAAATAATCTGCCATTATTCTTTCTGATGGAACCTGAGTTGTCTCTCTTAGTTCATGTTTAATTTTTGCAAATTTATATACTTACGGGAAATTTTACCATGAATTTAACATCTGACTTTCTAAGGACATATAAAAATTTTTTTACCTATGAAAAAAAAAAAATCTAAGAAACTTTGGAATACATATAAAGCAAGCTAATAGATGTACATAGTACATTCATTAGCCAAAAGTGCAGTAATTACTGTTTTTTTATTTGTCACCGAAATAAAGTTGGTCTTTGTGTTCTTTGTATTGAAGATGCAAAAGATCCTCAAGATTGCATTGCTATTTTAATGAATTGCAGCAGTTTGATGCACAAAACGATAAAACTCAGAATAATACAGATTCCCTGCAGTCACTCAATACGTTATCACTACAGTTATGAATGCAAAGTTCACAAAGAACAGATGTTAACTTTTCACTGGAGGAAAGAGAAAAGGCATTCCATCTATTACACAGACCAGACAAGATAACAAATCAGAAATCTAAAAAGGTGGTATACTTCATCAGTCATACCATCGCTAGACATTCCTAGGTATTCAAGTCATAGCATCATTTACAAATAGGACAACCTATTGTGTACAGATCCAAGTAACCTTATTTTAAATTATTTTAGCATTTTAAGCAAACATCCTCAAGTCTGCTACCCCTACCCCATTAACACAAACATATCTACAACTTGCACTTATAATACAATAAGCACCCATAAAAAAACATTAAAATCTGTGCTATATGTATCATGGGTTATGTCATGTAAACTTGGAATACTACATGACGTTAATAGAAATAAAACCTTTCCATCATTAATTTCGAATTTCTATAAATGAAGCACATAAGAAAAACTTATATATGTTCCATGTACCTATTAATACCATTGAAGTACATTATTGCTGACTGTGCAAAAAAACAAGAAAATGTTGAAAATCTGTCTCCATTTAGTAAATTAGTGTTATTTAAGGTATTTTATGCACATGTGAAAAATAATATTATGTAACTGAACAGGACCCAGCATGCAAAAAATACTTATGAGAAAGTATAGAATTACAAATAAAATCTTAAAGACTGGCAGACATTTCTGTGACATGAATGTAGGTCTAATCTACTCAGCTTAATAAGATATGTATCAATTCAAATTACACATAAGCCTATCGAGCTGCCACAAAATAGTGTTCATGTCTAGATGTAGAACAACTTTTTAATGAATGGGTGTGTGTATCTAACAACAATGCCAGAAACAATAAAGTTCCCAAATCATGATATTGCTTTGATTGTCATCAAACGTTTTGTATGCTTATTATTACAAACATGAATCTCTAGCATTTTAACATTTTTTCAAAACCAAAATTTGTAAACTACTGAACCTTGATAATATACCCAGCACATCATACAACAATAAAACCATAAAATCATATGGTCCATAAAATAACCATGAAAGTGTTCATCATTAGACAGATTTAAGATAAAACATTCAAAGTTTTATGTCAGATTAATTACTAGTTCATTGGTTCCTTGGAGGTTCTCCATGTCTGGAGTAGTTCGCTCAATTGACAACACAATCTAGCATTATAATTCTATCTGAATTTGGTTAACCAGAAATTTACATATTCAAAATCATATAACTTACTTCAGCTGATTTCTACAGGAAAGTTGGAATGCATTATCTTTTTTAACAGATGTTAAACATTAAAAAATTTTTTAAATGAGATTTTCCTTTACCTAATTATTCAAAGTATAAGGAGAGTTCAAAACTAAACAAAAATCCTTTGTAGGAAGTACCAGTAAAATCTTGCTACATTATACAATTGTGCAATCACTTTCTTTTTTAAATTAGAAACTTTTGAGTTTGTGTTGACACCACATGGCTACAATTTATGTTTTAAAACATCCCTGCTTGATATTGACCTTTTGTATCTGTTGCATGTGACCCCAAGAATTTGTTGTTAAAGCCAAATTAAAGGGAGGTAATAAAAAACAAAACATATAGCTGCTACAACACAATATATAAAACAGATGTTGTACAGCAATATAATATTGCTCAATAAATAGATAATAAGTACTCCTCTTCATTCTTTGATGTTTCTTTTCTCAATATAATTTTATTTCTTTACACAGTATTTTGATTACATGAATATGTTCTGGGGAAAACAACAATCATAAGGTTTTATTTGGGAATCTATGTTATTCTAAAGGTGTTATATGAAGCTTAACTTAAACTTGAACTGATGGTATTTGTGTTGTGAAAATGATATAAAACATATAATTATGATTGTTTGAAATAGAAACAAGTCTTGTATACTTTAACATCAACATGTTCCATGTATAGCAGTGCATTTTACAATAACAAAAAATCATTATTAAAAGATTTATTAGTTTTTAATAGAGAAACTGTTCTCAAACTAGAATTGACCTTTAGCTAACCACTTGAACCATAAAAAGGAAGTACAAGTTGTAAGACTCCCCTCAAAGGGATGATAAATTACTTGTCATGCCACATTACTATTAACTCTCATGTTAATTTCATAACAATTGCACCCCAGCATGAAATAAATTCCACTTCCTTTTTCTGTAACTTTAATTGATGCCCCTTCTCAAAGGTCTAAACAAGTGATTAGTCAGCCATTGTCTCTCTTGAGAGAAGGTGACCTTTGAGTAGGAAGTTTTGTAACTTCTGTTAATTACCTGCGAAATTCACACTTGGGCCATTAAATACACATTTTACAGGTCATTCATCAGCCTAAGATCAGATAGTGTCCTAATATAACCAGAGGCACCAATCAACACCTTCCAATAAGATTGAACATATTTTGGCCATGTAGATGACAGAGAGTTACCTCCCATTATGAAACACTGACAGTGAAGGAATTTTAGACTTTCTAATTATTATTTAGCATTCACAGTCCTTCTATACCAATAAACAAGGAGATGATTGCCAAAATCTTGTCAACAATGATAAACGTGTGATAAAAGATTGTTTATGATAGATAAGAGTAAAAACTGAGTTCTTCACACATGCATATTAAATTAACCTAGTTTAATACATCAATCATAGAAAAGAGAAAAATGCATTGTTACAAATAACTAAAAAGTCAGCAAATTTAATACACATGCAAAGGAATTTAAAAATAAAAAATGTAATGAAAGCACTGTGCGCAAGATAATACTTGAGACTTCAACTCTCTGTCCTATGACCAAGAAATAAGTAAATATTTACCTTATAGCTAATTATATCTCCTTTAAAAGCATCACTAGGTATAACATAATTAAACATTTTTCCGACTACAGCTGATGTGTCTGCTATTCCCCAGTGTAAGGCTACTGGATCTGTCCGAGGAGGGTTAACAGTTTCCAAAGAATGGACTAAATTTTCTACATCCAACTTAAAATTCTGTGCAGTTGTGCTTGAAATGCTTGTCAATAAAACTATTAATCCTAGAACTACACATGTCAACGAATTTAAATTCAACAAAAACATATTCCTTTTTGATGAATTCCCAGATTTAGTACATCCAAATGTAGATTTAGATTTGCAGTCGTCACATGTAACGACCTCCTTCATTACTGATTACTGAACTATCTCTTCAACATAAAATGTCTCCAGATGAAAAAAGCTCTGCTTTCAAAACGAATAATTATCTTCAGTCACAATGCTCTTGGTATCTGCAATTGAAAAATGATAATTTCATTACAACATAATCTATATCATGGTTACAGCACATCAGACAAAATTAAGTGATTTTTCATCTTTACTTATGTTCATCACGTCTGCTGCAGCTGAAGGGCTGAAAGTGAATGCTTATGCTGTAATCATAACAATTATTACTGCAAAATGTATCTGAAAATGTAATTAACTGCATAATAAATACCATATAACTGCAAGAATATAATTAACAGGTAAATACAGGTATATCTGCCAAATAAGAATTTCCCATGCCACATAATGTGTAAATTGAAAATTAACTATGGTCTTTCAGTATAATTATCAATGGAACAAAGGGAATTAACTCTGTCACACCTCTCTTAAGCACTGCTAATCTAACTTTAATCTTTTAAAATTATTACCAATTGTTTGGATTACTCAATTTTACAAATCTTTCAATGACACTGGAGCCTGTGTGAAAGTTTTTGGTTTTGTTAATGTCTGCATGACTATATACTTAAGTTCATTGTGAATAAATCAATGGTTCAGGTCAGGACACATCACTGCCAAAAGTTGGGATTTTTGAATCATAACAACAAATTTAGGAGTATTATAACACCTACACTAACAACTTTAACAAACCTTATAATTCACCTGACTGCAGTATGGAGGCATTAAATGACCACTCAGGACATCAACTTATACTTGTAATTATTTCTCCATATTTACTCATTCATCATTTAGCATTAACTTGTAATGGAAGATTTTCAATTTGATAGGAGGGACTATATTTCCTGCTTGCTTTAAGATGAAAAATGAATTTGCCAAAAAAAAATTAATAATAATTTTGATGAGATGCATGATTTTTGTTTCTAATTGTAAATTAATTGCATAATTAAAGAGTAAGAAAAAACCATGACCTTTAAGAGCTAAATTGGACATAAGGAACTATCATTTTTCATTTTAAATGAGGTTAAATGGCAGATTAGTATGACTTATAATGTGTGATACATTTTTCCTTAATGTCATAAGTAATCCCGTGAAAACATTAAGAGAGCTGTGGAAAACAAACGCTAATCCATATTTTGACTATTGGTGAAATTGAGTTTTTATTTGATGTCATTTGAAAAACCAACATGTCTGATAAGAAAACAAATATCTGTGAAATACTGATTCAATATTATTTCATTTGCTCATTTTACGAATTGTGAAAATTTACATGTCAAATAGCAGGCCATTTTAAACCATGGTATAGCAAATTTAACTTTGTTCTAAATAATAGCAACTAGAACTTATTATAAATCTAAATAGGTAAATAGATCCTTCTCAAATATTTGTGGTTAGGTGAACATCAGAAAAATGTGTTGGTGTCACAATACAGACTACTAAAATGGATATGTGTAATTTGTTACCAAGGCAATCAATCTCACAAACAATAAATTATACAAATTCTGCATCAGCTCAGAACTTGTGAGGTTTATGATTAATATTCAAGAATTAGTTTTACTTTTCCTCTGCACTGCAGTTAAATTAAAATCAGGAACAGACAATGACCCTACACATCCATGCACATAACTGACTTGAACTAAAAGACTAACTGTCTAGATAGAAGAAGAGACTCATTAACCAGAATAGGAGATTTCTATCTGTTTTATAAGTAATAAAATAAACAAATTCAAGTGCACATTGATCATGTTCTTTATATCTAGAAACATTATCCAGAATGGGTGGGTATCATTGGATCTTTGGTTGCCATTAATTATTCAGTTTTGGTTTTTCTGTTGTGCCAATAAATTGATAAAACTATACATTTACCAGAATTTTAGTATATTTATCTACTGTAATCAATTTTTTTATCAAAAACTTTCAGTCAAGTTTTAAAAATGTAAATCTTTCATTGTCTATTGCTTTTTACTATTAGGATTATGAGAGTTGCTAAGTACAGAGGCATAAAAGAAATCCCTTGAAATTAACTTTGCACTGTAATAGACATCAATATAAGTTAGATTTCTAAGGACAAACATATGTCACACTACTTTTAATGTCTGGCTTTTAGAAAACCTGTGCACATGTTGCAATCATTTACATAAAATAAAAATATAAAACAGACTCCATCAATTTTTTAACAGAAATCAACATTGCACCTTCTCCCACGCTTGTCTGAATCATATTTACTTTAAGCAGATGACTTGTTTCAATATCTCAATTCAACTTTTTGTGATTAAAATGATATTTTAAAGCTATTTCTTATTAAATTTAAGAATCTGGATAATATGTAATGAAAAATATAAAAATTATAAAATAAAACTGTTTGTTTTTTTTAACAATTTGTCTTTAAACAACTTTGAATAGTTGTGGTAGTAAATGAGATCAATTAAAATTAATGTTTACAACAAAATTTGCCAAATGATTTTCTTTCATTTCCTTGTTTTTTACTATCATAAACCACAAATATATCCTGTCATTTATCATAATTACACATGACCTAGCACCAAGTCTGCACTTCCTACCTTTGTCTGAATTCACTGTGCAATTCCACAAAAGTTTAGAACTCAAATGATGGATTTTCATAACATGTCTACAGTATTTAATCTAAAATGCTTTCAGTATTACTTGGTACAAGAAAGTAAACATAGGCTAATTATAATAATTTGGTTAATTATGCTAATCATCACTTGACACTGGGGTAATTATCACAAGTTGTCATGATGGATTAATTTTCTCACCTGAGCAGGCATGATTGAGATTAATTATTTAATTGGATTAAAGGTGATGTTATAAGCATGTTAAAATATTTACCCATCCAACTGGACAGATACTACATATATCCCAGAGGAAATTAATCTACCATCTTTACTTAGCTTCAGGTTAAGTTTTTAATCTTTTGATTAATTTGATTTTACATTGTTTGCTGAGTCAATAACAATGAGATTATATGTGATGCACAGATAACACCATCTTTTCACATCATACAGGTTCTTCAAAGATCATTAAAATGCAACTGTAAACTTGTTTATCTCATGAAAGTTATTGAACAATGAGCAGAATAAAAAATTTTCTATTTATGTCTTCATTTATCCTTCAGTAGCTGGTTATTATCTGATGTCCAGATGCTTGATTTCAGGAACAAATTGATCAACATCCCATAACACCTCCCTAATTTGTCAAAATATAAACATGTGGTTTAACTGATTTGGTGATAGTCTAACAGGTGGACATGTGAGTTATCTCCCACATCAACAGGTGGCATATTAGATGCTTATTTACTAATTTAGTAATAAAAGCACACATTCAATAATGAACATTTCGCATGTAGCTGTTCTTAAAACTCTGAATGTCACAAATATAATACAATGATCTACAGTTAGCCAAAAACAACACTTACTAGACAAAGTCGATGTAGCGATCACTGATAACCCTGCTTTTGTAAAAATTTCTGCAGAATGTGACCTAGAAATTTGACAGATTTCCCCCAAAATCAATAGGATTTTTACAAACCTGATATACAACAATATCCCAAAGTTTCATTCAAATCTGATGCAAACTTTTTGAGTTATTGTCTGGAAACAACTTTTTTGTAAAACGTTTTTCGTGGACTGCAAACTTGAAATTTTGACGGATTTCCCCCAAAACCAATAGGTTTTTTACCAACCTGATATATAACAATATCCCCAAGTTTCATTCAAATTGAATGTAAACTTTTTGAATTATCAAGGATGGACGGACGGACACGAGGACCACTATATACCCCCGACTCTGTCAAGCCGGGGTATAAAAATATGTGTTGATTCATTCTGTGTTTATTGTTGTGTGTCCCATGACATTGTATTAGTGTTTTGAACTGTGAGGAATTGATTGCCACTGTGGTATTTGTCTGCTTATATCTGCCACTGACTACTACTCCCTGACTTGCTTACAACAGCCATCTATCCCAGCCATTGATAAAACCAAGCATACATCAACACTATATGGTGGAACAATGATATCATTTTTCAACACTTTCCACTGCCCAACCACAATTTATGATAAGGGACAAACAATAAAGTATTGTGTATCATTGTTTGTCCATTCCTTTCATCTGTATGGTTATCAGGGAAATCTCTCTAGGGAATCTGACAACAAAAACCATAAAAATAACTATTATTTTAATCTCTTGATTTATACTTATTGTTGATTTAGAATTGGATATCTATGGAAACTACTTTCATCCATTTTCACAAATCTTCTTTCTAAATTGAGAGATATGACAGCATTTGAAAAGATTGCATAATTATCGGATGAATCAAGCCTCACCTTCAACATTTTTTTTCTATATACAAACAACTACTCATCCCACTGATAAATACTGTTAAAAAACTACATTTCTTGAAATAAATGATAAATGATGTGTCCTTCAACACAAGTAAAAGTGCTTATTGAGGCAACGCCTCAGAAAAAAATCTTTCATATATTTAGCTAAAGGATGTTGAAGCTATTGACTATATTCCAGCATCATAGTATGTATAATCAATTCTTTTGTACACACTGCAATAGTCTCAACTGGTAATATTAGATTAGACTGCTCAAATAATATTTACATAAAGACCAATGATTTAATTAATAACCTATATCTAAAATTATAACTTATTTTCATTCATCCCTTGCTTCACAAGACATTTAAATTCGAATGAATGATACAAATGTTTATGCTGACATTGTAGAAATATTTCTAAACTGAAGTAATGCTCTCAGCCGAACACAAAACAACCCTTTTTAACTGTTGTTGATGTTTGCCGACTACCAAGATACACAAACCAGTTACTACATGTAATGTTTCAATATCCAGATTTGTTTGCCAAATTCAAACTCACTCTCATGGGGTTATTTACCATACTACAGTACCTATTTCTAAATTGGTTAATAAATACAAATTATAATATAAAACTAGATTTATGAACAAATTATGCTTACACACTCAGATTGGACTGACATTATTTTCTCCTCATTCATTTGAATAAATTAATATGGCAAACATAAATATAATATTTTGAAATCTCAAGAAGAGATTTTATATTAATTTTATAGTACATTATACTTACCACATTAACATTTAATAATATATATATATATATATATATATATATATATATAGTCTAAAATTTTGCGATTGAGACACTAATAACGCGAACATATTATATATACATAATAAATGTTAATGTGGTAAGTATAATGCACAAAATTAATATAAAATATAACTAAAACCAATGATTTTCTTTTAGCAGACCTAAAATAACAGTATTTGCTTCTAGAAAAACAAAATATTATTTTTGTAAATAAAGACCACCATGACATCAGACACTGTGACAAACAATAAATACCCTTAGGCACAAATTCTCGTAAAATAAAAAAAACAACTGCACCAGGTAACAACTACCTTGTACATCTGGTTTACGCGTTTTTCACAACTAAAAACCCTACCTGCCCTGTATATGTCCCACTGCTATGTTTGACTTTCAGTTACAGGTATTCCCTGTGATCTAGGGACTAATATTTACCTTACCTAATGTTATCTTCACCTTATGTAAGAGTTCATGTTTGTTTTCTGAACTATGTGATTACTAGAGCATAAGTTTATCATTTTTGTATGGTCATTTAGGAGGACAGACTGAGGGACCTGTCTGGTCATGAATACACAAAGTTGTTGTTGACTTTATACTTTATATAGAAGCCCCCCTTACAGTTTGCTCAAGTCAAATATTATAATCAAATATATTTTTCTAATTTTATATGGTCAAAAGTAAATTTCATATTTCCAATTAAGGTCAAAGTATTAACAAGTTCCAAACTTTGACCTGTGAAAAATATTTTCAAAATCTCTTTAAAAAAAGGTATCAAAATAGAGATTATTATTAACTGTCAAAAATAAAGTTTTACTTCCCAGCTATTTCCAGACAGTATAAATGGAAAAAAAAAATTACATGAACATATTAAAATATTCTGGTATGTTAGAATGCAAGTAACTTTTAACTTTAAATTTTTACTCTATCTTATCCAAACATTATTTATGGTCTAGTTCACAAGTTTCTGTCTTATTCTAGGAGTCATAAAAATATTTGAGACGAGTTTTTTGTCCTTGAACAAAAAGAAATTAAATGGATGCACCCGAGTGTCTTTCAAACCTGAATTACATTAACATGTTAAACCACATGAAAGAAATGTTTCTCTTAATTTATACAAATTTTGAAATAATATTGAAAGACTTGTAAAAATGGTTGTAAACTTTAAAGTCCTAGTCTGGAAAAAACCACTAATTATTATTGCAAAAATGTGATGAAATTCTGTTAACTTGGTGGTTAACACTTCTGCTAAAGTTGTCAAACTTACCCCTTTGGAAGCTCTAATTTTAACCGCTAGGTGAGTCAAGAAGTGCACAAGGAAATTCCAATGTCAAACCTTATATTTACTTGTTCGTGAAGGAAACAGCAGAAAAAATGCACAAAACACTATTTGTTTGTGAAATAAAATATACTCCCAGTTAGAAAACCACAGAAAAATTCCTTTTTTACATATTATTTACCACCATAACCACGAGTACCTAGGAACCTTTATGAGACAGGTGCCCTCTAGGAACACACACCTTGTTATGAATGGTGTCACTGACAAGAATGATGATCCCCTGATACCATCAGGGGAGGTCATAAAGGGGAAAGTTGATAATCAGAGACAAGGACCATAAATTAACCATGGAATACAAGTATCAATTTACTACCTTTAACACCCAGACAAGAGGAAGTCATTACAATGTATTACATGACATTCTATTTATCTTTTGTTAACATTGAAATATAACAGGATTTTTATGGCTTTTCACCTTTCCAACAGTTAAATCCTTGACCACTTTTTTGTTATGTTTGATTTTAAAAGATTTGAGAAAGGACCTTGAATGCATTTAAAGAAGTAAATTATAGTGCATGTATAAAAGAAAATCATAATATTACGAACAGGATAATATCACAACAAAGAGGATTTCTAAAATTTGAGTGTTATGTTCAGTTTTTATGAATTATGCAACGGAAATAAATTAGGTTTCATAAAATAATTCAGAGAAAAAAAAATTTTTTTTTTTAATATTTAAAATTTTTTAATTCATTCCAGCTACTGCATTTTAAAATAAGACAAAATGTACAATAATCTGAACAATGAATCACAAAATGTGTCTGACCTGCGACCTCTATAATGGAGACACAGAAATAGCAGACAGACAATACCATATATGGGAAAAACATAACAATGCACATGTACCAATTTGTACTTATTTTGCTACATGTGTATAGAGTAATTGTTGAAGTTTGTCAATTTGCATGTATCAACAATAAAGGATCATAACAGTATATATTCTAGTATACAGTTATTGAGTAGAAGTATATGTAGGCTAAAAATATGTTTGTCTTTGTTAATAAAATGGCTAACCATGACTTGATTAAACAGGAATTTTCTCAATCAACGGATTAACACCCAAAGTGTCTTACAATTAAATTTTTATACTTCACTCCTTCACATGAACAAAAGACTTAATTCAGATTTTCACAATGTACTGATCATAATAAATCATAACGTGAAACTAAATATAATTAAATGCCACAATGGACAAAAATAATATCTCCACCCATAATGGATATGATTATAAGCTGATTATTCCAGGAGTACATCTCCTACACAGTAATTTATTACTGCTAATTTGGAATAAATACACAATTTTCATTTTGCCTTTACTGCAATGACCTTCCAACTGAACATCAAGCCAATATAAGAAGCCTAAATTATAAATGAGCTATCTGAGACCCTGCTTCACCGGATAATCTGATGTTTAATTTTATTATGGAATTGTCACAAAGTGATATTAAAAAACAAGATTACAAAAAAGAAAAAACAAAAATACACATGTATATTATTATTATCAATATAAAATTTTGCAAACAATTTAATGGCTCAACAGTACTGGCCAAGCTACCAACACAACAAAGTATAACATTGCCATTGGGCCAACTGCACAATATCATTAGGATTGGTTCATGATTGGCTACAGGTACAATACATCAAATGATACAAAAAATCTCCATCTCAATAGATCCTACCTTGACAGATGAGAATATATCTACAACCTTGGAAAACATATACTCAGAAATGTTTACAATATTAAGTCATTTCTTTACAGATCAAAGTTTTCAATTTTTTCAAAATAAATAAAAATGCTATTGTTATAATTATCTGTGTCTATAGTAACACCTTTATTTTGGTCTGGGGGTAAATTGGTCATTTGATAATCTATACTGCTGGTGTTATAGTTGTATAATGGGCTGGATTACATAGTTAATCCCTAGCCAGTTGTGTCCACAACTTGTCACTTCTGTCCAGAAATGTACATCAGCCATTATAACAAGAGTAGGCAGAGCAAAGGTCTAAGACTTCATTTGTGATTGTTATCGTGTTAGATGTGGTGTTGTAATGGTCGCCTCTTTTCCTCAATAATAATAATGTTCAAATGACCTATATAAATATTGCACCCATTCTAGATACCCACATGTTTTTCGTCCATGTACATGTATTTCTAAGTCCCCTTCCTCTTAATAATTCACCTAGATTTTTTCCATCGTTTTACATCAACAACAACATGACCAGCAAACATTTTGTGTTGTAGAGCACTATAACTTCAAATGCATTTCACCTTCTTTTGCTGTGCACTCTATTTTTCAGTGACATACTGGGCCCCCTGGGTTCTACAGATACTACACCATTTATTGGACTTGTTTCAATGATTTATGAACCAATAACTGAGATAAACTTTCATGCAAAATTAATCTATCAATAAAATATCTTGTAATTTATTCATATACTTTTACTTCATTGATAAATCTGCATATTTTGTATGATAAGGTGAATTATTTATAATCCTATGATAGACCTTATACACATCAGTACCTTATCCTAACTTTATATAATCAGGTACTGCTAAATAATGAGAGAGCTATTTAAAAATTTAAATAAGTTAAACATACACCTAGCAGATTAATGAATTTATTTCTGAATTATTCAAAGCAACTGATGTTTACGAAAAAATTATACCATGAATTCCTTTTTCATTAATTAATAAAATTATTGGCCTAAAAGGTGATAAAAAATAACTTCTATCCTACCTGTCACAAGAAACTTTTTATGTATGTCCACAACTGTGTCATAAGAAATTAATTGTTTACCACCATAATATTGATCACACAATATGTCAACTGCTAAACTGTCCTGGAGCAACACAGACATGCAAACCATCTGAGCAATTGGGATTCCAAATTATCCGAAAACATAGATAACTACATACATGCTGTATGAATCATAACCTGAGAAATTAAAACTGGGTGTAAAAATGTCATTTGAGCCATCTGCTAGGATTTGTTACTCTACCAATGATAAGATTAGGTGAGACAAAGGGAGGACTGCAGAGAATCACTATTGTTTCCATGGAAATCAATACTCCAGTCACATGACACACTTCTTCTGTTGTTAACAAAAAATCTTGATTTTATTTTCATTCAGGATAATATTTTTTTCCTGAAATGAGTTTGTATGGATGGGACAGCTGTTTTAAGGTCTTAATCATAACAACAAAGGTAAATTCTGTGAAAAAGCTTTCTATTCATAGGAGATCAAAAAGTGAAAATAGCAGAACCCAACAGAGATTCAACAAAAGATGAAAACATCATTTATAAAACACATTATATAATTCAGACACTCATTATAGAAATTGCATTAACACAGACATGGGATTAAAAAATATTGTCCCCTATCTTGGATTACATAAGTTATCAGAACACAAAATTTGATCAGCATAATGATAAAATTGGAAGCGTGCAATTATATTATTTGCTCATTTTATCCAATTCTCAGGACATTATTATGATTGATATATTGATGAATGTCACAAATCACACATTTATTTCTGTCCTAATCCCTAAATGTTAATATATCCAATTAGGCACTAGTATTCTGCAAGACACATTTTCATAGTTTTTTTCCACAAAGTTTAACAACCATATTGAAATTATCTTTAGTATATTTTGGATGTCTGTTTTTGAGGATCTAGCAGTCACGGTTACGGTGTCCAGAAACATTTCATCATCTAATTTAGGTTTTATATTCATCAAGGACCATATATACGGTCCTTATATTCACCTAACACACCTGTATGTGAATGATGTACAGTTCTATTTTATTTTCAAAGGGTTTTTTAAGCTTACATTTCTTAACCTTTTATCTTTTTCTATCATGCAGGATTTTTGTCTAATCTTGGAGATTACATAGAGAAAAGACAGCTGCATAAGGAAGTCCTCAAGGCCTAGGATAATATTACAGGTCAGATAACTCCAGACAGAAAGTTTGTCTACAAATAAATACAAGTAAATCGGTCACCTAAGAAAAATGCCACACTGAAGGCAAAAAATATACATTTATTTGTATAAATTAAATAAAACATACATCACATCGAAAACATATCCATAAATGTTAAAAAAACTTGCATTAAGCAATTTCTTACAGATAAATGTGTTTTGATTGTCCAACATTGTTGAATTGAAATAACCATATCTTTCTATGTGCACTGAAATCATTATAATGTAGAATGTCCGAAGAATTAATTGTAATAATTTATCATGATTTCAATTGTTTCCTGAGAAAAGGTCCTATGGTGACTTATGTCCAGCGTAAAGGACTCATTAACAAGTAGAACTAAGACCTTGGAAATCATAAAAAAATGGCATGTCTGCTCTATAGAATCAATAGTGCTAGTTTAACCAAATATATTTTGCCATTCTCAAAGCTGAAATTTTAAACTTAAAATTTGTTTGATTGTTAAAATTGTGTTTAATGCCACTTTCAGCAATTTTTCAGCTATATGATGGCAGCCAGTGTTACTGGGGGAGGAAGATGGAGTACCCAAAGTTCCCCCACCCCCATCGATAGCAAAACTGGAAAAACCATTGCCAATTAAGATTGGAGTGGAGTACACCTGGCTGGAAAGAGACTTGAACCCCACAACTTCAGTGTTCACAAGATCAATAGTAGACTAACTACACTAACCACTGAGCCCCATATTGTAGTTAGTAGTTACATCAATGTACATGTATTGGTGAACCAGTGAACTTTAAGATTTTATGACAGCAATATCATAACTTAGTACCAATATTTATTTGTCTTAACTTTTAATAAGAATTTCTGAGTCAGTATAAATGAGGTCAGAATTTTGAATATCTGTTATATATCGGTTTTCAGTATTTTGTTACCTTTATATCACGATTTAATGTCATACATTACTGAATTCTAAATAAAAACTTATTATTTATTTAATCTACCGAGTAAATATAGATTGAATAATGTTACAATAAAATTTTCTGAAAAGGAGCATTTGTAATAAAAATGAAACAATTACATTACAGATTTGAGAACCTCTAGTATTCTGGAGAAATATTTGTCAAAAACCCACTAAATATTTTTTAAAGTTAACATTACTGGAGCTTCAAATAGCCAAAGGCATACATTTTTAATAAGCTCTCACAGTGCTGTTCTATAAATGGCAAGAACAAATTAACAGGAGTAATTTAATCATAAAGAAGAATCTACTAGAGCCGACTCCAACAAAACGTAATCACTTTCTTAACATGATCCAATAACACCACAGGAGCATTGGGATTGTAAAAACTCGTCAGATAAAAAAAGGATATAAAAATTCTATTGCTATAAAAACTGAATTATGACAAAGGTTTACAAGCAACTTACACCATATGACTAACTTCATTTTATTTCTCTTTTCAAGTGAATTTTAAAATTTTAGGTCAACCAGAAACATGAATCTAAATTTTATTAATACAGTAAATGACAGGTATAAAATCTAAGCTATATGTCAGGATTTGAGTTTTAAGTGTACACTATTTAATCATGATTTTATTTGCAGCAATGTTAAAACTGACAGCATGGTCTCAATAAAAAAACTGTACATCAATTGCAATACGAGTCAAGCCTTGGTGTACTGGTGAGTGGGAAATATGTTTGGGAACTGGCACCTGAATAGTGTCCAAAACTAGCAGGTAACCAGTCATGCAACGATCTCCTCCTAGACAGCTCTAACCTGTGTTAGCTGACATTGATATATGACTATTCACTTATTATATGCCTAGAATATGAACAAACAAAGCACATCTTTTAAAATGCTAAATTTGGAACCCTTCAATGTGGCAATAAACTCCATTTCTAAGTGCTGTGTACATTGTAACTAGAGCAAAGTTAAAACTAAAGTTATACATATTTTGTATTTGGTGAAAAACCAGCCATGCTTAAATAATATTAAGTCTATTTACTTCAACAAATTATTGCCATTAGTATTACTGTAACATGAAGGTACTGTCATAAACAGATGTACCTTGTGCAAGTTTATGTTGCACGTACACAAGCTGCAGTACATTTGTTTTGTCTGCAGTAATTATCCATGTTTTGATGGAGTATTTAGTACTATCATAACATTGATTGAATCATTATGTTCCCAGCTGCAAAAGTACAGGTCAAATTTGTCAGATATTACCATTCATTTCTGTCAACATTGTCTAGTTAGGTTGGATTACAGCCATCACCCATAAAACAGTCATTGGAACTGAGGACAGGAGTCTCATAGGCTTGTTATTTTGTCAATTTTTGTTTTACTTGTGTATTATCTGTTTGCTGTCACAAATCATTTAAATGCTGATTTAATGACAATAAAGTTATAAACTGTAAAAAGCTAGGTAGCTGAATATTATTGTGCTATTTCAGAGTTTATGGTAATATTGGAATGAAATGTGTCCAACTACCAAACTGTACTAAACTGGGGGCTGTGTTAGGGATAGGAGGCATCACAGGAGTGCCCAGATTTGTTAGTTGAGATGCATGAGCAGATAAATACTAATATTTTCCAAAAATTTATATGTCAACATTAGGGACATCGATTTCCTTCCATACAATCAAGTCAAAACAAAAGGAAATTCAGTAAATGTACCAAAATTATGAAAATAATATACAATAACTAACAGACTTTAAAACAAAGTCACCAACTGACATTACTTAATAAAAACAGCACAAAATTTGGAGCTAAACACAGTTTATTTACTCTAAGGTTATAATATCTTTTATTTGGATGGCCCCCAAACTTTTGTACATTGTAACAACCTCTCTGTTCATTACTAACTCCCCACCGGGCACAACAACGTTGTTTCAACATTGAATCAACGTCCGACTTCAACGTTAAATCAACATTGAAATATAGGTTTGATTTGAAAATTGAACTGACGTTGAAAATGTGACGTTGATTCAACGTCAAGATTTCAACGTTGAAGTGATGTTGAAAATTGGTTGAATTCTGGTCAGTGCAGGTTGTAATAAGGTTAGTTTATGTTGAATTAAGGTTGAATTTTGGTCAGTGTTTGTTGAAATGAGGTTGAATTCTGGTCCTTGTCATCCTCTCAATTCAGGGTTTCTGTGTCCAGGAAACAGTGGACACAGAAACCAAGACTTGTGAGGATGGGTTCTTGTATGCTAAATGTTGGTTGATAACAGGCTGAATTTACTTTAAAAGTCATTGAAATACAATAATAGTTTTTTAATCCTATAATACTATTTTACTAGTTATGACAGAAGTTAAACACATGTGTTACAGGTCAAAATGAAATACCCTTATTATTGACTAACAAAAGGACAAATACAAGAAAAGAAATTGATTATTTATTAAGAACAATTAATTACTTATAAAATTACAATAACAAAAAAGAATGTTATTTGTCTTTTGAATATTCCAGTCGGTATCCAAACAGGAATGTACAAGTAATATACCTAGTCCCAAAAGTTATGTCTAAAATCACTTCAATTACTAGTCCACTTATAAGCAAGGTTAAATCCAGTAATGTTCTGTTGTAATGAAGTATTAAAAAATCAAACCGCTTCACATGGATGCATGCATGTCCTTTACATGTATATATATCCTAAGCAAACTTTTTGTAGATGATAGAATGTTCTGTAATTTTGTAGATTACTATTTCTTGGTTAACAGTTATTGTCTATATGGTCTAAGTCCATTTTTTTCTGTAAACACCTCATGTCCAGTTGATACCACATTTTAAAAATCTTGTACAGTTATCAAACAACATTGATGTCTTGTACTCTGTGAGTTCTTATCACAGCATCTGAAATAAGAGAAACATTATTTATAATCCTCAAAATTCAAAATTAAAGTTAAATACAGTCTTCAAGAGCTCTCTCAGTTTCTTATTTGGTAGTATATAGTAAAAAAATATAATAAATGGGTAACAAATACTAAATTATATGTTGTCAGAAGTTTTTTTGCAGAGCATTCATGTTAATGGTTTTTTTTTATTTTCTGGAAATGTCCACTGAAATAAAAGATATATTTTAATTTAAGCTACATGTAGGTATAATACGATAAACAAATCTTCTAATGTATGACTTGAGAAATGTTTTCACGGACTATGGTTAAGCACTTATGTTGGCTATAATGACAACACTGAACAGTGTACATAAAGACAATACCAACCTCTTGTTTATGGAGAATCTATTCCTCAAATGTTCAACTGCAAACTTGTTTTCCCCTTTATGGCTTTAAATTCACAAGACTCGTCAGTCGATACTTTAGTAGGATATCTGCAAATAAGTGTAAAAGCAAGATTTTAAATGCATGTGTACATGCTTATAAATTGAGAATGTGCATAATGTTACTGTACAGGCACAGTTAATATGTGAGTGGAGCACATCCTATTTATATAGAAATATTTGTATATTTGTATATCAACTGAAAATGTAACATCTATAATTTTCTCAAAAAGGGGGGGGGGGGGGGGGTCAACACGATTTTCCACTTATTTATTTAGTAATGTACATGCATAGATGATGCTATTTTAATATTGAATTATGTTAATTTTTACATACTGCTGTGTACAATTTGTCGTTCTTCGTGGTGTTTATTAACTGCAATACATTTTGATCACGGATCATTGCAGATGTGCTTCTTCAATATCGGTCAAAAGATTTATTATTTGCACGTGTCAGTGTGTATTATATACCTGTTAAAATTAAACATTATACTTACTCTGTAGCTGGAACAAGTAGAAGTACACAACAGTTGTAAAATAACACAAGGAAACATCGTAGATCTAGGCCGCCAACTTTTAAACGAAAACTGCAAGAACGCATGCGCGGCTGAGTGTTCCGGTTTGAATGCCGCGAAAATTTAAAACCACACAATAAACATATTATATGTAAAAAAAATTGTAAAAAGCGCAATAAAACCAGGCTGGTAAACGAGATGAAGGATCTCCCCTCCTCTGATTTATTTGCTTTGCTTTTATGTTTAACTTTATTCAAGCTAATCAAGGGGAAGCATTAATTAATTAATTAAATTATTTTACTGTAATATATATTGTTTCTTTTATGCTATTTCGAACGTTGAAACATTGACCCCAATTCAACGTTGCTTCAACGTCGGACATACAACGTTGAAGTTGACGATCTGAATTCAACGTTGCTTCAACGTTGTCAACGTTGATTCAACGTTGAATTTGAGTTGTTCAACGTTGCGACCAAATTTCAACATTTTTTCAACGTTGATTCAACGTTGAGTGCCTGCTGGGTCTATCTTACAACATTATAACAAAACTGGTTTTAAATAACAACAAGTGCAGAAAACACCACTGGAGTTCCAAACATATATCTTACAACTTGACTTTAGCTGTATCATGGTGGCCAGTTTTTTCTGAGTAGGAGGCCTGATTACCAGACCAATACTTAGGACATTTGGGATTCAAGATGGCGATCATGTCAACATGATCAAACCCCAACTTGCAATTCTTGACAATTTAAACCCTGCCAACCTGTCAAGTTATATGACACCGTCCTTGGACCTTGGTCATTCTGAGGCTAGAATTCACAACCATGTGATCAAATGTACTAGTAGACTAACTACCTTAACTACTGGGCCACCGAGGCCCCTGGATTCAATCATCACATCAACCTTACTATTCTCCAGATTTAACAGTTGATCAAGTTTAAAGATATAAAGATGACAGAAAACATAAGAAGTTATATGAAAAACAGCAGTAGAAATTACCAACAGACAATAAATAAATGAGCAGGAAAATTAAATGCTGATCAAGTGTGATTACGCAATAACTTCACTCTTGATTGACTGGAACTAAAAACATTGAATGTGGCTCTTCCTGTGAAAACCTAAACATCAAATGAAGAGTAAAAGACATCCATGTTATGTAATTAATGTTACATGCAGTCAACATGTTCACTTAAGATACTTCGGCAGACGGCCAAAAGATGCATATAGAAATTTTTGCCTATTATATTTATAACAGAACATCAAGATTTCACAAGAATGCCTTCAACTCAGTTACCAGCCTTGATTCTGAATCTTAACATCTTTATATCAAAGGCAACTCCCACATGACAACAATGTTAACTTTCAGATAATTTTTTGGACAGAATTACTGCTATATCTTTGTCTATTAATCTGTCCATTACACCTTTATACGTTTCTTACACAGAAATGTGAGAATAACATTTGTTCAGCCACAAAAGATACCTTAACATATCCATGTATCAATAAGATCATGGTAAGAAATATGCTGAGTAGTGTTAACATGCAAGATAAAGGGCTGACCTTGCCAGTAGTCATTTCGTTATTCACCTGTAAATACAGCCCATCAAGAAGGATTCTGACTGCATGAAGCAGTGATGGAATAGCAATTTTCATAAATATATCCAACACTGTTAATATATTAAAAATCAACGAGACATAAATTAACAATTATCAAGTTATTTCAATTTTAAACTAATTTTGTCCTAATTGAGGAGCCTAATGTTATTGGACAGAAATATAAAAGAGCTGTGTAAGTTAATAACATGCATTGAAGTAGACAGTTTACTTTGATGCCATGATACATTATTCATGAAAATTCTTCATCTGCATGTTATTTAAGTTCTTTTCTTAAATTTGCATTAAAAAGATTCCATGTGCTTGAAATTAAAATACTGAATCTTATTTAAAAAAAATCAGAAAATTGCATCAGAAATCAAACTTTTTTTTTGTGTATTCATACTTATATGAAAATACATGTATAAGCGACTCCTTTGTGAAAACACACCTCCAAACACCAGATGTTGCTGTTAGACTTTTACATAAGTCATTGATAATTTATAAATCTTCCAACTGTTGCTACATTGTACAGTCATACTTTGTTTCTTTAAAATATTCAGCAATAATTTTATATTTTATTTTAATGCTTTTCGCACCAGTGCTTTGAATCTCCTTAAAATAAACTTTAAAATATATGAATATTCACTGGCTGTGTCTGCATATGTAATGTAATCAGGAAAAAGCAGAATTTTGTGGTTTAAAAACTGCATTTAATGTTACACAGGAGTGCTGAAGTGTACATGCATGCATGTAATATAGGCAATGTACAAGTAAAATATCCACTGAAACCTGTAGTAGTTGAACTTTAATTTCACTGAAATCCTAAATTTGTTCACTATTGTGAAATGAATTGAGCAAGCACATTACAAGCAGGGAAATCATATTTTATCAGAATTTGATGTGACAGAGTACTACTGTACACAGAGAGATTCTTGTTGAGCACAGTGAGTAGAAACTGAAATATTAATAAATATAGGTGTTCATAATAAACATATAAAAAACTATCTGGAGATTGTGGAGATGCAAAAAAACAAAAACAACAGTACAACTACAAACAGTACAGATCATTAATGTACCCAATAAAATCTTCAGTTGGTTTTTTGTTTGTTTTGTTAAGTACACGGAGAGTCAATGGTAACAGGTACAAGAAAATATAGAAACATGCCTTTACACAAAAATCATATAACTTACATGGAAAATATTAGTCCAAAACAAGTATCATCCACACATATGTCATAATGACACACAATTTAAATGTTTAAATGGTGTCATTGACCATTGTCCTAAAAGTTACCCAACAACAGAATTTGAAAAGACTGGATCAAACAGTACCTCTGATGATCCAGCTGTTACAGAATCTCTCCCTTTGATGTCTACCTGCAAGGTGACAAAGCACCTGTGTTACCTGTGGTCAGTTTTAGGTAATTATCTGAAGCCCACTGTGAAAATGAGAGGTTCAATTATAACACTTTAACCTAGATATTTTTACCTGTGTCGCCTGTCTTTCTCAAGTATATGCTAAGTCAATAAAACGATCATTTAAATATCACCTTGGTCAATGATCTCTAGTTTTTGTATTAAAGGGCTATTTTACAGACCTATCATTTTACAACTACAACATATAGAGAATTTTTCTGAGATCAAGCAAATACTTCAGAGTTTTATGTCCATAAAGCTAATAAAGGTGGCAGACATTTTGGTTAAAAGATTGTACAAATTTGTATAAATCTTCACTACAATACCACATTATAGAAGGGATATGCTGTAAACACTTAAACTGAGCAAGTGTTTAATCTTGGTTACTTAATGTAAGCTCAGGCTTCATTTGTGATTAAAATATAATCTGCTTTAATGGAGGAATCAGTCTAGACCAAGCTAACAAGCATGTTTTTTCTACCCTTACATTAAGCATGCACAAAAAATGATCTAAGAGTGCATAAATTTTATGTTATCTTCAATCCACCATTATACAGCAAATCAGAAACAAATTTAATGCTTCATCTGTGTACGACAAAAGCAAACAATACAATAAATATTCAGTCTTCTCTGAGCATTCCACACAAAAATCTGCTTTCCTTTCAAATGTCAATTCACACATAACCCTCACCACAAATGAAAATTCTATGTAGCAAGTTCTTAATTGGAATCAACATCTATTTGCATCACCAAATAAAAACATGGCAAGCTTCCATTAGATATTTACCCTTGAGAAAGTTTCTGTGCAAATAAAAGTTACGAATACGACTTCAGGGAAAAGAGGAATATTGATCCGAATAAAAATTTAAACATCTACGTTTTGTTGCTCTAAATAGATCAAATATTTCCTTACATACTTATTCAACCTTTGTGTGTCATTTAAAACTGTGAAATGTAAAACATAAACAAATCTATGTCTCACCTGTTGAATTAAATTCAATGTAGAAACTATTCCATTTGTTTTTGCATACTAATTTGCACATATAGGTAATTATCAAAGGAAAAAACAAAGGTAAATCCAGGTGTAATTTAACATTGATCCTACCTTTGTCATTTGTCGGATGAATCACATTAAAACGTGCATTTACAACTCCCTCTGTTGGCAAAGGTAAACGACGACCTTAACCTTAGATATAGTTTTATTAAAGACCAAATTTATGCATGTCCAACATTTCTACCAACCAACCGAGATAATAACACGAATTCTTCTTACGAGATAAATAATAATAAAATGATTAATAAAACTCCGCCTACTGAGGATTAAGATTTCCTTGGACAAAGCTGTGGTTTTATTTAAATGGTATGAATAACTACTAAAATGACAGAGAACTTACCTTTAAAAGATAGGAACCTTATGTCCGATATAAAACTAAATTTATGCAAAATCATAAATTTGAATAGAAGGCCAAGGAGCTACAGATGAACTGGTATCAAATGAGGCTTGCAAAAGTAAGCTGAAGGCAAAACAACACGAACAACTCTAACATGTAGCCATGAATAAAAGTACACTAAATATAACACAGTATTAGAGAGCTTTGATTAAAGTACATGTGATGGGTACCAGTATGTTGGACATTATTTTATTCAAACTAAAGAAATATAAATCAGTTACTGTGATAGAGGTCAATAACAGAATGCATACCATATAATTTACTTGTATTACATCCATTTTTGTTGCTGCAGTTAGACAGATAAATGTTTTTCTGCTGTAAAATGTTCATTTTTATAGAATTTTCTTGATTGGAAGCAAACACTGTAATAATACATCAATAACCATCATCTGTATGCATAGAGTTTTATTTACATATTATGCAAATTAAGATATAGACTTACATGTATAAATACATGTTTCCAACTGCCTTTTCCATGTTATAGTGAATGACATGTCACGCAAAATAATTCCAACCATTATTGTTCGAACATACTAACAGTCGTCAAAATGTCTAACAAGGTACTGGATGCGGAGAGATCTTACACAACTGTATTTTTTGTCTTATTCAGAACTGCTTTAAAATCAATGAGACAGGTCATTAAAGGGTCTATAACAACCAAGTTGATTATGGTTTCTGCAAATCCAATATCTTTGCAGCTCATACAATTTCTTATCAAAGTTTTTTGCCACTTTTCTGTGTGATTGATGCACTTAATTTTCATATTGGCACAAGAATAATTTATCGATATGCCAGAAATAAATACATAATCTATTAGATTGCATGTAAATGACCCCCTTAAGAACAATAGCTGCTGATACTGATGATAGTAGAGAAAATCATTCTTTAATACTTTTTGTGTTCATGATAGAAATGTGTCAAAGCGAAATTTAAGTTAAATGAAGAAAGTTGTTTGTAGATAGTTTGGAATCATGAAATTTTACCAAGGGATATAAATTCATAAAATGTTGAAAATATCTATTTCAAACAACACTAGCTGTGGGTGGGAGGACCTTCAGGACCTTTATAACATTGATAACAGCCCACAACAATAAAAGAATATCAACACCAGTTCAAGATAACAACTAAGTCTTCCATCATATACTGCCATAAAATGGGTCAGGAAAGCTCATTTCCAGCTTTATGGATAGACATCCATTAAGGAAAACGAATTAAGGATAATGTTAAAACTAAATCAATATCTGGAACATGTTGGTAATTTGGTTCTGAAATCCTTGCAGAATATAACAGAAATATGGTAATGTAATGTTATTTTATATAAAGGATATACAAAAATTCCAATAGATATTGAAATTAACCAGTGTAGCCTGCACCCCTTATTAGAATCAATTTCTAAATTTGCACTTGTTTTGAAAATGTCTTTTGACACATACTAATAAAAAGTCACAGTTTATATGAGTTACTCAATTCTTACCAGTCTTGGCTAGCTAAGGGAAGAGACCTTTATCTAGGGAAGATGAATACTTGCAACAATGTTTCCAATCAGACAGTTTTACCAGGAATTAAATAAACAAATCGACTGGAACTACTCGTCTGCTACATATCTCTCTGTATGCAACCACTGCTGTTGCAACTGATATTAGATTTTCAAGGACATAATGTCACAACATGGGCGGAAATGTTACAGAATAATCCATTACTTAATTTGGCATCATTATCCAATAATATAATGTTATGTTATTACCAGTGAACAGGACACGAATCCTGTAACTCTAACATATGGCACGGCATTTCTGCCAAATCCTTTGTTCATCATGTTTGGCTTAAAATATATCCCTGCTTTATACCATTTCTAAATAACAAATGTCTGCATGAGTGGGATGTCCATGATTAACAACTGACATATTTGGTAATGCAATGCAGACAATGGTTCTTTAATCTTTTTGTATAAACTATACCTATATGTTACAAATATTTAATGACTGCAAAGGGATGTAACTCACTTAAAATTTAAAGAGATTCATCATCTTCATTGTATTTTTCTTCAATGGTATCGATCTCTGTTTTTCAGTTTTTTAAATTCCTTCAGACTAGTATCTTATGCTCTTTCTGACTGGAAATTCAGTTTGTTATGAACAGTTAAAAAACCAAACAGGTAGCTGCTTGATCATGGGCTGCCTTAATTGTGCTGTTGGTCCTTTAGAAACTTCAGACCAAAATCATTCCACCATATCTTTAAATCATGTGTTAAACTACAAGGTCAATTGTACTTTAGTGTAGGAGTAAATACCTCGAAATAAACAATCAGAACATAAATACCCCGAAATAAACAGAACATTTGAAACAATTTTACAGATAAAATCAGTAACACAAGCAATCCATTGTAATAGAAAATGGCCATAAATTTAAATATTCAAAAATTCAAATTATTCAACAGTTAAATTAAAACTAGGACATGAACTTTTAAAATAAGGTATTATTATATTGGTATTCAGACAAATCCATCTGATTGCAGCTTTATGGCAAGAATTATCTGTATCAATTTCACTTTACAAAGTAACAAAACAGGCAGGGTGTGAAAAATTAAATGGGGATTAACCTTCCATCAGGGCAAATATCAATATCAAAACTTATTGGCAGTCTGTTCTATTATGGAGTGATTAATTACGCTATTTTGTAGCAATAAAAGAACCATTAATAAGACAATGGTACCTGCAAAGGATCAATTTGTACCTGGGTGTCCTAACAGGTGAAAACTGTGTGGACTTACATAAAAATAACTTAATTTTGGAAGTTTTCCAAAAATTTACAGAGCCTAAAACACTTTAAGTCATGACTGTTTAAATACAGCAGTACAAATGTATATTAAGAGAAACTTACAGATTTAAAAAAAGTGATATTTTTTGCTAAAAACACATTATACAAGAAATGAGACACAAAGAAATGTTTTATTGTTCTAGACACCAAAGAAAAACCTCCCCACACTGACCTACCAAGACCAAGTTATTTGACACTGGTCTGTGCCACACTCTCTTATATAAATAAATAGACAGATCAAATTACATCAAACAAAAACTGATGTCCTCACTAAAGTGTCCACAGGGCAGACAGAACTGGACATCATTAATGGTCTAGATGTGACAATTAAATGTCATTTGTACATTTAACTTGACATAAAATACACTGTAATCACATCTAATTGTGTAATGCTACCTGGTAAAAAGATATTAATTACAGACAGGTATTAATTAACAGGTAACCTAATGTGTCTGTTGATGTAGTGTTGTAGGGTCAGCTCCCACCAAACCTATGTTAACCTTTGACAATACCTTCTAGCTACTTGTAAATTGGTTGTTTATACCACAGTCAATTTTAAATCATTCATATTTTAGTATAAAGTCCCAAAACAAATTGCAAACATTGTCTTATTGTGACATTAAAGGAAATTGTCTTCATAGGTGAGAAAAATACTAAAATCTAATTTATGATCAGGCAAAGGAACTGCCAATAGACACCAGGATACAGCTGTTTACCATTCATTAAAATAATAGGATGGAGATTAATATGAGTAATCCGCAATGATTTCTGAAGACTATAGTGCTATACATGTACATCATTTGCAGAACATGATTTCAGGGTATTCATGAATAATTAAACATGCTATCCATTAGTTAATATAATGATTTTCATAATTTTATGAAAATTAAGAATTTTCCTACAATCAGTGCATATGATTAACTGGCAATTCATCCATTTTTGGTAAACTAATTAATAATATTGTAAATTATGGACTGTGAGCACGCTCACAAAGGGATACCCCCCACTTCGCTTCAAGTACAATTATCTCCTGTGAATAATATCTGACAGCGACCAAACTTCTTCATGCACATCTACATATGATGTACTTCCTTCATGTAAAGTTTCATCAAAATCTGTCAAGCGGTTTAGGAGGAGAAGCACTTACAAGGGATGTGGACAGACGGACAGACAGACAGACAGGGTGATTCCTATATACTACCCCAAACTAGTTTGCGGGGAGTATAACTACAAAAAACCCAAGAAAACAACAGTAAATACCTGGAAACATTCAATATCCCTGACACAAACTAGCAGAATTTTATTTTTCTGTTATTCCTTTTTTCTGTAAAACATAATTTTAAGAACTGTAGTATACTATATACACAACATATTTATTCATGAAATGATTATTAATTATGTTAACAGTTACATACTGGACAACCAACATGACAGCAATATGTCATTCATCCAGACAAACTTGCAATTGCCATGCAATTGATAGTGTATATTTCAATATGCATGAAATTTAACTTATTTATTTTAATAAATTCTGTTGGTTGCATTAGAAGAAACTTTAACAGAAATTATTTGAAATAAAAATTTCACTGTGACTGCAATTATTTTAATATAAGTCAAACTTCATTTCTAAAAATGCAATTTGTTTCAATGATTTTTGCCATGGTTAAGTTCTACATTCATAAGCAGAATTTACAAGATGGTATACTTTGAAATTTCCAAAACAATTATCATCACTGATTGTTCGATGATGTAAAACAAACATATCCACAGTTAAAACTAGAGAAAGCATAGAAATGACATAGCTCAAAGAAACCAAGAATCTGTAATACAATTTAAACTGTTACGTCACAGCAGCAATTATCTGCTGCACAGCAGACGGCATTACAGTTGTATAGCACCTACTACTGGAGAACAGCCAGAGCAGCTGACTATTGCCAAGGATACCAACATGCAGCTTGCAAAACATCTAATGTTTACATTTTGTGAGGTAATCAAAATAACAGGATGTAATACATCACACCCATTTTGAAAGGCAGGAAAAACAAGATAGCTCAGCAGCTTCTTCTTCAAAGAAAACTTCTCAATAGACCTTCAATTGATCAATTTCCATTGTGTTGAATTGATTGATTTATACTTTAGAACAAGTTAGAACAATGATGTAAGATGACAAGTGTACATTGGCCATCTCCAAAGTACAGGATGCTTAAAATTGTGTTGGTGATATCTAATTACCAAATAAAGTTCACTTAAAAGCAAGCTTTAAGACTGAGTTGTGTTTAAACTTTTTGAAACTTTTAGTCATTCTTATGAACTTTTTTCAGTAGTTTGGTCCACTTTGACTTAAGTTAACATATGAAATGTCTGGAAATGTCTCAAATCAGCTTTTAACAATAGAAAGAAAATTAATCGCTTGCCCCACATATAACTCTCAGGATAAGTCTAGAGAGCATCAGAATACATAAATCATCCAAGCCATAATGTTGTTTTTGGGGAGACACTGAAATATGATGCAAAGCATTTGAATGACCCAGAGAACAAAATTATTTTTGGAATAAAACTGTAAAAGTGTAATTTTGGACAGTGAATCAGTAATACATATTTTTTAGACTCAAATTCTGGTTAAATAAGGAAATTCAGGCTTAGTAAACACCACAAAACTAGAACAAATGGGGCAAACGATGAAGTCTCAGCTGGCTGGAAATGGAGTAAACACCATCAGTCATCAAAATCACCCAACTAAAACCAGACATCATCGCTCTTTGTTCAGTTTCAATATCAGTATTTTATTTTGGTCCTTTCACACAATTAAGTCATAATTTAATGCATTATTAATCAGAACTTAATCATTACTGATAACACAAAGAATTTCTATCTCAAACTGTGATATGGAAGACTGAATAATGGAAGGTGTGAATCATAAACCATGAAACTGGTGTATCATAAATCACAGCTAAAGATAGCATAAAAATGTGTCCATTTTTTTTCATATAAAGAGCCCAATGGTTTAACAACAGTTGTCAAAAGCAGACAATATCTTGAATGGTCTGTTCTACTCATCATAAAGTCTTCATTTGAATTAAATGCTTTTCATTATCTGGTAATTGTCAGTGATATAATCATGTCTTATTTTATATACAAAGATATTTCTTTTACATAATATCAAGTGTCCCAAACTCCATAACAGATTTCAAAATGGGAATAAGAAGAAACATCAAATAACAAGTTACTTTCCTTGAATAAAGAACAATTCCTAGTCATATGATAAGGCTGTTGTAAGATACTTTCCTTGGCACCTTTAACATCCTACACTGACAACCTAATGTCTTGGTCGGACGGTAAGATACAAATCAATGTACTTTATGTAAGTACATATGATTAAAAATATAAATAAATTGGTTTTTGTTCTGTGTAACTACATATACCATGATTAATGATCAGTATATACTATTATGGTAATTGTTAAAATAAATATCATTTCCATATTAATGTCAACATCTGTAATTAACTACATGAAACATATCATATATACATTTATATAACCGTTTATAGGACACAACAAAGTTCTGACGCTGCAAGACTGAAATAGCCATTTGCCTAAGCCAAATTGAACCATTTATAAAAAAGTAAATAAAGAGATATATAGTAGCAATACATTTTTATGAATCATATCAATAAGTAATCAATAATTATAGCCAGATTTAATTTATTATTAATATCTGGAATATTGCCCATTAGTGATAGCAAAATGACACAGTCATATCAGCATTTTAACATGTTACACAAAAAATAGATTTTCTTAAATACTGAATAAAGATTTTTGCATAAACATAATAGCCATTAATAATTTATATAAATGGCCTCAGAAATATTACTATAATGTTCTTCTGATTCAGACAACATCAAAGAAACACTCCGGAAATTATGACTTCAATAAGTCCTTGTCCCAAGTCTGTAAACTTAAAATATTGACAAATATATCAAAAAGGGAATCAACTCTGTAATTTTTTTAATTTGAGGGCAATTCGCATAAGAATTGTGTCACTTAAAAGGAAAATGTTCTAACAGTTATCTGAGAGTCAACCTAACCACTCAAGATCCATAAAAGTTTATTTCAAACTAACATGTATTCTTGGTACATGTATCTAGTAATCTGTTGATGGTCTTACTACCTTACAAGCGTATATCAATTTCTCAGATTCTGAATTCAGATCAGTTCATTTAAAAAGAATCATGCAGCGGGTGAACAGCCCTTTGTAATTTAATGTTATGACCATATATGGGGCAATGACCAAACTCACTATTAACTAAATTATGTGATGAAGCACTAATGGCTACACCTGGCTGCAAATGTTAATAGTAGCCATGATAATACACAATAACAAACATTTAAGACTAACCACTGCACAAATCAAAAATCAAGACAGGAAGGATTCAAATTCAAATTTGTTTATGCTCTAAATCTTATTTAACTATTTAACAAAACAAAACACAATACAAACCAGACAATTTTGTAGAGAAAAGTTGACAGTTTACTATTAACATTAGTATTAAACATATTTTGCAAGCATTGTTTGTTTGAATGTCGTTTAACACAGTTTTCAGCAATATTTCCCCTATATCATGATTTCTTCAAGTTTTTACTGGGGGAGAGACATGAGTACTCACAGCCCCCCACCCCCTTTGTCAAACATGTAAAGCCATCAAGATTGTAGTTTAGTTGTGCATACCCTGCCTGCAGTGAAACTAGAACCCACAACCTCGGTGTTGACAGACCAAATGATCAATAGTAGACTAACTACTTTAACTACTCAGCCACCAAGGACCACTGGGGTAACTGACAAAACTTGTTCTGCAATAAACTGGTGGTACAAACTCAAAACAAATGAGAAAGTAACATCTGCAAAGTAATCAAATTAAATTTCAAATTTTTGCCCAAACTAATAAACTATATGTAACCTGTTTATTCATAGCAAGAATCATTGCAGGAGCAGAATGCAAGTCACAACATTTTGGTGAGTGTTTGCCTATGACAAAAAACTCTAATGTTAGCTCAAAAACAAAATCTCTGTAGTCTTAATTTAATTTTGCATACAAAACCAAGATGACTGTACAAGCAAAACAAAGTATAATAAAAATTGTTAATTTAGTGGAATGTTCGTGTGATGGATTCTGTTCTCCTTCCATTAATTATTGTAAACATTACCAGCATACCTAACCACATTATAATGACAAACACCTATACATCTTTGTAGTGACCTAATTTCTCATTATTTCAATTAGCCATAACAAAATAAAAAAGACATTTGGACATAAGCCAGGTAGAAATACCTGACAACAGGTAACAGACAAGGTTCCTAATTAAGACTTCTTTTGAAATTGACTCTAACAACATCTGGCACTAACATACGATGGCGAAAAGAATGTGTAACTTCTTACAGATGGAAACAAACATTGTCATACCAAAAATCTTTTGGGCTATGGAGATCATAAATAAAGCAGGTTCTTGTAAAAGATAAATAAGAAGACCCTGCATTCAGAGTTCATAAAAAATACATGGAATATCTCCTCTGAAGACTGGCAATTAGTTAGAAACCAAATGAGGTGGTATTTTTAAGCAGGGATAAAATGTCTGTCATAGTTATAACTTTGTCATGCTTTGTAAATATCGGTTCCCAAGTGCTCTACAAATAAATGCACTTTCAACTTGAGGTTCAAATCTGTTTGTTGATAAAATCTCAGCAAATCAGTTTCAGCTATAAATAGTTGCCTTCTATGATCGTGACTGGACATTAATCCACATTGAGATTAGTAAGAACCAAGGAATCGTCAACAACCCTCTCGAAGGGTAAACAAACTACCTAAAGATAAAGTATGAATCATGGACAAACAGTATCCACCGTGTTGTAAATTCCAAACAACCTAACTAAGTATAACGATATCTGGAATCCCACGATCCTACGTAACAACCTCTACACTTAATACCTGACCTCTTGTTTTAGGAGCCGTATATGATGTTACACACGCAGTACAATAAGTCACAACCCCATCTAAGTTCCAGCCAGATACCATCAGACTTTTTAACAAGGCTACTGTAATATCTAAAAATTGGGTAATTTTAACTGCTGATGGTTTAAAAGATTGAAAAAAACTTCAAATTAGAATTTTTTTAGTTGTATCATTGGAAGTAAGGGAAAGGCTAATAGGTTGTTCCATATGTTTTTTGGAAAGACCGGTTAATCTTTAACGAGTGATAGAAATTTTATGTCTTTGGTGAGTGGAGCGCAGCGGAACGAGCAAAAAAACATAAATTTTTTAGCATGAGTGAAAGTGCACACGAGCTTTCCCAAAAGCGCATGAAAATACCTATTTCTCTGTAAACCAACAACTTTCACATCGCTATATCCTATAGACTCTCCATTGTTTTAGACTCCATTGTCTCTGACATCCAACCAGAACGCCGGAAACAAGAATGTGAAACAAGACCGTTGTTATGCTCCCTATTTTTTATCAAGCTTTTTCTTCTCTTATTATGTCTTTTCAAGTTTTAAATTTCAATCAACTGTTAAACATATACAGTCATCCTACAAGTTCACCATTATTCAAGATCCATAAAAGGAGAAGGAATTTATCCACTTATATAATGAACTAACTGACCAGCAACATGCATGTTTTGAAAGGAATAACCCATTCACTGAATGTAAACAACACACCAGCCAACTTGAGACAGTTGACCACAAGGGCACACACAGTGGTAGGAACAGAATTTTATGTCTTATTGAATTTCTTACCCTGGCTTGCATGGCATGACCATCTGCACTGTATATACCAGGACCAAAAGAGAAGAAAAAACTTTTTTAATAAATATTTCAATTGTCACAAATGGTGTAATTTTATATCACTTACATGTGTCATACCTAAACATTGTGTCATGTTGTACTTAATAATGATCTAACTTGAATTTCCATCATAAACCATCTAATATATTGTGTACAAAGGTCCTTTGTGTGATATACAAGTTAGTCATATGTCATTTATCATCAGAAAAAATTACAACTATGTTTGTTTGTTTGCTTGACTGGAGTTTAATGCCACTTGTAGCAATTTTTTCAGCTATGGAGTCCAGTTTTAATAAGGATGGAAGCCAGAGTACCCAGAGAAAACACTGACTTTTGGCAGGAATACTGGCATTCCTTGTCATAAACAACAATAAATACTACAGTAAAATTTGGATCAAGGCAAGAACATTGTACAAGAAATCAATGACTAACATTAGACAGCTCACAACTACTAGTACATGTACTTGGGAATTAGTTTTGTTTTCAAAGATTTTTGTTTCTTTGAATGTTTTACATAATTTTCATATTAATCTTCACTGTCAATTTACATTGGAGGAGAAAGATACAGTAATCTGTGTATACCCCCACCCTTCAGCAGGACCAACTTGAAATCCATGTAAATTTTAGGCTGGAGTCCATACCTTGACCCATGCCTGACTTTGTGTCACAACCTTAGTTTGCCACACTGGTGATTATTCAAAACTTCTGGGACCATTATAAATTGTAATGTTAAGGTTAATACAATATATACTACCGGTACCTACTGTTCACATTTGCTTGTAGTAAGACTTCAAATGTCTTATGATCGTCTAACAGTGAAGAATTTAAACAGTAACAACTTCTGTCTACTGCTGGTTTTGGTAAGTTTTATATGTGATTCATTCTGTAAAGCAAGAACAGTGCAGGTATGTTTTGGGGTAAAAACATTGACTTTTATTACAACACTTCAAATTTTTACCTCAACAAAAATCCTTAAACACCAGTCAGATTGAAAGTAAAAAGTAAAAATATTGACACACTTTTTCTAAATTGTTCAGAGTCAAGTACTTCGGTATCTTAGTATATGATCATAATAAATCTTTAAAACAAACTGACCGTGTCTTATGTCTACTTCAGTTAGAATATGGGCAAATATTTATTTTGGCAGAGAAAATTATGTCTAAACACCGTTTTATGGCCCACAGATATTGTGGTCCATCCAAACAATGAAAATAAGCAAATAAACGATTTAAACAAAAATTTATAATATAGGAAAGGGGTTTTTAAAGTTCAGGAGAATAGTATAAATTTTGCTTCTATTTATTATTGTTTTCTTTTAATCTGACCAACAAAATTAGGGAATATCATTATTTTCATCTTGATTTAACATGTATCTGAAGGAAGAATGTATTGTACCAGGTATATTTGTAAAAGTAAGATTTTTTTAAAAGACACTAAATTTTGCACTACAATTTTTAACTTGAAGACCTAATATCATAAAATATACAAATTCTTTAATATTACACCCTTGGACCATACTGTGAGGGTTCACAAGTGTTCAACCAAAGAGCTGCCCAGCACGTCTCCAGGGGGGCAGATATAGTTAGCCCTCTCGTTGGGGGTTGTCATGTCATAATAAAGAAAGCCTGACCTTGGAAGAGTAGATGTTGAGAAGTAGGCTCATTGTAGCTGCTACAAAAGGCTAAATTGTCAGCACCTAGCCATACCCTATACTTTTCCATTGGCATCCAAATTTCAAAAAGCTGAAATAATGTTTTCTGTATGTAAAGTAAACGTCCAATCAATCAGTTGATATTACCAGTACATCTATTTCTATTTTAACAGTGTATATATAAATACTTTCTTCAAGAAACCTAAGCCTGAATGTGACATTAAGTTGTCACTATCAAATAAGCTTCATCATCCTATTTTTTATGACAACTAACATACAAGTTAAAGGCTGAATACTTCACAGGAAAACATACACCAGTAATTGAACATGAAAATCTCCTCTAATATTACACATTAATACTGAGCACAACATAAACATTTTTTATCCGGAAAATGCAAACCACCTGTGACATAACAATTATAGTTTTAGGTAGATTTAATTGTAATAGCTACAACATACCTCAAATATACAGGCACTACAGGTACATGTATCCACTGTTTACCAATGTATTAAATTAGTAGAACAAACACATTACCCCAGTAAAGTATCCAGACTACTGCTGGGAACCAGTCAATATTATTGATCAATGCAAACCTAACAGGAATGTAATGAATTCTAACACCAAACAAAATTAACGAAGTAATCAAACATATTGGAGAGAAACAAACATTGTTTAGTCAATAAATTTCTGTATTTAACTTTTTGCACCTGCATGTTTATGGAACTGTTGTGGTAGTGTGAACTCAAGATTGCTGCTCCAGATGAATTTAAATAATATGCAATTTTATAGGGGACTGTAAAACTGTGTTGTAATCACTTTCACTTACTTGTAAACAATTTATATCTTTTAAAAATTTCTGCCATGAAACAAATTTTATAAGAGTTGCATGAAAAACATGTCAAAATAATATTTATGTATTACTGTTACATATGTATTTGTCAATCATTGATCAATTAAAAAAAAAGTGTGATATTTGTTATTTTAGCTTGAACAGGTGCTTACTTGACACGTAAAAATGTAAGTGTCAAGCCAGTCAGGGTCTGTCTAATACCCACATGACTAGGACTGTGTGTAAATTGCCTTTCGTGATGGCCATGTATCCCTATAACTTTGTGAAGTTTCAAATACTAAAGCCTTTATACAGGGTTTCTTCTATAGATGTTCCACCATCTGGTCAGTACCCTAGGATGAGTATTACAACAAATATAAGGGTTTCACTGAATAGTCTGACCAAAAGTAGTGACCGGCAGAATGGACAATTGACTGTTTGACCCGCTGTTCTAATATCAAGTTCTTGCATTCCTTCACAAAAAGAGTCAATATACTGTCATGTATTGTCAACACATTCTGGTGTTGTCTTGATTTTGATGTTTTAACTATTGTTCTTTCAACCAGTGTTCAAACAATAAAACAATGAAGCTGCCATTTTGGTGTTTTCTTCTACAATTTTATTTGAGATTACTTTTAAGTTGTTTCTTCCCACAAGGCCTCTACAAAATATGCAAAATGGACCAACATAAAATTTTAATGTGCATTTACAATTTGATGGAGGTCTGGTGGCTGAGGGATTGTGGTGAAATAACTACATAGGAACCATGCCAACAACAGGAAGGAAATCAATTTAACTTTAAACAGAAATATACATTTTAGTACAACTGGTTACCTAATAGTAATCTGACAACATTCTTAAAATTAGAACAGGGAATTCACAAGAAAATATATAACTGCTGTTACACACTGTACAAACTGATCCAAACTGAACATCCAATTAATATGTTTGTAACTGTACTATTTATGATCAGAGTTTACTTACACATTAATCAAATATAGTTAATCTTAGAATTAGGGATTGGCATTACTTTGACCTTTCAGCTAATGACCCCAAATCAAAAGGGTTTTCCCAATTTGCAGGTCACATTAAATTTTTTGTTATCACTACTTTGATCTTTGACCTGCAACCCTCAAAATTAAGGCCTATCTTTTGTAAGTAGCACTTAGCTTTTTAAAGTTTAATGAATGATGCGTTGTTTGGAAACAATTATTGAGGACCATGTACCAAAAAGCAAGCTAATAACTGTGCTGACTTCACCTTCACTAATAAGTCAGAGTGTTCACATTCCTTTGAAATCACTCCGAATAATACTTTTGACTTAATTTGTATAGAAACAAGATAAAATCACATGTATTCTATAAAATACAGATATCAAGATAATATTTCAACTGTGACACACACCTCAATCACTTCCACTCACTGGAAAATATGACAAATTAACAGATAGTTATCACAGTGGATGGTTGTCTGTTTCAATCATTACAGCAGTTGAAATTGGATTTCAATCTCCCTAAAAAATGTATAAGGGCAAACAATCAAACTGTGAATAATTAAGAACCATAACTCCAGAACTATCTATGAAATCAACTCTGTCTAATAACAACAACCACATGTACCATAGAATAAAACATCAAATATAACAACTAGAATCTCTGTTATTTAGATCTTTGTACAATGACTCAATTGTTGTTATTAAAAACTACACATTCCCAAAGTTTTACCAAACTTTCAGCATGATACTGTGTACAACTAAAATTACACAATATATTGCATCTACATGTTCTGAATAACATGCTGTCAGATGCTATTTCAAACAATAAAATTTGTATCAAAACAACTAGTTTATCAATCATTGACTTTTCTATCATATACATGTCACTTTATTACACAGCTGCCAATGTTATCAAATTACCTCCCTTTGTGTAACAGGACCCTTATACCCAACAGAACATTATAATTTTGTCAGTATCTGTGTTAATATTGACAGCAATTGACACCCTAGATCAAAAGGATATACCAATTTACTGATACTGACACTCTGGTAAAAATCAACTGATGTCATTTCAGTTCACCTTAAAAGTTCATGCCCAACTTTCCTGTTTTTGACAGTATGTGGCGTGAACATATTCTATTTACATCATGGTATTTAATACCTAAAATAAACTGAAACTGACTTTCACCCTTAAATATAACTTTAAATCAGTATTAAACAATTTACTGTGAGCTAATGCTATTGGAGATACTGACCCGAAGTCTGAAAATAAATTGGAGATACTGACCTGAAGTCTGAAAATAAATCCCAAAATTTCAAAGCTACTGACAAAATTTCAGAATTATTGCTGAGAAAAATGTGACAAAAAATTGTTATGGACAGATTCAAACACAAACACACACACAGACCAAAAACAGTATACCTCTATTCCTTATTAGGAGTGGGGTATAAAAACAATGTAAAACGATAGGAATCATGATATAAATATAAAAAATATTTGAAATTCAAGTATGTCATATGTAAAGGGTTTTTTTTATCATGTGGAAATTAAAACAAAATCAAATGCTAAAGAAATTAACATTACAATTACTCTGTCAAACCTGCAACATATAGCTGATGCACATTGATAATTTTATTTAATTACTACAAAATGATGCACATTTAAAAAAAAAAAAAAAACTTTTTACAAATTACTTACACATTTTGCAAAAGAAAACAAGTGTCTCGCCTGCATTCCACATCAGTAACGAAAATAAATTTCGTCATAAGCATTACGAAAAAAGCATTAAATATCAGCAGCGGCCTGTATACCAAATATTGTCACCATACCATGCATAGTTACAGAGGAACTGTCATAATACAAAAAATTTAATGTAGTCGCTGGACTGTGAAATTGAGGTCAAGGTCAGGTGACACCTACCAGACAGTCATGTACTAGTCATCAGCAACTTATATACTAAATATTGTCATCCTACCATGCATGGTTACAGAGGAACTGTCGTAACCCAAAAACTTTAACGTAGTTGCTGGACCGTGAAATTGAGGTCAAGGTCAGGTGACACCTACCAGACAGTCATGTTCTAGTCATCAGCAACCTATATACCAAATATTGTCATCCTACAATGCGTGGTAACCGAGGAACTGCCGTAACCCAAAAACTTTAACGTAGTCGCTGGACCGTGAAATTGAGGTCAAGGTCAGTTGACAGGTGACTGACTGGCAAGTACTCATCATAAGCTACCTCTGTACCAAATTTGATGGACCTAATGCTTGGGCTTACAAATATATGAAGCAAGATGTGTTTACGCTGCCGCCGCCGGATTCCCATACATATGTCTCGCCTCCAGCGACGAAAACAGCGACTTTCGTCGCAGGCAAGACAAAAAAAATCAATTGTTGCAAAAGACAAATATATGATAAGAACAAGCATGTGGTTAGTAAGTGTTGCTGATAACGAGAATTAAGTGTAGAGAACATGCAGAAAGAGCTCCAATGCACTCAAATGCAAAGTCCTGAGAGACACTGGCGACACACTGCTAAACATGAAAAGCATCACCAACATAGAGATGACTATTAATGAAATTTAATTTATGATGTCAACACTTCACAAATACTGACTTCAAAGTCAAAAGTATTCTTTGGTTATTTACAAATAAGGATGTTTCCTGTTAGGGTCAATATAGATAAAGATATATGCAAAAAATACATTCACTGCATGCTGATTCTGTTTAAAATCTTCATATTTAAATGTGCATCTTTTAATATATATAAATATTTAACTGTAAAACTTAAATCAAAGCCTCTAGTGAATCTTACATTTTCAAAAAAAAGACTTCAATTTTATATTCAAATGCTGAACCTATAATCTCAATGGAATATTTTACTTAAACATAAATGCTTTCTGAAATTTTAACTGCAGAAATTAAACTAATTTTGTTATCTTTGTGGAATGTTCATAGATCTATGATGCAGGCAACAGCATGAAAGAATGTGTGGGATTTAAATAATTTGAAACTGATGATTATATCTGTATATATAATATGCACTGCGATTACTGCAGATTTTAGTCAAGGCAGGCAACACCCTTTCATAACTTATTCTTTACATCTATTCAAAATAATGTGGCATTCCTACATTTGACGTATTAGTCAAGTTGCTTTCATTTTTAAATTTAACCCATAATTACAATTCAGAAGGATAATAAATGTTTTTGTTTTTTGGGGTACTTCAGATCTTAATTACCAAGAACTGACCCTCTCAATCACTATCTGTGTTAAAAACATGTTCTAATGAGCCGTAAAATCTGAGAAATATGATTGCTAGGAATATATTAAAACATTTCACAAACATTTTTTGTGTAAAAATTCAAAATAACTGGTTTCAATAAGGGAAGATGGGTATGCTATTTGTGTTTTTTTAATCCTGTTGAACAAATAACCATATTTGATAATGCAATGTCTCTCTTTCATAGCGAAAACAAATAGAAAAACAACTTTAATAAACCCATCATTAGGAGTGGAAGTCTATTAATTAGAACTGGACATGTCAACTGGCACCTAGGTATCTTATAGGTTATTTAAGCATGCATAGTGGCAGCAGGTCTCATTACAAGCTTAATGGATTTGTGAGTCATCAATGGAATGCCCTTATGTCCTGGTCAAACCTCCTTGACACAGTAGTTTGACCTCTCTTTATCTCTAAGAATAAATATATAATTGTATCCTTTATTTGTCCATACATACCCTGACAGATAAGTAGTACACCAAACCCAGACCAGTTGACAACACTAGTATTTTTTTGTAATCAACCTTATCCAGGACGATGATAATAATAGCCATATATAGCCTGAACAGTGAGAAATAGAAACATAATGTTGACTGATTTGATACTGATTTGTATTGATTAATATTTCATGATATTTGAAGGATTTTGAAGTATAAGTATTAAGTTGTAGCTAATATGTATTCCTAACTGGACTCATGATATGCTGTTTAGTTTAAACAGACGCTTGCCTTTAAGCTATTTTACCAGAGGAGCATGTCAGATAAATTATTAAAAGACTTGTATCTTATTAGCTTGTTTTTATGATGAGTTTTGCTGTTATTTTTATAAATTCTCTGTATAATATTGGGAAAAAAAACTTGAAAATCGAAAAAGTCTGAAATGGACAAGTTGCAAAGCAAATGCCTAAATAATTAGGGAATGGTTTACAATTTAAGGATTTGGGTCTGTGTACAAAAATGTAGGAATTGATTACACAAAATAGGTACCGTCTTCTGCAAATGTTCTGAAAAATAACTAAGTTCCAAAGGATGGAAAATTAGGAAAAAAATCCTGGAACACTTCCATACTAGCATGTGCACAACTTCAATACATGTGCAATCTTTCTGTGAAGTTTCAGAGATCTGGGTTAAAAACAACAGCAATGTTTCTTGAACCAAATTCTCTACGAGTTAACATTCTATTAACATTCCATAACAATAACAAAAAATACAATTAAATGTCTGTTAAGTCCTATTTTTTATCTCTGAATTGTATCAATTCTGATTAATGATGTCAAATCTAAAAACAAGTGTGGACACAGAAAAACGTCTCGCCTGCATTCCGCATCAGTAACGAAAATAAATTTCGTCATAAGCATTACGTAAATAGCATTAAATATCAGCAGCGGCCTGTATACAAAATATTGTCACCATACCCTGCATAGTTACAGGGGAACAGCCGTAACCCAAAAACTTTAACGTAGTCGCTGGACCGTGAAATTGAGGTCAAGGTCAGGTGGAACCTACCAGACAGTCATGTACTATTCATCAGCAACCTATATACCAAATATTGTCATCCTACCATGCGTAGTTACAGAGGAACTGTCGTAACCCAAAAACTTTAACGTAGTCGCTGGACCGTGAAATTGAGGTCAAGGTCAGGTGACACCTACCAGACACTCGTGTACTAGTCATCAGCAACCTATACACCAAATATTGTCATCCTACCATGCGTAGTTACAGAGGAACTGTCGTAACCCAAAAACTTTAACGTAGTCGCTGGACCATGAAATTGAGGTCAAGGTCAGGTGACACCTACCAGACAGTCATGTACTAGTCATCAGCAACCTATACACCAAATATTGTCATCCTACCATGCGTAGTTACAGAGGAACTGTCGTAACCCAAAAACTTTAACGTAGTCGCTGGACCGTGAAATTGAGGTCAAGGTCAGGTGACACCTACCAGACAGTCATGTACTAGTCATCAGCAACCTATACACCAAATATTGTCATCCTACCATGCATAGTTACAGAGGAACTGTCGTAACCCAAAAACTTTAACGTAGTCGCTGGACCGTGAAATTGAGGTCAAGGTCAGGTGACACCTACCAGACAGTCATGTACTAGTCATCAGCAATCTATACACCAAATATTGTCATCCTACCATGCGTAGTTACAGAGGAACTGTCATAACCCCAAAACTTTAACGTAGTCGCTGGACCGTGAAATTGAGGTCAAGGTCAGGTGACACCTACCAGACAGTCATGTACTAGTCATCAGCAACCTATACACCAAATATTGTCATCCTACCATGCGTAGTTACAGAGGAACTGTCGTAACCCAAAAACTTTAACGTAGTCACTGGACCGTGAAATTGAGGTCAAGGTCAGGTGACACCTACCAGACAGTCATGTACTAGTCATCAGCAACCTATACACCAAATATTGTCATCCTACCATGCGTAGTTACAGAGGAACTGTCGTAACCCAAAAACTTTAACGTAGTCACTGGACCGTGAAATTGAGGTCAAGGTCAGGTGACAGGTGACTGACTGGCAAGTACTCATCATAAGCTACCTCTGGACCAAATTTGATGGACCTAGGGCTTGGGCTTACAAAGATATGAAGCAAGATGTCAAGTGTTTACGCCGCCGCCGCCGCCGCCGCCGCCGCCGCCGCCGCCGCCGCCGGATTCCCATACATATGTCTCGCCTCCAGCGACTTTCGTCGCAGGCGAGACAATAAATAAAAGCTACACGTGTAAGGTTGAAACAAATCATGAACGTTTTATAAACGATTGTCTCCCTTTCAGAGGTATACAATTGTTATTTGTGACTGTCTTCCAGTGCCTTTATCTCGTTATGGCATTGCTTGTCCACTTGGATGATTCCTGATTTAATTTCATGTATATATTCTCTATGAATATGGACAGATAATCATAAAATGGATTGAATCTAAGTTTTGAATTATGTTAATTTGGAAGTCAAACAACCTTGTAGTGATGTACCTATTACAAGCGATTATTCAGATTATTCATCTGCAAAGCCTAACAGATTTTTTTTAATCAATAATTGTACATGTTTGAAATTTTTTTGTATTTACACAACTTTTGCCAACTCTGTATTCAATTTTTTTTAGTAAAAAGGATTTAACCTCCCACCTTAAACTAAAATGGAATAAAACATTAAAAATGTCTTTATTTTTTAGTATCTTTAAGAAGATAACTCATATCCATACCGAGGGTATCACATAATATAATAAAAAGGATAAAAATATGCAAACTAAAGGTATCTGATTATAATCGACTGTGCCTTTCTGATTATTATCAATAATGACATATAATTTTTTGCGCAATTGCACAACCACTGTCAGGTTAAATAAATTCAATTAAGAACAAGTGTGGACACAGAAAAACGTCTCGCCTGAATTCCGCATCAGTAACGAAAATAAATTTCGTCATAAGCATTACGTAAATAGCATTAATTATGAGCAGCGGCCTGTATACCAATTATTGTCACCATACTATGCATAGTTACAGAGGAACTGTCCTAATACAAAAACTTTAACGAAGTCGCTGAACCGTTAAATTGAGGTCAAGGTCAGGTGACACCTACCAGACAATCATTTACTATTCATCAGCAACCTATATACCAAATATTGTCATCCTACCATGCTTGGTTACAGGGGAACAGCAGTAACCTAAAAACTTTAACGTAGTCACTGGACCGTGAAATTGAGGTCAAGGTCAAATGGCACCTACCAGACAGTCATGTACTATTCATCAGCAACCTATATACCAAATATTGTCATCCTACCATGTGTAGTTACAGAGGAACTGTCGTAACCCAAAAACTTTAACGTAGTCGCTGGACTGTGAAATTGAGGTCAAGGTCAGGTGACAACTACCAGACAGTCATGTACTAGTCATCAGCAACCTATACACCAAATATTGTCATCCTACCATGTGTAGTTACAGAGGAACTGTCATAACCCAAAAACTTTAACGTAGTCGCTGGACCGTGAAATTGAGGTCAAGGTCAGGTGACAACTACCAGACAGTCATGTACTAGTCATCAGCAACCTATACACCAAATATTGTCATCCTACCATGCGTAGTTACAGAGGAACTGTCGTAACCCAAAAACTTTAACGTAGTTGCTGGACCGTGAAATTGAGGTCAAGGTCAGGTGACACCTACCAGACAGTCATGTACTAGTCATCAGCAACCTATACACCAAATATTGTCATCCTACCATGCCTAGTTACAGAGGAACTGTCGTAACCCAAAAACTTTAACGTATTCACTGGACCGTGAAATTGAGGTCAAGGTCAGGTGACACCTACCAGACAGTCATGTACTAGTCATCAGCAACCTATACACCAAATATTGTCATCCTACCATGCGTAGTTACAGAGGAACTGTCGTAACCCAAAAACTTTAACGTAGTCGCTGGACCGTGAAATTGAGGTCAAGGTCAGGTGACAGGTGACTGACTGGCAAGTACTCATCATAAGCTACCTCTGGACCAAATTTGATGGACCTAGGGCTTGGGCTTACAAAGATATGAAGCAAGATGTCAAGTGTTTACGCCGCCGCCGCCGCCGGATTCCCATACATATGTCTCGCCTCCAGCGACTTTCGTCGCAGGCGAGACAAAAACTATCAATTACCACTTCATATTAATTACTGTTTGTTTTTTCACAGTCTGTTGGTGTTTCAACAGCATCTCAATGTAAAACAAGTGTGGACACAGAAAAACGTCTCACCTGCATTCCTCATCAGTAACGAAAATAAATTTCGTCATAAGCATTACGTAAATAGCATTAAATATCAGCAGCGGCCTGTATACAAAATATTGTCACCATACCCTGCATAGTTACAGGGAACAGCCGTAACCCAAAAACTTTAATGTAGTCACTGGACCGTGAAATTGAGGTCAAGGTCAGGTGGAACCTACCAGACAGTCATGTACTAGTCATCAGCAACCTATACACCAAATATTGTCATCCTACCATGCGTAGTTACAGAGGAACTGTCATAACCCCAAAACTTTAACGTAGTCGCTGGACCGTGAAATTGAGGTCAAGGTCAGGTGACACCTACCAGACAGTCATGTACTAGTCATCAGCAACCTATACACCTAATATTGTCATCCTACCATGCATAGTTACAGAGGAACTGTCGTAACCCCAAAACTTTAACGTAGTCGCTGGACCGTGAAATTGAGGTCAAGGTCAGGTGACACCTACCAGACAGTCATGTACTAGTCATCAGCAACCTATACACCAAATACTGTCATCCTACCATGCGTAGTTACAGAGGAACTGTCGTAACCCCAAAACTTTAACGTAGTCGCTGGACCGTGAAATTGATGTCAAGGTCAGGTGACACCTACCAGACAGTCATGTACTAGTCATCAGCAACCTATACACCAAATATTGTCATCCTACCATGCGTAGTTACAGAGGAACTGTCGTAACCCAAAAACTTTAACGTAGTCGCTGGACCGTGAAATTGAGGTCAAGGTCAGGTGACACCTACCAGACAGTCATGTACTAGTCATCAGCAACCTATACACCAAATATTGTCATCCTACCATGTGTAGTTACAGAGGAATTGTCGTAACCCAAAAATTTAACGTAGTCGCTGGACCGTGAAATTGAGGTCAAGGTCAGGTGACACCTACCAGACAGTCATGTACTAGTCATCAGCAACCTATACACCAAATATTGTCATCCTACCATGCATAGTTACAGAGGAACTGTCGTAACCCAAAAACTTTAACGTAGTCACTGGACCGTGAAATTGAGGTCAAGGTCAGGTGATAGGTGACTGACTGGCAAGTACTCATCATAAGCTACCTCTGGACCAAATTTGATGGACCTAGGGCTTGGGCTTACAAAGATATGAAGCAAGATGTCAAGTGTTTACGCCGCCGCCGCCGGATTCCCATACATATGTCTCGCCTCCAGCGACTTTCGTCGCAGGCGAGACAAAAATGATTATGAAATAATATTTGTTTATAATTTAAGCCATAGTAATAAACAAACTGTTCCAATAACAAATATTTGCTTTTGCTGAATTAAACAGAATACAAAAATAAAACATACTAAAGTATACAATACAAATTATTATTTAAAGAATGACAGAGAAAAAAAGAGACAGCTCTCAGTGTCTTAATTCTGATCACAGACTGTTTGTTAGCTTCAGCAATTTTTCAACTATGTAGGATCTAAGAACGTTGGTGATTCCACTGTAAGAACTGCTGTCAATTAAGGCTGAATCATGCAAACTAGCTTAATGTCACAATCAAACTCTCAACCAAATGTTGAGAACCCCCCCCCCCCCCCCTAAAAAAACCTCACACAATCATTCAATAAGCTAATAAGCATGTATATAGCACTTACCATACAGTAGAGTTTGTCTTCAGTGCAAGGTTGTATCTTTCATTCAATAAAACAAACAAGAAACAAACTATTTCCAGTTTATACAAAGTATGAAAATCAACCTTTATTTTGGCCCTAAATTAAAGTCATTGATTAGATACTTAAGGTTTTATAATTGATATTTGTTTTATCAACAAAGCATTATTACCTTATATATACTTATCAAAACAAGGTGATAGCATTTGGTGGTTTACACCTTACAGCAATACACTTATGATATAAAAATATGTACCAAATTACCCTGGTTGATTTAAAATTCTTGAAATAGAATAGAATTTCAATGAATGTCAGTACCACCTGGATAAATAATTTCATTTTTCTAGAAAAAATTTTAAATATACTGTAGACTTAAAAAGCTGTTACTTTTAAAATTATGCAAATTTCATACATAAAAGTAAAAAACTTACAAAACAAGAAAGCAGAACAAAAAAAACCACATCCTACCTTTATGAATACAATGTTGGCTTGCAAAACTTCAGGCAACAATTGGTATAGATATATCAACATACCTCTACACAGTGCAAACTTTCCACAAATAACTAATTAATTATCTAAACTTGTTTTTCTTCACATTAACACAAGAAAAATTTATAATAATTAACTCCAGTGAGTAATGAGGCTTTGTCAATTTAAATATTTTTTAATGTCTGTCTGGCCAGTTTATTCCAAATAAAAACATTACTGCATTCAAATGTCAGGTGTAATTTATAAGAATGAGTTAAAGAGGTTAGAGTCTATGAAATTGTAGTCAACCATAATTAAAATATGCACCTGAAAGGTCATCAATGTTGACTTTTTGAAAAAATAAATGAGGTTATGTCTTAAGATGTCAAATATAATAAAAATTGTATACTAATGTTTGTAAGGATTAGTTTTCAACAACAAATTACTGTCTAATGTAGTGTAGAAATACTGGCTTTGTACAATTGGGTGCCAATTAGATTGTTTACAGAAACAAATATCCATCAACAACAGAGTTCAGACAGGGGCAAAAAATATATATTAAAATTTAGAGGACCGTTTTATTTGCATCAGAGGGAACTGTCCGACATTCACACAATACAGTTTAATGTGGTGTGAAATCCGATGACAAAATCAGATGGGAATGCAATACGGTTTGTGTTCATATGCAATCCTGATTAAATACCTATTTGTATACAGGTATTGAAACCACTTGAAGAAGAAAGTTTAACATTTCATTTTCAAATCTTAAATGTACATGTGAATGTGCATGTAATCTGCCATTCATGAATGCATGTCACCTACAAATTTAACAATTTAAGCAATTTAAAGACATGTAACATATTTAAACCAAACCATGTTTTTTGGAAGAAGAAAGTAAGGCATCCTTCTTATGATATAGTATTATCTACCCTGTATATTATTGTGTTTGAATGCTAAAACAGACAGGCAAGACATGGTTATTCATTCGGATTCAGAATACATTACCAAAGGTGTAACAGAATTAAATAATGGATATAGTCGGGTTATGTTGCTTGTATTTTTAAACACGTTTGGACAAAACCTCATTGTTGTTTAATATGAAATAAGCAACAGTAAAGGCTAATAATAAACCTAATAAAATTAGCTTTCCAGAGCCTGCATCATAAAAGACAAATACCGTAAACTGGAAAAAAGTGCTTATTTGTCAACAAGCAAATGTATAAAGAATGTCAATAATTTGAAAAGTTGTTAAATTAACACCAAAAAATATCCCAGTGGTAGTTGACACTGTATAATTAACTTCAATTCACAAACTATTTACATAAAATTACAGGTTATAATATCATTTAATCTATTTCAAATAAAATGGTTGAACAGAGAAATAACCGATAGGAAATTAAAAATGAAACAAATAACAAAATAAGGTTTCCAAATGGGGTGTAACGTAGCCACTCTAAATTTATTTGTACAAGGTAAAATTTAATTTAGGAGTTCAATCATCCTACATCTGATCTTCAAAGATTCAATTTTACACTCAGGGTCTTGTTCGCTTACAAATCATGTAAATTTCCTTCTACAAAACAAGTCATATATCAAAATACACCTTTAATATACTTCCACAGGTTGATTATACTGAAATATGAGCCAAGTTTATAAAAGGTTTGACCAGTAAGATATTAACTTATGTTGATTATACTGAGTAAGGCATTTCCATACATATAGAGGATCTTGGCATCTGAAATATATCACAGATGTCTTATAAAACAAATGACAAGTAAATACTAAAAACAGTAATGTCATCCACTTGACTACTAAGTTGTAAACTTTTTTGGACTTTTCTGGAACAAATAAAATGATGGTGCATACCTAAGAAAGAATCTCAGAAAATCTTATTAAAAAAACAAGATGGAATTTAAGAAAACATAATAGGCAACCTGACCCATACAGACCTTTTTTGGCAGCAATGAAAAAGGTACAGTGACTAAGCTTAAATATTCTATATGAATATTTGAGAAACGCTGATACTCTAAGGGTAGTCATCAAAACTGAATTGACCATTATGAATATCTGTGCCACAAATGACCATTGATTTGTTCAGTTTTTCAAAACCTATTTCCCTCATTCTAACTGAATAATGTCTATCAATGGATATGACGAACTATCTGATTTTAATGCAACTGATACGAGGGTTGTCACATGTGTAGCTGTAGTTGCTTACCCTTTCAGAGCACCTGGACTTACCCCGGTTTTAGTTGTGTTCAGTTGTTGGTTTTTGTGCCCTGTGTCCGTTTTGTTTTCTTGTCCCTCTTTTGTTTAACCATGGTTTCGACTTATTCTCTATGATTTCTCCTCAGTAACTGATTCTTTTTTCTTAATATTATTGTTACACACATGTAATTTATACATAAAAATATATCGGTATTTGAATGTTCAACTCAATCCATAGATTTGTCCCACATCCCTTTGCATTTTTTTGCTATTAGAGAGATGAATCTTTATAAACATGTCTTATACTATCCACTTCTGTTTGTTTGTTTGATGGTGTTTAACGCCACTTTCAGCAATTTTTCAGCTATATCATGGCGTCCAGTTTTTATTGGGGGAGGAAGCCGGAGTACCCGGAGAAAACCCCCGACCTGCGGTAGGAAAACTGGCAATCCTTGTCAATTAAGATTGGAGTCGAGTACACCCTGCCTGCAGTGAGTATCGAACCCTCAATCTCAGTGTTGACAGACCACGTGATCAATAGTAGACAAACTACCTTGACCACTCGGCCACCGAGGCCCCCACTATCCACTTCTGTACAAAGTGTATAAGAAATGTTGATAAAGATGTATCTCTCTAAAAGCAAACAAAATTCAAATGGACTTCTGGCAGTCTATTCAATCCAGTTAGCATTATTTGATCAGCCAATTTGTTATGAGACTTTTCTTGCCAAAATACAACCCAATCAGACATCAATATCAAGTAAAAATATAACAGAAAATCACCAACTCATCTAATTGTTATAAAGTTTGCAAATGTTTTTAATATCCTTTAAAAATTATATCGTAAACTTCTTACAAACCCTGCTAAGTTGACAGTCCAGTAAAAATTTAAACAGAAAGACAACTGTAACATTATTATAACCATAGAACATAGTGTAAGCAGAGATACAAACACAGTGTAACTCGATTTAGTTGAAATAAATCACAGTTCAATGCTTATTTGAGCTGTATGACCTTAGTAGTTTTGAGGAGATCTCTATTTACCCAATATGGTTATACTAAACAGGTGTTCCTTATGGAGTGTTTTTTTTTTCTGGTACAATTTATATACAGTTCAGTATGTGTGTCATACAAAAAGGTTTATATGTAAATGTTTTACTGTATGTGGTACAATACAAGCACTTGTTGCATGTGCATACAAGAAGAGGTACCATTAATGTTTCTATTACCTGTTTATACTGTATTATTACATTAAGACTTTGTATCCATTTATAAATATCTTCAAAGTAACATGATGAATACTTGGGCCTAGAACTAAATCTTAAACATACTTGTACAGAAATGGATTGCTTTAATCAAGATCATATCATCAGTAAAAAATTGCTACTTCAAAACATATTTTGTAAATCAATGCCCTGTAATAAGAGTTTTACGAGTGGCTAGGACTATCTAGATCTAAGACAGTAATATATAACTTGTAGGCCATGGTTTCTTTATAAGGTTTTTTACTTTTATGAAATGCTAGTTTTATCAGTTACATTGGAATTTTCTGTCTTTTTATTGAAATCTCTTTTCGTCCATGATTCAATCAATAAATAAAATTACATTTTAAAATCAATACAAGCAATTCTTTATTGCAAGTCCATACAACTCACAGTGGAACAACTAATATCCATGTTTAAATTATTACTACCTTTATATCCGTGTTTTTTACATTAACAATTGGTACCAGTAGACACTAACATTGGTACCAGTAGACACTAACATTGGTACCAGTAGACACTAACATTGACAACACAATGCATTAAACTCAATGCACAAAATCATGTGAAACAAATTCACTTGTTTATGATTTCTTAATGTAGAGATCTAGATACTTGCATTTAAAATAACTAATTTGCCAACAAGACTGCTGTGGACGCAGTAATAAGGAAATATTCTAAAACAAGACTACTGTTGTCTCTATAGTTATACATGTAAAAGGATTCCTATAGGTACCAGTCAGAACTACTGACATTCCATATACAGGAATTCATACAGATACATGTACCACAGTAAGAACTACTGACATTCCCTATACAGGAATTCCTACAGATACCACAGTCAGAACTACTGACATTCCCTACACAGGGATTCATACAGATACTACAGTCAGAACTACTGACATTCCCTATACAGGAATTCCTACAGATACCACAGTCAGAACTACTGACATTCCCTACACAGGGATTCATACAGATACTACAGTCAGAACTACTGACATTCCCTACACAGGAATTCCTACAGATACTACAGTCAGAACTACTGACATTCCCTACACAGGGATTCATACAGATACTACAGTCAGAACTACTGACATTCCCATTACAGGAATTCCTACAGATACCACAGTCAGAACTAATGACCATCCCTATACAGAGGTTGCAAAGAAAATTGACATTTTTGTTGTAATTTTAAAAAGGAAACTCCTTTTTATCGATGTCAAATTTATTTTGAAGTCTACATTAACAAGTGTGGACACAGAAAAACGTCTCGCCTGAATTCCGCATCAGTAACGAAAATAAATTTCGTCATAAGCATTACGTTAATAGCATTAATTATGAGCAGCGGCCTGTATACCAAATATTGTCACCATACTATGCATAGTTACAGAGGAACTGTCCTAATACAAAAACTTTAACGTAGTCGCTGGACCGTGAAATTGAGGTCAAGGTCAGGTGGAACCTACCAGACAGTCATGTACTATTAATCAGCAACCTATATACCAAATATTGTCATCCTACCATGCGTAGTTACAGAGGAACTATCGTAACCCAAACACTTTAACGCAGTCGCTGGACCGTGAAATTGAGGTCAAGATCAGGTGACACCTACCAGACAGTCATGTACTAGTCATCAGCAACCTATACACCAAATATTGTCATCCTACCATGCGTAGTTACAGAGGAACTGTCGTAACCCCAAAACTTTAACGTAGTCGCTGGACCGTGAAATTGAGGTCAAGGTCAGGTGACACCTACCAGACAGTCATGTACTAGTCATCAGCAACCTATACACCTAATATTGTCATCCTACCATGCATAGTTACAGAGGAACTGTAGTAACCCCAAAACTTTAACGTAGTCGCTGGACCGTGAAATTGAGGTCCAGGTCAGGTGACACCTACCAGACAGTCATGTACTAGTCATCAGCAACCTATACACTTAATATTGTCATCCTACCATGCATAGTTACAGAGGAACTGTCGTAACCCCAAAACTTTAACGTAGTCGCTGGACCGTGAAATTGAGGTCAAGGTCAGGTGACACCTACCAGACAGTCATGTACTAGTCATCAGCAACCTATACACCAAATATTGTCATCCTACCATGCGTAGTTACAGAGGAACTGTCGTAGCCCAAAAACTTTAACGTAGTCGCTGGACCGTGAAATTGAGGTCAAGGTCAGGTGACACCTACCAGACAGTCATGTACTAGTCATCAGCAACCTATACACCAAATATTGTCATCCTACCATGCGTAGTTACAGAGGAACTGTCGTAACCCAAAAACTTTAACGTAGTCGCTGGACCGTGAAATTGAGGTCAAGGTCAGGTGACACCTACCAGACAGTCATGTACTAGTCATCAGCAACCTATACACCAAATATTGTCATCCTACCATGCATAGTTACAGAGGAACTGTCGTAACCCAAAAACTTTAACGTAGTCACTGGACCGTGAAATTGAGGTCAAGGTCAGGTGACAGGTGACTGACTGGCAAGTACTCATCATAAGCTACCTCTGGACCAAATTTGATGGACCTAGGGCTTGGGCTTACAAAGATATGAAGCAAGATGTCAAGTGTTTACGCCGCCGCCGCCGCCGGATTCCCATACATATGTCTCGCCTCCAGCGACTTTCGTCGCAGGCGAGACAAAAATTAATTTAAGAAGATTCTCCATTCACTTTGTGACAGTGTTTTAACAGTGCCAACTTTGAGACAAAAATAAATCAGTATAATGCCACAGAGCTGCGAGTTGTGCTCACTATTAGTTTAAAAGGTAATTGAAAAAAAAAATGTTTAAAGTTACAGATGTCTGATGAAAGAGTTATGTACACCTACTTTGTCCCCTTCCTGTCCCCCTTTAACTACTTACACTAAATGTATTTTTAATGAGTTCTATTTTATGGACTAGATTTACAGCAAGATTAACCACTTCTCCTACCTAACCCTATACTAGGGACACTGCTTTAAAAAGGCCATAAAATAAGATTTCCAGATGAACTCTGAGGTAAAGTACACTGAGCATTTAGAAGTGGGCAGAACATAAAAAGATTTTCACTACAAACACAAATAAATAATGCAATAATTTATTTAAGACACTTTACAGTGGCATTCAGTAACTAAGTTAAATACCATTTTTATACTCGCCTATGACTGCAAAATGCCATCAAATGAAGTGTCTTTATATACATAATTCATTTAGATGTCAACATTAATATACCAAGTCCTTTTGAAAGTACACTGTATCAAGGGTATAAAAACAAGATAGGAAATATATATAATAACTATATAGTTGTATATCAATATATATCACTCCACATAACATGAAATATATAGTTTAGTTTAGTTTGAATGTTGTTTAACGCCACTTCAGAAGTTTGCTATAAAATGCTGTACAGTTTTTATTGGAGGACTACCCAGACAAAACCCGACCTTTGGTAGGAAAACTGGCAATCCATGAGAATTAGGATTGGAGTCGAGCCCACACTGCCCGCAGTGAGTCTTGAACCCGCAAACTAAGTGTTGACAGACCATGTGATTATAAGCAGATAAACTATGGTCACCCCAACATGAAATTTAAAAAAATTATATACAACCAGCTATGACAAGAGGAGGTAAACCTCGTCAAAGAAACAGAAAAAAAACGAAAGGACAACTATAATTATGTGTGTATGGAAGAAATACTAAAAGGTTATATAGGCTGTCACTATACAGTCATTTTGGTTTGACAAATATTTTATCAGATATTCAATTATTAAGAGTTTTAAAAAAAGGCTTTAGATGAAAATTATCCTACATATCACAAGCCAACTATCAATCAGACTGTTCGTATCAACCAATTATCAATGTATGATATATGCAATAAATACATGAATGGTTCAGACCTTAAAGGGACAACAATGTTATCTAAAATTAGAGGTTACAAGAAATAAAACTCAAATTATCACTAGCAACCCATCAATCATATCAAATAATTTTCATCATAAGATACATACATTAAATACCTGTTCAAAATGTAGAAAAAAAAGAAAATGTGTCTTGGCAACACTAATGTCCTGTACATATGGGTAAACACCCCTTTTCTTCCTAGTTCACTCAAGTACGAAATCTTTGGCACAATCCTACAGAATTATGCTTTTAAAGAGACCTTATGATGTTTTAACTGTGAATCAAGTTTTATGAATATGTAAAGTCTTCATAAAGAAAAAGCTTCAACACAATTCCAAGCTCGAAGTGGGACATACAGATGCCTGAACAAATGAACAAACCAAAATTTATGTCCGCAACTTCTTGTCATGCTTGTTGTAGGACATAAAAACCACTGGACTTAATATGTACATGTACCAGTATATTGTAAGGGATTATAAATACATGAATGTAACGCATGTCAGCCAGTGATGCAGGCTGAGGTACAGTCTACAATGTCTGATATAAATAACAATACTTTTGTGCATCTTAGAACTAGGGTCGCCAAGGGGCCTGGATCACTAACCTAAACCTGAAATCAATTGAACAACTATGCAATTCTTCTTTTCATCCAGCTTTTCATAAGAAATTGTCTAACGATTCTGCAAAAATCATAAATTTTTATATTTTAAGGTGTATAATTCCTAAAAGGAGTCTATAATCCAACACATATGCACCTAAATTATTTCTGTAGATCTTGATGACCTGCAAAATTTTGTACTGAAACATTTTTCTTTAGCGCTTACGGTTTTCAAAATATTGAGGAAAAACAGCAAAAGTCATTAATTTTGACTATACAGAGGCAATAACTCATACATGGGGTTGTTTTACAACTTTAACTCAATGGAGGGTTATGTAGAGCTTTTTATGCATAAAAAGAATGGCTCTGACACCTAGGTTTTCCAGTAGTGTTTTAACTAAAAACAACAACTATATGTTAACCCAATGTAATATGTTTAGCCATGGTGGCCATGTTAGTTTTTTGGCTGCCATGATTTGTGCAATCTTGGTAAAGATAATCCTAAAAATATTGTGTGCCAAGTTTCAAAGCAATTCCTCCAGCGGTTTTGAGATTTTCAAAGAAGGTGAACATTTGAAGAAAAACACAGTTAGTGGCCCTTAATACCAAACAACCCTGAAATAAATTGTATATATGTAAATGAGTTAAACAATTATTACAATGGGAACACTTTTTAACAATTTCAAGATTTGTAGGAAAACTTCAAAAATCATCAATGTTGATCAGAAGGGGCAATAACATTGTACAACTCCATGGAGAGTTTTTTAGAGCTTTTGATGCTGAAAAAGGAACATTGCTTCATTTTTCCTCTATATATTATACTTTTTGAACTTTAAGCCAAAAACTGTATTTTGACCCCTGTTCTACTTTTACCCACATTGGCTACCCTATGTTAGTTAATCAATGGAAATAATTAAAGCAATTTTGGTACACTATAATGAAGTGTTCAAAGTTTCAAAGCAATCCCTTTTCACTGGGTTTGAAGGTTTTTAAAGAAAAGTCAATGGACATACAACAGAAGCCAAGTGATGAATAGCATTTGGTCAGGTAAGCTAAAACATCCCATCTTATTAGTTGATTTGTCTTTCCTGAAAACCATTGTTTTAATATCAATATACAATTTAGAAAAAAAAAACTTACTGTTATATCTCTGATCTTCAGTATGACACAGATATTTACAGGTAAATTTCCAGGTTTTAACAAGACCAGATCTGTAACTAGAGCTACACTATAATTGTCCCAGCAGTATATCTAACTCAGTAGGACAGGATAAACTGAAATAATTTAAATATCATTATTCAGTGTTTAGACTACCGTAAATATTCTAGAAATCAGAAAAAAATATTTAATTCTAAACACAAATGGCAAAAAAAAAGGGGTAAAGTAGAAAATTGCTGCTTACAGTAACACACCTTTAAATTTTAGATGAAAGCATAAAGACTTACAACAAAAGGTTGGACAAACATAACTGATTACATAAAACATAAGGTAAACAATCATTAACAAGTATGGACTGTGAGCACGCTCACAAAGGGATACACCTCCCGCCTTTCCCTTTCAAGTCCAATTATCTCCCCTTAATGATATCGGAGCTCAATAAAAATCCTTCATGCACATCTACATATAATGTACTTCCTTTATGCTAAGTTTCATTAAATTTCATTAAGCGGTTTAGGAGGAGTTGTGCTTACAAGGGATATGGACAGACAGACTGACACACAGACAGGGTGATTCCTATATACCCCTTCAATCAAGTTTGTGGGGGGTATAAAAACACACACACACACACACAAATAAAATAAAACTGCTGTGTGCAATTTCCAATTATATGTATATAATTAAGACATTAGCCTGGTTAACAAACAATAAATAAATTGAACAATAATACAGACTTTTGATTGGCTGGAAAATATTTTCTATCAGAGAATGAAAAAAAATCATCATCATGGACATGCATCCTTTGATGTTATATATTACTCGGCGGTAAACTCAAGTTTTTGTGTTGCACTTCTTTTTTAAAATGTCAAATGACACAATTTCACACATAAAATTGTCCAGTTCATTCTAATGTTTTAATTTATTTATAGGCATAAACTAAAAAAATTATTTTCTCCATCAAGGGGTAAACATATTTTTGTTGTGCACATTTATTATAATCTGCATGAGTAAAACGGAAATTTCCTTATCCCTCAATGGAGAAAATATTTTTTGTAGTTTATACTTAGAAATAAATTCAAACATTAAAACAAACTAAACAATTTTTTGTAGTTAATCCTTAAATAAAATAAATAAAAACAGTATGTTATTAATTTCTCATGAATATCCTTCATAATCTGTTTCAATTAGAAATGCTAACGGTACATTAGTAGCTCCAAAGTCGATGGATTTTTAATAATTAGTACCAGAAAATTTGTACTTTTACCTAAATTTCAGGTATACTTAATCAAATTAATGAAAGTTTGTTTTCATACCTCAACATCTTAATTAATCAAGGTAACGAGAAATAAACATGCAGAATGAAAAAAGATAAAATACTTAATTAAATACTTTGATAAAACATTAATAATAACTATAAATAAATAAATAAAAACAACATAACTTTCATAAATCATGAAAGGTATGTCTAAACACAATAGTTTATTTCTACAAATACGGTACATGTCCAACGTCCACAACAATAATGACCAAGATTGTATTACCAGGAACAATGACCTTTAATATAAAAACTGTGATACCCTTATTATAACTCATAAAGAAGAGATTCTTCTGATATCCTATTTAAGCCTGACAAGATAAGCCATAGCAATATATTACAATTTAATAAGCAATCATGGATGTGCCACCTCAGTAATAAAGTTTTTAAATGGTACATGATTTGTCAAATCCTGTATTATTGAGCTCCTTTCACTACTGGTTATTGATAAGTACTCTGGTAATCAATACTTAATTTTTTGTTGCAATTTTTGTGTCCCAGAGATATTTGGCAAAAATTCTGGGATATTTTAAAAGTTACCTGACATTTAAAATAAATATAATCTTTACTATCAAATAATATTTGGAATAAATTCACATGTTAGTCCATTAAACAAAGACAACAAAAGGTTGGGTCCAAGTCAAACTTACAAATCAACACAAACATTATGGCAATATAATTGTTATTCAGACAGGCAGAACACAACATTTTCAAGGACTACAGTGTGTAATTAAGGCTGAGATCACCAAGGCAATGTTTTCAAGCACTGTCATGCAGCCCAGTAGTTTCAGTAGTTTTAAAACACTAACAGATTGACAGTATTAGCTATTGTGGTCTGTAGTTCTCAGATCTAGATGACAGACTGACAGCATCAGCTATTGTGGTCTGTAGTTCTCAGATCTAGATGACAGACAGACAGTATTAGCTATTGTGGTGTATGGTTGTCAGCTATCCGCTCTAGATGACAGACAGACAGTATTAGCTATTGTGGTGTATGGTTGTCAGCTATCCGCTCTAGATGACAGACAGACAGTATTAGCTATTGTGGTGTATGGTTGTCAGCTATCCGCTCTAGATGACAGACAGACAGTATTAGCTATTGTGGTCTATGGTTCTCAGATCTAGATGACAAATTGACACTTTAGCTATTGTGGTTCTCAGTTCTTGAGGACAGACTGATAGCATTAGCTATTGTGGTCTATGGTTCTCAGCTCTAGATGACAGACTGACAGTATTAGCTATTGTGGTCCATGGTTCTCAGTTCTAGATGACAGACTGACAGCTTTAGCTATTGTGGTCCATGGTTCTCAGTTCTAGATGACAGACTGATAGCATTAGCTATTGTGGTCTATGGTTCTCAGTTCTAGATGACAGACTGACAGCTTTAGCTATTGTGGTCCATGGTTCTCAGCTCTAGATGACAGACTGACATCATTAGCTATTGTGGTCCATGGTTCTCAGTTCTAGATGACAGACTGACAGCTTTAGCTATTGTGGTCCATGGTTCTCAGCTCTAGATGACAGACTGACAGCTTTAGCTATTGTGGTCCATGGTTCTCAGCTCTAGATGACAGACTGACAGCATTAGCTATTGTGGTCCATGGTTCTCAGCTCTAGATGACAGACTGACATCATTAGCTATTGTGGTCTATGGTTCTCAGCTCTAGATGACAGACTGACAGTATTAGCTATTGTGGTCCATGGTTCTCAGCTCTAGTTAACAGACTGACAGTATTAGCTATTGTGGTCTATGGTTCTCAGCTCTAGATGACAGACTGACAGCATTAGCTATTGTGGTCTATGGTTCTCAGCTCTCCACTCTAGATGACAGACTGACAGTATTAGCTATTGTGGTCTATGGTTCTCAGCTCTCCACTCTAGATGACAGACTGACAGTATTAGCTATTGTGGTCTATGGTTCTCAGCTCTAGATGACAGACTGACAGCTTTAGCTATTGTGGTCTATGGTTCTCAGCTCTAGATGACAGACTGACATCATTAGCTATTGTGGTCTATGGTTCTCAGTTCTAGATGACAGACTGACATCATTAGCTATTGTGGTCTATGGTTCTCAGCTCTAGATGACAGACTGACAGTATTAGCTATTGTGGTCTATGGTTCTCAGATCTAGATGACAGACTGACATCATTAGCTATTGTGGTCCATGGTTCTCAGTTCTAGATGACAGACTGACAGCTTTAGCTATTGTGGTCCATGGTTCTCAGCTCTAGATGACAGACTGACAGCTTTAGCTATTGTGGTCCATGGTTCTCAGCTCTAGATGACAGACTGACAGCATTAGCTATTGTGGTCCATGGTTCTCAGTTCTAGATGACAGACTGACAGTATTAGCTATTGTGATCAATGGTTCTCAGCTCACCACTCTAGATGACAGACTGACAGCTTTAGCTATTGTGGTCCATGGTTCTCAGCTCTAGATGACAGACTGACAGTATTAGCTATTGTGGTCCATGGTTCTCAGCTCTAGATGACAGACTGACAGTATTAGCTATTGTGGTCAATGGTTCTCAGTTCTAGATGACAGACTGACATCATTAGCTATTGTGGTCTATGGTTCTCAGCTCTAGATGACAGACTGACAGTATTAGCTATTGTGGTCTATGGTTCTCAGATCTAGATGACAGACTGACAGTATTAGCTATTGTGGTCCATGGTTCTCAGTTCTAGATGACAGACTGACAGTATTAGCTATTGTGATCAATGGTTCTCAGCTCACCACTCTAGATGACAGACTGACAGCTTTAGCTATTGTGGTCCATGGTTCTCAGCTCTAGATGACAGACTGACAGTATTAGCTATTGTGGTCTATGGTTCTCAGCTCTAGATGACAGACTGACAGCTTTAGCTATTGTGGTCCATGGTTCTCAGCTCTAGATGACAGACTGACAGCTTTAGCTATTGTGGTCTATGGTTCTCAGCTCTCCACTCTAGGTGACAGACTGACAGTATTAGCTATTGTGGTCTGTGGTTCTCAGCTCTAGATGACAGACTGACAGTATTAGCTATTGTGGTCTGTGGTTCTCAGCTCTAGATGACAGACTGACAGTATTAGCTATTGTGGTCTATGGTTCTCAGCTCTAGATGACAGACTGACAGTATTAGCTATTGTGGTTTAAGGTACTCAGCTCTAGATGACAGACTGACAGTATTAGCTATTGTGGTCTATGGTTCTCAGCTCTAGATGACAGACTGACAGTATTAGCTATTGTGGTCTATGGTTCTCAGCTCTAGATGACAGACTGACAGTATTAGCTATTGTGGTCTATGGTTCTCAGCTCTCCACTCTAGGTGACAGACTGACAGTATTAGCTATTGTGGTCTGTGGTTCTCAGCTCTAGATGACAGACTGACAGTATTAGCTATTGTGGTCTGTGGTTCTCAGCTCTAGATGACAGACTGACAGTATTAGCTATTGTGGTCTATGGTTCTCAGCTCTAGATGACAGACTGACAGTATTAGCTATTGTGGTTTAAGGTACTCAGCTCTAGATGACAGACTGACAGTATTAGCTATTGTGGTCTATGGTTCTCAGCTCTAGATGACAGACTGACAGTATTAGCTATTGTGGTCTATGGTTCTCAGCTCTAGATGACAGACTGACAGTATTAGCTATTGTGGTCCATGGCTCTCAGCTCTAGATGACAGACTGACATCATTAGCTATTGTGGTCCATGGTTCTCAGTTCTAGATCACAGACTGACAGTATTAGCTATTGTGGTCTATGGTTCTCAGTTCTAGATGACAGACTGACATCATTAGCTATTGTGGTCCATGGTTCTCAGCTCTAGATGACAGACTGACAGTATTAGCTATTGTGGTCCATGGTTCTCAGTTCTAGATAACAGACTGACAGCATTAGCTATTGTGGTCCATGGTTCTCAGCTCTAGTTAACAGACTGACAGTATTAGCTATTGGGGTCCATGGTTCTCAGCTCCAGATGACAGAGTGACAGTATTAGCTATTGTGGTCTATGGTTCTCAGATCTAGATGACAGACTGACAGCATTAGCTATTGTGGTCTATGGTTCTCAGTTCTGGAGGACAGACTGACAGCATCAGCTATTGTGGTCCATGGTTCTCAGCTTTAGCTATTGTGGTCTGTGGTTCTCAACTCTAGATGACAGAATGACAGCATTAGCTATTGTGGCCTGTGGTTCTCGGCTCTAGATTACAGACTGACAGCATTAGCTCTTGTGGTCTGTGGTTCTCCGCTCTAGATGAGAGACTGACAACATAAGCTATTGTGGCCTGTGGTTCTTGGCTATAGATTACAGATTGACACCTTTAGCTAACAGATCGATGCCATTAGCTATTGTGGTCTATGGTTCTCAGATCTAGATGACAGACTGACAGCATTAGCTATTGTGGTCCATGGTTCTCAGCTCTAGTTAACAGACTGACAGTATTAGCTATTGTGGTCTATGGTTCTCAGATCTAGATGACAGACTGACAGCATTAGCTATTGTGGTCTATGGTTCTCAGTTCTGGAGGACAGACTGACAGCATCAGCTATTGTGGTCCATGGTTCTCAGCTTTAGCTATTGTGGTCTTTGGTTCTAGGCTCTAGATGACAGACTGACAGCATTAGTTAACAGACTGACAGTATTAGCTATTGGGGTCCATGGTTCTCAGCTCTAGTTAACAGACTGACAGTATTAGCTTTTGGGGTCCATGGTTCTCAGTTCTAGATGACAGACTGACAGCATTAGCTATTGTGGTCCATGGTTCTCAGCTCTAGTTAACAGACTGACAGTATTAGCTATTGGGGTCCATGGTTCTCAGCTCCAGATGACAGAGTGACAGTATTAGCTATTGTGGTCTATGGTTCTCAGTTCTAGATGACAGACTGACAGCATTAGCTATTGTGGTCCATGGCTCTCAGCTCTAGTTAACAGACTGACAGTATTAGCTATTGGGGTCCATGGTACTCAGCTCCAGATGACAGAGTGACAGTATTAGCTATTGTGGTCTATGGTTCTCAGATCTAGATGACAGACTGACAGCATTAGCTATTGTGGTCTATGGTTCTCAGTTCTGGAGGACAGACTGACAGCATCAGCTATTGTGGTCCATGGTTCTCAGCTTTAGCTATTGTGGTCTGTGGTTCTCAACTCTAGATGACAGACTGACAGTATTAGCTATTGTGGTCTTTGGTTCTAGGCTCTAGATGACAGATTGACAGCATTAGCTATTGTGGTCTATGGTTCTCCGCTCTAGATGACAGACTGACAACATAAGCTATTGAGGCCTGTGGTTCTCGGCTATAGATTACAGATTGACAGCTATAGCTAACAGATCAATGCCATTAGCTATTGTGGTCTATGGTTCTCAGATCTAGATTAGATGACAGACTGACAGCATCAGCTATTGTGGTCCACAGTTCTCAGCTCTAGAGGACAGACTGGCAGCAACAGCTATTTTGGTCCATGGTTCTCAGCTATAGATGACAAATTGACAGCATTAGCTATTGTGGTCTGTGGTTTTCAGTTCTAGAGGACAGACCGACAGCATAAGCTATTGTGCTCAGTGGTTCTCAGCTCTAAATGACAGACTGACAGTATTAGCTATTGTGGTCTGAGGTTTTCAGCTCTAGAGGACAGACTGACAGCATAAGCTATTGTGGTCTGTGGTTTTCAGCTCTAGAGAACAGACTGACAGCATTAGCTATTTTGCTTTGTGGTTCTCAGCTCTAGATGACAGACTGATAGCATTAGCTATTGTGGTCCATGGTTCTCAGATCTAGATGACAGACTGACATCATTAGCTATTGTGGTCCATGGTTCTCAGCTCTAGATGACAGACTGACAGCTTTAGCTATTGTGGTCTATGGTTCTCAGCTCTAGATGACAGACTGATAGCATTAGCTATTGTGGTCCATGGTTCTCAGATCTAGATGACAGACTGACATCATTAGCTATTGTGGTCCATGGTTCTCAGCTCTAGATGACAGACTGACAGCTTTAGCTATTGTGGTCTATGGTTCTCAGCTCTAGATGACAGACTGACAGCATTAGCTATTGTGGTCTATGGTTCTCAGCTCTCCACTCTAGATGACAGACTGACAGTATTAGCTATTGTGGTCTATGGTTCTCAGCTCTAGATGACAGACTGACAGTATTAGCTATTGTGGTTTATGGTTCTCAGCTCTAGATGACAGACTGACAGTATTAGCTATTGTGGTCTATGGTTCTCAGCTCTCCACTCTAGATGACAGACTGACAGTATTAGCTATTGTGGTCTATGGTTCTCAGCTCTAGATGACAGACTGACAGTATTAGCTATTGTGGTTTATGGTTCTCAGCTCTAGATGACAGACTGACAGGATTAGCTATTGTGGTCTGTAGTTCTCAGATCTAGATGACAGACTGACAGCATTAGCTATTGTGGTCTATGGTTCTCAGCTCTCCACTCTAGATGACAGACTGACAGTATTAGCTATTGTGGTCTATGGTTCTCAGCTCTCCACTCTAGATGACAGACTGACAGTATTAGCTATTGTGGTCTATGGTTCTCAGCTCTAGATGACAGACTGACAGTATTAGCTATTGTAGTTTATGGTTCTCAGCTCTAGATGACAGACTGACAGTATTAGCTATTGTGGTCTGTAGTTCTCAGATCTAGATGACAGACTGACATCATTAGCTATTGTGGTCTATGGTTCTCAGCTCTCCACTCTAGATGACAGACTGACAGCTTTAGCTATTGTGGTCCATGGTTCTCAGCTCTAGATGACAGACTGACAGTATTAGCTATTGTGGTCCATGGTTCTCAGTTCTAGATGACAGACTGACAGCTTTAGCTATTGTGGTCCATGGTTCTCAGCTCTAGATGACAGACTGACAGTATTAGCTATTGTGGTCCATGGTTCTCAGCTCTAGATGACAGACTGACAGCATTAGCTATTGTGGTCCATGGTTCTCAGCTCTAGATGACAGACTGACAGCATTAGCTATTGTGGTCTATGGTTCTCAGCTCTCCACTCTAGATGACAGACTGACAGTATTAGCTATTGTGGTCTATGGTTCTCAGCTCTAGATGACAGACTGACAGTATTAGCTATTGTGGTCTATGGTTCTCAGCTCTAGATGACAGACTGACAGTATTAGCTATTGTGGTCTATGGTTCTCAGCTCTAGATGACAGACTGACAGTATAAGCTATTGTGGTCTATGGTTCTCAGTTCTAGATGACAGACTGACAGCATTAGCTATTGTGGTCTATGGTTCTCAGCTCTAGATGACAAATTGACAGTATTAGCAATTGTGGTATCTGGTTCTCGGCTCTAGATATATTAACTTAAATTTGTTTCAACAGAAACTTCTTACTTATTAATTTAAAAGATGGTAGAACCATGATGTATTACATTAATTTCATTGCCAAGAAAATAATCTTTGACAAAGTTTTTGTAATTAAAACCTAATCAATACTGCCATGTTATTACATAACATAAATTGAAAATCTAATAGAAAAGCTCCAAAAATCAGGGTTAAACAAAAAAACACATAAAAAATGCAAGAGTAATCAGCTTCAGTTTGGCACAGAAAGTTAATAAACTAATGCTTTTTCAAACAATCCACAAGAGATTCATAATTATATCTCCATTACATATTGCTATAAGCAGAGCTCAAATGCTAAGAAATTACGTTTTCTTATTATGTCATAATAGTGGCTCTATGGACTGTGGATCCTGCGATTCCTTGCCTGGTTTACTAGCTGACAGAAAAATGATGACTAATTAAAACTGATAATGTAGTAATAATAGTGGTTAAGTTAATTAACTAAAAAACATATCAAAAATCCATCTTATTTTGACAACAGAATCGTTTGTTATCTGTAGTACAGTAATAAAGGAAGTTCTGTTTAAAAAATAAGACTTATATGCCAAGCATTTATTGGTTAGCTAAAATTCTACAGTAAACCCACCAACAATCAAATCAAAATTAAATCTTTCACTTGCTCTCCTCCTTTTTGTTATTGTTGTGCTTTCCACAGTGCAACAAAAACTAGAGGCTCCCAGGAGCCTGTAATCGCTCACCTGGAATCCAAATGACTTAAACTATATTAAAATTTTTGAAATTAACAGTTTCAGTCTAGTTGTTATAGCTTTTAACTTACTGTGCAAAAACTAAACATTTCTTCAAAAATTTTTGTTAAATACAGTAACTCCTATAAGGTGCCATCGACAATTTCTGAAAATTAAATGGTTTTTAGGCATTGTCCTTTAGGGTACTTTAGAAATTTACAGTTTTACCCTACTAATAGGTGTGTTATAGACTAATTCATAATTAAACAAGTGTGGACACAGAAAAACGTCTCGCCTGCATTCCACATCAGTAATGAAAATAAATTTCGTCATAAGCATTACGTAAATAGCATTAAATATCAGCAGCGGCCTGTATACCAAATATTGTCAACATACCTGCATAGTTAGAGGAAAACTTTAACGTAGTCGCTGGACCGTGAAATTGAGGTCAATGTCAGGTGACGCCTACCAGACAGTCATGTACTATTCATCAGCAACCTATATACCAAATATTGTCATCCTACCATGCATAGTTACAGTGAAACTGCCCTAACCCAAAAACTTTAACGTAATCACTGGACCGTGAAATTGAGGTCAAGGTGGTCAGGTGACACCTACCAGACAGTCATGTACTAGTCATCAGCAACCTATATACTAAATATTGTCATCCTACGATGCGTAGTTACAGAGGAACTGTCTTAACCCAAAAACTTTAATGTAGTCACTGGACTGTAAAATTGAGGTCAAGGTCAGATGACACCTACCAGACAGTCATATACTAGTCATCAGCAACCTATACACCAAATATTGTCATCCTACCTTGTGTAGTTACAGAGGAACTGCCCTCACCCAAAAACTTTAACGTAAGCGCTGGACCGTGAAATTGAGGTCAAGGTCAGGTGACAGGTGACTGACTGGCAAGTACTCATCATAAGCTACCTCTGTACCAAATTTGATGGACCTAGGGCTTGGGCTTACAAATATATGAAGCAAGATGTCAAGTGTTTAGGCTGTCGCCGCCGCCGGATTCCCATACATATGTCTCGCCTCCAGCGACTTTCGTCGCAGGCGAGACAAAAACTGTTCATTTGTCCAAATTCATAATGAAAGGGCAATAACTCCTATAGAGTCATCTTGCAATTTTGGACTAAGCAATCATTTGTAGGGCTTCTATTGCTGATCATTTGTGCAATTTACAGTTTTAATCTAGCTACTATAGTTTTCAAGTTACAGGACAAAAATTGAAAATTTCATAACAAAATTGTCATTTAAGGGCAATAACTCCTATAAGTAGTCATCTGACAATTTCAGACCAATTAGGTGAATTGTAGGGCTGTTATTGCTGATCATTTTTGCAATTTATTATTTCACTCTAGCTGTTATGGTTTTTAAGTTACACGACAAAAGCAGAAAATTTCATAAAAAATTGCAATTTAAGGCCAATAACTCCTAAGGAGTCATCTGACAATTTCAGATTTATCTAGTAATTTGTAGGGCTTGTTTTGCTGATCATTTTTGCTATTAACAGTTTCACTCTAGCTGTTATAGTTTTAAAGTTACAGAAAATTTCATTACAAATTACCATTTAAGGGTAATAACTCATATAAGGAGTTGTCTGACAATTTCAGACCAATCAAGTGAATTGTAGGGCTTTTATTGCTGATCATTTTTGCCATTTACAGTTTCACTCTACCTCGTACAGTTTTCAGGTTATATTGTAAATACCAAAAATTTTGTCAAAAATCGTCAATAAAGGGCAATAACTCCCACAAGAAGCCAATACACAACTTCACACTAATAGCAACTATTGTAGACCTTAATGTGCTGATCAATTTGAAGTATCGGTTTTCTCTATAGCTATTATACTTTTTTAGATAATGATCAAAAACCTGTATTGACCCCCCATGTTCTATTTTTAGTAACAGTGGCCATATTTGTCTGTTGATCAACACCCTGGGTACAAACTTGAAACTAGGAACCCTAAGGAAGATTGTGGCCAAGTTAGAAAAAAATAGGCCCAGTGGTTTCAGAGGAGAAAATTTTTGAAAAAGTTTACAATGGACGACGGACGCCAAGGTGATAGCAAAAGCTCACATGGACCTTCTGTCCAGGTGAACTAAAAAGAAAGGGGCAGCAAGTGAAAGATTTGTTTTATGTGGGACATTTATTCTTAATGTCAACATAGTCGAGTGTATAGAGCACCAAATGGAAATAACCTTACATATTAGGCTGTATATGTTTGAATGCCGCATTCAGCAATTATTCATCTGTACCATAGCACCCAGTTTTAATACAAGTTTTAGTACAATGGAATACCCTGACCTTATGCAAACTTGGCAATAGTTCTTAATTAAAGTAGGTACACTGCCCAAAGATGCTCAAACTTGCATGCCCAGTAATGACCAGTATTCTCTTCAGGTTGTATTTAACACATAAATATACATTAGAAATAACAAGTGTGGACTGAGCACACTCACAAAGCCATACCCCCTGCTTTGCTTTCAGGTCCAATTATCTCCTCTTAATGATATCCGAGGTCAATAAAAATCTTTCATGCACATCTAAATATAATGTACTTCCTTTATGCTAAGTTTCATTAAATTTCATCAATCGGTTTAGGAGGGGTTGCGCTTTACAAGGGATGTGGACAGACGGACAGACAGACAGGGTGATTCCTATATACCCCACACACAAGTTTGCAGGGGGTATAAATATGTGATGACACATAATGATGTAATACTGAAGGGTGCATAAATGGGGACGTTATAAACAATGTACCAACGAGGCTGCAAGATACCAATGGCTGCTACTTATGCATTTTTAAGATGTTTTATTCTTCGTTATTCCTTTCCCATATTTGTTTTAGAATCTGGATTTTAATGGTTTTCCTTCATAATACATTTGTATATCTCAGTTGAACATTAACATCATGATGAATTACAGATACAAGTTTTATGGAGGACAAAAACCCAAGCTGTCACACAAGCACATGGCAGATGAGGAGGGTTTAGATTTTGTCACAGCAGCAGAGGCAGTTATGACTTTATAAAAATTGTTGGTTTGCAACTTCCCTGCTAACCCATTAATTTGGTGCTCTTCAGAACAGACCAGTCTAATCAAAATTAGCCCAATGCGTGTTTACTATTTACGTAGTTGCGACACAACGTAAATAGTAAACACGCATGGGCCAATTTTAATTAGACTGTCAAACAGACTATTAAAACTTAGCAATTTTTCTTACAGATTTCTTTTAGAAATTTGACTTACTTGACTTAATCCACTTCGTCCCATGGGGGACATAGGGCAACCAAATTTAGAAATTTGAAGAAAACATATTGTTTACCTACTTACGTACCTACTGCTCAAATTGTATTCTGGTAAGCATTAAATATTTTTCATACCTGGCCTTTATTTACAAAATTTAACTGCTTACATATGGTTCTTTTACATACCAGTCCAAAAAAGTAATGACCTAAGTTAGGTAAAAGTTCATTAACCACATACTAATAATGATAAGATATTTAACATTCATGCACCATGAACAGATCAACTAATTGAAACTAGCAGCTGAAATACAGTACCCAGCCAAGCATGAAAACACTAATCCCTCAATCTCCTTTGGAACAAGTAACTGTAAAATTGGACTCCTCTAAACAAGGTAATCAGATTGAATATGTAATCAATTAAATACTTGTTGGAGACAACAGTACTAGGTCAACGGTCCCTGTCCCACCCAGATAAACACTAATCTTAATTCAAATCTAATTATCTATTTCTATTGATTTAACATTACCTTTATCAGAAGTAACATTTCGGAATGCAATGATAGCTTTATTACCAAGTTCAATACTGGTAATGTTCTCTTATATATTTTATTCCTGTTTAAAATCTTCTTGTTTAGAAGTCAGACAAGGTTATTCTGCACCATGGGCACAAGTGTCATTATTTCCATAAACGCCTAGCATGTAAGTTTAACTACTTCTTTTCACAAGTTTGAGTTGTTTTGCTAAAAATTTAGAGTTGTTGTCCTTACAAGGATCATGTTTACCAGGTCAAGACAAATTTGACAAGTATCTAAAGAATGAATTTATTTTTTTATGTTAAGCCTTATCTGTGTAACAAGTATCGTTTTCAAGATAAGAAAGGGAGTCTGTTAATTTTCTCCTCTTTAGAACATACTTATACCTAGAACCTAGTTATAATATGAACCAGATATGCTTAACAATAAAGCATACGGACTGTTTAGCTTGCTTTTAGTAATAACCATTTTTCAGAGAAACTGTTTAAGCTTGCTTTTTTAACTAACATAATCACATTTCACCCTGACTGTTTTAGCATGCTTTTACTAACATAACAATATTAAACCCAGACTTTGTTAGCTTGCTTTTACTAACATAATTATATTTCACCCAGACTGTTTCAGCTTGCATTTACTAGCATACATGTTTTAACTAATATAAACAGATTAAAGAAACTATTAGTGTGCTTTTGCAAACAATCATATTCTGGAGATCCCTTTTTAGCTTGCTTTTACTAACCATATTACAGCCAGATTGTTTTACCTTGCTTTTACTAACATAACAATTGTTCAGCCAAACTTTTATAGTTTGCTTTTACTAACATATCCATATTTCACACAAAAATTTTTATCTTCCACTAACACATTTTTGTCAGATTTTTTAAGCTTGCTTTTAATAACATAGGTAATCATATTTCAGCCAGACTTGTTTAGCTTGCTTTTACCAAAATAGCCATATTTCAGCCAGACATTTTTAGCTTGCTTTTACTTAACTTAACCATAATTTTACTAGACTTTTTAGCTAACATAACTATATTTCTGACAGAACTTTGTTACATTTCAAAGCCTACTGAAAAGCTAAGCCAATGTACTTCTATATGAATTATCACTGGCTCATCATCATACATTACATTAACAATTATGTACATAAAGTCATAATAATTTACAGAAAAATAAATGTAAAAATGTCATTTTTTACACAATGATATAAACATTCTTCAATTTGTCCTAACCTTCTCTGTAACAGTCATGGTAACAGTACATACAGGTGTTACAAATTATAACCTACACAGGACAGTGTATTTTATTGCTTTATTTTGAGCGATAGAGACAATTATAAATTGTACTACTATTTCCCACTACTACATGTAATATACACCTTTATTTATGTAATGTATAATTTGTTTATCTTTGCACCAAGAATTCATTAATTTTTTTATTTCATCCAATTAAACATCTGTTTGTGCTCAAACTTATATCCTAACAGGCAAATAAGATAGAACAGCTCAGTAAATTTTTGTTGCATAATAAAATGTATAATTTACTGAAATGTTCTCAACTTACATATATATATAGTCTTGAACATTGTGAACCAAAGGCCAACAATATCAATTTTTGTAAATGCTAGAACAAAAATATTTAAGACCTATGTTATAAACTGTAAGAAAAAAACCAGTAAACCCAGACCACTTGATGCATCTATGAACACGGCATTTATTTAGTGCAATTTCTACATTTTCAAGGGACATAACTCCTGTAACATCCTTCAAGTGGCAGTATTTGGTGGTCAAGATTAATAATATTGAAAACAACAGAGAAAACTAAGTCTAGACTGCTGTAAGACAGGATAGACATATTTATAACTACACCCGAACCTACTGTTCTGCAGATAGTCTGCAGAGTTATACAAACCGAACCTAAATTTGTAAAGCAAGTTTGGCAAATTTTAAAAATATATTAATTTTATGCACAATGATAGAGGACAATCAATAATCAGCATGGATGAACAGATAAATTCACATTCTAATGCAATTCATGGTGCAACATCAATTCTGATTGGTAACATGAATAATTTCATGCCATCAATTCCACAATTGATGCCATGAGAAGTTAATGCAAGTGCAGATGTTATTTCCAGTAAATAAAAAATTCCAATTTTAATCAGTTAATTTCATTTTTTATTGCCATAGCATTAGAATGGAGATAAATGAAATGTATTTATCACTTGATTGATGCCAGAAAATCTTCAAATACTTATAGATTATTTACGTTTTTTTATAAACATGATGCATTTTCTCCTCCAAATCTCATAGATTGGCGATAGCCCTGAGATGGGATGATGGGAAAATGCATCAAGCTTCATAAAACGTAAATAATCTGTTTATGGCTGTATTGTAACATTGTGATGTCACACTGTTTACTTAACAAGGTCTTGACAGCAAGGTGAGATGGGCCCATTTCAAGCTAGTGGAGTGACATAGGCCCATCTCAAGGTAGTGGAGTGAGATGGTGATACTGTATAATAGTGATAAAATACAGTTATCTCCTAATTCTTACTATAACTGTAACAATATCAATATTTGAGAAAATAATATTTAGTAAACAACTGCTGCAAAATAAAGTTTTAAAAAATCTGTTGTCCAGTTCATTTCTGCACAATTATATAAAATAATGTAGATCTTTATACATTTTTAATGTAATATATAGCACAAAATGAATGCTTGAAAATGAAAGCAAACAACAAGGTCAAATGTGGTAACTGGAATCTTAGGTATTTCCTTATCTGGTCCAATTCAGGACAAAATTTATTTATAAATACTAAAGAACAATTGTAGATACAAAAATACATATATCATTTTAAAATAATATCTGCACTGTTGTAACTTTACCTATTGCAGACAATATAGTCTGACCCAGTTATTCATTCTTTTGTAATAGAGCACACCTTCATGATCTACACACTGAAAAGGCATAACTGATAATAAACTCTCAGTTTAGACTCAATAAGCCATTTAACAGGCAGTGGTAAAGTTCAAATAGTTTTGTTGTCATTGAAACTTAATGGGTGAATGCATCAAATTACAAAGAGACACACAAATATTATGTCCCTGACAGTTACTTGTCATGGGTGGGATCTTTAATGATCAAATTTTTATCAGATATTCAAAAGACACATGTTGCATATTTTTATAACCAGCCCAAAGAATATTTAAAGTTTTGCATATTTCAACTACAAACCAGTGGCTAATCAAAGTGTCTTGTGAATGACAATTCCATATCTCAGATGGATTTTCTACAATTTTATTTTGTCAAAATTGTTTGATAGGATGACAAACAAATGACACAGAAAAACAAACCTAAATGTTATAATAAATTCCTACCTTTTATTGCAGACTCTTTGAATCACAGATTTACAACTGCCTGATTCCTTCAACTGCAAGAGTATTATGAAATATGAAAACTATTTTAAAGAGAATTTTTTCTGCATTATAATTAAGATCATATTTTCAGAAATACTTGAACATATTAGATAAAGCTATCTTACCATCTGGGTTACGTGCATATATATTGCTCTACTAATTCAGACACAAATATAGATATTTTATTGGTCTCATTCCATTCTTTTGGGATTGATATCTACACCATCTACAAATTTAAGTATGTTTAACTGCGTCATTAAACATCAATCCTCAACAATTTTAAAGGTTTGCACTTTTGAAATAAAACAAGAGCAGGTTTAAATATAAGCCATAAATACAGAGTATACCATAGAAAATTGCAAAACTATAGACTTGTGTACTCATTCTATTGAAGCTTTCCAATTAATTTCAGAGGTATTTTGTTGTTTTTATCCCATCATGCAGTGTCAGCTCAACAGATGACAACATGTAATTTAGGTTTACGGAGATGACTGGGTCTTACAGGGAGTATTCATAAATAAAGACAGCTTATACCGTAAGTAAGACAATGATCTAATGAGGTTAATGGCACCTCTCTGAAATATAAGGCTAAAATTTTATGATCTATTGGGATTCATTGATACCAGTGCATAACAAGTAGTTCATTGCTTTTGATCATGTGTCTATGTTTCATTTCCTGTTCCAGTTGGTTTGTTGGTCGGTTGAATGGTATATCACTCTACTTTTAGCAATTTTACAGCTATATCATTCATTTCGTCCAGTTTTTATTGAGGGGGGGGGAAGCTGGAGTACCTGAAGAAAACCTTCCTGTGGTAGGAAAACTGGCAATCCTTGTCAATAAAGATTGGAGTCGAGTACACCCTGCTCGCATTGAAACTTTTACCAGCAAACATAGTGTTGACTGACCACATGATAAATAGTAGATTAACTATCTTGACCAATCATTTATACCCATTCAGAAGATGGAATTCACTCCCTTATTCGGTTGATCAAACTGATATTACACATACAATATATACAAGTAAATCTGAAAACAACATGGCAGACGACAGATGGCTCAAAGTAGACCACAATAAATCAAAACATTATCGAGGAACCTCAGACTGATGGATTATAGCCTGTTATGGGGCAAAATAAAAGGATGACAAAATGTACAAATATGAAAATTGAATGCCACTGATCACAAATGGAGATACAGTCAGTAAAGCTTGACCCTGCAAGGAAAACACAATGATTTATTTATCAGACACATAAATGTCCATCAAAATTAATGTTTTTATTACGTTTATCTCACTTGAACAGTTAGCAACAACTCCTGTATGTCCAGTTGATGACACACCTCTGCTTGACCAGATAATCAGCCTGTGGTCAAGTGATTTGGATATCAGTGGTACACAGTCGGTAAACTGTAATTCAGGTACACGTATAAATAACAATTACATATGAAAAGGAAAAAAAATGAGTAAAATTAAGCACACATGCCTCTATATTATGACTATTAGATATATACTGATTGAAATTCACATGTCTAAACCACTTGTCAGTTTGTAAAGATGTTGACAATTGCACAATGTCACCTAAATTTAACTTAATTTGACCTGTAGAGTTACATACTAGTCAGAAACTGCCTAATGAGCCAAATTTTTTTAAATTGGCATACAATTTAAAATATGCTTAGAATTTCCAATCAAATACACAGAATCTCCAAATATCACTTTCTGGCATTTTTTTTCTTTCTGCTAAAGGTATGTAACTCTACTGTTAACTAGCCTGATGTTTAAGTAGTCAATATAGAAAAATCTCTAATGAAATACTTTTATTTATATTTATATCTGCAAGCACATCAAAGCAACAATAATACTTATTTTAATATCCTCAGTAATTGAACCTATTAAATACTCTGAAAAAATATGTTAAAAGCTGATGAAGAAACACATTTCATGGCTTAACTCTTAGTATACTCCAAGTCAATCAGATTTATTCCTAGGAAATCTTATATAATTGAAAGAAACTTATATTCATCATGTGGTTCTGATGGAATATTTGTACAAATTGTGTACCATTGCCAGCGCCATTTCAAGTGTTATGTGAGAACTATTATTAATAGAAAAAAATTTTGCCCAAAGTATTTGTTGATTGGCAGTTTCCTATTGTTTTTAACACATTAAACATCCATATAAACATGTACACATACAAGTAGTTTCATATACATGTATAACAAGTGTGGACACAGAAAAAAGTCTCGCCTGCATTCCGCATCAGTAACGAAAATAAATTTTGTCATAAGCATTACGTAAATAGCATTAAATATCAGCAGCGGCCTGTATACCAAAAATTGTCACCATACCATGCATAGTTACAGAGAAACTGCAGTAACACAAAAACTTTAATGTAGTCGCTGGACCGTGAAATTGAGGTCAAGGTCAGGTGACACCTACCAGACAGTCATGTACTAGTCATCAGTAACCTATATACCAAATATTGTCATCCTACCATGCATAGTTACAGAGAAACTGCAGTAACACAAAACTTTAACATAGTCGCTAGACCGTGAAATTGAGGTCAAGGTCAGGTGACAACTACCAGACAGTCATGTACTAGTCATCAGCAACCTATACACCAAATATTGTCATCCTACCATGCATAGTTACAGAGGAACTGTCGAAAAACTTTAACGTAGTCGCTGGACCGTGAAATTGAGGTCAAGGTCAGGTGATAGGTGACTGACTGGCAAGTACTCATCATAAGCTACCTCTGGACCAAATTTGATGGACCTAGGGCTTGGGCTTACAAATATATGAAGCAAGATGTCAAGTGTTTACGCCGCCGCCACCGCCGGATTCCCATACATATGTCTCGCCTCCAGTGACTTTCGTCGCAGGCGAGACAAAAATAACATGTTTTAAATGAAGCTAAAAACATGTTTGCAAAAAAGTAACAATACAATACAATTATTATTTTGTCCATAACCACTTCTGTCATGCAACACAATACATAATTTTACTAATTTATTTTCGATCCATTACTTTTAATCAGAACAATACAGTGGATTATACTACCAGCCACCAGAACTATAACAAGTAATTTACAAAGTTCTTATCTGGTTACAGCGATCTCAGTTTATAATAGATGGCTGTAATTTATTAATAAGTGACCTGACCAACAAAAGGCTGTGTAAATAGAAGGGACATTATTATCATTTTTTCCATATATACTCATCACAAACAATGTTGCCAGAGGACACAAAATAATGATGCTATTTTACATTGAGCAATGTAAGTTTATTTTCTGTGTATTGGGTTAAATTTCATTTCTATTAAGATTAAGAGGCTTGAAAAGGATGCTTAATTAGGTGTAAACTGTCACAACAAAAGAAGCTATGATTATTGTTAGATAATACTTTGATTTAATTGTGTCACAATACAGAGAGGGGCCATATGGGAAACACAGCTGAAGGCTGTATCTTTTAGTACTGTAAGAGACTCCACTACTTGATCCAACGAATTTCCGAGAATGACATAATGAGGTTAATGAGCATCGTTTACAGCATTAATCTGAAAATTAGGCTCAAATGTCTTTAAACAATTCATAATATATTTTATATAGAAGTTTGATTTAAAGAAACGAGACAACAATGCATCACAGTGGCAAAGCATCGCATTTGATATTGGTACGGCGGAAGCTGTACCTGACGTACTAGCTGCTACGCCTATGTATTTGAGATAAGAGGAGTGGCAAAGCATCGCATTTGATAATGGTACGGCGGAAGCTGTACCTGACGTACTAGCTGCTACGCCTATGTATTTGAGATAAGAGGAGAGTCAAAAGACACCAATAAAAATAGAAAAATATAAACAATTTTTTTTTATTTCTGAACATTATTGGTACGGCGGAAGCTGTATCTGCCGTACCGGCTGCTACGCCTATGCATCAATCTAAATTTTGAATACAATTAATCAAATTCATTTTACCACAACCTGTAAAATGAAAAAAATCTTAAAATGTCAGTAATCTATAATGTTGTTCAAAAATTGAAAAATTGTGATTTATAATCATATGCACAGCTTTAATATGTAATCAAGTATCTGGCTCTTTTTCAAACAGAATTTTGCTGTATATTAAAAACTATCAGTTTTGGGAACTGAGACTTTGAAACTTTGAAAATTAATAAATTTGTCAATTGCTAAGGGACAGACCATTTAACTTGAAAGGGGGGGCCTTGGTTTTTTGTTTTGGTAAGAAAATTTATTTTTTGAAGGCGTCGCGAAAGACTATTTTTTTTCATTATTAGCATTAATTTATATAGCAGAAATCCTTCTTCAGAATATTGTTTTAATGTCCAAATTATAAACTACTGAGAATTTAGATTACAATAAGAGGAGATGTGATGGCACTAACAAAGTCTGATATCAATAACGTCATTCCATGCATGTCTAGTATACTTTACAATAAATCAGATTAAAACCTCTGAGGAATTACAAGCCATAGTGAATGTCACAATACTACATTGTCTATAAACTTGAGGCTCCAAGGAGTCTACATTAATCTACATGGGTAATATTAGACATGATGGTAACAAAATCTTAACTAGAGGCTCCCAGGAGCCTGTAATCGCTCACCTGGAACCCAAATGACTTCAACTATATTTAAATTTTTGAAATTAACAGTTTCAGTCTAGTTGTTATAGCTTTAAAGTTACTGTGCAAAAACTAAACATTTCTTCAAAAATTTTATATGACAAAAACTGTTCATTTTTCCGAATTCATAATTAAAGGGCAATAACTCATATAAAGAGTCATCTTGCAATTTTGGACTAAATAATCATTTGTAGGGCTTATATTGCTGATCATTTGTGCAATTTACAATTTCATTCTAGCTGCTCTAATTTACAAGTTGAAGGACAAAAATGGAAAATTTCATAAAAAATTTGTCATTTAAGGGCAATAACCACTATAAAGAGTCATCTTACAATTTCAGACCAATTCATTGAATTGTAGGGCTTTTATTGCTGATCACTTTTGCTATGTATAATTTCACTATAGCTGTTATGGTTTTTAAGTTACAAGACGAAAAACAGAAAATTTCATAAAAAATTCCAATTTAAATAAAGGCAATAACTCATATAAGGAGTGATCTGACAATTTCAGACTTATATGGTGAATTGTAGGGCTTGTATTGCTGATCATTTTTGCTATTAACAGTTTCACTCTAGCTGATAGTTTTAAGTTACAGGACAAAAAAGAAACATTTCATAAAAAATTGCCATTTATGAGCAATAACTAATATAAGGAGTTGTCTGACAATTTCAGACCCATCAAGTGAATTGTAGGGCCTTTATTGCTAATCATTTGTGCAATTTACAGTTTCACTCTACCTCTTATAGTTTTCAAGTTATATTGTAAATATTAAAAATTTTGTCAATAAAGGGCAATAACTCCTATAAGAAGCCAATACAGAACTTCACACTAATAGCAACTATAGTAGACCTTAATGTGCTGATCAATTTGAAGTAACGGTTTTCTCTATAGCTATTATAATTTTCGAGATAATGATCAAAAACCTGTGTTCACACCCATGTTCTCTTTTTAGTAACAGCGGCCATCTTTGTCTGCTGATCAACACCCTGGGTACAAACTTGAAAGTAGGAACCCTAAGAATGATTGTGGCCAGGTTTGAAAAAAAATGGCCCAGCGGTTTCAGAGGAGAAGATTTTTGAAAAAGTTTATGACGGACGCCAAGTGATGGCAAAAGCTCACATGGACCTTCGGTCCAGGCGAGCTAGCAAAAAAATGCATTGAATTCAGCCTGCCAAATCATTTCTATCAAGTTTTCTTAAGTATTTCTTTTAGGATTTAGTGTTCTGTGGTGATGGACATCTTGCAATACAGAAAAGCTTATTGCTGATTTAAAAATTCTTTACAAATTTTATTAAAATCTTTGTACATACATGTATTGATAGTGCTATAAATATTGATTTAACATTTTAGTATACAGACTGGTTATACTGAAGTTCTGCAGAGCCACAAAACAGCAAAAACTTAAGCAATTGGTGGGTTTGAAAATTATTGAACCAGTTAACATGCAGCATACCAAGTCACAGTGAGGCAAATTGCTTTGTGATCATGAATACAATTATTTTGAAACCCACCAATCACCTACGTTGTTACCAGTTTTTAGCTGCACCGAGTTTGGATCCTCCACAGATGTTCGATCTGCTGATGTGGTAAATCTCTGTACTGAACCAACCAGACACTTAGTTTCCATAACAAATATCAACTTAGTGATAACATATTTCACAGCAACAAGAAAATTCATTATTAAAAATTGGCAAAAGAAGTTATTTCCCTTGCCATATTTTAAACGTTTTTATCTATAGTAGTTTTCAGATTTAGTATTCAAATTACAAGTTTGGACTGGTTGGTACAAACAGTGGAAACAAATTAACCAACAGATGTTTATAGTTTTGTATTAAATGTACAACAAGCTAGATACTTCTAGTAAAATAGTGTTGAAAACAACTGAAAAGCAGTTCAAATTACCTTGATTTAGTGTCTGATAACTATTAATCTGATAAATTAACATTATATTTATTTGTAAATGATTTCTCCATCCTTTTTATGGGATTATGTTTAGGGGTAGAAAGGGGCACTATAAAAAAACCAGAGGCTCTTAAGAGCCTGTATCGCTCACCTGATTTTATAGGCAATGAAGATGGCATTTCCCTGATGTTAAACTAAGTCCTGTAATTTTCAATAAACTTTAAAAGGACCATCCAAAGAATATTGCTATAAAATTGTATTTTCAGTGGTTAACTGGTTTTAAAAAAGAAGATTTTTTGTTTCAATTTGCCTGTAGGGTCCAATGTTAAACAAAGTCCTGCAGTGGTGGCCATTTTGAATTTCCAATTGGTAATAAAAAACATAAACTTTAAAGAAGACCACAAAAACAATATTGACAGTAACTTTTGTTTCCATTGGTTAATCTGTTTCAGTGAAGAAGCCTTTTAAAAATTTTTCCAATAGGGTCCTATGTTAAACTAAGTCCTGCTTTGGCTGCCATTTTGAATTTCCAATTGTCATAAAAAAACATAAACTTTATAGAGGACCATCCAAACAATATTGCTAGTAAGTTTTGTTTTCATTGGTTAACCGGTTTCAGAGAAGAAGCCTTTTTAAACTTTTCCCCATATGGTCCTTTGTTAAACTAAGTCCTGCGGTGGTGGCCATTTTGACTTTCCAATTGGCATAGAAAACATAAACTTTATAAAAGACCATCCAAACAATATTTCTAGTAAGTTTTGTTTTGATTGGTTAACCGTTTCAGAGAAGAAGCCTTTTTAAACTTTTTTACCATAGGGTCCTAGGTTAAACTAAGTTTTTCGGTGGCAGCCATTTTAGTTTTCCAATCCAAATAAAAAACACAAACTTTTAAAAATCCATACAATTAACATAATGGCCAAGTTTGGTTTCAATTGGCCATGACCTTTGGGTCAGGTGAGCTATAAATGGTTCAGTTATAACAGAGCAAAAAGCAAAATTCTCCATGATAACTGGATTAAAAAAATTTATAACCCACCGATTGCCTATGTTGTTTGGCATAGCGGAATATTCATCTGTCTGCTGATGTTGGATCTGAATACCCGGTGTAGCATGATAAAAGTGAAAAAAATACACCTATATAGCTACCTGCCATAAGAATGTACAAGAAGAGTTACTTTCTGCACATGATAAATATCTTCTCAAAATGTGCAATTGTGCTATGTCCAGCAATTACCAGTAGAATACATTCTGGTATGAAAGACAGAAGGGGTTTCTGGTAGTATTGGTTAGAAGTTGATTGATTGATTGATTGATGTTTAACGTCCAGCAAGCAATATTTCAGCTATATTCAGGACGTGAAAATTATAATTTTTAAATTACTACAACGCCATGCCTCCTTATTATACTAAAACGTGATCTCATACATAATATGAGAATATACACAGATAAAAATTAAAAGTGAAATTAAATTTTGTTAAATAAAGTAATTTCTTTTAAAAACTTTAAAATTGTGTCACCTTGGTTAGAAGTTTATTGTAAATATTAACATTTTTTTATTTTATTCTAAAATATGCAAGACAGAAAATATATTCTGAAACTAATTTTACAATCAATATTTTGGTATTTCTGTCTCGAAATTAAACTACAAAAGACAGATGTCCTTTGTCTCAGTAAACGAATGAAGTCCAGTCAAAATTTAGGAAAACTTAAGCATAAATGCTATTCTCTCAAAATCTTACCCTGTTGACAGGTAACATGGTTTTTGTTTATTGTCCAAAAAAAAAAAAAATGAAAGTAAGGAATCTAAGTAGATAGAATTTCCATGGTGTTTTACCTGTGCAAAAAAACTATACCATTGTATGACAGCAAGTCAACAGAAATTTGGCAAACTCCTTTAGTACAGATTTCTAATGTAAATACAAAATGATTGTTTAACGTCTTTTCAAAAGTGAAAGAGTTACAAGTTTGATTATTTAAAGTACAGAATAACACCTGAAGTCATTCAGTACTTAGTTACATACTGAGAGCACTTGTAGATACAAATCACAATGTCTGAGAATGTATTACAACAAGAATTTTTAATAATCACAATTTTAAGGAGTTTTTGTGGCTTCAGAGGTTAATAACAAATTCATAAGAAGCCTACAAGAGCTATTTCCAAAGAAATATAACATATGTGTACTAGCAAAATATGAAAATATAACACAGAAAAATAGTGCAGCTATTAACAAAAAAATAGACTATTTTCATGTAATGATTATCCCTTGTAATAAACAGGTACAATTTCTTTATTTTCATATATTATTAATTGATAATTTTGCTGCATTTTAATTTGTCCAAAGTCTACTAATTGATATTTTGTATTTTGGACGATTGACTGATTTATTGCGGAATGATTTTTGCGGATTGCACGGTTACTAAAAATAGAACAAAAAATTCCAAAAATTTTGTGTGACCTTTCCAAATCAGCCAATCATATTTTACATCTGGCTATCAGTCGTCCTGGAACACAACAAAAAACAATGGACAGTGTTAAGCACAAAAGGTTTGCATCCTTAAATAAGGATTCAGTATACTTTTTTATGAGACAAATTAAAAACAGCAAAATTATCAATTAATAATGTTCAAAAAAATACAGCCTTTCCCTTATAATTAGTCAATACAAGTTATATATATCGAACTCGGACTATGTCCTAGGTCGATATACATCTCTCAGTCGATATAAACTTGTATAGACTAAAAGAAAGGCTGTATTTGTATAATATTCACTTCAATAATAAAAGTAAAATTAATTTGTATGTTGACATGTTACCAACAACTGGTTTCATTTCCTCAGAAGAAAAGTGAAATCTTTTTCTGAAAATATCACCTATAAATAATGCATGATATATTTCTCTTCTTGAAGATGAATAAACCATGATATACTTCTCTTGAAGATGAATAAACCAATGTGATTTCAATCACTGATATTGTGTCATTTTAAAATAGCTATAAAATGATTTATTACACACGCGACTGCAATATATGCATAACATATTACTTTTACGCCTATTAACTGAGTAAACTAAAAACAATCTATTGAGTTGTTCATAGCTATTAATTTCAAGTTAATAAAAGAAAGACAACTCTTGCTGTTTTACTCACAAGCAATAGCTTCAACTAAGGCCATGTAAAAAAAATCATTAGCTTCTCAGGCCACTTTTCAAATTTTTTGATGAGGCAGGGAGGAGTCTTTTTTTTTTCCTTGTTTTTTCTTAAAAAAATTGTTGCTTCTCAGGCCATTTTTCAATTTTTTTAGTGAGGCAGGCGGCTCTTTTTTTTTTTGGCATGTACTTTTGGAAACTTTCATCGTTGGCTTTAATTGATTCTAACAGTCCCCAAGCGTACTCTCTGTCATATAATCGCAATGAATTGTCCACAGTATTATTGTTTTTCCTCCCGAGAGGACTTGGCATGACGCCAAAGATGATGCCATGCTGACGGAAGTCAAACAAACGATGTATATTTAAATCACCACACCACATGATAAAGCGTGCTTATGAAAACGTTTCGCTGATTATTAAGATCGCAATCATAAATTTTACCGGTAATGGCAACAGACGCGAAAAATTTCCCGGTGGGAAGCGGAACTGCCCATTTTAATTTTTTTTTTGTGTATGATAAAAAACGATGAATGCAGTGGGTTAATGGGACATGCGGCAGGGGCCTGAGAAGCTAATAATTTTTTTTTTTGGCCTAAAGTGGTTTTACATTTCAGAAGTTCAAACAAGATTCAGCTAGTAATAATTGTGTTGGGATGCCAACACAAATGTCTCCCAAACAAACATCCTTTGCCACTATAATCTTGAGCATGTTGAAAACCCCCCAAAATACAAATTTTTACCCAAGGTAATGCAATGTCCTATAAAATCTAGCTTTTCTTTCCTTAAAGGAATTGTCCAACACTTGTTTAAAATGCTTTAATTTTTCATTTTAAGGGGAATAACTCCTATAAAGAGTTTTCCAACACATATGCACCAGTTACCATTTTTGCAGATCTTGACAAGTTGAATAATTTTGAATGAAAAAGACTATCTAGCTTTTCAGTTTTCAAGATATTGATGCAAAATGACAAAAATGGACAATTTTGACAAATTATGGGAAATAACTCCTGTAAAGCATTGTCATTTCATATGAGAATCTTATAAAGTTTTTGATGCAGAGGAAGGAGGCACACTTCAGATTTCTTGTATCTGTTGTACTATCTTGACATTCCCCCCTTTTTACACCTGTACTATTTTGTGCCAATAGCCATGTTGGTGGTCAGCTGTCATGATTTGCGCAATTTTGGTAGAGGACATCCTAAAGATGATGTTTGCACATTTTCAAAGCAGTCCTTTCATTGGTTTAAGAGGAGAAGATTTTTTTGAAAATCAATTTAAATTTATTAAAACAAAGTTCAACTCGGACTAAAGAAAATCTTGACCTTGATTGATTGATGTATTAATTTGATGTTTGCTTTACGTCCAGTGAGCAGTATTTCAGCTATATTCAGGACAGGAACAAGTTAAACTATACATCAATTGAAAAAGGGATGGGATGGGACACAGGGAACAAAATTTTGACTGCCACTGGAAAAGTACAGAGTATTGGGTAGGGTCTGAGAATTTAGCCTTATGTAGGGCTACAATGAGCCAACTCTTTTTCGAAATACTCTTTTTCGAAATCTACAAAAGGGATCTGCAAGTAGTTTGGTACTCTCCAAACAAGTTACCCAATATGGTCCGCGGCCAGACTTTCCATATTATGACCTGATAACCCCCAATTAGAGGGTCTCCCCTATCCGCCACCCGGGGACATGCTGGGCTGCTCTGTTGGTCAAGCACTGGGAACCATCCAAGTATGGTCTTGACCTTGAAGTCATTTTTGTAGCTCTCATAGAGATGAACAATAAAGCAATGCTTATTTTTAACATTTTTTGGGAAAAATGGAAAAAAATAATCAATTTTGATGATTGAGGGGCAATAACTCCTACTTAACAACTTCAACTCAATTAAGAGTTTTATAGAACATTTGATGCTGAAGAAGGAACGTCTCTTCCGTTATCCTGTATCTGTTATATGTTTTGAGCTATAAGCCAAAAAGTGTATTTTGACCCCCCTTGTTCTATTTTTAGCCAAGGTGGCCATGTTGGTTAATCTGTGGCCATGGTTTGTGCAAACTTTGTAGAGGACATTTGACTGATGATGTCTACCAAGTTGCAAAGCAGTCCTTTCAGTGGTTTCAGAGAAGAAGATTTTTAAAAATCAACTTATTAAAATAACATAACTCCTAAATAGTTCATCAGACAATCTTTACCTTGAAGTCATTTTTGTACGTAGCTCTCATAGAGCTGAACAACTTGGCACTGCCAACTTTTTCTCTCTAGTTCTAATAATTTTCAACATTTTGAGGACAAAATGGCAAAAATCATCAATTTTGACAATTAAAGGGCAATAACTCCTATAATGAGTCATCATAGAGAGAGTTTTGTAGAGCTTTTGATGCTTAAGAAGGAAGGTCTCTTCGGTTTTCCTGTATCTTTATACTTTTTGAACTGTAAGGCAAAAACTTTATTTAGACCCCCTCCCCATTTCTTTTTTTAGCCGAGGCAGCCATGTTGATTTTAAAAAGTTAATGACGACGACAACTGACGACACTGAAAAGCTAATAACAGTTAATGCATTTAATGTGCACTGTGGCTATCCTATACTAGTCAGATCTGTGCACTGTGACTATCCTATATAATGTCCCATCAGAACAAATAATGTACTGGTATAAGTCTTTTTACCCAACTGACCACAATAATCAGGAAAGAGGTCTGAAATCTCTCAGTTCTTGCCTCTTGATTTATCTATAAAAGAGTATGACCAAAACCAAGTCTTCTCAAGACTTCTGCCCTGTTTATTTAAGCTTATGATTATACTGTTTTCTATGATTCCTAAATTTGACCATGTTGCAGAGCAATATAACATAAATTAAGGATATTTGTAATGGAACTACCACAATTTAATACTGCAATGTTGATTTATACTCATCAATTTTGAAGAAACAAATTTTTAAAAGCTGGACTTTCAGAAATATGACATCTATGCTAGCCAAGTGTTATAATCCAGTCCCCTTCAAGAAAGGGGGACAGGATCTTATAACACTTGGCTAGCGAAGATAGAAATATGGAAGCTTCTGCACAAAATTAGGAATCAAATAAACTGCAATCCTGCAAATTAACAATACATAATGGCTTGTAGCTTCAGAAGACAAGGCATTTTAAATTTCAGCAAATCAGACACATTTATAGCCCATTAGTCCATCCTTAGATGATTGGGGACCCTTACTTTTTTGACAAAAAGTCATTACATATGCATCAAAGTCTTTTATGAAATAACTTAAATAAGATATGTTATGAAGTGTCAGAATCTATCACTGACTGTTGGGACAATTTTGATTGCTAAATCTCTTACAGTTTCAAGTTTATTACACACAAGCTTTTCAGCATTCTGCGAAATAACTTCTTAAAGATAAAGGGATCAGTACACGAGAAGGAAATTCAAAAGCATAATGTCTAAACGTGTCAAGGGTATAAAATTCTCTTGTTGATTTTTCGTAAAATGCAATCCCTGGGAGAAAACTAAAATTCAGCTGAAGAGAATTTTATGTTATACATGTAATTAATAATTAAATTCCTAATGGAAAAAAAGTTGACAACTCAAAATCTGGTACTGGTATGCATCTGTATCCTTAGGCTTAGGCCAAATTATCTAAATCTGTAAAATTTTCATTATAATTAGATGCATTATGGCCTATCAGCTGATGTTTCACTATTTTATTTTGCCCAAACATTTTAGACATTTGCACCCAAATTTGTTCCATATTTTCAACATTTTTTATCAGATATTGATATTTTATGGTTTTTTTTAAATTTGAGGTTTTATCTTTAACCACATTTTTCAGTGCAAAATGAAAGAAAGTTTGGACATCCATTCAAACTATGCTAAACTAAAGAAAAATGTTTATTCATTTTCTAAAAATTGTCTGACCTTAGTCAGAGAGAAATAATTACATTAACTATATGTCTCTCTCTTAGTATATCGAGGATGTTTAGAGTTATGTTTGAAGCTTGATTTGAGATACCCCCTTCACTCCCATTACATTGAATAGCTGACAACATTTAAATCTATTTTATGGCTTTGTTTTTGGCATTTCAAATAATAATAAAAAATGTAAAAGACTGATGAAAATGATGCATATAAACGTGAAATGGGAGGTTTTATGTTATAAAACTACAGATTAAATTTCTATACACATTTTCAAATATATGTAAGAAAGCTGGCATGCAACTAACTAAAAATGTTCTCAAGTGAATTAGAAAAAACTTAAGTCGGCTTGGGAAACTTACCATTTATTACTCATTTATCATGTCAAATTTTAGTTATTGCCCTTTGGCCTGGCATTTTTGTAGTGAGCAAAATTCTGCGGAAATTAAGAAAAATCATGAACAAGTGCTTTGCTTTGTTTATGAAGATTTTGGCGGCTCTTATGACTCTATTTTGGAAAGATCTCAAGTTAGATCAAAGTTAGATGACCTCATTTGGACAGTTATAAAATTATAAAATTACATTAACAGCTGGTGTGGGGGGATAAGATGCTTATGTAGCTTATGCAAATTCAACAATACTACCAGTACTCATGCCCGATAGCATATTATCTGTTTTTTTGTTTTTGTTAACCTTCATAGGCAATGCAGTCATGTTTTATTTCTATGCCCGCTATGATGAGTGGTAAATATATTCTGGGTAATAGTGCTTTTTATACCATGTATTTGCTTATGCTTTAATTATAACATGTGCTTTAGTCGACATTTTATGTTCCTGCATAGTGCTTTGGGATTTTATTTTTATGCTCTGTAACAATTTATTGATCGTGCTTCACTTAAACACTAAATTCGGACGATTAAATTTGGTAGTCTTGCAAGTTACGTTTAATGATGCGGAAGAATAAAGTGTGGCAAAATAAATGTATGCGTACGTCCAAATTACCAAAGTTTGTGTACTTCAGGACTTTGATTTATTTCTTTTTTTAAACGGGCTAAAAATTGGTAAATTAATGGTTTTTGAACATTTAAAATAATTAAAATAATAACTTCATTTTACTTCTTGTTCTTACATGACACAGGGACTGTCCCTGCATGACAAAACTGCTGATGAAAGACGCCAACACCATTTGCAAGTGCTGGCCTCTGATTGCGTAAGTCACGTGTTCACGTTAAAAAATATGTTTGTCGTAAAATTGCTTGATTCGGTTGGTTCAAGAAAAAAAAGTATCTTAATGATTTTATAGTTCTCTTTAGCACCCTGCAGATGCGAGCAGTATTTTAGGAATATTTAAGCAGAGAACAAGCATAAAACCCTCTCCAAACAGAGGCTCTCATATAGGCAATGAATAAACTGCCCTGTAATTTTACACATTTCTAGTGGCATAAATAACATTATCTTTGTTGATACCATCCATTGAATCTTGCTGTTTGGTTTCAACTGGTTAAATAGTTTCAGATAAGAAACCATTTTCACATTTTTCTATTTATTTATCCCGTGGATTTTTGATTACAAAAAACAAGCATTAACTTTTAAGAGAACCATCCTCCAATATGGCTTAAATAGTCAGCTTTGCAGGATTTGAAAATTATTCATATAGAGTGTTATGTTAGACTAATAGTAAACGGAAAGAAAGTCACAGGAAATAAAGTCACATTTTTGAAAGGAAAAAAATCACAGGAAAAAAAGTCACGGGAACAAAAGTCACAATTAATAAGTTGTCTTGGTCACATATGTTTTCAAGCCGAGAATATGGCTTCACAATCTTAAGTCAAGTCAAGTAAATTTTATTTATAGTCGGCAAGACAAAACGATAACAAAGTAAGGTAAGATACATTTAAGCACATAAAAAGAGCAGACATGGGATACATAAAAGCAAAACAGCAGAAAAATAACTAAAATATATCAATAGCATACACAAGCATCAAAAAGCACAAATGTTTATATATTAAAAAAAAGATGTAAGCATAGCCAAAGCATCACAACATGCAGCACTGAAAGGAGTACTAGAGATTTCAGACACTGGTGATGTCAGGGATGCCAAACTACATCTAACAAAAAAAACAAGTAACAACTTAGAAATTTATTTATAAAATAATGTGTAGGCAAACATTGCTGACAAATTACTGCACTACTAATTGCTAGGTATTTTTTTTTTTGTTTTTATATGATAACATTTTGTTAATTGTTATGATATAGGCCTATATCAGCCATATACTTTAGCTGACTTTTTATACACAAGAAAATAAACTTGCAAAAAGCGCTTTCATCGAGGGAATGCATAAACCTAAAAACACATTCAATACCAAGACAACTTATTAATTGTGACTTTTTATCCGTCTCTTTTTCCATTACTTTTTTTTTACAAACAAACTAAAAGGTGGTCACACGATATTTTTGCTGTATTTTGCATAACAATTTGAAGAGGAACATCCGATAAATATTCCTAATAAATTTTGTTTGCATTGGTTAACCGGTTTCAGAGGAGAAGCCTTTTAAAAATTGTCCTATAGTATCCTTTTTTAAAACTAAGTAATGCGGTGGTGGCCATTATGAATTTCCGAATGGCATAAAAGAAAACAAACCTTAAAGAGAACCAGCCAATGAATGCTGGTAAGTTTTGTTAACCGGTTTCAGAGAAGAAGCCTTTAAAAACATTTTTCCTATAGGGTCCTGTGTTAAATTAGTCCTGCGGTGGCGGCCATTTTGAATTTTCGATTCGTATTAAAAACATAAACCTGATAGAGGACCATCCAAACAATATCACTAGTGAGTTTTATTTCCATGGGTTGACCGGTTTCAGAGAAGCCTTTTAAAACTTTCAACCATAGCTAAGTCCTGTGGTGGCGGGCTTTTTTAATTGTTCGGCATAAAAACAAACTTTATAGAAGGCCATCCAAAGAATACATGTATAAGTTTTGATTAAATTGTTTAAGCTATTTCAGGGAAGAAGCCTTTATACTTTCCCCCATTGGATCGTATGTTAAACTTAAAACTGCGGTGGTGGTAAACGCCGATTTTTCAAGAAAAACGGAAAGAAACGATATAAATACCTGGTAATTAGCATGACATAAATTGATTCGTCATCAATGACCCTAAATCGAATAATAAATATACTGAAGACCAAATCTGCCACATGTTAGATTTTCTAATCGACAACATATTCGCCATGTTTGGAGGATACGTTTTTCAACAGACTGTTAATTGGTATTCCAATGGTTACTAATTGTGCTCCTCTCCTCGCCGACCTGTTTTTGTACTCTTATAAGGTTGAGTTCCTGGAGGGCCTGCTAAAGAAGAAAGATAAGACACTGGCACAGTGCTTTAATTTCACATTCCGCTTTATTGATGTTGTTTTGTCCCTCAATAATTGACTATTTGCATCTAATATAGTTACAATAATGTAGCTCCATTTTTATGGACGGATAAAAGGAGCTACATTATTGTAGCTGCATCTAATATAGCCTAGCGAGCTTGAAATTAAAGACACAAACAATACACTAAGGTCAGCCTCTTACTTCTGGAAATAGACTCAGGAAAACTACAAACTAGACTCTACGAGAAACGTGATGACTTCAACTTTCCGATTGTCAACTTCCCGTTAATCGACAGCAACATCCAGAGTATGGTGTGTACATTTCACAACTTGAGCATTATTCTAGATCCTGCGATCGGTATTCCGATTTTCTAGACCGATCACTGCTGTTGACTGCTAAACTACTCAAACAAAGGGTTTGTTGTACCTATATTGATGTTATCTCTCCAGAAGATCTATGGTCGTCACGATGACTTAATTGATCGTTATGGAAAATCAATCTCTCAAATACGATCGGACATAGGTAGTGTTTCCTATTCCTGGATTTGATTTTTTCCTAGAAATGACAATAAGTAACTCGATGGGTGTCTAATTAGAGGCAGGCAATGCTTTCTCGTCCGGAGCACATGAGTACATCCATGGTTTTTATTAGGTTTGGGTTACTCTCTTTTTTTTTGTGTTGCTTTGTGTATGTTGGTCTATATCCGGATTTGTAACTGTCCCTTGACTTTTGGCTGTTTGTACGGTTTTCTTTGCTATTTTTCTTCCAATCAGAATAATAAACACAAACTTTGTAAAAGGTCCATCAATCAACAGTGTTACCAAGTTTGATTTCAATTGTCGAGATTAAAACGTAAACAGCTTACAGACGACGTCGACAGACTCAAAGTTAAGACAATACCGTACCCGACCTTTCAGGTCAGGTCAGCTAATAAAAACTGGACGCGAGGATATTTGTTGGCTTAAGTATTTTCGATAGTTTAGTTTTTGTCAATGAACTTAATGAACATTCTAGATGAACAAGCAAAATTAATCTTTTATACTGAACATAATAATTACCAATGGTCATGTTTTCAACAAGTTTTGATCACTCTCTCTACTTTTTATTATACCATACACAATTGATAAAGAGACCTCTGTGGCCAAGTGGTTATGGTAGATCGTGTACTTTTGATTACGTTGTCTGTCAACACTGAGATTGTTGGTTTGGGTCTCACTGCGGGCGGGTGCGGCTCGATTCCAATTTTTATTGACAATTTTCCTACCGAATGGCTGGGGTTTTCTTTTTCTCGAGTACTTCGGCTTCCTCCCCCAATAAAAACTGGACATCATAATATAGCTGGAAAAATTGCTGAAAGTGGCGCTAAACACTTTTCAAACAAACAAACAATTAATTGAACGTAGTGTATAAGATAAATGAAAGGTGTTTTCGATAACTAATATGATGGAGTAGCACAAAAAAATTGAGGCTCTATATTATAAAAAACACATTGTTTGTTTGAACATAAAGATAGATCTGTATTGAATTTTAACCTTTTCATAACAGGGTGGATTATTATACACTCCAGATCATTAACTATTTGAGTAGGAGACCATTGTCTGTATTTCACAAGTTTGTAGTGAGTCTGATAAAACTAAGACAACAGAAAAAAACCAGATTCTAGAGGTTTACAAATATATGCAGTTAACTAGGTAAATTACACAACATACCATTAAGAGACTCTTAAATTAAAATTAAGTTAATGGTCATTTGGTATAAGATAAACTTCTCGTGTGATTTTTGAGATTTAAAAATTCCACCCTTCTAAACCCTCTAAATTCTAAATAGTAAATAAATGTCACGTGATCGTGCTAAGCAAAAACATTGCACATGGCTACAGGAAATGCAGACGACAAATCAAGTCAAGTATAGAGTATATACTGTATTGTCCTCCTGGAGGAGAGTATTCATAGTTAATGAATAGTTACACAAATATCAAAACAAAAATGAAAAGGAGAGAACGAGAAAATATTTTAATAATACATGTAATGGTTAAAAATCCCAGTGTTTTAAGATTACGGTAGTCAGTAAAAGTTTAGATCAAATCTTTTCAGCGAAAAAGAGACACACAGCTGGTTGGGTTCCTTCATATGCTTCCAAAGTTTATATTGATGTATTTCGCACATATTATGCCAAATGTTTCGGAGTCATTGGGTGAAAGTTCTGAGAATCCATCCGAATTGCATGACAAAATGTTCAAAGCTATAGCGTAGTTTCTCCATTCAATAGGCTTAATGTTAATGCCTTGTACAAAGGCACAATGACGCTTTCTCAAGAAGCCCTTATTTAGAATTGAGTCGAACAAAGAGCATAAGATGTTTTGTGCATTTTGAAAATACTTTTTAATAGCAGTATCTAAAATATAGACAGGTCTATAAATTTCGTTTATTGGTCGCTGAACGAATAAATTACACTGTAATAAAAGTATTAAGGTTGAACTGCTATTTTTATTTCTGTACATTGAAAACGTGTCTTGTACGTTGGTCATCTGCCTAAGTCAGGGGTTCTGATTCCACGTTCGCTCCATCATCACCCGGCATACTCCAATGTCTGGGGTTCTGATTCTACGTTCGCTCAATCATCACCCGGCTTGGGAGGATGGTTGTTATAACTTCATAAAAATCAATTGCTATACGGCTTATACCATATGTCTTTCGGCATTTTTCTCTTGCTTATCAGTGCGTTTTATAATTATGACACAAACTTGACGTTTTATCCCAACTCATCCCAGACTAACCGCCCTGTTTAAAAATAGAAGCCGACTCGATCGAATTCGTAAAGAGAAGCCCGCGCGTTACCGATTCATGGTAACCTATATTTCTAGCAGGGATAATGTTCCTGTTTCTAGCTGCTGTCAGTTGCACACAATCCCCCCCCCCCTCCCCAAACAATTTGATTTGTGTTCTTTAAACTGAAATCTTAAATATGAAATATTTACTAAACGCGATAAGCATCGACCAATAAATCAATATTTTATTAAAACTGTTTTGTTATAAGTAATTGTTCGGCAAAGAAGGTAGGTTGAGAACCAACATGTACGACAAATGAGATTTTAACTTTCCTATTGTTAATTTTCCAACTCTGTCAACATTCCAGCTGCAACTGCATCTCATAATGGATCAGGTACTCGCGCCTGTATTTCAGGTCCATATTTCCTTGATAGACGGTGTCTGCTGACAGAAAAGCTATGTTAACCAGTAATTCTCAAACGACGAGATTCAAGTCATCATCATAGCTTGTTTATTTACAAGTCAACATTGCTGTGGCGGCTATGGTTTTGGTTGTTTGTTCTGGGACTTTCATTTGTGGATTGTCTTTCTGACAGTATTCTAGGTGTTCGGTATTTTGTTTTTACCTTCATTTACTGTTACCGATAGTCTGTCACAATTAAGGGAACATAGTTCTGTTTGTTATAACCAATTTCTCTTCTAACTGGATAATGACTAACCAGCGGATATGACTACTTACTGAACCTTAACCAGCACGATATGAGAGGTGCTAAGAGTGAAGCTGCTAACTCGTATCAAAATCATGAAGACTTGAACTTTATAATTGGGAGTCTCAGCGGCCGATTGGTTAAGAAAGTTCGTCATCTTCTGTTAATCAGGTGCTTGTCAAAACTGAGGTTAAGAGTTCGAATCTCAATGCAGACAGTGTTAATAATTTGATTATAAGGATTGCCGGTTGTCATGATATAGCTGAAAAAATGCTGAAAGTCAAGTAAAAACACCACCATTCCAACAAACAATTTCAATTGTAAGCCTCATATTTATTTTGCAGTGTTACTGCATGCAAAATTCCACGGCATGTGCATACTATCTGGATTTTCATTAACAGTGAATTGCTGCACACAGTAAAACAAGGGTTTAATGAGTTTGACAGTTTGTCAAATGCTGCCATTCATATCATAGACAACTCTGTTGTGATCCATGTCTGCTCTTGTACCTACTGGACTGACCATTATTTAAGTATTCAGTAGCTGGAACTGTTATACCACTCAACAGCACCTTAGTTTATCCAGTTTTAAGCATTGGTTCATGGGGCCAATTTTTGTTTTCTTTTTTGTTTTTGTCTCGCCTGCGACGAAAGTCGCTGGAGGCGAGACATATGTATGGGAATCCGGCGGCGGCGGCGTAAACACTTGACATCTTGCTTCATATATTTGTAAGCCCAAGCCCTAGGTCCATCAAATTTGGTCCAGAGGTAGCTTATGATGAGTACTTGCCAGTCAGTCACCTGACCTTGACCTCAATTTCACGGTCCAGCGACTACGTTAAAGTTTTTGGGTTACGACAGTTCCTCTGTAACTACGCATGGTAGGATGACAATATTTGGTGTATAGGTTGCTGATGACTAGTACATGACTGTCTGGTAGGTGTCACCTGACCTTGACCTCAATTTCACGGTCCAGCGACTACGTTAAAGTTTTTGGGTTACGACAGTTCCTCTGTAACTACGCATCGTAGGATGACAATATTTGGTGTATAGGTTGCTGATGACTAGTATATGACTGTCTGGTAGGTGTCACCTGACCTTGACCTCAATTTCACGGTCCAGCGACTACGTTAAAGTTTTTGGGTTACGACAGTTCCTCTGTAAATACGCATGGTAGGATGACAATATTTGGTGTATAGGTTGCTGATGACTAGTATATGACTGTCTGGTAGGTGTCACCTGACCTTGACCTCAATTTCACGGTCCAGCGACTACGTTAAAGTTTTTGGGTTACGACAGTTCCTCTGTAACCACGCATGGTAGGATGACAATATTTGGTATATAGGTTGCTGATGACTAGTACATGACTGTCTGGTAGGTGTTACCTGACCTTGACCTCAATTTCACGGTCCAGCGACTACGTTAAAGTTTTTGGGTTACGACAGTTCCTCTGTAACCACGCATGGTAGGATGACAATATTTGGTATATAGGTTGCTGATGACTAGTACATGACTGTCTGGTAGGTGTCACCTGACCTTGACCTCAGTTTCACGGTCCAGTGACTACGTTAAAGTTTTTGGGTTACGGCAGTTACTCTGTTACCCTGCATGGTAGGATGACAATCTTTGGTATATAGGTTGATGACTAGTACATGACTGTCTGGTAGGTTCCACCTGACCTTGACCTCAATTTCACAGTCCAGCGACTACGTTAAAGTTTTTGGGTTACGACAGTTCCTCTATAACCACACATGGTAGGATGACAATATTTGGTAAATAGGTTGCTAATGACTATTACATGACTGTCTGGTAGGTGCCACTTGACCTTGACCTCAATTTCATGGTCCAGCGACTACATTAAAGTTTTATGGTTAAGGCTGTTCCCCTGTAACTATGCATGGTATGGTGACAATATTTGGTATACAGGCTGCTGCTGATAACTAATGCTATTTATGTAATGCTTATGACGAAATTTATTTTCGGTTACTGATGCGGAATGCAGGCGAGACATTTTTCTGTGTCCACACTTGTTTTATTGTTGTTGAGGTTTTTTGGCCACATATTTTACTGTTAGTATTTTGGCCAAATGTTTGCATTTTTGAAACTACATGTTTGATTGCTTTTTAGTTTGGCCACATATTTGTGTTTAATATTTTGGCCACATTGTTTTTTTGTCTTCATGTTTGTCCATCATCGATTTTGGCTACAATATCTCGGTTTAAAAAAAATATTTTTCTTTTATTTTGCCAACATCTTTGTCCGTTTTGTTTATTTTGGCCACATGTTTTTTTTATTCTGACAATATGTTAGTCTTTTTAAATCTTGGAAACATGTTTCTGACTTTTTTGTCAGTTTCTTTTAATTTGGACATATGTTTGTGTTTTTTATTTTAGCAACATGTTTATGCTTTTTATTATGGCCACAATTTTGTCTGTCTTCTATTCTGGCCACATATGTGTCTGGTTTTTTTTGCCACATTTCCCTAGTTTTTTTATTTTGTTTTTTATTCTGGCCACATGTTTGTATGTTTGTTGGTTTTATATTTTGTCCACATGTTTCTAATTTTTATATTTTGGCCACCAGTTACTTTGTTTTTTTTATTTAGGCAACACATTTCTCCATTTTTGGTCACATTTCTATTTTTTTTTATTTTGACCATATGTTTATTTTTTTTATTTTTGCCACATGTTTCTGATTTCTATATTTTTGCAACATGTTTGTCTGTTTTAATGCACATGGTAAGGTCTCCCGTTTTTGTCCTCACTGCCACTAGAACCCTATAACATACCATTCAGCCAATGCTTTATTGCTTTCATTAAAGCCTGTGTAATTCATCACCATGACATGTACAAAATGTATTGATCATAATCAAATACAAGGCACCAATTATCAAAATATTCATAATCACTAATAGCACTCCAACAAATAGATAACAATTAGATATACATTGAACCATTATTGTGGACAGTTATACTGGACTTTCCATCCACTGTCTCAACCGTTGCTCGAACAAATCACTTGCTCTTCGGTTAGAATTGATTTCCTTTTTAAGTCTATCAAATTCATCAGTGATCAAAGGTTCGCTTACACTTGTACTTAGAATATGATCGCCTGTAACGGTTCGATTAGGTGAATCAAACAGGCTCCACTGAGGAAGCCTGGATACATCGGGTACAACTGTGTCATTCACATCACCACTCATCAGAGCATTTTGTAGAAATTTTTCATATTGTTCTGATTCAATTTGTTCTTTCTTAAGTTCCTGTGCCAGACATACAGATATATTACTAGCAGCTTGAACAGACTGAGGTTCACTTCTTAAAATAATGGCTGCTCTTTTCTCTAGGAACGGTACATTTTTTTCATACACTGGACTCTGCTCTGCTTTCTTTGCCACTGTTTTGATTTTTGCTGTTTGAATGGAAGCTTTCATTGATATTGTAACTGAAAAGACCAAAAAAACTACATTTTAATTTTGTTTTCTGCAATACATGACGATGATGTATAAGATATTAATCTAAAATGAACTACTTGTATACAGAAAACATGAAAGAACAGCCAAATATTCTCAGAAATCATGATTTGGGTCATGGTAATAATAGTGTGTGTATATTTATAAAGGCCATTACAGGAAGTTCTAGAAGAATATTTAACATTATATCAATAAAACACAGGTGTAATATGGATATGTCAGATAAACAGTTTTTTCTTATACCATAAAAAAACAGTTATTACAAAAACAAATATATGGTCAAATCTGACAATGTCCCCAAGATTTCATACGACAACTGGAAAAAATCTGAATCCAGAATATACATATTATATTTTAATTTTGTTTAAATACTCAATACATGAGCAAAGTTGGTTATTTCGTATAACCTAACTTGGTTTTTTCAGCATGTGACTGATTGTGATGTCATAATAAGATGTATTGATGACGTTGACTATACATGAATTCTTCCACAAACAACAAGTGACGACACTAAAATTGTGAATTGCAAATATTATTTGATTACTTGTAAAATACTGTTCTTGTTACTTCATTTTTACTATAGAATTCAAAATATACGGTTTTGTTTTCAATTGTTGGTTAGATTATTGGATATAAATGACTTTGGATCGATTTACGCTGCAACATAACCCGCGAAATTCAGCGTAAATCGACCCAAAGTCGTAAAATAATATCCAATAATCTAACCAGCAATTGAAAACAATCCTTAAATATATACAAAGAAAATATTTTATACAACAAATTTGAGTGTGTAAAATATCTTTATTTTATGGTAAATTGTATACTATAATTATTAATTTTATTATACGGGAAATGACTGACTGCAAAGTATTTCTCCCTAAATATCCTCCATTTGACCTTTAATTTTACCGCAATTGACCAAACAGGAAGTTTTCTCTTTGACAAGTTTTTCTGGTTTGGACAAAATTGGAAGAACCCCTACTTAAAACCTGCATTGTGGACATTTTGTTATAACATTGTTCTTGTTTCCAGTATGAAAAGATCCCTTCCTGTTTGATTCAAAATTTTTAAAAGTTGGTGAAAAACATACACATCATTGTTTACTTAGCAATAATGGCACTAGTACATTTAATATTAATTTTCACAGGACAGATTGAACATACCATCAACATCTTTTTCTGACTCTAGATATTTCCAGATTTCTGGTGGTCTATAACAATTTAGATCCTTCTTTAAATATACTGCCATAAGTTCAAAATTCTGTAAAACAAGAAATAAATATCATTGGAATAGTTCTCCTTATTACTGAGATTTTTTCTGTCAGGGTGAACTCGACTACAACATTAATGCCATTGTCATATCATAGATCTCTGGGTGCTGTGCCTTCATCCCTTGCTACAATAATGTAGCTCCTCTCTATTTTGTTTTGTTTTAATTGACAGAGCTACAAAGAGGTCATATTACTCATAATGGAGAAGCCAGGAGTAATTCAGGACCGGGTTTTTTTGTGTGCATATTATCAGGTATTAAACCATTTCCCTGAATTGCTACATACTTTTTAATATCGTTGAAGTTTAACTGATATTTCTACAACCCCTTATTCGTTAGTTTTACACTTTATTAGTAATCATGGCATTGTTGACAAATTTTAATTCTGGAAGTGTATGATTTCTGAATTGATTTGTTAAAAAAAGTTCATTCCAGATAATTTTTCCAGATTCATTGCATTAGCTGGGATCAAATTTCTACTGATATGATTCTACAATTTTACACTCCACAATTTAATATTTGTCAACAATGCCAGGAATACGAAAAAGTGTTAAAATGATTTAATTAGTCTTTTAAGAAATGTCAAAGAAAGAAAAAAGTATTAATTAATTAAAAACCGCAGTTTAATATAGAAAAATATATATAATTCATAGGAAAGTTTTTCTCCATTACCAGTAATGGGACGTCTTTGTAGTTCCGTCCATATAAAAAAAAAAATAAAAAATAAAAAAAATAGGTACATTATTGTAGCTACTTTATACCCCAATAAAAAACTGAACACAATGACACAGCTGAAAAATTGCTGAAAGTAGCATTAAACACCACTGAAATAAAAAATATTTTATATATCAAAATAAGGCATATAAAGCAAAGGTCAGTTGAAACAGCACACATTAATTACTGAAAACTGTACATGAATTGTGACCCATTTTATAGAAAACAGTTTATTTGAGAACAGAACTAAAAGTAATCAAAATGGCTGAAGTACTCCCTTATCAATGAATGAAGATTTTTTTCACTCTTTAATTTGTAACATGAAAATTATCAATGAATTATGATTTTTTTCTCTCTCTTTCGTTTGTAAAATGAAAAGAAATAATAATTTTAGCTTTGCAGTATAGAACAAAAATGACAAACAAGTGTGGACACAGAAAAACGTCTCGCCTGCAATCCGCATCAGCAACAATAAATTTCATCATAAGCATTGCATAAATAGCATTAAATATCAGCAGCGGCCTGTATACCAAATATTGTCACCATACCATGCATAGTTACAGAGAAACTGTCCTAAAACAAAAACTTAAATGTAGTCACTGGACCGTGAAATTGAGGTCAAGGTCAGGTGGCACTTACCAGACAGTCATGTACTAGTCATCAGCAACCTATATACCAAATATTGTCATCTTACCATGACTGGTTACAGAGGAACTGTTGTAACCCAAAAACTTTAACAAAGTCGCTGGACCATGAAATTGAGGTCAAGGTCATGTGATACCTACCAGACAGTCACGTACTAGTCATCAGCAACCTATACACCAAATATTGTCATCCTACCATGCGTAGCTACAGAGGAACTGCCGTAACCAAAAAATTTTAACGTAGTCGCTGGACCGTGAAATTGAGGTCAAGGTCAGGTGACAGGTGACTGACTTGCAAGTACTCATCATAAGCTATCTCTGGACCAAATTTGATGGACCCAGGGCTTGGGCTTACAAATATATGGAGATAGATGTTAAGTGTTTACGCCACTGCCGGATTCCCATACATATGTCTCGCCCCCAGCGACTTTTGTCGCAGTCAAGACAAAAATAAGAAATACAGGGCAATCTATTCTATAAGGGATCAACTAACAATGTGTATGTCGACTCCTTTGTAGGTCATAACATGCTGATCATTAAAGCTGTTTACCATTTGTCTCTGTTCTAATTTTCTAGTTAATAGCCAAAGAAAACCTGAGGCTCTTAAGAGCCTGTATCGCTCACCTGATTTTATAGGCACTGAAGGTGGCATTTCCCTGATGTTAAACTAAGTCCTGTAATTTTCAACAAACTTTAAAGAGGACCATCCTAACAATATTGCTAGTAAGTTTTGTTTCCATTGGTTAATCAGTTTCAAAGGAGAAACCTTTTAAAACTTTTTCTACTGTCTATGTAATGCTTTGGTGGCCATTTAGATTTTCCTATTGGCATAAAAAACATAAACTTCAAGGAGGACCATCCAAACAATATTGGTAGTAAGTTTTGTTTTCATTGGTTAACCAGTTTCAGAGAAGAAGCTTTTTTTAACTTTTTTCCCATAGGGTCCTATGTTAAACTACGAACTACGTCCGGCATTGGTGGCGTTTTTGAATTTCCAATTGAAACATTTCTAGTAAGTTTTGTTTACATTGGTAAACTGGTTTCAGAGAAGATGCCTTTTTTAACTTTTCCCCATAGGGTCCTATATTAAACTAAGTCCTGCCGTGGTGTCCATTTTGATTTTCCAATTGGGATAAAAAACACAAACTTTATAAAGGACCATCCAAACAATATTGGTAATAAGTTTTGATTCGATTGGTTAACCAGTTTCAGAGGAAAGGCTATTTAAAATTGCATTGGTTAACCGGTTTCAGAGAAGAAGCCTTTTAAACTTTTTCCCATAGGGTCTTGAGTTAAACTAAGTCCTGTGTTGGCGCCCATTTTGAATTTCCAATTGTCATAAAAAACACAAACTTTATAGAGGACCATTCAAACAATATTGCAAGTAAGTTTTTGTTTCCATTGACTAACTAGCTTCAGAGAAGAAGCCCTTTTAAACTTTTTTCCCATTGGGTCCTATGTTAAACTAAGTCTTGCGGTTGCGGCCATATTGGTTTTCCAATCCAAATGAAAAACACAAACTTTGTAAAGGTCCATCCAATGAATATTATGGCCAAGTTTGGTTTCAATTAGCCAAGTGGTTTCAGAGAAGAAGATTAAAATGTAAAAAGTTTACAGATGCAGACGCCGATGGACGCAAAGTGATAACAATAGCTCACATGACCCTTTGGGTCAGGAGAGCTAAAAAAGAGGAAAAATGGTCATTAAAGGGCAAGAATTTTTACAAATCATTTGACATGTTTATTTTTATTACTAATTTAAAGTTCTGGATTTAGAAAATTTAATGGCAATAGTCCTTAAAAGGTGAATATTCATTATAAGGGTCCTCCCACAACATTAGTCTTTCAAAATGAAATAAATGTAGATCATTATCTCAATGTCTATGTAATGCTTTGGTGGCCATTTAGATTTTCCTATTGACATAAAAAACATAAACTTCAAGGAGGACCATCCAAACAATATTGCTAGTAAGTTTTGTTTTCATTGGTTAACCAGTTTCAGAGAACATTAGTCTTTCAAAATGAAAGATATGTAGATCATTATCTCAATGATGACCATGGATGCCAAGTCATGCCATTTTTGGAAAAAAATTAAGGCAGTTTTTGCTGTTGTATCTATATATGTGTGATATTAAAAAAAATATTTGTATCATATTAATCAAACAAGTTGGGGCCTTGCTTGCCGATTGGTTAAGGTATTTTGTCTACTACTGATCATGTGGTCTGTCAACACTGAGGTTGTGGGTTCGAGTCTCACTATGGGCAGGGTGTACTCGACTTCAATCTTAATTGACAAGGATTGCAGTTTTCCTACCAAAGGTCATGGTTTTCTCCAGATACTCCGGTTTCTTCCCCCAATAAATACTGGATGCCATGAAATAGCTGAAAAATCTATCAAAGACAGAAATGGCTGGATTTCGTTAAATAGGAAGTAGGTGAGCGACAGACCTGAAATTGAATTTCACATTATAGGAGGCCATGCTGATGCTGCATACCAAAATTTCAAGAGGCTGTAATAAGTAGTTGCTGAAAAAACTTACGAAAATATATTCCATGCCGCACGCCCGACCTTTTAATACCTGGATTTTCACTCCGTGAAATCCGGCCAAAAATTGCTGAAAGTGGCATTAAACATCATGCAAAACAAAAAAAACCAAACAAATCAAACAAGTTTATACTCTTTAAATGAACAATTGCAAGCTTTCATGCTGGGGGTGGAAATGTTATCTCCAAAAAACTCTTTCGGATTGTTAAGTTATTGAAATAAAAAAAAAGAACTGTTCATTCAGAAATCAGTGATGGACTATTTTCTTTATTAGCTATAAAGATAATGATACCTTGTTTGTAGTTACCTGAGATACCTGTGCATCTTTAAAATTGATCACAGACAGCTTGTAATCAATGCAAGCTGTTATAATGTCTGTCCATGGAATGTTCTCATGTGATGGCTCGCATTTTGTTTCCCTTTCTACTAAGTAACAAATATCAGCAAAATCTTCCTCAGTTTTTTGGAGGATTAATTTAATTCTAAAAGTAAAAAAAAACAGTAAAAATAGTTCTACAACTGTAAGTAAGGGCTTTTCAATTAAAACATACATGACACTCAGATCAGAAACAGAAATTCAAATTACAGTAAAACATGTCTGAACAGAACATGTCTGGGACTGTGTAAAATGTTCCGTTTTGACATATGTTCAGATTACTCAGGTTTCAAAGATCAAGTGACCTTGACCAAGTGATGACATACATATATGCATACCTGACAAAATTATGATGATGATACAAATTGATAAATTTAATAAAAAATGTTTTGAAAAAATAAATAAATATATTTCATTTTGCAGTACATGCCACATTAGCAAATGATCCTGATGAATTAGGTGTGTCAACTCCTGAAGAACTTGTCAATATTTGTCTGTGAAAAGATTCTTACATTTAACAATGTCTCGAGAAGATTTACATTTCAACTCCCTTCACCATTCCTTGTCCATTTCACTAATAGATTAACCGTCCTTGTCTGACTCAAGAGTCATTTTAAGTATTTTTTTCACTTTATATTCATTCCAAAGATCAGGTTAATGATGAAATGGAGCAATTTTTATGTTTTAAATGTAATTTCAACAAATATACTACCAATTTTGACCTTCATTCATTTACTATTTGGAATATCATAATATTTTCACGATATACTGTAATATGATAAACTGTCAAATGTTTAAGAACCACATATTACCGACACTCTCCAGTATGAGAACTTTATATGGTCAACAATAAGAATGGTATCATTAAACCAGAGTCTCTTGAGACCCTGTATAGCTCACCTGATTTTATAGGCAATAAAGATGGCATTTCCCTGATGTTAAACTAATTCCTGTAATTTTCAATACTACTTTAAAGAGGACCATCCAAACAATATTGCTAGTAAGTTATGTTTTCATTGGTAAACTGATTTCAGAAAAGAAGATTGAAAAAAAAAATTTCACATAGGGTCCTATGTTAAACGAAGTCCTGCTGTGGCGACAGTTTTGAATTTCCAATTGGCAATAAAAAACATAAACTTCAAATAGGATCATCCAAACAATATTGCTAGAAAGTTTTGTTTCTATCGTTTAACCAGTTGCAGAGAAGAAGCCTTTTAAACTTTTTTTTGTTTTGATTAGTTAACCAGTTTCAGAGAAGAAGCCTTTTAAACTTTTTTCCCATAGGGTCCAATGTAAAACTTAGTCCTGTGGCAACAGCCATTTTGAATTTCCGATTGGGATAAAAAAACATAAACTTTATAGAGGACCATACAAACAATATTGCAGGTAAATTTTGTTGGGATTGGTTTACCAGTTTCAGAGAAGAAGCCTTTTAAACTTATTCCCATAGGGTCCTATTTTAAAATAAGTCCTGCGGTGCTGGCCATATTAGTTTTCCAATCCAAATAAAAAACACAAACTCTGTAAAGGTCCATCCAATGAACACTATGGCCAAGTTTGGTTTCAATTTGACAAGTGGTTTCAGAGAAAATGATTAAATGTAAAAAGTTTACAGACGCTGACAGTGACAACGAGGCAGACGGGCGCAAAGTGATGACAATAGCTCACATGACCTTTTGTGTAGTTTTACTCTAGGTATTACCATTTTCAATCCACACAAAAACTGGTAATTTTGTCTAAAATCATCAATAAAAAGCAATTAGTATTGTAACGTAACCGAGCGGTATGGGTCTCCCAAGATATTTGCCTATATGATACGTGGGACTGGTCACCCACCCGTTCTTGGTGTCAGAACGGAACGGTAGTTGGCTCTAAGTATGGCTTACAAGTCAGTATTTGGAAACACGGGAATAAACTGGGTTATTGGTCTAGGCGTGTAAGTGTGTGTGTGTGTTAAATCTTGGTAATGGCAGAGGTAATGAATATTAAAATGAAAGAGACAAAAGTAACGTTAAATAACTTGTATTAAATTCAAATGCGATTTCATATATATAACAGTGATAAAATTTATTACTTAACTTACAACTTTAACATATGTAGCGTAAAAAATATTTTACTTTAGCTTTATACTATATAGACTGTTGACAGTTATTCGTTTCTATAGCCAGAACTAAAATGGGGAGGGGGGATTCTTTAAATATTATGGTAACGAAAAATTAACACGCGGAAAAATTATGGAATACCATAAAAAGTTAAACGTTAAAAGTTTTGCCAGAATAAATTAAAAACTACTTAAAACGGACCTGTTTTCAAAATGGTACTGTTCCTCCATAGTAACGTGAAAACAACAATCTGACTTGGAAACGCTGGCTTCCGGATATGTCTAAAACAATCAAGGTTCTGACTTTGGTTCTGGTATTGGATCTGGCTTTGGCTCTGGCTACGGTTTTATTCTAACAGGGGTTGCCCAGGGTAGAGAACAACAAAAACGGGATTTGAAAATTCGCGGTATTTATACTATTGCATTACCAAAATAACCAAGTTCCCAAAATTCCCTAAATTACCAACTTTACCAATTGTTACCAACTTTTACCAAAAATGATGTTCGGAAACGTTAAAAAGATGACGTTATCATTGACGTTAAAATAAATACGGAAACGTTCTGAATCAATGAATTGGCAAACACAAAGATGGCGTGTGGGTAAAAAGTTATCAGGATCGAAACTTTGAAATGGAAATTACGTCAGAATAACTGTCAATAAAAGGTAAATAACTTCAATAATAATCATAATAACAATCATAACATTTCATAATTAATTGTTCAAACATTACAACAGTCAATAATGGGAAAGTCTATTTCCCCGATTTGAAAGCGAACTACCGCTATATCCGTTCAACGTAGTATCACTGTTGAACATTTTATAATTAACATAATAATAACACTATCAGTACACCAGAATGTACACTTTATAAAATTTTGTAATTCTCAATAACGAGATGATAACGGATTTCCCAATTCCGTTACAATACCCCCGCCATAAAAGAATGTGTTTGTCCTCAAACACGACAAAATTTTACATTTCAATAAGATGAATACAATAACATTAAACAATATTCTTACTAAAGCCTATTTTTTTTTAAATAATAAAAGACAAATAAGGGAATATGCATAAACATATTACTCAATATATCATAAAACAGTTAATAAAATATTAGTACAATAGCAAGTTACAATTGTTCATAATTGTCCATAATGTCCCTTTCACGGTCACACATTAGTTTTTAAATATATCCATCATTTTTAAGAATTGTTGATATTTAACCCAGTCCACTATATCACATTGTACAGCGGCATCCTGCACTTTCTTCTTATTAGACGCATGAGGAATAAGTGTAGACTGTAAGGTGAAAGTGTCCCCAGATGGTAAACAAATTACCGTAGATGAAGTAGACGTGTTCAATGAAGAATCAGGAATCGGTGGTATAGATGATGTCGTTGTTTCAGGTAATATTGGATCTGTTGAAGGTAAGGCGGTTTCATCAGGTTGTGTTGTGGTTAGAGATGATGTTAAGTCAGGTGTTGGTGACTCTGTTCTATGTGGTGATAATTCAGGACTGCTGGTCTTGGAGCTTGTTGGAGGTGGATTAATATCAGTGTAGTCTGGCAGAGGTGATTTCAGAATGACAGTCCGTCTGCTGGCAGAAAAGTCTGGTGTGGATTTTGGACTTGAAGTAAGAGGCGACATTGGACATAACACGTTCTGCGAGGTTATGTCCCGTATCATCCTACTCTCATGGGCAGTCGCGATGACTTTCCTTGGTGACACCACCAGTCCATTTGCCTCGCATGCCTCATAGAGAACGCCGAACTCCCTCTTTTGTTGATAAGTGGGCTCGAAAACACTCACATCAGGTGACCTCAAAGGAGACATAGGTAGTTCCTCTGAGTTATTGACTGGAGCAGGAAGGCTAGTATAGTGGCGTAATTTACAGTGCCTCATAAGTAGGTAGCGCCTACTTTCTGGACATTCAAACTTACAGCCTGCTTCTGGGCATACCAGTTTGGGTCCATGGTGGTCATGGTAATGTCTCTTTAACTGTTTTATTTGGTCATAAGACCTATCGCAAACTTGACAGGGAAATTGTCTTGGCTCACTGAAAATATTAATTAACATTTATAAGTACTAAATAAAAGAAAAAGGTTGATATTCTCCTAAGAATGGTTTCAATCTGTCATGATGAACTATTTTTGGTTTAGAATATTTGGTCAGTTGTATACCATATACAAGGTCTGACAGGATCCGGACAACCTGATATGGTCCTACCCAATTTTTTTGCAATTTTCTAGAAAGGCCCTTTTTCTTGACCTGGTCATTAAGCCATACTGGAGAGCCAACATGGTATTGGTTCTTAATAACTTTTATATCGTATTGTCTTTTCTGGCGTTCTCGAGCTTGAATCATGTGTTCAGAAGCCGATTTGTGTACTTTATTTAACCGTTTGAGTAATCCGGCAACATACTCGGTATGATCAGTTTGTATTTTGTCGGGCGGAAATCCGTATAAAAGATCAATTGGAAGTTCGATTTCTCTACCGAACATCATCATGCATGGGGAATAGCCCGTACTTTCATGCACAGATGAGCGATACACCATCATTAACATTGGTAAAATTTCGTCCCAATTTCGTTGGTCTTTCCGAACTGTTTTTGTAAGCATTTCTTCAATTGTACGGTTAAATCTCTCTACCAGACCATCACTGGCAGCATGCATTGGTGTAGTCTGCGTTTTATCTATGCGGAACACGAAACAAATTTCATGAAACAATTTTGATTTAAATTGGGACCCTTGATCCGAATGTATTTGGCGAGGAATACCAAATCTGGTGATGAATTGGTCAACTAAAACTTGGACAATTGTGTTTGTTTCTGAGTTAGGTAAAGGGTAAGCTTCAACCCACTTGGTAAAGTAGTCTGAAATAACCAACATATATTTATTGTGTTTATTAGATTCGGGTAAGGGCCCTAAAATGTCCATGGCAACTCTCTCCATAGGTAATCCAACCGCATATTGTCCGAGTCCACCTCGGGCTTTTCTGACAGGTCGCTTTTGGGACTGGCAAATTACTCATTGTTGGACCCACAAGGCTACATCTTTGGATAGGCCAGGCCAATATACCCTCCCTTTAAGTTTTTCAATAGTACGAGTAGTACCTAAATGTCCTGCAACAGGGTCACTGTGTAACATTTGGAAAATTTCTCTCCTCATGGTCATTGGGACTACCAATTGTCTGCGAAAGGTTTCAAAATCATAATTATAATATTTTCTGTAAAGTACCCCATTATCTATACATAAAGTCTCGAGTTTTCCCCACAGAGTTTTTACAACTGAATTGGCTGTGGAAACATTTTGCCACACAGGTTTTATTTCATTTTCAACCCACTCCATAACAACCCTTAAATCTTCATCGTTTAACTGGGCTTGTCTTATTTCCTGTGTTGACAGTCATAATCATTTGACAAAGAAGAATTACTGGTTTTAGCCATACGGACGCAGTCATCCTGACATTGGTCGTCTTTGTTCTCCTGGCGAGAACAAAATTTACAAGGGGAGCATTGACGAGAAAGTCCATCAGCATTCCCATGCTGTTTACCTGGTCTGTATTCTATTGTAAAATTGTAAGTTTCTAAAACTTCTAGCCATCTAGCTATCTGACCTTCTGGATTTTTAAATCTTCGCAACCAGTTTAAGGCACCATGATCTGTACGAACTTTGAACTGGGTTCCGTACAGATAATGGTGAAAGTGTTTAATACTCTCAACAACCCCCAAAAGTTCTCTTCGGGTAACACAATAATTGCGTTCATGTTTATTAAGGGAACGGCTAAAGTAGGCAACAGGTTTTTCACATCCATCATATATTTGGGAAAGAACAGCCCCAATACCAAAACCACTGGCGTCAGTATCTAATATAAAAGGTTTCTGGAGACATGGGTATGCTAAAACTAGAGACTTAGTTAACAACTCCTTTAGGGAATTAAAGGAATTCTCACATTCGTCAGTCCATAGGAACTGGGCGGTTTTCTCGGTTAATTTGTTTAATGGCCTAGCTATATCTGAAAAGGAAGGTATGAACCTGCGGTAATATGAACAGGTACCTAGAAAGCTTCTCACATCATGAACTGTCTTAAGAGGAGGCCAGTTTCGGATACACTCAACCTTTCCTGGATCAGTGGAAACTCCTTCTCCAGATACTAAGTGCCCTAAAAATTAAACATGTTTTTGAAATAAATGACACTTCTTTGGGGCTACTTTTAAATTTGCTTTGGATATTCTATCAAGGACAGCGTCTAACCTAGCTATATGGGAATCAAAACTATCTGAAAAAACAATTATATCATCTATGTACAAAAGTGCAGGCCCCGTAAAACAGACTTCATGAGTCATTCAAACGTAGCCACGGCATTGCAAAGACCAAAGCTGAGGTATTTAAATTGGTAAAGTCCCTCATGGCTGGTAAAGGCGGTTTTCTCCTTATGGGCTGGATCCATTTGGACCTGATAATATCCCGAGCTCAAGTCCATACTGCTGTACCATGACGATCCACCTAAAGTATCAAGGGAATCATTAATTAATGGCATGGGATAGGAATCCTTTTTGGTAACCTCGTTTAACTTCCGGTAATCTATACAAAGTCGATGGGTACCATCTGGTTTGGTCAAAAGAACGGTAGGTGAAGCCCATGGTCCATTTGAGGGTTCAATGATTCCATCATTCAACAATCTGTTTATCTCTGTCTTAACTGCTTCTCTTTTAGCTAGTGGTAGTCGCCGTGGTTGCATTTTGAAAGGAGTAGCATCACCTGTATCTATTTTGTGTTGTACCAAGTCAGTTTTACCTAAATCAGACCTATTTTTAGAAAATACATGTTGATATTTTAATAAAAGATTAAAACATTTCTCTTGTTGTTCTTCATTGAGATGGGTTATAGAAGATTTATACAAATCATGTAAGTGTTCAGGTAGGTCTCCGTGGTCCTTGGATACATGGAAAACACATTTATGGTTAATACTTTCTATACTAGTTAAGGTCTTTCCCTCAATAAGGGAGCATTGAGCAATGTTGGTTTTATTGTACACCTTTACAGGTTGATACGTAAGGTTAATTATTCGAACTGGAATGATTTGACAACTAGGATCAATAATTGCCTTGGCAACAAGACAGCCACTCTGTAAGAGATCAGAACCAAGTGGTTCAAGAAAACCATTAACCCTATGTGGTAGACCATTCATTATTTTACCGGGAACTATCATCTCACTGAATGGTGGAATATCAACGTTCTCAGTGGCTGAAATTTTAAATACAGAACATAAATTGTTTTCGAATTGGCATGAAAATTCCTCCCCATGTACTTGTAGGGTCCCATCGCCCATGTTTAAAACGCATTCATTTTTGTTAAGAAAATCAAAACCAATTATCATTGGAGCATCAACCTCGGCAATAACTAAGTCATGGAAAATGGTTTGATGTGATAACTGCAAAGGAAATTGTGCAGTTCCTAATGGTACAACTATTCCACAATCCGCCATCCGTTTCCATTATAAATGGACAACTTAGGTTTAATACTTTCAGGAATAGCATGGTATTTGGAAGGATGCAATATAGATATGTAGAACCTGTATCAATTAAAGAATTAACGTTAATACCTAACACATTTACATGTAAATACAAACTATCATATCGTTTGCATTTTATTTCGTTACACAATTCAATCGGTCCAATGGTTTCATTAATCAGATCAGCTGAGACTTGGACCGCAGTTTCAGCTAATATCGGTTTCCCCCCACATTGGTAGTTTGGACTGCAACACTCTTTGTGCCACATGGTCTATTATTGGGTAACATTACAAAGAATTGAAGTTTGGGACAGAATTTCTTGATATGTCCTAGAACACCACAGTGGTAACATCTCAGTGGAGTCCTTTTATTTGTAGACTCATTCTTTTCAATCATGGCTAGCCGTCCGGCGATGTCATTAATTTGAAAGGTATTTGTTTCTGGTATATTCAGATCGGCAATCTTGATGATTGGTTTCAACCTCTGTCTGCATACGAACCGGTTTTGTAAAGCCACGCCTTTTTCGTCCATTTTGGAACGCTTCAAATTCTAATGCAATTTGGACAGCGTCATCAATAGATTTCGCCTTACCCTGAAATATCGCCCATTCTAATTCTGACTCGTTCAATGAATCAATAAAACAGTCGCGTGCCAATTGTTCGCGAACTTCTGAAGGAGCAGATGGATAGGCCAATCTAACAAGACGTTTTATATCCTGGCCTAGCTCAGGTATTGGTTCATTTCTTCCACGAAGTCTATTTTTCATATGTGCGCGATACATCTCCGCCTGATTGTGTGGTTGAAACCGAGATGACAAAGCGGAAATTAAATGGCCATAGTTTACTCTTAATTCAGGACGCAAGTCCGTTAAAACGCTTAGAGCGGGTCCCCTTAAACTGGCTGCTAGTTCAAATGCCTTTTCGATTTCATCCCAATGGTTAATTGCGGCAACAAGTTCGAACTGAACAAGATAATCCTCCCAATGTGTACCGTCAAAAATCGCCGGCTTTTTACTTTTATTTAAATTAAGCCTATTGTGTAAATAATCATCCTTGCTTATACGCTCAAAATTTGTTTCATTTACATGGTTATTTCTAAAAAGAACTGGTGAATGGGCTCTCCCGCGACCGCTTCCCACAATATCAGCGTCGGCGTACAATGGAAATGCACTTTTCGTTGTACCCAGCAGGGGTCACCACACTCTAAAAAAGTAGGGAGAAGTGACTTCTCCCTGGCAGCCAAACAGGGAGAAGTCAGGCCCTGTTAGGGAGACTTCAGGAGACACTAGGGAGAAGTCAGGGGGACCGTACAAATAATTAATTTCGCAATTGTTACATACATTTTTCATTATTTACATCAATTTCCAGGATTATTTCTCTTTTGTTTTAAAACCATAACACACTTAGATTCAGTTTTTTTCTTTCTTTTTTATTATTATTCATGGTATGCAATATCAAAAAGCACATAACCTTTATCAATAATCAAAGTTGTACTGATCCAAATTGCTTCATGGGACACCCATCTACAGAACTTATCATGATGTCAATAATTACTATACATCTTTATTCTTTCAAGTGAAGCTCAAATACTTATCAAAGAAAATTGTTTAAGTACTATACTCTTTGAAAGAACTGAAGTTTGAAACCAATTAAAAGTGTTTGTTTATAAAAAATATAACGATTTTTCATTATGGGCCGTTGTACATTACTTTTCTTCGTTGTTCACTTCCGGTAATTAGTCACATCCGGTAAATAAACAAATGGCGCGTAATACATTTGAAAGACGTAAATCGTTTGAAAATATGTTAAATACGCATATTGTTTGCCGTTTTTTATTGGAATTACACATTTACTGATACATTGGTAGTCAGGGTGAAGTATTTGGACCAGATTTACAAGTATCTTATGTGAACCATCGGGCGACTTGAGGGAAATGACAGGGCGACTTCGACTTCGCTTTTGAGGCGCCTTAGGGCGACTTCAGGTCCTAGTAGGGCGACTTTGTCGCCCACTTCGCCCAGTGTGGTGAGCCCTGACCCAGGTTTTGGGTAACACTACGGGCTGACAATCTAGAAAACCCTGGTACGTCTGACCCTATAGACACGGGACACTCTGGTTCCCGTTCAATAGTCTCTCCACGTAAACCGGTAACATTAACACGAGACGCTGCAGTTCGTCTTGAAAACAAATGATCTCCCTGAGCGCTAAATGCTTTCTGATCAACTAAAATATTATGGTGACCTCCTTGAGCGTGCGGTGCTGTCTGGTCAAAAGAAATAAAACAGTGATCTCCTTGGGCACTGGCCGTCTGATCATTTAAACTACCCCTAGATTTCCCATCAGCGGCTGCACTTTTGGAACCAGGGTGTCGCTCCTTGTCCGACAGCTTCTCCGCAAGTATAGCATCATTTTCATGATGCCCAACCGGTGGCTTATGACTCGACCCATTTTTCCTTTCACTCGTATCTGCTTTTCTTAATGTAGTTGCCATATGAATCTTATCATTATGATTTACAAAATCATCTCGAACAAACCGAAATTCTACTTCAGACGGAGTCGCGGGAAAACGGTCACAGGAATCAGTTCTAGTGGGTGTCTGTCTACCCTGGGCAATCGTTAGATCTAGGTCCGCATTATCATCAATAAATATTTCAGAATTATCCATTTTAAATAAACAATTTATTTAATACAAAAAAATCAATAAGTTTTAAATATCCCTAATCGCTGCCACCAATTGTAACGTAACCGAGCGGTATGGGTCTCCGAAGATATTTGCCTATATGATACGTGGGACTGGTCACCCCCCCCTTTCTTGGTGTCAGAACGGAACGGTAGTTGGCTCTAAGTATGGCTTACAAGTCAGTATTTGGAAACACGGGAATAAACTGGGTTATTGGTCTAGGCGTGTAAGTGTGTGTGTGTGTTAAATCTTGGTAATGGCAGAGGTAATGAATATTAAAATGAAAGAGACAAAAGTAACGTTAAATAACTTGTATTAAATTCAAATGTGATTTCATATATATAACAGTGATAAAATTTATTACTTAACTTACAACTTTAACATATGTAGCGTAAAAAATATTTTACTTTAGCTTTATACTATATAGACTGTTGACAGTTATTCGTTTCTATAGCCAGAACTAAAATGGGGAGAGGGGATTCTTTAAATATTATGGTAACGAAAAATTAACACGCGGAAAAATTATGGAATACCATAAAAAGTTAAACGTTAAAAGTTTTGCTAGAATAAATTAAAAACTACTTAAAACGGACCTGTTTTCGAAAAGGGACTGTTCCTCCATAGTAACGTGAAAACAACAATCTGACTTGGAAACACTGGCTTCCGGATATGTCTAAAACAATCAAGGTTCTGATATTGGATCTGGCTTTGGCTCTGGCTACGGTTTTATTCTAACAGGGGTTGCCCAGGGTAGAGAACAACAAAAACGGGATTTGAAAATTCGCTGTATTTATACTATTGCGTTACCAAAGTACCAAAATAACCAAGTTCCCAAAATTCCCTAAATTACCAACTTTACCAATTGTTACCAACTTTTACCAAAAATGATGTTCGGAAACGTTAAAAAGATGACGACACGTTATCATTGACGTTACAATAAATACGGAAACGTTCTGAATCAATGAATTGGCAAACACAAAGATGGCGTGTGGGTAAAAAGTTATCAGGATCGAAACTTTGAAATGGAAATTACGTCAGAATAACTGTCAATAAAAGGTAAATAACTTCAATAATAATCATAATAACAATCATAACATTTCATAATTAATTGTTCAAACATTACAACAGTCAATAATGGGAAAGTCTATTTCACCGATTTGAAAGCGAACTACCGCTATATCCGTTCAACGTAGTATCACTGTTGAACATTTTATAATTAACATAATAACACACTATCAGTACACCAGAATGAACACTATAAAATTTTGTAATTCTCAATAACGAGATGATAACGGATTTCCCAATTCCGTTACAGTATAAGGTGTCATATTGCAATTTTAGACCAAAAAAGTGATTTGTAGTTTCACTCAAGCTGTTATAGTCTTAGATTACATGACAAAAATTGAAAATTTCATTTAAGGGCTATAACTTAAAAAGCAGTGGTCCAAACAGTTTGGACCAAGTATGTGTTTTGTAGGCATTGTATTGCTGATCATTTAAAGCAAGTTACAATGTCAATGTAGCTCTTAATATTTTTCGGTATATTATTTAAAAACTAAATTTTTTTTTTTCAAAAATTGTAACTTAAGGGCAATAACTCCTACTGAAAACCACTACACAACTTCAGACTTGATAGAAACTTTTGCAGGTCAATTAAATGAAACGGTTTTTTCAATATTTTTTTAGATATTGACAAAAAACATGTCTTGACACCTACTTTCTATTTTTAGTAACAGTGGTCATCTTAGTCCATTGATCAACCCCCTGGACAAAATTTTGAAACTAGGTACCTAATGATGATTGTGGCCAGGTTTGAAAAAAAAATTGGCCAATTGGTTTTCGAGGAGAAGACTCTTGAAAAAGTTACAATGGATGTCAAATGATGGCAAAAGCTCATGTTGAACTTGGTCCAAGTGAGCTAAAAAGGTCTGATATAACATACTTGGTAAATAAATTGACTTTGGCCTGTACATCATCATCATCTGCCACTTTATCCATATATTCCCAGACAACCTCACAGATATCAGACCAATCATCTTTCTCAAAATCATCATTTAGAAACCATGGCAACTGCAATTTTTCTATCATCTGTTCAATATAATCCATGTAGTCCTCAGAGTTCCAATGAGATGGTGGTATACCTAAATGTATATCAATGTAATTATTTTTATATAATTTTACAATTATTACAATCTAGTACTGTGCCAGATATTTAATAGCTGTGAACAATGTACCCTCTCATGGTATTTTAAATGTTTCGTTGTTTTCATACTTAAAATTATACAATATTCAAACATATACTGGTACAACACAACAACTTAATTAGGGGCCTCGGTGGCCAAGTGGTCAAGGTAGTTCGTCTTCTATTGATCACGTGGTCTGTCAACACCGAGATTGCGGGTTCGATTCTCACTGCAGGCAGGGTGTACTCGACTCCAATCTTAATTGACAAGGATTGCCAGTTTTCCTACCGCAGGTCGGGGGTTCTCTCCGGGTACTCCGGGTTCCTACCCCAATAAAAACTGGACGCCATGAAATAGCTGAAAAATTGCTGAAAGTGGCGTTAAAACACCATTCAAACAAACAAACAAACAACTTAATTAAGAAAAAAAGATATGTTTCTTTGAAACTGAATATTCATAATTTCAACAAATATCCAGTACAGACAGAACAGTTAAAAATTGCTTAGAAAAATTTTGTACATCAACACACATACAAATGTTACACATTACAACACATGGTTTCATATTCTAAATCTATCATTAAGGTGATTCAGATATCATGTCTGTTTGTTTTATGGGGGAGGAAACCATAGTAACATGTAAAACTTGTTTATTTGGCAGGAAAACAGCCAATCATCGTCAAATATGGTGTGGGTTGAGTATACCTTGCTCTAAAGTATCACTTAAACTCATAACCTCAGACATTCCAGTATTCAACAGTCAATAAGACTAATTACTTAGACCACTTTGCAAATGGTCACAAATATCTACTCCAAGAAAAATCGTCATGCAACTAACTTGTACCAATCTAATCACTGTTGTTTGTTTGAATGTTGTTTAATGCCAATTTCACCAGTTTCTCAGCTACATCATTGCATCCAGTTTTTATTAGGGAAGGAAGCCGGAGTAACCAGAGAAAAACCTGATCCTTCGGTAGGAAAACTGGCAATCCTTGTCAATTAAGACTGGGGTCAGGCACACCCTGCCTGCAGTGAGACTCGAAACCTGAATCTCCTAAATCTGAGACTTAATAATACTAACCTAAGTAGGGATTATCAGTTGTAAAGAACTCTGCTACTGGCCACGATTGGTCCTTCAATGACTGTGATGTTAAAACTTTGGTCAGGTGATCAATCACATGGTTATATAACTGTGCCAACTGTTCAGGATACTGTTAAAATACAGAAAAAGTGTTTTAAGACAAAATGCTTGAAATAGATTTGTCAATTTGCCGAAAATGAGAAGTTTTCTTTGCAATTTGATTATGGTAGTGCATTTCACTTTTCTTTTAAGTTGAAACAAATTGCTTTTGTTAAAATATGTTTTTATTAGAACACAAATCACAGATATTTATTATTATTTTAATTACACATTGGTTTACAATTAACTACATGTAGTTAAAAAAAAGAAAGTTTGTTTTTATTGTTTGTTTACTTTCAAGAAATTTTGTTATTCCAGTAAAGGTTTGTTTGTATGGTGTTTTAACGCCACTTTCAGCAATTTTTCAGCTATTTCATGGCGTCCAGTTTTTATTGGGGGAGGAAGCCGGAGTACCCGGAGAGAACCCCCGACCTGCGGTAGGAAAACTGGTCCAGTAAAGGAATAATTTAATTCATAAAATTACATGACTGGTGGGGAAAATCCTATGTGACAATTAACAAAATATCTGTTTTCACTAAGTACATTGTTTCTCTAACTTGACTGCACTTGTATGTGTTAAAGAAGAGGTTTGCACAGTATATTTCATAATATCTACAGATACATGGCTTATTTATGTTCATGCTTCTTGTCAGAATCTTCAAATGAAATACAAAATCTGAACAACTGACAAATACAAATCTAACACTGGGAAATGTGCAAGACAGAGATAACAAGGGTAAGATTTCTGATCTCTAACCAGGTACTGTCAAGTCAACGACAAAAGATATTCCTGTGTTTGATTGTTTTTCTCACTAATTTAGTAGTTAAACAATAAGTGATTTCCCCTTTAAAAATAGAAATGGCACATACATTTTTAGATGGTATTCAAGGCCTGCTATGAGGGCAAACATAAGCGAAAAGATTTCTGGTCTCTTACTCGGCAGAACCTGGTTGGAGACCAAAAGAAATCGCTCACCCGGGTGTCTGAGATTTTTGTGTCTTAGCCTCCCATCAGTGTTTGATTCAGTTGTTGTCTTCATGTTAATATTTAAATAGGCTTAGTGAACCAACACATTTGTCATCACAGTACATTTTTACAGGAAAAGGAGAGTGAAATTCTTATCACACCCACAGGTTGAGACAAGGATATCTCAACCTGCTAAAAAAGGTACCACGTTGTCTCATTAGTGAGAATTACTTGTCTAACCTTTCCACTTGTAATGGATATATCTTACATAGGTACGAGTGGATTATCGGATTTCTCTATTGGAGAAATCCGATAATCCAAGAGTACTTATGTAAGATTCTGTTTCTCTAATTTTAAAAAGTAGTAAATTTGCATAATGAAGTACAAATTCTCCCAACCCCAATTTTACGTTCATGACTTAAATATGCGGTAAATGAAATGTTTTTGTTCAAGACATCATGAGTTCTTATTATGGAATAATTAATTTAAACCAATCAACTGCTGAGAACAACAAATTCACTAGTGACGAGATTCTCATCACGAGAACTATATTTTCCACACCGGTCAACTGATTGATTGGATTTTTGCTTTACATCCAGCGAGCAGTATTTCAGCTATATTCAGGACAGGAACAAGTTAACAAACAATACATCAATTGAAAAAGGGGTGGGATGGTACACAGGGAACAAAATTTTGACTGCCACTGGAAAGGCACGGAGTATTGGGTAGGGTTGGACAATTTAGCCTTTTGTAGCGGCTACAATGAGCCTACTCTTTTATTGTGCAAGGAGCGTGGCACTCTACCAAACATGTTATCCACTAGGGTCTATGGCCAGGCTTTCCGTATTATGACCTGACAACCCGCCAACGAGAGGGTCTCCCCTAACTGCCCCAGGGGACGCACTGGGCTGGGCTGCTCTGTGGGTTGAGCACTGGGAACCGTCCCAGTATGGTCCCCGCCACATTGCATCTTTTTTTTTACTATTTATGAACACATTTTACTGAATTACAAATCAGCCTATAGGAACATCTGAGCATGATAACAGTCCATCTCGGAAGACAATTTTTACATTGACCTTGGACCTATAAAATTTCAAATTGGCACAACTCAAAATCTACACATGAGATTGTGCTGAAAATTCCACTTGATCTTCATTTTTAGTGCTGAACAGCTGAACAGTGTAAACAAAATCTGTTGACACATTTTCTAAGTTATATGTCATATGCAAACCACCAACTGTTGACCAAAAAACACTCAGGGGTTGAAAATTTTTTTGGGCAAACCTAAGCCCTGGGCTTTTTTAACTTTGAAACCCTAAGCCCCAACATTAATTAACCAAGCCCTAAAAATGATTGGAGTGATGTTCTTTTCCGTTTGTCTATAATTGTGGATTTCCAGGATTATTTCTCTTGTGTTTATAACACACTTAGATTCAGTTTTTTCTTCTTAATATCAAATAGCGCATAACCTTTATCATGATAAAATCATGATAAAAAGGAATGGATAAAGTGCCAATTTTCTATCTACTTCAGTACTTGTAGCCATACAAGGTATTCACAAATATAAATAGATCAACTATAAATATTTGTAAAGGTTGAGACATAAACATCATTCATGAAGTTCTTGTATACATCATAAAATAGAAATTTGTACTTAAATATAACGAAACATGTTGTAGTACTTTATTGGATTCATATTACTATACTCATGTCAATAATACAACACACATATTTCTAACAGTTTGTTATGAACATGCCATGTTTATCTGAGCAAAATTTTCAAAGAAGATAGATAAAATAACATAACATTATACCCAGAAATAATTCTTCTGTCCAGCAAACTTCCACTTGGACAAAGTTGTTCTGATAAAAGTTGCTTCATGTGACACCCATCTACAGAACTTATCATAATGTCAATAATAACTATAGAAGGGACAAAATTTTACATCAGGCATGCGCCAATGTACCTGACGTATATAAATCTTGGGAAAATCAATTCAAATTAAATTCTATTGAAATGATGAAAACAAAAATAAATATTTAATAACTTGTAAAAAACGTGGTCCATCGGAGAGTATCGTATAAACTTCAATTCTGTTCCGAACTTGTTGTAATTTTGAAACAACTTCCTACTTCCAGTTAATGAAAATGTCTCACGAATGTTCATAAAAAACGTTTTTTGCTATTACTCTGTTGAACAGACAACATATCATCCTATAATAAAGAAAATTTCCAGGGCCTTGCTATAGATCTTTATTCTTTCAAGGGCAGCTCATATATTTATCAAAGACAATTGTTTACAATACACTTTGAAAGAACTGAGTTTGAAACCAATTGAACGTGGCTGTTTAAAAAAAAAATCGATTTTTCATTATGGGCCGTTTACTTTACTTTTCTTCATTGTTCACTTCTGGTAATTATTCACATCCGGTAAATAAACAAATGGCGCGCAATCCAGTTGAAAGACGTAAATCCTATTTTTTTCTGTTTTTATTGGAATATACACGTTTACTGCTAACTTTGTAGTCTGGATTAATTATTTCCAGATCATATAGAAGTATCTTAGATCTGTGAACTTGAAGGAAATAACCTGGCGACGTCGACTTCGCTTTTGAGGCGCCATAGGGCAACTTCAGGTCCCAGTAAGTCGACAAAGTCGCCCACTTCGCCCAGTGTGTTGAGCCCTGAAAGTTAAAGTTTGACAACGACATTTCTCGAATTTGTAACCAAAATTAATTGGGGGATATTTTGTACAGGGAACAATGGGAAAAGGATTATTTTTATCAACGTTGCTAGTAAACTAGTAAAGTGCCGAGAAGATTAAGATCTGTCATAAATAGAAAATCAATATCGATATTTTTAAGGATTTTAAAATAGATTTATGAGTATTTGTAACATGAATCCTTTGTTCTTTTTTACGAATAAACAAGAGACGACGAGTAGGTATGCTCTAAATTAAAACACTTGTATAATATTGCATGAAAGGTCACGTGTGCCTGTTAAACTCAAGGGAAAATAGCCATGCAATAACCAACTACAATTAGATCCGATAATGCACAGTAAAACTCCGCCTTAATTATGTCAAATTTTATTGATTTTCACTGCAAAAGGATAGCACGAGCTTCCAATATTAGCTTTTCATTTGATTAGTCGAATATCGGTCGCACCATAATAAACACTGCCCTCTTTATTTATAACCAATTATTAATGGGCGGGATCTAGGGGCATATTCATGTTACAAATCATTTATAGCACCGCCTTCCTTGTTAGACAAATACACCTTCTCACGCTAAAGACTGTGCTATAAATATAACTTACAGGACAATTTTGACAGTATACACTTTAAGAAACATTGAAAATAAAAACAACATTTTATTTTTTGAAGAAAGATCGAGCCCGACAGGCTTTTTTCATAGAAAATCAGCAAGCCCGATGTTTCAGTTTTTTAAGCCACGGGCATCGGGCTTTAGGAATTTTCAACACCTGACACTTGACATGGAATAGGTCAAAAACTACAAATCGGATATTGCTGAAAATTGAAATTGATCTTCATTTTATAGTACCAAACAGCTCTGCAAAGTTTTTAAAAATATCTGTGTTGACCTGTTTTTGAGTTATCCTCTGGAAACCACCAAGACACGGACAGATGGACAAACATTCATCCATACGGAGGGTATAACATAGTACCCCACCACTTTGTGTTGCGGGGGTATAAAAATGACATAAACATTACAACTTCCATTTACTTTGTATTCCAGTCATGTCCACAAAATTTAGGTGTGAGAATTAAAATTTTATTTTACAAATATACTGCTTTTTAAAATTATAGACATGCAATTTTTAATTTGTATTAATGGATTTCAGATTTCTCCAATCTCTATAGTTATATTATGGAATTTTTAATTTTTAAACTTAAAATACCATAATTTAATTATCTCAACTGTAGAATTCCCATTATCTAATCGTACCAATTTAAGATCGTATATTTTCAAACCTCTTGAAAAAACAATTAACTAAGGGTTCCAGATAAATGTTCAGAGTACTTAAAATTAATTTCATTTATGGTAAATTACTTGATGCAGATGGCCTTTTTTCTTCCGTAATTTCAGATTTTGTAGAACTGGATCAAAAAATTTATTCAACAGTTGATCATCAATGAAGTCTTTTAGAAACATGACTCTTATGTCTGGTTGTTGTGGATAGGCATCAGCTAACCACTGGACACATTCACAGAGCTGTAAATACAAAACATTTAATTTAAAAGAATGTTTTTCTTAACCAACTAGGTAAGGCATATCTATAACTAATACACTTAGAAGCCAACAGAAACAACAGTTGATTATATAGAGGGCATTGTCATGATATCGTGACTGCACAATTGAGAGTGGTATTGCCTGAAACATTGATAATGCCTGAACCTGTTATTATCAGTTTTTCAGCCAATACCACTGTTCTGGTTGCTGTCAATAGCATGACAATGCCAGTTATTTAAGCAAATATTTTATTTATATCATTTAGGAATTAAGAACCATGTGTTTAAGGCTGTATTATTTTATGTGTAGCCATTTGCTGTATGATGTGAATGTGTGCTTCATGATATATCATTGTTCTGCATTTTCAGGCGATGCAGTTTGTTTTTTAAACTTTATGAAACTTTTTCTTCATTGAGGTTGTGCATTTACATATTTATTTATATAAATTAAAAATAAACAGTTTGTGTTGGTTGTTACAGGAGAGGGCATTACACGCCATGATTATGCCGTCATATCAAATTACTACAGATTAATTAATACTAGCTGACCTTGTTTTAGTCAACTGAAACAAGGATAATTTTACTGATATGAAATAATATTATTTATGTAATAGCATAGGTCTCGTTAAAATATAACTAAGCATAAAAAATATTATTTATTGGAGGAAAGACTTCACAGGTGACTGTGGACCAAATTAGTGGTATATACAAAGATGATGTACTATCTTTCAATCATTCACAGTTTGAAAATTTCTGGTTTTTATCTCTCCCATTGAGCCTGAAGTTAATAATTCAACAAACACTAAAATCAGCTTAATACCTTGAGAATAATACCATGGATGATGAGAATGAGGACAGCTTAAGATCAAAATTGTACATCAAAACAGAAACTTTCCAGTACTGAGTTCAGTATCTTAGTCAACACTTTATTCCTGATCCAGTTCATGCTTCTATATGTATATTCTCTGTATAGAAGAAACATCTTTTACAAGTGTTGCTGCTAGTTAGACTTAAGTCTCCAATCTGGAAGTTCTAAACAGCATTATAAATTCATTAACTGCTAACTCCTAACAAGTTTCTTTCTTGTAGACACCATAGGATTTGTTTCTTGTTGCAGTTTATCAATATATAATATGATTACTTGTTCTTTGTCATCATGAGATGGGGTTAATACAACATTTTACTGCTAACAATATAGAAACTTATTCTTTCTATTTAGTTAAGATACATTTTTACATGGATTAACTAATATTCACATACCTCCTCTGTAAGTTCTGGCTGTGTAACATCTAAAATTCCATCTTCTAAGAGGTCAACAGTTCTGAAGAACACACTAGAAACCATTCCTTCGTCTAGATAGTATTGTATATCCAGTCCAGTATTGATCAAGTCATCCAATTCCTCACTGGCTAACATAGGGGCTAAAATGACCAAAGGTATGGCTGGATACTTTGGCTTCAGTAATATTAATGTTTGAAGTCTTCTTTTAGTATCTGTCCAATATTTCTGTTCCAAAAAGTTTAAAAAAAAAACAATGTGAAAATGATATATAAACAAAGTCACACTATACATGTACCTGTCTCCCAAACATTTTTTCAGTTATTTTATTATTATCGCTATTTTGCAGTATTTTCCTTTGATTTTTGAGAGCGATATTATTCCATCTCACTCTACTAGCTTGAGATGGACCCATCTCAGCTCGCTGTCAAGACGTCGTTAAGTAACACTGTGACGTCACAATGTTACAAAACAGCGATAAACAGATTATTTACGTTTTATGAAACTCTATGCATTTTCTCGTCATCTCATCTCAGGGCTGTCTCCCTTCGATGAGATATGAACGAGAAAACACATCTCGTTTCAAAAAATGTAAATAACCTATAAATCTAATACAAGGTAACATTTACTTAAGCAAATAATTGGCCGATAATAACAGCTGTCTAACAGGTTTTTATGGCCTCACATGAAATCACTTTTGGCCAATAATAACAGCTGTTTAATTGATTTTAATGGTCTTAAAATTAGTCATTTTTGACCAATAATAAAATCTGTTTAATGGGCCTTTTAATGAAATTTTTAAACAATGCTTCTTTAACGTCGAATCCAACCATCTTGTTACAGATACATATATGCTGTACAAAAAAGGACATCCCTCCCAAAACAACACAAAGAAATAGTTATATTTCTATGTACAGTAATGCTTGCTATCTTGTGACATGATCTGACAATAAGACATTGCAGTACATGTATACTGCACCAATACTAGGTCAGCAGATTTCAAAAGGACACTGATAAATATTTAAATATTAAAAGCATTTAACAAACAAAAATACTTACAGAAGACAGATTTTCAGTTATTCCAGGAGGCAGAACAAAAATCAGTCCATTAGTTCCCAGTAAGTCACTATGTTTCAAATCTTTATCTGTTTCTGCTCTAATACAGAGTCCTAAATCTTGAACTTTCTCACTGTGACAGAAGGGAATATTGGTTCTATACAAACTTAACATATCCTACAATTGAAATAACAGCATTGTTAAACTGATTCAAAATATCTTTACTGGAATACATTAACCTTTTGTTTTTATTTTCAGTCTGTAATTAAAGACATTTTTAAAAATTAAATATTAAACAATTACTGTTGAAAATTGTTGCATGAATCTTGTTGACGTCTATTTATGATCTAAAACAATTTACCTCTACTTCACATTATTTTTAATATTCTATATATTTATACAGAAGAATCTTTTTTACTTCTCAATCAATGAGTAGTAACAAAAAAGTCTTTCCAAACACTTTTCCTGTTCCTAACACATCTCAGAAACATAGTGTTATATATCTTTTTTATTTAGGGACTGTAAGTTGTCCAAATATGCATTAGCATAAAAAAGGTTAAAGAAAACTTGGTAAACACATAAACATCATGTTCTTACATAGTTAAATTATCTCTGAAGACAAAACTATATATATAAGATTTGGATTTTTTTAAAGATAACTCTTCCTATAAACCTCAACAACCTACCTCATTCTGGTGAACTGAGGCTAACTCGTCCTTGCCCTTGGTAAACTTTGACTTCAACCATTTATTTAGCAACTCCGCTGTTTCTTTGTCTTCAGCACATGTACAGCTATTTACATCAGGTAGAGACAAGACCAATTTCCAATAAAATGTTCTGGACTTACATCCTACACAGTATAGTAAAGTGTTCATAATATATTGGTATACGAATTTATGTTAACATAAATGTGTGCTTAACTGATTATCAGTAAGTATTTTATAAATATACAGTCAATGAATGTGTATGGTTGTGACAGGCACTTATTTGTTTCACTTCAAAAGCTCTGGTGATAACACAGACTACTCTCAGTAATGTTACCATTGCGAGGTATTGCTTAGTTTTTCTCCTAAAAGGTAGAGGGTTTACACCAAGTACCCTGGCTGCCTGCCACAATAAAAACTAGAAGCCATGATAGAAAAAACTGCTAAAATGGGGCATTTAACCCCATTAAAACAAAAAACAAACAGAATTGTTCAATTAAAAATACAAGGCAGAATGTGAAGGCTACATTTGGGTAGTACAACATGTAAAATCCTAAATTTCATCATTGGTTGTTAATCACATTTTTAACTCGGAACCTGTGAGCTACTGCTTACTCAGTATACCCCTTCTATTCACATCATTGAATTGACTAAGTCGGTAAACATGAAGTAGATATGTGACAGACCTGAAATCAGGACTCGCAATATAGGACCACATGGTAGTCACATAAAAAATTTCAAGTGGTTGTAATAAGAAGTGGCTGTGAAAACTGTTACGAAAGTTGTGTTTTAGACTGAAGTATGAACAGAAGGAGGTAAACGAGTAAGTGTTTTCATGTTTCCAAAACAAAGTTGGTCTGTGACAGGAATGTGGAGTTGACTACTGCAACAAACTTTTTTTTATTTGTTTTCAATGTTTAAAATTATAGAATGATGCTATTCTTGTCGTCCACAATTTTTTTTCATCAAAATATTCATTGTTAATTTTAATGTAAAAATTGAATCTCTCTTTAAGACCTTGGCTTGTAGCAATAGCAGTCACCTGACTCTAATACATATGGTATTGTATGTAGTAATTGTATGCTACATTAAACATATAAATTATTCTTACTTGTGAAGTGTTTCTGAAGACATGAACCAGCTGTAGCTGCAATATCTAATGGCTGCCATGCTTTAAGATTACACATTTTCCTGTATAGTTCATGTGCAGTCAACATACGATCAACAACCCATGCAATCGTCAAATCTTTGTCTGGGGTATCTATTTTCAACTTAGCTAGTTTATTAATATAAAATCCATTACTGTCACAGACTTCATTATGTCTTGTTGGAATAAGTCGCTTGACTTGATCATAATTGCTATCCATTCCAACGGCTGCTGGAAAGTCTAACATAGAACGTTTAAGCTTTATAGTTGCAGAGTATTCCTTCTTCCATCTTTGCAGGTATTTCCCTGCACGCTGGAGTTCAATGCAGTGGCATATATCATTCAACTTCTCAATTCTTTCAATCACATCCTTCTGAAATACCTCCTCTGCTACTTCCTCTGAGATTTCTTCAGAAATGAGGTTCATTAATTCATCACAAATTTCAATATTACACCTTTCCATCTGTTCTTTCTTCAGTTGTGCTTTTATTTCTCTATAAAATAAAAAAAAAAAGAATCAGTTACTATTTTTGAGACTGGTAGTTTTCATCATAATGCAATCTTTAGAAAAAAATCGATCAAAGACAGGAATGGCTGGATTTAGTTAAACAGGAAGTAGGTGAGCGACAGACCTGAAATCAAATCCCACGTTATGGGAGGCCATGCCGATGCTGCATACCAAATTTCAAGAGAATGTGATTAGTAGTTGCTGAGAAAACTGTTACAAATATTTTTTCCCCGCCCGTCTGCCCGCCCAACATTCACCATTTTAATGCAAGGATTTTACTCCGTGTAATCCGGCTTAAAATAATGATTTTATTTACATATCATGACATGACATTACATTACATTACGTTACATTACATCAGTGTTTGTTTATGGTTTAAAAATTTTCAGCAACTGTTAGCTATATCATGATGTCCATTTTTTATTGAAGGAGGAAGCCAGAAAACCAGTAAAAACCTTGACCTTTGACAGGATAACAGGCAATCCTTGTCAATTAAGGTTGAAGTCAGGCATACACCTGCCAGCATCAAGGCACAAACTGACAACCTCAGTGTTGATAGGCCACTTGATCAATAGTAGGTCACTACCTTAATCATTTGGCTCCAATTACATTTGAATATTGCTTCTTTAATTATACATATACCTACATAAAACCAGAGGTCAATTCTTTCACAAAGTAACTTTTTTAAGTACAGAATAATGGTAAATAAGATTTACAGTTGATCCATGAGTTATTATCTTTTTAGTAGTAAACTGACTCATTGAATGATCATGTTATTTTTCTACAGACCTTATTTCAGCAGTGGCCATATTCAACACTTCTTGATCAACAACATCTTTGATGATCTCAGTTGTGAAGTGGACAGCTGAACTTTGTATCATTACTTCTTTGTCTCTTTTTTCTTTGATAAGAGACACCTCTGAGTAGTAGGATTCTGATAAAGACCTAGATGGCACAATAGAATAAAAATATGATAATAAACAGATATATCATGTCTGGGAGGGGTATTTGTGAAAAATACCAGTCGCGAGTCTCACTGAGAGATGAAATATTTCCCTGAGCCATTAGGCAAGGGAAATTTGATTCTCGAGACTAGTATTTTTCACAAATACCCCTCCCAGACGTGATTTATCTGTTTAATTACACAGAATATCATGATTTCAAAGCGCAGTGAATACTAGACCACTTGCGTGCAGTTTGTTGACTATTGGAACGTTTCTGGGCCCAGCGCCATAAAAAAAAATTTTGCTGAGAATTTTTTAATTCTCAATTTCATCCAATCAAATCTTTCCTTTTCCCTTGTTGTCATGGTAATTGAGTAAATTCTCATGCTGAGCAAAATATTTTTACTCAGAAAGGTTTTATGGCGCCCAGGCCTGGTTTTCAAAATCAATTACTCATGTTACGTTTACTTTGAGGTAAAAGTCAAAACTTCCGAATGATTATTTCCAGCATAATAATATGAAAGGGTTATTTTTAAGCAAATACCACGGCACAGAGGGTAATTTTTTGCTGAATACCCCGGTGATGACGAAATCGATGCAAAATGAGGAAATTTGAGAAAAATACACTGTCTATTGACCAATCAAAAGCCAGCATTTTTATATGAGGTGTAATTATGGACAATAAAAACCTAGTTAGCAAAGAATAAAGGGATTAAATGATACTACGAGGAATTACATGGTCATACATATATATTCAACATTCAAATCAGAAATTGTGGTTATCAGTTGTAAATTTCTAATGTACCATACATACTCGCACATAAGTCGGGAAATTGGGAGTTAAAATTAAGTTTTGGAGAAGTGTTCCGACTTTTAAGCGAGTCATACCACAAGAGGAAAGAATTCCAGTCTAAGTTTGAAGGCCGTAAATAGATCGCCAACTATAACGAAGAAAATAGACAGATACGTGATTAGTTATGCTAAATAAAGTATATTTAAGACATTAATAAAGATTGTTTTTACTTGTGTATTGTTTATTTCATCCAGTTTCCATATATCCATTCGTATTTACCACTGTTTACACCAGTATCGATTTATTTGTATGTATTGCATAATACATCCGGTGATGTCATGATACAACTAAAAACCGAAAATCAAGATAAACTAACTAATACATATATGCTACAGAATTCTTTTTTTCATCAATTATTATTTTAATTTACAAATCATATTCCTTTATATTTTGTATTTTAACTTTCATTTATTTTAAAAATTCTGCTTTAACTATTAAATAATTACGAAAATGAATATTTGTATATTTACTTGTGTTTGTCTTTTTTATGGTTTTTAGGCACAGCAAATTCAGGGATAATTACGTTTACATTTTTTCAAAACACGTGTACACTAGTGTAAACAAACCGCTTAGGATAAATGACAATCGATATTTAACTCATAAAACACGAGAAACAAATAATAAGCAAGAAGTCTTACTGTTATAATGATTTTTATTCACAAATTTTGAATTTTTATTTGATTCTGACCTCATGTCAACACATCTGTCTTCAGACCGACTTATACGAGGGTCAACAGCAAATACTAGATTTTTAGGCCCAAAAAGACCCCCCGACTTATATGCGGACCAACTTTTAAGCCAGCATCTACGGTAAATTACATTTCAGGTGTGTCACATACCAATTATTATATTCTCAGTCAAATCAAATACTTTACTGATTAAAAGTATACATCTAACTACCATCTATAAGTACATCATCTGAGCTCCCTGTAAAAGAACAACCTACCTCACATACTCTGTGACTACCTACTCTACCATGACTGTCTCTGTAGCCATCATTTGAGCTCTCTGTATAAGAGCAACCTACCTCACATACTCTGTAACTACCTCCTCTACCATGACTGTCTCTATAGCCATCATCTGAGCTCTCAGTATAAGAACAACCTACCTCACATACTCTGTAACTACCTCCTCTACCATGACTGTCTCTGTAGACATCATTTGAGCTCTCTGTATAAGAACAACCTACCTCACATACTCTGTAACTACCTCATCCACCATGACTGTCTCTGTAGCCATCATCTGAGCTCCCTATATAAGAACAACCTACCTCACATACTCTGTAACTACCTCCTCCACCATGACATTACACACATTCTGTGTCTCTGTAGCCATCATTTGAGCTCCCTGTACAAGTACAACCTACCTCACATACTCTGTAACTACATCCTCCACCATGACTGTCTCTGTAGCCATCATTTGAGCTCCCTGTATAAGTACAACCTACCTCACATACTCTGTAACTACCTCCTCCACCATGACTGTCTCTGTAGCCATCATTTGAGCTCCCTGTATAAGTACAACCTACCTCACATACTCTGTAACTACCTCCTCCACCATTACTGTCTCTGTAGCCATCATCTGAGCTCCCTATATAAGAACAACCTACCTCACATACTCTGTAACTACATCCTCCACCATGACTGTCTCTGTAGCCATCATTTGAGCTCCCTGTATAAGTACAACCTACCTCACATACTCTGTAACTACCTCCTCCACCATTACTGTCTCTGTAGCCATCATCTGAGCTCCCTATATAAGAACAACCTACCTCACATACTCTGTAACTACCTCCTCCACCATTACTGTCTCTGTAGCCATCATCTGAGCTCCCTATATAAGAACAACCTACCTCACATACTCTGTAACTACCTCCTCCACCATGACATTACACACATTCTGTGTCTCTGTAGCCATCATCTGAGCTCCCTATATAAGTACTACCTACCTCACATACTCTGGAACTACCTCCTCCACCATGATATTTCACACATTCCGTCTCTGTAGCCATCATCTGAACTCCCTATATAAGAACAACCTACCTCACATACTCTGTAACTACCTCCTCCACCATGATATTACACACATTCTGTGTCTCTGTAGCCATCATCTGAGCTCCCTATATAAGAACAACCTACCTCACATACTCTGTAACTACCTCCTCCACCATGATATTACACACATTCTGTGTCTCTGTAGCCATCATTTGAGCTCCCTATATAAGAACAACCTACCTCACATACTCTGTAACTACCTCCTCCACCATGATATTACACACATTCTGTGTCTCTGTAGCCATCATCTGAGCTCCCTATATAAGAACAACCTACCTCACATACTCTGTAACTACCTCCTCCACCATGATATTACACACATTCTGTGTCTCTGTAGCCATCATTTGAGCTCCCTATATAAGAACAACCTACCTCACATACTCTGTAACTACCTCCTCCACCATTACTGTCTCTGTAGCCATCATCTGAGCTCCCTATATAAGAACAACCTACCTCACATACTCTGTAACTACCTCCTCCACCATGACATTACACACATTCTGTGTCTCTGTAGCCATCATTTGAGCTCCCTGTACAAGTACAACCTACCTCACATACTCTGGAACTACCTCCTCCACCATGACTGTCTCTGCAGCCATCATCTGAGCTCCCTATATAAGTACAACCTACCTCGCATACTCTGGAACTACCTCCTCCACCATGATATTTCACACATTCCGTCTCTGCAGCCATCATCTGAGCTCCCTATATAAGAACAACCTACCTCACATACTCTGTAACTACCTCCTCCACCATGACATTACACACATTCTGTGTCTCTGTAGCCATCATCTGAGCTCCCTATATAAGAACAACCTACCTCACATACTCTGTAACTACCTCCTCCACCATGACTGTCTCTGCAGCCATCATCTGAGCTCCCTATATAAGAACAACCTACCTCACATACTCTGTAACTACCTCCTCCACCATGACTGTCTCTGTAGCCATCATTTGAGCTCCTGTATAAGTACTACCTACCTCACATACTCTGTAACTACCTCCTCCACCATGACTGTCTCTGCAGCCATCATTTGAGCTCCATGTATAAGTACAACCTACCTCACATACTCTGTAACTACCTCCTCCACCATTACTGTCTCTGCAGCCATCATCTGAGCTCCCTATATAAGAACAACCTACCTCACATACTCTGTAACTACCTCCTCCACCATGACATTACACACATTCTGTGTCTCTGTAGCCATCATTTGAGCTCCCTATATAAGAACAACCTACCTCACATACTCTGTAACTACCTCCTCCACCATTACTGTCTCTGTAGCCATCATCTGAGCTCCCTATATAAGAACAACCTACCTCACATACTCTGTAACTACCTCCTCCACCATGACATTACACACATTCTGTGTCTCTGTAGCCATCATTTGAGCTCCCTATATAAGAACAACCTACCTCACATACTCTGTAACTACCTCCTCCACCATTACTGTCTCTGTAGCCATCATCTGAGCTCCCTATATAAGAACAACCTACCTCACATACTCTGTAACTACCTCCTCCACCATGACTGTCTCTGCAGCCATCATCTGAGCTCCCTATATAAGAACAACCTACCTCACATACTCTGTAACTACCTCCTCCACCATGACTGTCTCTGTAGCCATCATTTGAGCTCCTGTATAAGTACTACCTACCTCACATACTCTGTAACTACCTCCTCCACCATGACTGTCTCTGCAGCCATCATTTGAGCTCCATGTATAAGTACAACCTACCTCACATACTCTGTAACTACCTCCTCCACCATGACTGTCTCTGCAGCCATCATCTGAGCTCCCTATATAAGTACTACCTACCTCACATACTCTGTAACTACCTCCTCCACCATTACTGTCTCTGTAGCCATCATCTGAGCTCCCTATATAAGAACAACCTACCTCACATACTCTGTAACTACCTCCTCCACCATTACTGTCTCTGTAGCCATCATCTGAGCTCCCTATATAAGAACAACCTACCTCACATACTCTGTAACTACCTCCTCCACCATGACATTACACACATTCTGTGTCTCTGTAGCCATCATCTGAGCTCCCTATATAAGAACAACCTACCTCACATACTCTGTAACTACCTCCTCCACCATGACATTACACACATTCTGTGTCTCTGTAGCCATCATTTGAGCTCCTGTATAAGTACTACCTACCTCACATACTCTGTAACTACCTCCTCCACCATGACTGTCTCTGCAGCCATCATTTGAGCTCCCTGTATAAGTACAACCTACCTCACATACTCTGTAACTACCTCCTCCACCATGACTGTCTCTGCAGCCATCATCTGAGCTCCCTATATAAGTACTACCTACCTCACATACTCTGTAACTACCTCCTCCACCATTACTGTCTCTGTAGCCATCATCTGAGCTCCCTATATAAGTACTACCTACCTCACATACTCTGTAACTACCTCCTCCACCATTACTGTCTCTGCAGCCATCATCTGAGCTCCCTATATAAGTACTACCTACCTCACATACTCTGTAACTACCTCCTCCACCATGATATTACACACATTCTGTGTCTCTGTAGCCATCATCTGAGCTCCCTATATAAGAACAACCTACCTCACATACTCTGTAACTACCTCCTCCACCATGACTGTCTCTGCAGCCATCATTTGAGCTCCCTGTATAAGTACAACCTACCTCACATACTCTGTAACTACCTCCTCCACCATGACTGTCTCTGCAGCCATCATCTGAGCTCCCTATATAAGTACTACCTACCTCACATACTCTGTAACTACCTCCTCCACCATGATATTACACACATTCTGTGTCTCTGTAGCCATCATTTGAGCTCCCTATATAAGAACAACCTACCTCACATACTCTGTAACTACCTCCTCCACCATGACTGTCTCTGCAGCCATCATCTGAGCTCCCTATATAAGTACTACCTACCTCACATACTCTGTAACTACCTCCTCCACCATGACTGTCTCTGCAGCCATCATCTGAGCTCCCTATATAAGTACTACCTACCTCACATACTCTGTAACTACCTCCTCCACCATGATATTACACACATTCTGTGTCTCTGTAGCCATCATCTGAGCTCCCTATATAAGAACAACCTACCTCACATACTCTGTAACTACCTCCTCCACCATGATATTACACACATTCTGTGTCTCTGTAGCCATCATTTGAGCTCCCTGTACAAGTACAACCTACCTCACATACTCTGTAACTACCTCCTCCACCATGACTGTCTCTGTAGCCATCATTTGAGCTCCTGTATAAGTACTACCTACCTCACATACTCTGTAACTACCTCCTCCACCATGACTGTCTCTGTAGCCATCATTTGAGCTCCTGTATAAGTACTACCTACCTCACATACTCTGTAACTACCTCCTCCACCATGACTGTCTCTGCAGCCATCATTTGAGCTCCCTGTATAAGTACAACCTACCTCACATACTCTGTAACTACCTCCTCCACCATGACTGTCTCTGCAGCCATCATCTGAGCTCCCTATATAAGTACTACCTACCTCACATACTCTGTAACTACCTCCTCCACCATTACTGTCTCTGTAGCCATCATCTGAGCTCCCTATATAAGAACAACCTACCTCACATACTCTGTAACTACCTCCTCCACCATGATATTACACACATTCTGTGTCTCTGTAGCCATCATTTGAGCTCCTGTATAAGTACTACCTACCTCACATACTCTGTAACTACCTCCTCCACCATGACTGTCTCTGCAGCCATCATTTGAGCTCCCTGTATAAGTACAACCTACCTCACATACTCTGTAACTACCTCCTCCACCATGACTGTCTCTGCAGCCATTATCTGAGCTCCCTATATAAGTACTACCTACCTCACATACTCTGTAACTACCTCCTCCACCATGATATTACACACATTCTGTGTCTCTGTAGCCATCATTTGAGCTCCCTATATAAGAACAACCTACCTCACATACTCTGTAACTACCTCCTCCACCATGACTGTCTCTGCAGCCATCATCTGAGCTCCCTATATAAGTACTACCTACCTCACATACTCTGTAACTACCTCCTCCACCATGATATTACACACATTCTGTGTCTCTGTAGCCATCATCTGAGCTCCCTATATAAGAACAACCTACCTCACATACTCTGTAACTACATCCTCCACCATGACATTACACACATTCTGTGTCTCTGTAGCCATCATTTGAGCTCCTGTATAAGTACTACCTACCTCACATACTCTGTAACTACCTCCTCCACCATGACTGTCTCTGCAGCCATCATTTGAGCTCCCTGTATAAGTACAACCTACCTCACATACTCTGTAACTACCTCCTCCACCATGACTGTCTCTGCAGCCATCATCTGAGCTCCCTATATAAGTACTACCTACCTCACATACTCTGTAACTACCTCCTCCACCATTACTGTCTCTGTAGCCATCATCTGAGCTCCCTATATAAGAACAACCTACCTCACATACTCTGTAACTACCTCCTCCACCATTACTGTCTCTGTAGCCATCATCTGAGCTCCCTATATAAGAACAACCTACCTCACATACTCTGTAACTACCTCCTCCACCATGACATTACACACATTCTGTGTCTCTGTAGCCATCATCTGAGCTCCCTATATAAGAACAACCTACCTCACATACTCTGTAACTACCTCCTCCACCATGACTGTCTCTGTAGCCATCATCTGAGCTCCCTATATAAGAACAACCTACCTCACATACTCTGTAACTACCTCCTCCACCATGACTGTCTCTGCAGCCATCATCTGAGCTCCCTATATAAGTACAACCTACCTCACATACTCTGTAACTACCTCCTCCACCATGACATTACACACATTCTGTGTCTCTGTAGCCATCATCTGAGCTCCCTATATAAGAACAACCTACCTCACATACTCTGTAACTACCTCCTCCACCATGACATTACACACATTCTGTGTCTCTGTAGCCATCATTTGAGCTCCTGTATAAGTACTACCTACCTCACATACTCTGTAACTACCTCCTCCACCATGACTGTCTCTGCAGCCATCATTTGAGCTCCCTGTATAAGTACAACCTACCTCACATACTCTGTAACTACCTCCTCCACCATGACTGTCTCTGCAGCCATCATCTGAGCTCCCTATATAAGTACTACCTACCTCACATACTCTGGAACTACCTCCTCCACCATGATATTTCACACATTCCGTCTCTGTAGCCATCATCTGAACTCCCTATATAAGAACAACCTACCTCGCATACTCTGTAACTACCTCCTCCACCATGATATTACACACATTCTGTGTCTCTGTAGCCATCATTTGAGCTCCCTGTACAAGTACAACCTACCTCACATACTCTGTAACTACCTCCTCCACCATGACTGTCTCTGCAGCCATCATTTGAGCTCCCTGTATAAGTACAACCTACCTCACATACTCTGTAACTACCTCCTCCACCATGACTGTCTCTGCAGCCATCATCTGAGCTCCCTATATAAGTACTACCTACCTCACATACTCTGGAACTACCTCCTCCACCATGATATTTCACACATTCCGTCTCTGTAGCCATCATCTGAACTCCCTATATAAGAACAACCTACCTCGCATACTCTGTAACTACCTCCTCCACCATGATATTTCACACATTCCGTCTCTGTAGCCATCATCTGAACTCCCTATATAAGAACAACCTACCTCACATACTCTGTAACTACCTCCTCCACCATGATATTACACACATTCTGTGTCTCTGTAGCCATCATTTGAGCTCCCTGTATGAGGTCTTGAGACACTTCCTTGGCCATGTCATTTATAACTTCCCAAAACAGGTGCTTGGCAATATCTTTAACATCCTATAAACAACAAATTGGAACAATAGTTTTAAACTGCCTCTCTACTTCCTCCAGAATGGCCTGAATACCATGTTTTCTTTTTTTTCTACTACATTCGATCTTGATACATTTTGTGTATTATGTAAGCTATATAAACTTCACACATTCTTTACTTTTATTTTACAATGACATCCCTTTTCCCTTGTTGTCATTATGATGGAACTTTAAGTAATTTCAAACCGTTTAGTCTACAGACTGTCTGAACTTGAAATCAGTGTGACCAATAAATCAAGTGCTTAATAACTAACTCGCTGTCTGGCTAATTATGTCAATGTAAATGTTAGTAGGCTTTGTTTGCTTGTTGTTTGAATCAACAATTTTTTACCTATATCATGGCATCTAGTGTGTATTTGGGGAGTTCCTGGTGAAAACAAGACCTTCAATAGAGAAAATGGCAATATTAGATAGGAATCTAGCACACCCTGCCGGCAGAGAGCCTTGAAACTCCAACCTAAGTGTTGACAGGGACATGATCAACAGATTACTAACTGTCTTAACCACTCACGTCACATAGGTCCAAATATTAACCACTCACGTCACATAGGTCCAAATATTAACCACTCATGTCACATAGGTCCAAATATTAACCACTCACGTCACATAGGTCCAAATATTAACCACTCACGTCACATAGGTCCAAATATTAGTTGGCAATTAAGAAATTTACTTTAATCAGTGAAAAGGTAACCAGTAAAATAAAAATTAGCAAAATGATAAACTATTCACTTACATCATTATTATATTGAAGTGTTTGTGCTTTGACCTCAGGTTTGACCTCTGGCTGAGGAGCACTTAATGACGGCACAACTGGAGCCTTAACCTCAGTCTCTGGTATATCTAAAAACAATGTAAAATAAACTTACAGAACTGTATATTTTAGAATTCTTATGTATTCAATTTACCTTTTAATTAAAAAACAAAACACATGAAATATTCCTCAATCATGGAATTTAAAACCATTTGCAATATTTGTATTATAATCAAACTATTTACAAAACAAAAATACTAATTATTAATTTTTAAAGTGTTGGCTATCTGAATTGATATTAATAAGTCCAGAGACTTTTTGGACTGTCTTGTATACATGTTCAGCACGTTGTTTTACAAAAATACATTAATCATGAACAAATAATTATTGAATATATTTTTTATTTATCATGAATAAATTTTGTTTACTTATTAGACAGCTCAAGACATTTTAATTATTACATAAAAACATGTATTTCTGAACAATGCTGAGAAATTCTTGAAACATTTAAAATACAAGTTTTTTAAATCCTAATTTAATATCATGTAACTTATCTCTACTGCAATTTAACTATAAGTGTAACGGTAACATGTTAGCACCAGTGCCTTTCTATTAAGATCTATATACACCCCATGGAGTTACCGTAAGTGTAACAGTAACATGTAAGGACCAGTGCCTTTCTATTAAGATCTATATACACCACATGGAGTTACCGTAAGTGTAACAGTAACATGTTAGGACCAGTGCCTTTCTATTAAGATCTACATGTATATACACCCCATGGAGTTACCATAAGTGTAACAGTAACGTGTTAGGATGAGTGCCTTTCTATTAAGATCTATATACACCCCATGGAGTTACCGTAAGTGTAACAGTAACATGTTAGGATGAGTGCCTTTCTATTAAGATCTACATGTATATACACCCCATGGAGTTACCATAAGTGTAACAGTAACGTGTTAGGATGAGTGCCTTTCTATTAAGATCTATATACACCCCATGGAGTTACCGTAAGTGTAACAGTAACATGTTAGGATGAGTGCCTTTCTATTAAGATCTATATACACCACATGGAGTTACCGTAAGTGCAACAGTAACATGTTAGGATGAGTGCCTTTCTATTAAGATCTATATACACCACATGGAGTTACCATAAGTGTAACAGTAACATGTTAGGATGAGTGCCTTTCTATGAAGGTCAAAATACACCCCATGGAGTTACCGTAAGTGCAACAGTAACATGTTAGGACCAGTGCCTTTCTATTAAGATCTATATACACCCCATGGAGTTACCGTAAGTGTAACAGTAACATGTTAGGATGAGTGCCTTTCTATTAAGATCTACATGTATATACACCCCATGGAGTTACCGTAAGTGTAACAGTAACATGTTAGGATGAGTGCCTTTCTATTAAGATCTATATACACCCCATGGAGTTACCGTAAGTGTAACAGTAACATGTTAGGATGAGTGCCTTTCTATTAAGATCTATATACACCACATGGAGTTACCGTAAGTGCAACAGTAACATGTTAGGACCAGTGCCTTTCTATTAAGATCTATATACATGTACACCACATGGAGTTACCGTAAGTGTAACAGTAACATGTTAGGATGAGTGCCTTTCTATTAAGATCTATATACACCACATGGAGTTACCGTAAGTGTAACAGTAACATGTTAGGATGAGTGCCTTTCTATTAAGATCTATATACACCCCATGTAGTTACCGTAAGTGCAACAGTAACATGTTAGGATGAGTGCCTTTCTATTAAGATCTATATACACCACATGGAGTTACCGTAAGTGCAACAGTAACATGTTAGGACCAGTGCCTTTCAATTAAGATCTATATACACCACATGGAGTTACCGTAAGTGTAACGGTAACGTGTTAGGATGAGTGCCTTTCTATTAAGATCTATATACACCCCATGTAGTTACCGTAAGTGTAACGGTAACGTGTTAGGATGAGTGCCTTTCTATTAAGATCTATATACACCCCATGTAGTTACCGTAAGTGTAACGGTAACATGTTAGGATGAGTGCCTTTCTATTAAGATCTATATACACCACATGGAGTTACCGTAAGTGTAACGGTAACGTGTTAGGATGAGTGCCTTTCTATTAAGATCTATATACACCCCATGTAGTTACCGTAAGTGTAACAGTAACATGTTAGGATGAGTGCCTTTCTATTAAGATCTATATACACCACATGGAGTTACCGTAAGTGTAACAGTAACGTGTTAGGATGAGTGCCTTTCTATTAAGATCTATATACACCCCATGGAGTTACCATAGGTGTAACAGTAACGTGTTAGGACGAGTGCCTTTCTATTAAGATCTATATACACCACATGGAGTTACCGTAAGTGTAACAGTAACATGTTAGGACCAGTGCCTTTCTATTAAGATCTATATACACCCCTTGGAGCCATTTTGTATTGCTTAGAAAATAGATAAAGACACATTCAAGATAAATGATGTGTTTCCACATACCTGTTACACTGACATCTAACTTTCCAATAAATCTATGGTTCTGGTCAAAGCTGTTTGTTGGTTGTGGTAATGAAAATATTGGTAATGGTTCTCCATTTATGGCCTGTTTACAAAAAATAACATTAATTCTTATATTATAATATACCAAAATAACACAAAATTAGAAGATTCAGGGCTCTTTGTATTTTTATTAAAAATATATTCATAATAAACTTCATACTAAATGTACCAAATCATTTTGATGGTAGTTGACCTTGAAAGTAATATTTTTCCATGAATCTAAGAAGAATTATTTTGTATGTTACCAACAACATTACAGGATGTGTACTTTATCATGACTTCGCACTGCAAGAAACTTCCAAATAACATGAAAAACAAATGCCTTTTTTTTAAATGTCTATCTCAGTAGATGTATTACAAATGCTTCAAATGATGGCAATTATTTAGTTTATTTTATATATCAAAATAGCCCAATTAACAAACTCAAGTATTATAAATAAAAGTATTTCTATATATAAATATGACAATATATCCTTTAACTTTATTTTTCTAACGAATTACCGAAATGTTAAATAGTTTTTTTTTCAAAAGATGTTCAGTACCATTCAAAATCCTAATAATGATGACTTTTACAGGTTCAAACACCAAATAAAAATCAGCTAAGACACCAAGATAATAAAATTTACTTGGAATACTAAAGCAACATAATGCACCATTGCTAAGAAAGTGCTCTAATTACACAAACCAAAATATTAAAGTAATAAAATAAGGGCCATGTTAAAAGTAACATTTAAATCTGCATTAAGGTGTAAAGATTGTGTGATAAGATGTGTTGAGAAATCAAGCTTCGCATTTCCACCAAACAGTTTGACCTACCTCACCAACAGAACAGATCAATTTACTCTCAATAAATTTCTGGCATCTTCTCGGTGGCCATGTTTCCTCTGGGTCAACGTAAGATGTCTTATCCAAGATCACAAAATCTTCCATAGTGTTAAGGCCATGGAATTTACAGAAATATCTGGCCTCAATCTTGTTCTCAAATCCTAATATTCTTACCATTTCAGTTAGGGAATACTACAACAATAATACAGAACAGTTATCCATTAATTTTTGTCACATTTTCTATAGTAATTCATGTCTAGACAGCCAGTGTTGTGTTAATTATGACCAAAGTTTGCATAAATAAATAAGGAAAATATATAGTTACAACACAGATGACCATCATAAAAGCTGATTTAATACGTGAAATACACATATATAAAATATCTAAGGGGTCATAACAACTCAGAGACACCTATATGGGTTAAGGGATTGTTATGGGATATAATATGAAAAGATCCATTTCATATTCTGTTAATCAATATTATATCAATAGAATGAAGGATATGAATGAAATTCAAGACCACTTTCGTTATTTTCTATATATTACATTTGCCCATTTCATTGCAATGAAAGCCACAGTATGTACATACATGAACTAAAATTGGTGATAATCTTGACCAAATCACAGTTGCAAGATGACTACACTTTTTTGTAATCACACACAATCAAAACAGAATGCAATCTATTAATGTTAAATAATTCTAAATATTTGAGTGGGTTTTCTTCAACAGCTTACTCAACAAGTATGGCAATAATTTCATACCATAAAACCTGATCTGTGCTTGATACTTACATGTGACTTTGGCCTGTAAGCTTTTATTATTGTCAGCAGAGCCTTTGTCCTTACTTGGGTAAAATATCTGAATAAGAATGCAAATAAAACCTATATTTGTTCAATGTTCCTTCGACCACACAATCTGAGAGAAATCTCATCGCACTCTTCTAGCTTGATACAGATGATTATAGTCAGTTTATGAAGAAGGTGTGAAATCACAATGTTACAAAACAGCAATAAACATATTGTTTTTAAACCTCCTCCTCTCCAAAATTTTAAATCTCAGAAATAAAACAAACAATAATCCATATTTATTAGATTTTCATTAAATATTAGCTAAGAAACATAGGGCAAGATTTGTTATCAACTTAATAATTTAAATATTCAATAAAGAATAAAATCCTAACATACATGCTGTGATCTACCATGGACAATGGATGGTATAAATTCATTCCTAAAGAAAGTTTATATTTCAGTTGGTAAGTGTAGGAACATACCTGTGCATTATACATGCTTGAAGAAATGATGCATTCCTTGCTAACTTGAAGAACTTGACAAAATTATTACTATTTAAAGCTGAATGGACCTGTACTGCGAAATTGATGTACTGTGTATTTCTCACTTCCTGTCTTAATTGTTGTGTCTCTCTGCAAAACAAGCAATAATGTAATTGTAATATATTGTACTCGGAAACAAGAAATGAACATTTATTTACGGTACATTTAAATATAATAATTTATTAGTTTTGTGTTTTCAGAGAAAAAATTTGCTGTCATGAATTAAATTGAGCAATTGTCAAAACATAGTTGTTAACAAATTCCTCGTATTTTGTTCTTGGGTTTTAAAAAATGCATCTCTAATTTTGCAATACAAAATCGAACAAGTTTTTTTCACCGCACCATTCTTGAAATCAATGTCAATATTTTTATCCACTTCATCATAGTTTGATTACCGTTACTTTCAAATGCAGACAAGATACAGTAATAGAATGCTAAACTCCCCAGAAATGAAAATTTTTCAGAAATAAAAAAAAAAAACATACACAAAAATGTCAAAAATTTAAATCCCCTCTCTCAAGCGTGCAGTTTGCACAACTGTGAAAATGGTTGACAATTATGGATGACCCCTAACATGCCCCACCTGGTAACATTCTTACATTTTGCATTAATTAGTATTCCTAGCATCATGAGCATATATAATTTTTATTTTGTTTGTGAGAATGGTGTTTAAGGCCCATTTCAGCAATTTTTTCAGCTATATCTATTGTCATGTTTTTATTGGAGTAGAAAGCTGGAGTGCCTAGTAAGAAACCTAGACCCTTCTTATTTGAGACTATGCACCAATATCAAAATCTATCTAAATTATTTAAGGGTAACATTTTACCTCAGAATATCACCTTCATTCAGATTCATAAGAACCATGTAACTCCTAAGTTCAGCTTCATTTCTACAGAATGTGTTGTGTTTTGTCTCTAAATCATGATAAAATTCCTTCAAGGTCTGTAAACATTTTGTCATGTTCTCATTATTTATTTTTAGATCAAAAACATGCATGTCCTCCTCGCACAGTCGTTCACTACAGAAAATGTGAAATCTGACACATTTCTCCAACAGTTCTGCACTTTCAGGTGTACTTATCTGCTGCTGAGTAATGTCCTAAAATTATAAAATATTACCAGTAATATGTCTTATTATATAGTAATAATTATTCCCCATTTGTATTTCGTATATTACATATTTTACACTGAATCTCAGTCTTTTATGTAATTTCGGGTAAAGTACAGATGTGTTCCGAACATCAGCTTTTATATTTTACTGTTGTTTGGTAAACAAACATGGGCGAAAATGACATACATGATCTGCTCTCGAGGGGAAAATTAGCAGAACGGCTTGAAACTGAACAAATGGAAGTGAATTCGATAGTCGATAAAATTAAAATTAGAGAATTCATAGACCAAAGGAAACAAGTGTGGACACAGAAAAACGTCTCGCCTGCATTCCGCATCAGCAACGAAAATAAATTTCGTCATAAGCATTACGTAAATAGCATTAAATATCAGCAGCGGCCTGTATACAAAATATTGTCACCATACCCTGCATAGTTACAGGGGAACTGTTGTAACCCAAAAACTTTAACGTAGTTGCTGGACCGTGAAATTGAGGTCAAGGTCAGGTGGAACCTACCAGACAGTCATGTACTATTCATCAGCAACCTATATACCAAATATTGTCATCCTACCGTGCGTAGTTACAGGAACTATCGTAACCCAAAAACTTTAACGTAGTTGCTGGACCGTGAAATTGAGGTCAAGGTCAGGTGACACTTACCAGACAGTCATGTACTAGTCATCAGCAACCTTTACACCAAATATTGTCATCCTACCATGCGTAGTTACAGAGGAACTGTAGTAACCCAAAAACTTTAATGTAGTCGCTGGACCGTGAAATTGAGGTCAAGGTCAGGTGACACCTACCAGACAGTCATGTTCTAGTCATCAGCAACCTATACACTAAATATTGTCATCCTACCATGCGTAGTTACAGAGGAACTGTCGCAACCCAAAAACTTTAATGTAGTCACTGGACCGTGAAATTGAGGTCAAGGTCAGGTGACACCTACCAGACAGTCATGTTCTAGTCATCAGCAACCTATACACCAAATATTGTCATCCTACCATGCGTAGTTACAGAGGAACTGTCGTAACCCAAAAACTTTAACGTAGTCGCTGGACCGTGAAATTGAGGTCAAGGTCAGGTGACACCTACCAGACAGTCATGTACTAGTCATCAGCAACCTATACACCAAATATTGTCATCCTACCATGCGTAGTTACTGAGGAACTGTCGTAACTCAAAAACTTTAACATAGTCGCTGGACCGTGAAATTGAGGTCAAGGTCAGGTGACACCTACCAGACAGTCATGTACTAGTCATCAGCAACCTATACACCAAATATTGTCATCCTACCATGCGTAGTTACAGAGGAACTGTCGTAACCCAAAAACTTTAACGTAGTCGCTGGACCGTGAAATTGAGGTCAAGGTCAGGTGGAACCTACCAGACAGTCATGTACTAGTCATCAGCAACCTATATACCAAATATTGTCATCCTACCATGCGTAGTTACAGAGGAATTATCGTAACCCGAAAAACTTTAACGTAGTCCCTGGACCATGAAATTTAGGTCAAGGTAAGGTGACACCTACCAGACAGTCATGTACTAATCATCAGCAACCTATACACCAAATATTGTCATCCTACCATGTGTAGTTACAGAGGAACTGTCGTAACCCAAAAACTTTAACGTAGTCGCTGGACCGTGAAATTGAGGTCAAGGTCAGGTGACACCTACCAGACAGTCATCAGCAACCTATACACCAAATATTGTCATCCTACCATGCGTAGTTACAGAGGAACTGTCGTAACCCAAAAACTTTAACGTAGTCGCTGGACCGTGAAATTGAGGTCAAGGTCAGGTGACAGGTGACTGACTGGCAAGTACTCATCATAAGCTACCTCTGGACCAAATTTGATGGACCTAGGGCTTGGGCTTACAAAGATATGAAGCAAGATGTCAAGTGTTTACGCCGCCGCCGCCGGATTCCCATACATATGTCTCGCCTCCAGCGACTTTCGTCGCAGGCGAGACAATAAACTGATCAAATTCTCAAGTCAACAATATTTTTAGTTTGAAGAGAGGTTACATTGCCTGGAAACATGATTAACTATCAAAATGCCACTGTATTCAGAACAGAACTCAAAACTTACCATAACCTAGCATAGCCTGCTGTTAGTATGAAACTCACCTTTCTAATGCCCCTGGTTCTGTCCCATAGAAAATCAAACCAATCTCCCCACTTTCCATCTTCACCTCTGTCAGCTATTTCACTGAGTAAATAGTTCATGGTCAACATCAATGTAGGCAGGGGACGTAACTCATGAGGTAATGGTTCTTCCTATATAAAAGTACGAGAACTAGGATTATTATATAGATAGAGATGAAATATCAAATTTTCCGTGTGACAGAAATCACGGTAAATCACATGTGAAAATTATCGTTTATTTTCACTCTCGGGTTTTTTCCCGCCAAAATTGCAGTTGGTTTTGTACTATACAGATATTCATCCGCCGTTCATAAAATTTAGGATTAAGCATTAAAATTTTACGAATACAATTTTGATCTATATAATAAATAGGATAATCAATTGGGCATCGTGAATATCCAAAATATGATCACTCGTGCCGCATAAAGCATCAGATTAAACTCGTGTGCGGAACAAGTTCCGCGCACGCGTTTAATAAGATGCGTTATGCGGCACTCGTGATCATATTTGGATATTCACTACGCCCAATTAATTATCCTATAATTTCCACACCATGCTTTAATAGGTAATAAACTATTTTGATTAAATTTGATAAATTATACACAGGAATTCACAAGGAAAAAAATCCCCCTTTTTTAAATGTTGTTGGTATTACAGCAATTTATTTTTAGATTGTATGGTTAAATGCTGTCAATTTTGTCAACATTACCATTGTTGATATATAAAATTCAAGAAAAAGTTTGTAGCAATTTATTTTCAAGTTTTTGTACCTCACATGAATAAGGGAAATTGCTCATAAATAACAATTATACCTGTAAATGTATAAGAATAAAGATAACTCGAAACTAAAAAGTCTTAAACAACAGCCTTAAACCTTAATATCACCAATACCCTTTCTACTTGTAACCAGTTGGCTTTGACCATACAATCAGCAAGTTTTAAAATACAAAATGGTTCTATTCTAAATGTTATATACCTGGTCAGCTGATGACCTACTGTACTCTTTAACTGCTCTGCTATGGTCTACCTGAGGATTCTGTAATGATACATATAAAGACGATAGGTGACAGATGATTCAATATATACCTTAAATCTTCACCTATAAGATGACTTTTTGGGAGGAATTTAAGCATTCTGGGAAGGGGGATCTAATAGGAATGGGCAACCACTTAGGGCTAAAATTTTATCCTTATCTCAAAAGGTAAGTGGGAAAAATTACAATATTGCAATGGATTTTACAATCTCCTCTACGAGGAATTGTAACATTTCTCCAAAACAAAAAATCCTATAGTTAGGGATTTACGGTATGTTATTCATGGTAATTGTTTTTCCATTAAAACATGTAATTAAGGTCTTTCCCCTTTCCAAGGGAAAGACCTTACTGTATTTCTTATGATTATTATTTTTTTTTTTTTCTGCCACAGATGTCAAAAAAGTGTCTTGACGTATCGCTTTGAAACTTGGCACACTTAACCGACACTACCTGGGCTCGACCTGAGTCACCCTGCGACACGGATCTATTTTTAGAAACAGAGTTATCTCCCCAAACACTGTTTACCCTTGTGTGCAGATACACTCAGAAACAATGACAGATATCAAAAATCTAAAGTGAGGAAAATGTTGCCTGACTTATGGCCATGATTTGTCATGCAAAAAAAACATTCTTCGATCCACTTCCTGTTTACGCGATTTTGACGCGAAGTTTGTCGAAAACGTCAAAGTTGTCGCATTTACACAAAACTTGGTTTCCAAGTAGATATGAGGGTCCTAATTACATGTATCGGATCAAAAAATTTTTTGGTCCACCATTTTCAAAATGGCCACCATTGAAATTTGGTTTTCAATATAACTCAAAAACCATAAAAAATTGAAGCAGACAATATATGAGAAAAATGTTCCTCTCATTGAGATCTACATTTGATATAAAGGTTCGAAAACTGCGACAAACCGTTTTAGAGGTTATGGCCCTTGACAGGTTTCGGATAAATTTTGTTTTCGAAATAACTCAAAAACCATACAAAATTGAAGCAGACAATATATGAGAAAAATGTTCCTCTCATTGAGATCTACATTTGATATAACGGTTTGAAAACTGTGAGACAAACCGTTTTAGAGGTTATGGCCCTTGACAGGTTTCGGCTAAATATTGTTTTCGAAATAACTCAAAAACCATAAAAAATTGAAGCAGCCAATATATCAGAAAAATGTTCCTCTTATTGAGACCTACATTTGATATACAGGTTCAAAAACTGTGCGACAAACCGTTTTAGAGGTTATGGCCCTTGACAGGTTTCGGCTAAATTATTTTACGAAATAACTCAAAAACCGAAAAAAATTGAAGCAGACAATATATCAGAAAAATGTTCCTCTCATTGAGATCTACATTTGATATAACGGTTCAAAAACGGTGCGACAAACCGTTTTAGGGGTTATGGCCCTTGACAGGTTTTGGTTAAATTTATTTTCGAAATAACTCAAAAACCATAAAAAATTGAAGCAGACAATATATCAGAAAAATGTTGCTCCCATTGAGATCTACATTTGATACACAGGTTCAAAAACTGTGCGACAAACCGTTTTAGAGGTTATGGCCCTTGACAGGTTTCGGCTATATTTTGTTTTCGAAATAACTCAAAAACCATAAAAATATTAAGCAGACATTATATCAGAAAAATGTTCCTCTCATTGAGATCTACATTTGATTTAAATTATTGAAAACTGTGCGACAAATCGTTTTCAAGTTATGGCCTTTGCGGTTTCGGCTCATCAGTTTATGGCTTATAACTTTTAAACCTTCAGAGATAATATAGTGAACATAGGTTTTTGTGACCGTCTCAACAAGCCCTTCGTTTTAGGACCAAAGTCCAATGGTTATGGGCAGCAATCAACCATATACCTAGACATAACACTAAGAAAATGCCGGGAAAGACCTCACATTTGTTCTTTGAACAAATGACTTTTCATTTGTAATTGTTTATTGTTTTTTAGTAGTGAAATTAAAAATCTTTTGAAGTGTTGACACGTAGCCTCTTGTGATGTGTTGTTTACATTGTCCTAATAAAAAAAGATCAATTACATTACTTAAGTATTAATTTATTTAATACTTGAATTATAGGTGAAAAATATATAATTCGAATTTTAAAACTTTGATTATAACATGTTCATTCACAGCGTGGCATGTTTAGTGTCAAAAGATAATCCAATTATCTCCAGTTAGAGTTGCTGATCTTTTTTCATCTAAACAGAAAATAAACTTCTTCATTTTGAAGAAAGTAGATATTTCCCAGCCTTATCGAGTATGTTTCGCTCCCCTTTCCCTAAGTATTCATCTGCTGAGATTCGGGATAATAACTGTTTGTTATATTATTTGGTATTAATAAGTTGTTTTATTGATGCCAATATTATTTCTATTACAAGGAAAAGTTTATTCTTGATAAATACAGGACAAGAGATTGGAAACACAAAGATGTTATTCATTGATTGCATAACTATAACAAACCATAACCCACAATACTGAAATAATCTTCTGTCAATGTTGATGCTGCAAGCTTCTATTAACGTGGCAACACTATTTCCTTTGCAGTATTTTTCATTTTATTAGTCATAAAGTCGTATAATTTTTTCTAATTTGATGGCGTCTTATAGCAGGTTGGACAGAAATCTTTGAATCTGTTTAAATCAAGATTTCCCAGCTGATATGGTTGACCTGACTGCTCAGTTTTTGGTAATCCCGTTTCCTTTTCATAAAAAATGTTATTACCAGAAGAACAACGACTCCCTGTTTACTGCTTGTTTAGGATTTAATTAGTGCCGATTGATTCACAGTATTTACCTGACTACCAGAATTCAGTGTTTCATATACATGTATTCTCCTCTTCTCCTCCCTGTCATATCTCTCCCTCTCTGGACACATATCTGTACAGGAACCAACAAAGGCTTTGGATTTTAGATTAGCTGTTTTCTTCATTCCTAGAAAATTGTTATACTGATTATTTCAGAATTACTGTATTGGTGAGGACCAAAACAGCTGCTGTATGATACAAATATCAGTACATGTTTGTATTTAATTTCATAAAACCAGACACAAAACAAGAGGCTCCCAGTAGCCTGTAATCGCTCACCTGGAATCCAAATGACTTCAACTATATTTAAATTTTTGAAATTAACAGTTTCAGTCTACTTGTTATAGCTTTTAAGTTACTGTGCAAAAACTAAACATTTCTTCAAAAATTTTAGTTAAATAGAATAACTCCTATAAGGTGCCATCAGACAATTTCTGAAAATTAAATGGTTTGCAGGCATTGTCCTTTAGGGTACTATAGAAATTTACAGTTTTACTCTACTAGTAGGTGTGTTATAGATTAATTTATAATTCAAAAACTGTTCATTTGTCCAAATTCATAATAAGGGCAATAACTCCTATAAAGAGTCATCTTGCAATTTTGGAATAAGCAATCATTTGTAGGGCTTCTTTTGCTGATCATTTGTGCAATTTACAATCTAGCTGCTATAGTTTTCAAGTTACAGGACAAAAATGGAAAATTTCATAACAAAATTGTCATTTAATGGCAATAACCCTTATAAGGAGTCATCTGACAATTTCAGACCAATTAAGTGAATTGTAGGGCATTTAATGCTGATCATTTTTGCATTTTATAATTTCACTCTAGCTGTTATGGTTTTTAAGTTACAGGACAAAAACGGAAAATTTCATAAAAAAATTTCAATTTAAGGGCCATAACTCCTATAAGGAGTCATCTGACAATTTCAGACTTATTTAGTAATTTGTAGGGCTTGTATTGCTGATAATTTTTTTGCTATTAACAGTTTCACTCTAGCTGTTACAGTTTTTAAGTTACAGGACAAAAACGGAAAATTTCATAAAAAATTGCCATTTAAGGGCAATAACTCCTATAAGGAGTCATCTGACAATTTCAGACTAATACAGTGAATTATAGGGATTGTATTGCTGATTATTTTTGCTATTTACAGTTTTACTCTAGCCGTTATAGTTTTAAAGTTACAGGACAAAAACGGAAAATTTCTTAAAAAATTGCCATTTAAGGGCAATAACTCATATAAGGAGTCATTTGACTATTTCAGACCAATCAAGTGAATTGTAGGGCTTTCATTTTTGCCATTTACAGTTTCACTCTACCTCGTATAGTTTTCAGGCAATATTGTAAATACCAAAAATTTTGTCAAAAATCGTCAATAAAGGGCAATAACTCCTACAAAGAAGCCAAAACACAACTTCACAATAATAGCAACTATTGTAGACCTTAATGTGCTGATCAATTTGAAGAAACCGTTTTCTCTATAGCTATTATAATTTTTGAGATAATGATAAAAAACCTGTGTTGACCCCCATGTTCTATTTTTAGTAATAGTGGCCATATTTGTATGTTGAAACTTGAAACTAGGAACCCTAAGGATGATTGTGGCCAAGTTAGAAAAAAAGGACCAAGTTACATAAAAATGAAAATACAATTTATGAATATTCTCAGCTAAGAATGGTGTTTATGGTGTTAGGGCCAGATCTATTATTTATTAAAATAAACCAGAAGCTCTTAATATAGCTATATAGCTAGTCAGTTTTGTTTCCATTAGTTAACTGGTTTCAGATAAGAAGCCTTTTGAAACTTTTTCCCAAAAGGTCCTATGTTAATCTATGTCCTGCTGTGGTGGGTATTTTGATTTTCCTATTGGTATAAAAAAACAAAAACTTCAAAGGAGAACCATCAAAACAATATTGCTAGTAAGTTTTGTTTTCATTGATTAACCGGTTTCAGAAAAGAAACCTTTTAAAACTTTTTTCCCATAGGGTCCAATGTTAAACTAAGTCATGCGGTGGCAGCCATTTCAAATTTACGATAGGGATGAAAAACAAAAGGACCATCCAAACAATATTGGTAGTAAGTTTTGTTTCAATTGGTTAACCAATTTCAGAGAAAAAGCCTTTTAAAACTTTTACCCATAGGGTCCTATGTTAAACTAAGTCCTGCAGTAGTGGCCATATTAGTTTTACAATTTAATGAAAAACGTTTTAAAGGTCCATCCAATGTACATTATGACCAAGTTTGGTTTCAATTTGCCAAATGGTTTCAGAGAAGAAGAATAAAATGTAAAAATTTTACAGACACTGCAGAAGACAGCAAATTGATCACAATAGCTCACACGACCCTGTAAGTATGGTCAGCTAAAAATATTATAGTCATGAAACCATATGAGGAATTAAAAACTTTCAGCCTTCCAGAAACAAGGATTTGTCAGGGTTGCTCTGTTTCGTATCAGATCCAAAAAAAAAGGTTGCTTTCTGGAATGCCAGTAAGAAATTGTTTCTACTAAGTTACAAAACAACCAACTTAGGCCACGCCGAATTAATTACTTGTTCATCGGACCGCCAGCAGGTAAAATTATTTCAGGAAGAAAACAAAATAAATTTCTTCAGCCCGCATTAACTGGAAACCCGCCCGCATCCAGAACCGGAAGTTGTCTTTAAAAAATTATCTTCTCTTTTTACGATTTTCATCCGAGTGCTCCGATAGCTGGAGATTCATTCAGAACTTATAAGGTTAAAATACTGTTTCAGTACCCTATAAAATCAAAACCGAAAGTAAAATGTAGAAACCAATGACAGAAAACAAGTGTGTGTTTGTGGCAGCAGTTGCCACCCAGTTTAAAGTACTGCTACCAAATACAGCATTAGAATGTCCAATGGACGACACCTTTATCGACCTATTTACATGCATACAAGGGAAGCCTTCAACGCACGCCAATGTTTCTAACCTTAGTTATGACAACATTATAAGAATCAAAATTAAGGATAATGCCAAGCTTTTGGGTAGGGAAAACGATGGCATAATAGTTACACGATCCATGAAAATACAGTCCTATTGGTTTTTTTATAAATATTTACAAATTATTGATTTTTATATGTGTTATTTTTTTACTGTTCGTTGTTGTTAATAAAGACAGGTAGTCTTTTATTATTTCTTTTTAATCAATCTTGAAATTATGCCTTGCCAAAAAGATTTGGAGACATAACTGAATATAGTGGTATGGGCTGTCTGTTGGTCCGTCTGTACCTCTTGATAGAAAGCCAAGGCAGCATCTTTTCAGAAGAGAAAAACAATTCAAGACAATTCTTTTCTGCTATATAATTTATTAATCAATTGGTTAAGTCATACAACACTGAGAACAAGCACTTGTTTAATATCAAATACATTTTTTTTTTAAATTCAGCTATTTTCTTCAAAATAAAAAAAAATCGCTCGCTCGCATCAGTTTAACCATAAAAACATGAAACAAATCTTTTTAAAAAATTAAAAACATGTCGCTCGCCTTAAAGAAAATCATTCGCTCCACAAAATCAGAATTTCAAAAAAAACAAGTGTGGACACAGAAAAACATCTCGCCTGCATTCGGCATCAGTAACGAAAATAAATTTCATCATAAGCATTACGTAAATAGCATTAAATATCAGCAGCGGCCTGTATACCAAATATTGTCACCATACCATGCATAGTTACAGAGGAACTGTCCTAATACAAAAACTTTAACGTAGTTGCTGGACCGTGAAATTGAGGTCAAGGTCAGGTGACACCTACCAGACAGTCATGTACTAGTCATCAGCAACCTATATACCAAATATTGTCATCCTACCATGCGTGGTTACAGAGGAACTGTCGTAACCCAAAAACTTTATCGTAGTCGCTGTACCGTGAAATTGAGGTAAAGGTCAGGTGACACCTACCAGACAGTCATGTACTAGTCATCAGCAACCTATATACCAAATATTGTCATCCTACCATGCGTGGTTAGAGAGGAACTGTCGTACCACAAAAACTTTAAAGTAGTCGCTGGACCGTGAAATTGAGGTCAAGGTCAGGTGACACCTACCAGACAGTCATGTACTAGTCATCAGCAACCTATACACCAAATATTGTCATCCTACTATGCGTAGTTACAGAGGAACTGCCGTAACCCAAAAACTTTAACGTAGTCGCTGGACCGTGAAATTGAGGTCAAGGTCAGGTGACAGGTGACTGACTGGCAAGTACTCATCATAAGCTACCTCTGTACTAAATTTGATGGACCTAGGGCTTGGGCTTACAAATATATGAAGCAAGATGTCAAGTGTTTACGCCGCCGGCACCGCCGGATTCCCATACATATGTCTCGCCTCCAGCAACTTTCGTCGCAGGCGATACAAAAATTAATTTAAAAAATTTCACTCGCTCGCTCCTTATTTTCAAAGTTAAAGTCCGAAGAACAAGAAATTAATTCTGTGTGGCCTTATTGTTTAAAATCAGATAATTATTTTAATTTTAGCCAACCAGAATTAAGAATGAAACAAAGTTTTTGTACTAATGAAGATGAAATAAGGAAGAATCTTCAATGACCTTTCTGCATATTTTGCAAACCTTGAATTGGCCAACCTATTTTCAAGAAGATTAAATGCGAAAAATTGAATGGAAAACGAATGAATAGAGCAATATATAACTCACATGGGACGAGGGAAAAATAATGGAATTGCTCATCCTGACTTCAAACAGGTGAGCTAAACATGGTTAAAAGGATTTTTCCCCTCATCACAACTTGGCTAAAAGCTAATTATAATAGTTACCTTACTCGATAAAAGATTTCTCTACCTAACCCAATCAAATGGAATGGATGATACCTATAGTAAAACTTTGCATATTTTACTTACCAAGTCTAATTATTTTATCTCTAAGATTAAGGATCTGTAGTTTTTCTGCTGAAGTATGACAAACTGTTGTCCTAAGAACTGTGATAGAACCTATCAATATTAATGAAAAGATTTTTGAGCTGACTGAGATATCTCAAAGCAAGAGAGGTAAATAGAATGCTAAAGAGTAACAATGAAAACACTGAAAAATATCAGATATGTTCACAATTTGGCTCCATAACAATTAAAATTTTAGTTCTAGAATATTCTCACTTAGGGATGCAAAGACAAGTTTTGATATGATAAAATAAAGAAAACAATCACACCAAAGAATCTTGTTAATCTTGCAATCATTTCTTTTGCTGAACGATAAATGCATGTGAATAAATTTGTGCTTTATGTTGTTTGAATCAAGTCTCATAAAACCCTAGTCCTTACTTTAAGATTCAGGGCCCAGTTTCTTTAAACATCTCAAATTTGAGGATCTCCTCAACTTATCCTCCACTCAAATATTGACCAATTAGATTACTGGAAAATTTAAATTTGAGGAAAATCTCAAGGATTTGAAGAAAATCTCAATTTGAGAAGTTTTATGAAACTAGGACCAGATCTGGTTTACAACATACTGTTGAATAGGATATTTGTAATGTCATGTTATTACCAAATTACATGCCTAAATTTTTAAACTAAATGCAGTTTTGACATAATTTTACATTAAAAAGTGTACTATATAATTACATGATACAAACAATATCTGTATATTAACAGAAAATTAGAGTATTTGTAATCACAGGCAAACCTCATAAATATATAATCTACAAATTTGTATATATATGACATGGAAGGCAGGATTATCATGATGACTTTACTTGTATCTACATTAGTTGGTATATTAACAGCTGTCTTTGAAGCAGAGGGACCAGAGCTAGGATGTTGAACCATTATTCTGACTTTATTACCTGTGTCTACATTTGTTGGTATATTAACAGCTGTCTTTGAAGTAGAAGGACCAGAGCTAGGATGCTGAACCATTATTCTGACTTTATTACCAGTGTTGGTATATTAACAGCTGTCTTTGAAGTAGAAGGACCAGAGCTAGGATGTTGAACCATTATTCTTACTTTACTACCAGTGTCTACATTTGTTGGTATATTAACAGCTCTTTTTTGAAGTAGAGGGACCAGAGCTAGTATGTTGAACCATTATTCTGACTTTATTACCTGTGTCTTCATTTGTTGGTATATTAACAGCTGTCTTTGTAGTAGAAGGACCAGAGCTAGGATGCTGGACCATTATTCTGACTTTATTACCAGTGTTGGTATATTAACAGCTGTCTTTGAAGTAGAAGGACCAGAGCTAGGATGCTGAACCATTATTCTGACTTTATTACCAGTGTTGGTATATTAACAGCTGTCTTTGAAGTAGAAGGACCAGAGCTAGGATGCTGAACCATTATTCTGACTTTATTACCAGTGTTGGTATATTAACAGCTGTCTTTGAAGTAGAAGGACCAGAGCTAGGATGTTGAACCATTATTCTTACTTTACTACCAGTGTCTACATTTGTTGGTATATTAACAGCTCTTTTTTGAAGTAGAGGGACCAGAGCTAGTATGTTGAACCATTATTCTGACTTTATTACCTGTGTCTTCATTTGTTGGTATATTAACAGCTGTCTTTGTAGTAGAAGGACCAGAGCTAGGATGCTGGACCATTATTCTGACTTTATTACCTGTGTCTACATAAGTTGGTATATTAACAGCTGTTTTTGAAGTAGAAGGACCAGAGATAGGATGTTGAACCATCATTCCTTTATTACCTGTGTCTACATTGTTGGTATATTAACAGCTGTCTTTGAAGTAGAGGGACCAGAGCTAGGATGCTGAACCTTTATTCTGACTTTATTACCTGTGTCTGCATTGTTGGTATACTGACAGCTGTCTTTGAAGTAGAGGGACCAGAGCTAGGATGCTGAACCTTTATTCTGACTTTATTACCTGTGTCTACATTAGTTGGTATATTAACAGATGTTTTTGAAGTAGAAGGACCAGAGCTAGGATGCTGAACCATGCTATCGATGACTGAATGTGTTGGTCTACCAACTCCTTTAACGTGACTTTCTACCAGTGCATCTGGGCGATCCATTATTTTCATCTGCTCTTCTGTGACATCACTGGGACCTGCCATACTTGACAGCTCATCATCCAAATCATGCCGTGCCCATGTAAACTTAGCACTTTTGTTAGTATGTGTGTTGCTGGTCAAAGATTCTAGAAAAGAAAACTCCTTTATTCTAGTGTTCTTATTTTATTGACCAAACTGATAGCCACCGTTCATCACATTGGGCAAAGTTGACGAAAAAATCCCCATTCTAGAACTTAAAATTGCCCTAATGTAGCCTTAAAACCTGTTATGTTAGGCCCCCTTTCTAAAGTCACCCCAAAGGTTCACAGAACATACATGTAAATCTAGTCCGATTTAACCCAGCTTCCAATTTCTGATTATTAAATATGTAACATCAGTAACAATTGCAAAGGACTGTATATTTTAACATTTTTCAAAACGATTTTATGTCATTAAAATAGATTTACATGCCATTTGTTCATTTCTTTGATATGTCTAATTACCAAAAGTGGCCCAAGAAAAAAAGCAGAGTACAATGACCCTTAAAGGGAAACTTCGCGAAAAAATGAACATTTGATATGTTATTCTTCAAATAAAAAGAAATATAATTGCCTTTTGATGTTTTATTGTATTCATTACCGTTACACTTCTAGAGTGGATTAAAAGTGGTAAAATGTTGTGTATGGGGCTGCCATATTGACAGTATTTTATCACGTGACTGCGTTTGTGACGCGATGAATTTAATTATCCAGTAAATATGATAAATAATCCAGTTTAAAAATATGTTTTTCAGCCTTTGCTCTTTGAAGAATATTCAAACTGTGGCGATGACTAATAACAGCTGACAACATAAGATTACCAAATAAGTCTTAATGTTTTAATGATCTTTGTATTTATAAATTTATTTTAGACAAAATTTTTAACCTGTCTTTATTTAACTGATAATTACCTAAATAATAATTGTAATAAAAGATATATTTGTATACTTATATTTTCAACATAAAAAATAATTCTGTAGACAATTTTGCATGTCTTGAAACGGTGATAGGGCAGTTGTACATGGACGTGAAAATTTTACAGGTAAATTATTAATCGTTTTAAAAGGGTAGTTAACAGAATAAGCAGGATGTTTATTGTAATTACTAGATCATTTGATGCCGACTTTAAGTATGAATATTCAGACATTTTCAAAAGCTAATCAGATTGAAGGTTAATCTTGTACTTCGAAATTAGAACGGCACGCCCCTCCTGCCAAAGACAGGTATGATTTGAATACACGGAAGTGTCAGAACACAGGATGTATATAAGATTTCGAATACCTTTAGATGCCATGTCAGAGGATATGTGAAACTGACATGTTGACTCAAAATATATACATGTAACCTTTTGGAAACTGTGTTACGGACACGCACAATAAATGTACTAAACGTGAAGTGAAATTTTGCTGCGCGAAAACCGGATATTTAAAAATAAATCATTTAATGACCGTTATTTCTAAAATTGTCAACTTCGCAAAGATTTTGAATAAAAAAAGTTTCGTTCAATAAGTTGGTATCTGATTACGTTGAAAATAATAATACGAATAATTTTCAATTTAATTAATATTTATGGACAAAATTCTAACGAATATTCGATGAGGTCACCATACCATTGAACTACTTCATTTAATTTTGGAAAATGATATTCGCATGAAGTTGTTGCTGCTGTGGACATAGTACAACCTTCTGTTATTGACCGTTTCACGTTATTATCAATAGGCGACTTTAAGGTACTTGGATGTCCAGGGATCTCGAGTATCGCCATCTAGTGACGAGATAGTGACAAAATGGCGGACCTCCATAAATGCATTTTTTACACGGTAAATTCAATGTAGAAACTTAACCATTGAAAATATAATAAAACATCAAGAGGCAAAAGTGTTTCTTTTTATTTGAAGAATAACATATCAAATTTTCATTTTTTCGCGAAGTTTCCCTTTAATGAAAAATCGTAACCGATTGATAAACAAAACCTTTAAATTTGGTTTTAAACTGAAGTCTTTTCAATCTTCAGTTGAAGGAATATTGAAAACCACAGATTTGTGCTAGTGATTATTTTTGGTTTTGCAATTTTGTTTTATTTATATTTTGTGGACATTCTCCCAGATAAACATGGCATGTTGATAAATTGTCAGAAATATTAGGATGTATACAATAACTCCATGTATGATGCTTATGTCTACATATATACAAATATATCTTAATTGAATAATTTTTGGCTACTACATGTAGATAGAAAAATAGTTGCTACATCTGGTTCTGTCTAGTTTGATGTTATTGCTTAACATGAATAATAATGAAAAAAAAAACAAAAGGAAAAACTAAATCTGATTAGTGAGTTATGGTATAAAAACACAACAGAAATCATTTTGAGAAAACACAAGTATTGATTTGATGTAAATGACAGAAAAAAGTAACAAGAAATTATGTAGGTTAATGGTCTTCCTCAGTTTGTCTCATCTCCCTAAAGTCTTCTTATCAGGGCCTCACTTCTCCCTGTTTACCTGTCAGGACAAAGTCACTTCTTCCAACCTTTTTAGAGTGTGGTGACCCCTGGATAGCTATGATAATTTCATTTTTTCAGTTTAAATAATAATATACATGATAATTTTTACATTAAAAATACATAAAAAAGTATACAATGGGTAAAGAAGAAGAAATCAAATCCCAAGGAATATAGCAGACAAAGAGAAATTACAGTGGATAATATCATGGGTACAAATTTTTTATTAGTTTGAGAAAAAGGAGCTGTTTTGGATACATAATTTTGTGTTTTGATCATTTTCTCATAGAAACGGATACATGTTTTACGAGTACTGCAATCTGGTTTTCCTATCCCCTCAAATTCCACAAATTCCTCAAAGCATTATATTTGTTGATGTCACTGCTTCATGCCAGAGGTTTATTCCCTTGTGTTGTAGTCTTTCTGTTTGTTTTTCATTACTTTTCAATGATTTCTTTTTCTGTCTTTAAATGCTGCATTGTGATGTAAGGGTTTGTCTTTAGTTATCTGCTTCCATGCTTTGACTTCGTACTTTAAACTCCAAGTTGAAGAGTTGGATTTTTCGAATAATAAAATAAATGAGCTATAATAAATAAATGAATTAGGAGTATTAACCTGTACAGCTGAATACTTTTACTACAAAAATAACTAACTTACCATTACTTTTCCACTTGCCAGGAGTCCTATCATCATCAAATGATCTACTTCTTAAGGACGGAGAGGTGAAAGTGCTCCAATATATTTCAAGTGCACGTTCACCTTTGGCCAGAAATTTTCCACGATTTTTAGCTTCCTTAGCATCTTCCTGAAAAATTACATCATTGATCATTAGGGAACAAAAGTAGCATACCCGTATGTATGTATATGCACTTCTCAAATAAAAAATACACTTATTGATTAACCAACAAAGATTTGTCACATCTCAGTATCATCAGTATAAAACAAATGCTCTGTTTATGTCATGGTAAGGCACATGAGCACCCTTATGTTATCTCGAGATGTTTGTTTGGCAAATGTATTGGATAATAACATGGTCATTTGTATTGTGATTAGTGAGCTGCTTATACAAGTTAAATAGCACTTTGTTATTTCAAATATCATATACTGAAAAGCAAAGATGATGTAGTTTTGTTGTTTAAAAAAAGGAATTGAAAAACAGCACATTATACTGTTGTAAATTACTGATAACAATTCTGATAACAAATTAGTTTAATTTTCTAAAAGGATTTAATGCTAATAATAAAACCTCATTATAATGTTTAAATATTATCTTACATACAGTATTAATACACCCTACCAAACAGACAACATCATTATTTTGCACATGCAGAGAAATTTGCATTCATCAAGGAATGAACATGAATGTTACATGTTTCAGTGACTTTTCATGATGTTCTGTTAATGGTTTTAAGTCTTGAAGACTTAACTTAGTGAAGAAATTAAATAACAAATAAAATACAAATTTACCACACACCGCTTCTCTTATTTCATTTAGTTTCTATCAATATATAATGTAAGCCTGAAAAGTTTCGAAAATGAACATACATGTGTTCGAAAATGTACTGTTGCCATGGATTTCCTGGGATTGGAGAAAACTTTTACAACTTCTCCATACTTTGAAAAGTGTTTCTTCATGAAGATAACATTGTTGTATTTATTAGGGACATGATTGCAGACGATGGCTACTCTGCTCTCATCTGTACTAGACATTCTTCTTATTGACCTTTTTGACTGTGGTTCTTCATCTATAAATTAAATTATATTTAGTATTAAATGAGTAGTTACAGCCTTTTAATTGCTGCCAAGACAACCAAAAGTTAGTCATTTATTTGCTGATAAGTCAATCAGGCCCCAGTTTGAAAAGTCAACCAATAGTTAGTCATTTATTTGCTGCCAAGTCAATCAGGCCCCAGTTTGAAAAGTCAACCAATAGTGAGTCATTTATTTGCTGCCAAGTCAATCAGGCCCAGTTTAAAAAATCAACCAATAGTGAGTCATTTATTTGCTGCCAAGTCAATCAGGCCCAGTTTGAAAAATCAACCAATAGTTAGTCATTTATTTGCTGCCAAGTCAATCAGGCCCCAGTTTGAAAAATTAACCAAAAGTTAGTCATTTATTTGCTGATAAGTCAATCAGGCCCCAGTTTGAAAAATCAACCAATAGTTAGTCATTTATTTGCTGCCAAGTCAATCAGGCCCCAGTTTCATAAAACTCACTAAAATTGAGATTTTTTCTTAAATCCTTGAGTTTTTCCTCAAATTCAAAATTTTACCACAATCTGAATGGTCAATATCCGAGTTAAGGATAAGCTGAGAAAGTCCTTAAATTTGAGATGGTTTATGAAAGTTATAGTCAATAGGCTATTACCATTTTCTTTACTGGGTTTCCTCTTTGTTGTCTGATCCAGCATATCGAAACTTGTACCTGGTTCATCAAATGATGGTCTTCTAGTACCTAAAATATAGTTTACATCATGAAGCTTTTAAATATGTATTTATTGTGTGACACAACTGATTGCAAACTGTCAAATTTGACCTTACATACACTCTGCTTTTTTGGGAAGATAAAACCTGGCAAGAGTGAGCACAGTCCTCAGGGAAATGTCACACCAATGCTTTGTCTATACAACTTTGTCTATACAACTTTTCTGAGTACAAGTCTTACTACATCTGGGTTGTAGTGGTCCTTTACAAGCGGTCACAAAAAGTTCAATTCAAAAAAACTAAAATATGCACCAACAGTTTCCCTACTAAATCCTATGTTAACTGACAGTATGTATCAACAGTGATATCCTAAATCTATGTCTGAACAGGTCAAAATTGTGTCACTGTTACATTCATATCCAGAGATATTTAATTCTAAAATTTTAATCATGGAAGTTTTAAAGGATTTGTAATGACAAAAGAGTTATTGTAAAAAGAATCTGGCTGTTGTATAATTTTCAGTTTAATTCTGTTTGTTTAAATATTAAGGGTTTCACTTTATGCAAACCTACAGTTTTCTACTTGTAAACCTTTAGATCATATAGTATAATAATCAAGTAATTCAAAAACAGGGACTATCTTGTAACTAGGTTTTAAACATGTGTTTGTTTTAATGGAGTGTAACACCACTTTAAGAAAATTTTCCAGCTACATCATGGCATCCAGTTTCTATTGAAGAGGAAAACCTTCTGTAGGAAAAATTGGCAACCATTCACTAGGTTTTAAAAACCTTTTTTCAGATATATAACCTCATCTAGTCTTCATTGGATGTGGTCCAGCACTAAAACGACAGGTGACAGACTACCACCTCTGGAATGAAAACTAGTTATCCTTGTTGTACCCTGCCCAAGCCAGACTTTTAACCTCAGTATGACACCCCAGTGATTAATAGGAGATGACAAAGTACTTTAACCATTCAGCCATGAAGCTTCAACCTAAACAACACATCTTTATGCCCAGTCTTTAAACCTACCATCTTTCTACAAGCAAGTCTTAAGTGTATGACTGGGCTCTACCATCTTTGGTTTATACACCACCTCTACCACACTCCAGGCAAAAATGTCAATAAATTATTTACCTGACTGGCACTGATAATCTTTATATCAGACTCAGATAATAAACAATTACCTGTCTCCTCCACTGGTTTCCCAAACAACATCTTCTTTGTCTGTCCTTTCTGTTTATCATCATTATCTGTAAACAAAAGTTATACTGCATCTGAATATATTATATGCTTTTTATGCATGAAGTTGTGGATTACAATAAAGATAGTTCTGGAGATCAAACAGAAATCGACTTTACTTATCAACGAAATACATAATTATTTTGAAGCAGAGTCCCACTACTTCCACCTGTTTTAAATATCACTATATCCTGGTTCCTTAAAAATTACAAGGTTACTTTGACTTGATCGATCATAATGGGTAATACACTTTTAAAATATGGTCTGAAATTTTCACTGTCATAGGTTGTCTTTCATATGTATTTGACTTTTCCCTGCACATGGAAATGAGTAACTTGACATGAGGCAGGTGGGCACAATCATTTTGTTTTTACTTCATAGGTATCTTTTACAGATGACCTCAAATCTTCCATTTTGTTTTGTTAAATGTGATTAAACAACTCGAACTTATACTTTATTATAATCTCTAAGAGTGGAAGTTTCTAAATTTGCAGTCCACAGTTTTCTTATTTTTGCAGAAATTAATATGATCAGAATAATATTAAAATGAAAAAAAAAATCTCTGATTACTATGGTCATTAAAACATGTATTTTAATGTATTAATTGTTTTTAATAATGGACTATGTTATTTCCTGTCAATGAACATTTTGTTCTCACAATGTTGCCTTGGTTTTCAAGTTGCTTAGCAGACGATTCATGTGCAAGTAGCAGTGTAGGAAGAACATGAGTTAATCTGCTTTTTTTCAGTACTGATTTTTTCAAATGTTTACATTTTTTTTGAGTACTTTTTAACTGCTATGATGAAAGTATACTACATTTAAAGGAATCTGAAATAAAACTGGGTATTTTTTCATTTTAGGCTGACAGCTACTATGTGTGTAATATGACTTTAATCAAAATACAATCTTTAATCAATGTCACTAGGATTCTGGCAATATAAACATTTGACAAATATGACAAATGATGTTTTCAGCTCACAAGGTAAACTGTTGTTGCAACAGCATAAAAAGAAAAGCAATTTCCAAGAAACTGTGGACTGCCTCCAAACAGTAATTTGTCACGGAAAGTCCCTGAGCTAGTAAAAAAAAGATTATTAATATCCTCAGAAAAGACACTTAATGTCGACCTTTGTTGGTAGGTTTTCCAAAAAGTCCACTAGTAGTTGGTTTCACAATATTTAGCCTTGGACTTCTTTGACCACTTGAACTGTTTATTCCTGGTAAAAATATTAGAAAATAAAAGAAAAAGAAAGAACATTAATAATACATAAATAATGTTAGCAAGTTTCAGTTTGCATTGAGTGTACGTGTGCATCAAGTAAAAAATCAGAATTTAAGTTGAAAAAATTTCTATCTAGGTGTACCGGGTATGTAAAATCATCCTCACAAGTCAGGATTTCTGTGCCCACGATACCACGAAACTTAGCTAGGAAATTCCCGGGCTAGAAGGCACTATTTTGATTGCCTACATCATACCTGCATGTAGCCAATCAAATGCTCACTTTCATTCACGACTTGGTTAAGGGATATCCCGATGTAGATTGTAAATAAACCAAACCGATGTGTTCCATAGACCTTGTGAAAATCAGTGTATTTTCTACAGTAGTGTTAATAGTTAATAGTGTTAATAGTTTGTTATTGCAGCGTTATTTATTAGTTGGGTTACATTTTCTTCCCACTCAAGAATGAGTAAGAATGACTACTGCCAAACACTTGCTTCTTTCAATCAATTTCATTGGTTGATATTTTGAAGATTTGATGTCATATAAAAATCTTCTTGCTCGGGAATTTCCTATGTTTTGTCATGGTTTTGTGGACACATGTGGACACAGAAACCCTGACTTGTGAGGATGATGTAAAATAAACAAAATGCATGTTGTCCTTACAGAATTTTTTGAAAATCAAAATATTAATACATATGTATATAATAGGAGAAAATTAAAATTTCCCTTTAAATTCATATTTAAAGTAGTAGTAAGTAACTTAGCTTGAATAAAGTAACTATATACAGTGTGTGCTGCAAACTATTGTATTATTTGTAATTTATTGACAGCTGATAGAATGATATTTAATATTTGTTATGTAATCTAATGTGTACAGGGCTTTCAACCAGTAGGTAAGTTTTATTTAGCTTAATGTGGTGTTTGTTGTTCAATACCAGATTCCCTAACTAAATTGATTAGCAAAAACTTAAAATCACCAGCTGCATTTATTTTTTACATATTTAAAACAGAGCATTTACAATAATTATACAGAAATTAATTTACATGAAATCTTTCCTTTTGAATCTATTAATATTTCATTGTGATTTCAAAACTTTGGTTATAATCTGATTAAATTTATCACAGGTTGAACGAAACTCTGAGGTATTTAATTTATTACTTTGTACACCTTTATACTAAAATCATTTAAAAAAAATGTCTTATGGAACTATTTGATGTACATGTATCTAATTTTTCAAATTGTATAGTTCTTTTTTCTGCCTGTGACTCTAATTAATTACATACACTTTCACCTCAAATTAAAAATTTTCTTAAAATTCTAGAAGCAATTGCCTTGCTATAAATAAATCTTATCATAGTAATATGTGAACAATTATATATATTTTAAACAAGGAAAGAGTAGACACACTCTTTTCTGTTATGTACAAAGACTGGAGAATATTTACACATTTAAAATCTGAAGCTTTAAAACAGACAACTATAAGTAATTCTCTTGCAGTATGTCTGAAGGCTTTTTCATATTTCTGCACAAAAAGTCTAAGTTTAATACTGTGGTTGCACAATGCAAATAAGATTGGGTATATGCAAGCTTAACAAGATACTACAATAGAACAGTGTAAGTAATAAATTTGTATTAAAATATACATTTATTATTACAGCCGGACTACAAGGTTGTACACTCACCGCTAAATACACTGCTTGAAGAATTGACTGCATTGAATACCGTACTTGGTGGACTTAATTCAGTAACCAATGGTTTGGTTTTTAGTTTCGGTTTCCCAAAAAGGTTCTTACTGGATTCCGACTTTTTCATATCACTAGCAAATCCAGAAGCACCTGTGGTCTGGGCTAATAATAATTTAAAAGAAATAAATTGTTTAATTATTTCATGTTAATTAAATTCAGGTTCACATAAGTACACAAGTATTTTTTTTAAAACAACATGTTGAAGAATAAAACATGTAACACTTTTTTTCTAAATATCACAATAATAAAATATATGTCTAGTCTCCATGTCTGCCTATGGGGTTCAGACAATATGAAGATTTAAATTCCATGAAAAAATTGGTTTTAATGAATTCAATTTTTTTCTATAAATAAGTATTTTTTCATTTTGAAACAAAAAAAGTTTATTTAAATAATTGAATGAGGTTTAACCATTTTCAGCAATTTTTCAGCCATATCATGGTGTCCTGTTTTATTAGAGGAATAATTGGAAAATCCCAGTGAAAACCTCTGATCTTTGGTAGGAAAATTGGTATTCCTTGTTAATTTAGATTGAAGTTAAGCAAACCCTGCCTGGAGTAAGACTCAATCCCGCAACCACAGTGTTGACAGGCCCCATGATCAATAGTAGACTAACTACCTTAACCACTCGGCCATTAAGGCCTCTGAAACAAAGAAAGAAATCAATATCCTTTTTGATCTGTAATGTACAAATTATTACACCGTTCCTTTAACTGACAGCTTTAACAGTTTCACCAGCATCCATCATAACTCATCAACCTATTTCACCCTCTCTATTAACACAAGGCAATTTCTGGAATGAATTAAAAGAAAATACTGAATTAAATTCAATGGACAAAAGTTCTTTTTCTTAGACTTCATCAACATACCAAATAAGCTAGATGTAGTAGTCTTTGGCACCCCAAACACTTTAGTATTACTAGTTTGTCCAAATACCCCAGGGACAACAGTAGAATCTGTTTCTGTTTTATTAAATAAGCCAGCTGATGAGGTCGTGTCTGATGCACCAAATACTCTAGTTGAAGTTGACGGTATTCCAAACACACCTTCTCCAGATGTTGCACCAAAAGAAGATCCTGCAAATGTACTATTTGTTGTGACAGGTGATCCAAATACACTGGCACTACCTTGAGACTGGGTTCCAGAAGATACAGTCCCAAAACTATCTGTTGTTCCACCATAAACATTAGGCTGATTCACTGCAAATCCTGTACCTGTCATAATGTTTACAATAAACTTTACTCTCAAAATAACACAAATAAAATATAAGTCATTAGTACTATTTTATTTTTTTAATTTCTAAATTTCATCTTTATATTAGCCTTCTTTGTTTAAATCAGCCAATCAGAATAGCTGTTCTTATCTCAATCATCCAATTATGTACATATATATAATTCATGTACGTGTCTGTATAAACACAAAAATCTTACCAATAACTGAGTGATATCTCTCAATATGAAATGGATTTATCCTATTAAGCAATTTACCAGTTTTCTAATTTCTCTAATGTATAAAAAACCTCTTTACATCCATAGTGTACCAATAACCTTTACTGTTCTAGTCAGTATACCTGATGAAGATGAATTTCCAAATCCACTTTCTGAGCCAGTATGAGTGGAACTAAATCCACTTCCAGTCTGTGAATCTGCCCGAGAAGTCACAGAAACTCCAAAGCTACTATGAGAACTACCACCAAATCCACCTGTCTGAGTAGTTCCAGAACCACCAAAGATACTCCTAGAATTAAGACCAAGCCCACTGCCTGTCTGAGAAGTTCCAGAACTACCAAATACACTGCTTGTTTTAGTAGTTCTAGAGCCACTGAATCCACTACTAGAACCACCACCAAATCCACTGCCTATCTGAGAAGATCCAGAACCACCAAAACCACTACCAGTCTGAGTAGAATTAATACCAAATCCACTGCTTGTCTGAGTAGTTCCAAAACCACCAAAGATACTGCCTGTCTGAGTAGTTCCAGAACCACCAAAGCCACTGCCTGTCTGAGTAGTTCCAGAACCACCAAATCCACTGCTTGTTTGAGTAGTTCCAAAACCACCAAAGCCACTGCCTGTCTGAATAGTTCCAGAACCACCAAAGATACTGCCTGTCTGAGTAGTTCCAGAACCACCAAATCCACTGCCTGTCTGAATAGTTCCAGAACCACCGAAACCACTGCCTGTCTGAATAGTTCCAGAACCACTTAAGATACTGCCTGTGTGTGTATTTCCAGAACCACCAAATCCACTGCCTGTCTGAGTAGTTCCAGAACCACCAAATCCACCGGTTGTCTGATTAGTTCCAGATCCACCAAAGATACTGCTAGAACCACCAAATCCACTACCTGCCTGTGTTGTTCCAGAACCACCAAAGATACTGCTTGAACCACCAAATCCACTGCCTGTCTGAGTAGTTCCAGAACCACCAAATCCACCGGTTGTCTGAGTAGTTCCAGATCCACCAAAGATACTGCTAGAACCACCAAATCCACTACCTGCCTGTGTTGTTCCAGAACCACCAAAAATACTGCTTGAACCACCAAATCCACTGCCTGTCTGCATAGTTCCAGAACCACCAAAGATGCTGCTAGAACCACCACCAAATCCACTGCTTGTCTGGGGAATTTCAGAACTACCAAATCCACTGCCTGTCTGATTAGTTCCAGAACCCCCAAAGATACTGCTAGAACCGGCACCAAACCCACTGCCTCTCTGTGTTAAACCAAATCCTGTTGAAGGTGTTCCAGAGCCACCAAATCCACTGGTATTATTAGACCCACTAAATACAGATGATCCAGTTGAAGCAAATCCGCTAGATGCTGAATTTCCAAATCCTGACGCTCCAAAACCAGTAGATGTTGTGCCGAATGGATTTCCCTGTCCAAACCCAGGTGTTTGATTAGCAAAAGGGTTTGCCATGCTGTGTTATTTCTAACACATCAACTAAAGATGTCAGTTGTCTCTAAATCCTAAAACAAGAAATTATTATATCATAAGGCCTGTTTCACCAATTCAATTTATTAAAATCACTACTTTGGTTATATTCAAGATGACATGCTGACAAAAAATTAATTGACTGGAAGGTATACCTGAAACAGGATCAATATTAAGCTTGTCATCAGAAACTTTTGATTAACACATGACAAATTTAAAAAACCAGTATGTCATATAGATAAAACACATATCATAAACAAAATGTTTTCGTACATACCCACAGATGCGTTGATTGATTGCATGAAATATCTAACAAGCAGTATTTTAGCAATATTCGTGACTACAAATTACCAGTCTAGGATTAAGCAGAGATGGTACATTCTTCCGTAAATGGACGATTTCTGGTACAAATGTCCCAGTACAGATGAGCTCACGGGCACAAATCTGTACTTGCTGCGTCATCCAATTAAAACGCCAGAAACAAGAACATTTTTATGGAAGCATAACAAAGTTCTTGTTTGACTTTCTTGTTTCTGGCGTTCTGATTGGACGTCAGAGACAATGGAGTCTAAAACAATGGAGAGTCTATTGGATATAGCGATGTGAAAGTTGTTGATTTACGAAAAAATAGGTACTTTCATGCGCTTTTGGGAAAGCCCATGAGAACTTTCATTCGTGATAGAAATTTCTGTGTCTTTTGGCTCGCTCCGCTGCGCTCCACTCGCAAAAAGACATAACATTTCTATTACCTGGTTCTATCAACCAGTCTTTCCCAAAAACATATGGAAGAATATATTAATCTTTCTTTATACCATTGTCTTCAGGTACTAGTAACAGCAAGATATAAATATATATTTTTTTTTATATCTATTATATATTATCATACTAGACAGCCTAAATTACATTAAAAATGTAATCATTTACTTGAAAGCGGTGATTTGTGACAAGCTGTTCTTTAGTTTGTCATTATACATATTATTACCAGTATCTCTGTAACTATGCATTTAGTTTATGCAACAAATTTTAGCATGTAATAAGTACACATAAGAAAGAATTACGGTTTTGACCTAAACTCATTGGTATTTTGTTCTTTTAAATGTTATACTACTTCATATTATTTGTGAACATGCTTATAATTAACTAATTGCTTGTAATTTTAAGATTATGAACAATGGCATACTTGTTTATTGTCAAAATTTATTGTAATAATACACACGACTATCAGTAACCTGATATTTTTATAGCAATATCTGTCATTTTTTACGTTTAAGCTAGTATAGTCTATATGATACGAGCTGTAAATTGAGAAGCCAGATAATTAAATCATTACTTTAAAATGATTTTTGAAAAACTGTTTTATGCAGGCTTTGTTTTCTGTTTTCACCATATAGTTTAATATTTTGTTTTTAAATTTAAACAAAAATATCTTAAGTATGCATACATTTTAGTTCTGCATATAACTTACAAATTTGTAAAAATGTGTTTATTACTTTATTTATCAAACATTTATAATTCTTTTATATTGGGCGAAACAACGCTTTTCTGGGCGTAAAAAACAACCCAGCTGGAATGACTCGGAGGGAACAGGTAATCGGGATGTGACCCAGAACCATTGCTTTTTACCGAACGTTGACATAAGCGCAAACTCCTTACAACTACGAGTGTGCAGTTTGTTTAAGTTCATGCACAGGTAAGTGTGCAGTTTGTTTTGGTTCATGCACAGGTAAGCCACATCATGTCATCATCGGTGCTAAACCCGGGATCAATGAATATTTACCAGCTAACCCGCTAACGAGTAAGGTAAATAATTAAGTACATTTATTCTATTGCTATAATGCTACACTACAGTACTATCCTATATAAAGAATTTACAGTAGCCTCCACTCCAGTCAGTCCAGACCCAGTTGTTACAACTGACACACGTAAGTTACACGTCTTCGTTTCTTATTTTCCGTCAAATTATGACATAACTTATAAAAATATGTTTCTAAAGCAAATAACACACCATATTGTTTCTAATTATAGAAAATATCATTGCACTGTTTTCGCTTTGACTTGTGCATACATTCGTCATTAGTTCTAATTTTGGATTTGAAAACTTCCGCCACCTTATGACATGACCGCAGATGACAGTGGAACTTTTTGGAATGCATGAATATATATAAGATGCATGGTTACTTACAATACAATTAAAAGATTTTTCACTTAATATGTCTTTATAATTTATTCATTCGTTTTGAAAATTACATCGTTTTAATAAAATTAGGTCATTCTCTCCGTGACAGCCGGTTTGACCATGGCTGGCTTCCTGTCTAGAATTTTTGAGAAAATAAAGTCTTGGATTCATTGGTCGTGGACCTATTTGTGGGCTGTATGGTTTATATTAGTAGTTTTTGTGGTGTATATTTTACGTGGCCCTTTGAAACTAACTGAAAATTTATCGTATGGTAAGTTTTGAATGTGTCTAGCATGTGCTACCCCCCTTTTTGCAGTTCGTTATTACTATAGATACTTAACTATAGTAAAGCAACATATATTCTACTATAAATAATGCATTTAAACTTGATTTATAACAAATATTTTTTATACATAAGAACATTTTTTTTTTAAATTGAGCAGGTCAGTCTTGGAGTTAGCACCATATATAGGTCAGTATGACCTAATATATTTGCTAACTGTGTCAGTAAGCTGATTTTATAAATGTTTGTCAGCATTTGTATTATAATTGATATTTTTCAATTTTATAATATGGTTAATTTTATTTGTTAGGTACTATGCACGGATATTGAACATTTTTGTATTTTATTGATGACAATAATAAAATTATAATAATAAGCTTTATTTAACGTCAGCTTAACAAAACAACATAAATTCTAATGAGCTTTTGACATACAAGTGATGACAACATTTTGCCCTGCCCGGTAGCTGCACTTTTTAGAAAAAAAAGTCACATTTCCGTTGGAAATTTAGTACATTGAAAGATAGGGAACTGGTCATTTCGTACCCTGACCATTTCGTACCCTTACAAATATGGTCAATTCGTACCCATCGCTGAGTCAATTCGTACCCCACGGATGGTCAATTGACGACTTTCCAAATAAAAAAACGCCACCTATTGCCGACTTCCGGTACTAAAAACTGCGGCTACAGCCACAGTTTGTCCTGTTGAATCCTTTTGAAATGGACAATTGTCTTTGATAAATTTTCACGCTTCAGTTGAATGACAGGTGTCAATATCTGAGTGAGGAAGGTTATTAAAACTGCCTGCTGTGTAAACGTGATCATTAATTAATGAACCAATGTTCATTACACTATTTACCTGATGCTAATTGGAGGTAGAACCCCAGCTGTTTTATAGCTTGAATAAACAAGCTTAAACCAATGACATCCGTGTTGTATTCAAACTCACCTGTTGCCTATGGCTAGGTTAATTAGATGAAAAATTTAATGGGCATAGACAAACAATATAAAAACAATCCAAAATCTTTATTTCAATATCAGTCTTTTAGTAATGACAGCCATAGTTTTTTTAACAGGAAGTAAAAGGGGAGATAAATCATGTAAAACTGGAAATGGGTCAATTCGTACCCAACTAAAATTTTATGAAATCGTGATGTTATTGTATGTATTAAAGGTAAAAAGTGATTAATTAAATGTGTTTTTGATTATTTTACTTAAATTTATTTTTAATTAGTCGGCATATTGTGTTCAGGTTCTTTGTATTGAATGGAGTGTGGTGATAATTTCTATTGTATGATGTAAGTTTATAATTAGTTTGTGATTCTTAGTGTGCACATAAAATATTTTATTCTTTTAAGTGAACTAAACATCTGTTGTCTTTATGCATGTTACTGTATCAGGGTTTTAGCTAGGATTTTTGAACCATTAGTCACTTTTGCGTGCGACGATTTTTAAGACCTTATATGTGTGTATATTTATTTATATGTATAAATGCATGCAAGATCCTTAATTAATGAATACAATAAACATCAATAAATATTTAATATTTTCTAGCACCATTTTATAATATATTTTATGTATTCAATGTAATATTGCCATAGAACATATATTTGAGCAGATTTAAATGAACAACTTTAAAAAAGTGATTGCATAAATATTAATTTTTGTTTATGTTTAAATTTTTCAAGTCATTTAAATTCTGGAAGCATCGTATTTTTCAATCTCCGGCACCGAATTCATATCCGCTCCGAAAACCGTCGGTATTATCTTCTGCTTTGAACTGGTTTCCGATATTTTAACCTACGCTATATATACAAAGTAAAAGCACGCTGGAACCAGCGTAAACAAATGGCGCGTACAAGATAAACATGACGCTATAACAAATATAACGATTTCTGACGATAATAGCAATAAAATTAAAAGGAAATTTAAGACGACTTTCTCAAAATGACAGAGCAATAATGAACAAGGCGATGTGGGACCACAAAAGATCGCCTGAATTGCTATCCAACTGGCTATGCTTGATCGCGTGTGACGATGTGTACACAGTAATTAAGTGATTACTTATCAAATAATATCTAGTGGCATGTCTATTACATAATTACTTTGATTACTTTGGGTCATAAACTTGTACCTTGGGTAGGATATTTGGATTTATCTGTGCCGAGAATGGCGATTTTGACGATGAAAATTTTGAAATTTTAAAATTTTAAGTGGCGAATTACGTTCAAAATATTTTCATCATTTCTGAAAAGGATTCACCAATTGCAAAAGTGGCAAGCGCTAGCTAAATCACTACATGTAGGATTTGTTCGACAAAGCATCAAAAAAACTGACTTAAAATGAAATATGTGAAATATGAAAACTTGTATTTTTCAAATTTTATTACGATAAATGGCATAATAATGGTAACAAAGAAGAGCACAAAAATAAGTAACTGGAGCACTAAATAAAAATGTATTTAACACCTGTTTAAGACAAAAACATAGCAAAACATCACAGTTATGAATTTAATGTCCGTACACTCTGGAAAGGAGTCTCAGCAATTTATCAGCAGACATGTTCCCACTTTTGTATTCTTCCCATGTCTTCATGACTTTTGCGCACATCTCGTCAGATCTTTTTTTCAGACTTTTCTTAAGTTTGTTGGCCGAGACTAACTTTACTTGAATTGTGTACGGACAAACTCCGCTTCCTTGTGCAACAAGCTAATGACTTGTTTTATGTTCATGCTTACAATCATAATTTTAATGAGATCAAACAAATTTAATTATCACCACACTACATCCAAAATAACTATCAATCACAATATGCCGACTTATTACAAATAAACTTGAGAAAAATAACCAATAAAACATTTAATTAATCATTTTTAATTTTAAATATATACAATTTCATTACGATTTTGGTCGGGTACGAATTGACTCGGCGATGGGTACGAATTGACCATATTTGTAAGGGTACGAAATGGTCAGGGTACCAAATGACCATAACTCGAAATATACAGCATTGTGCTACTAGCATATTGTAACATGTCATCAAACATACCAATGTTAATAGAATTTAGTATGCCAGACCTGCATCTAATTAAGACTTATCAGTGGCCCTCAAACCCAAGCAATATTTAAAATTCAAATTATTAAGATGTTGTAAAGCTTTTAGGTGCATCACAGTAACAAACTGAGATTGCATATTTGTGTAAAAATCGGTCAAAGGAAGCAACTAGCATTCTAATCATTTGGGGAGTTTTCTTTGTTGTAATTGATTTGTAAATGCAACCAAAATGGTGAAACACAGAATTAGCTGACGACACAAAACAAATGAGGGGCCTCGGTGGCGGAGTGGTTAAAATAGTTCTTCTAATATTAATCACGTGGTCTGTCAACACTGAGATTGCGGGTTAGATTATCACTGCAGGCAGTGACTCCAATCTTAATTGACAAGGCTTGGCAGTTTTCCTACTACAGGTCTGGGGTTTTCTCCGGGTACTCTGGCTTCCTCCCTCAATACAAACTGAATGCCATGATATAGCTGAAAAATTGCTGAAAGTGGCGTTAAACGCCATCAAACAAACAAATGATCATACAATTGATTGAGATTGTATATCCATCCACTCACTAAACAAACAAATGATCATACAATTGATTGAGATTGTATATCCATCCACTCACAGTCTTCTCAAAATCTTTTTAGAGAATATCGGACAAAAGTGCAGCAAAACACATCAGATTAAACAAGCGTTTGGAACTTGTTCTGCACACGAATAAAATCTGAAATAATGAGTTTCGGCACGCATGATCTTATTTTCACAATGTGAATCCATAGACCTTTTTCATTTTTGTTCTGATTGATTGTAAAGTCTCTGGTTATCAAAAATACCACAAAAGTAGCATATGGAACACGGACAGTAAGAAATACAGATAAAAAAATTTGTGTCTTGAGATGATAAAAAATTTCAAGTCTCTAGTTTTTTTTCGGGTTGGTTGGTGCATGAGTGCAAACAAACATTATTTTTTAATTTTGGCCTATAATTTACCTGAATTAAAATAATATAGTACTGTTATCTTGTCAAATAAATGTTGGGGATTTGCATAGGTTGGTGGCCATTAAAAATGAGACTCTATTATGGCACCATGCTGTAAACAGTTACTGGTTACTTCATTAACATTTGACTTGTTTGTCATTGCCAGCACTATATGGTTCAACATAAAAATATATATATATATATGTAACACGAACCCTAAAATTGAACTTATCACATAAAACAGAACAAACTACAAACATATAAAAAACATGAAAAACGATAGCAAAAATAATTCATGTAGAAAAGTTGAGAAATGTTTATGTTGAATATTTATTTACTAGTAATTGTGAACTAATTACTAGTTAAAAAGCTAAAATCTTGGTTATATATACTGTGGAAGCAGTACATAAATGATATCAGCTGAATTTAAACAGTGACAGATTAGCATTCCTAAAGTTGATGGAAATAGTAGATAAGATTTTCCTTTACTTTGATTTTTTTCCAGAGTTGTAGCCCTTTGAATGTGGTACAGTAAATATTGATCCTGCTCATACCTTGTTAATATGTAAACTCTACCATCACAGTTTGTTAGTCGTTTTTAAGATTCTGATGTGCCAATGACCATCTGGGCACATGTACAAGTTGTTCGTTATGTTTTTAAAAATTTGTATCCCATTTATCTTTTCAATTTGGTCTCAGACTGCTGTTGTTGTCTTGGTAAATTTTGCAACTCTTTCATCAGAGATTCTTCTTTACACAAAGTCTGTTTGCACCTTCAGGTTTGTATTCCCATGGACAGGGATTTTTCAGATAGGGAAAGAGTCCTAATTTAAGTTTAGTACTACAATGTATTTATTTGTTTTATTTGTATTTTCAATTTATTCTTATTAATTCTAATTATAATTCAGTATGCTTGATTTCTCTGTTGTAACATTGTTTTATGTTTTATTAAGAGTTCCATGTTTATTTACATGTAATGTGAAGCTATTTGCTATATGGAACTGCACAACACATTATCAAATTTTGAAAGAATGTATATTAATTATGATGATTCTTCTACCAAAACTATTTAATTTTTAGTTGCAGTTATTGCCCTTTGAATACATGATCATCTATTCCAGATGTAACCATGGAAATAACATGTAGTAATAAGTTTCTATTACATTTTTAATTGCTTTAATGTTTTTGTTTTATTGCTGGTGAAATGGATTCAATCATTTTCCTGATATTTAACTTGACCTTTGACCTTTTGTAATGACTAAATAAATATAGAATCAATACACACTGCAAGACAAATATTCAATCAATTAGAAGCAAATTTGATGAGGATTGGAAAGAGAACTCAAATCAATTTCTGCTCTCTGACACATCCATGATTTAATTAGGCATAATACATGTATTGTTATTTTTAATAACAGTTTCAACTGTCAAGGACATTTGTATATAACATGTATATATGTCTGTGTTTAAAAATGTTTCTGGGACGTATTATTTAAAAAAAAGTAAAATCTAAATTCCATGGCTTAATTGTCAAGCCTTCTGCAAAAGTTGTTGGAGGCGAGACACATACATGCATTTTTGGCAACACTTGCAGTAACATTTGACATTTTGCAATTTATCTTTGTAAGCTTAAGCCATAGGTCAACCAAATTTAGTCCACCTGTTACCTGCCCTTGATCTCAATCTAGCAGTCCATTGATTACATTAAGTTATTGGATTAAGTCAGTTCCTCTGTAATCATGCATGGTAGGATGACAATATTTGGTATATATGTTGCTGATGAAAGGAACATGACTGAGCCAGCTCAGGGCCACCTGATCAAGACTTTGACCTTAATTCACTGTCACGGGTAATTTTATTTTCACTACTGATGCAGAATCCAGGTTAGACATTTTTCTGTGTCTGCAATTGTGTTTCTAAAATATAAAGATGTCCAAGCACATGAATTTGAAAACAAAAGTGTAGTCTGAATTTAATGTTTTGTTTATTGCTTATGTCAGCCGGTTTAGCCAACTGATATCTGAAATCTGTGTTACATATTTAAACGTTACATAACAAATAACATTCAATTGATTAATGAACTCAAACTGTTGCTTCCCTAAAGGTTAAAATTCTTTGTACATGTGTAATTACGTAATGAGACTAAAACTTTATTTTGAAAATTTTAAACATCACTGGGCTCTCTAGGCAATTACAAATTTTAAAATGTTGAGAATAAAATATATATATTGTCCTTAGTTCTGTCGTTTATGATAGCAGATATAATTTTTGTTCATCTTAAGAGATAAAGAACAATCATATATATTTACTGTAATTTGTATGCAGCATTGAAATCATTTTCTTGGTTATCTAATCTATTGAACTGATGCTAATTTCCCCAGAGTTGTATAAATATACATGTACTCTATAAAGTTTTCAGAATAGATCACCTACACAAGAGTGGATATTGATTTGTCTGCCCATTTCATTATGTGTTTATTGACCATCATCCATTTCTTTAGGCAATCAATTTTAGATTATTTCTACATATAGGATTACAAACTGTTTCTAACAAATGCACTCATTTGTGTACAATTTGATTTTAATTTCAAGGTAATGCTCAAAAGGCCAGTGGGGGCCTCGGTGGCAGAGTGGTTAAGATAGTTCATCTACTGTTGATCATGTGTTATGTCAACTCTGAGATTTAGGCTTCAAGTCTCACTGCAGGCAGAGTGCACTGGACCTCCAATCTTAAATGACAAGGTTTGCCAGTTTTCCTACTGTAGGATGGGGACTTTCTCCGAGAATAAAAACTGGATGCCATGTTATAGCTGAAAAAATGCTGGAAGTGGCTTTAAACAACAAACAATCAAAAGGCTAGTCAAAATATACTGGTACAAGTACTACATTACAATGTTCTCACACAAATGTTTTGTTTTAACGAAGCAGTCCTACACTTTTAATATATTATCTAAAGAAATATAAATTATATAAATAAATAAAGATATGTGATATGCAATAATGACAATTTTATCTTAAATTTTTACTTTTAAGACTACCAGTATTGAATTCCTTTTTTCATTATATGTGCTAATCACATCTCTTTGTGATAAGATCTAGAGTTTCAATATGGCTGCCTTGACCATCAATGCTTCAGATACAAACAAAAAAGTTCTTTTTAAATCACACATTTATTTATGAAACTTACACAGCTAATCATTGAAAGTTATAAAACCAAAAGTAAGTAGGAAATGGTGTACTGTCCAAAGGTTTAGACAAGCTATTGTCTTCACATATCTTGGAAACCTTTATAGATTAAGATTTAAATATTTATTCTATTTAGTTCGACCACTCCTTATATGAGATGTTGCCCTTTACTGAGTTTTTTTTTAATTTTTGACATCCGTTTCTCTAATATCCCTATCTTGTGGAGATACTAGTAGCTAGAATTGATTGTCTAAAAGCAATCCCTTACAGGTTTCTTAAAGCTTCAGGTTTATTTCCATTTGGGGTAGTTGCAGTGTTTATTCTTCCGTAAATGGCAGATTTCTGGTACAGATGACCCAGTACAGATGAGCTCACGCGCACACATCTGTACTTGCTGAGTCATCCAATCAAAACGCCAGAATCAAGAACGTTGTTATGGAAGCATAACAACGTTCTTCTATGACGTTCATTATTTCCGGCGTTCTGATTGGACGTCAGAGACAACGGAGTCTAAAACAAAGGAGCGTCTATAGGTTATAGCGATGTTAAAGTTGTTGGTTTACAGAAGAAATAGGTACTTTCATATGTTTTTGGGAAAGTCCATGTGAAAGAGCAACCGGTCTTTCCCAAAAACGTATGAAAGAACCTATTTATCTTATTTGAGCCAAAGGCTCAAGTTTGCTTCTTCCATCTAAATTTATCTGTCATTGTCATTGAACATTGTAACCTCTTTATATTTACATCTTTTCCAGACCACTGGGCTAGTTTCAATCAAACTTTGCACAAAGTACCTTTGAGTCATCTTTAGATTGATTGATTAATTGATTGGATGTTTGCTTTATATCCAGCAAGCAGTATTTCAGCTATATTCAGGACAGGAACAAGTTAACAAACAATAAATCATTGGAAAGAGGGTTGATGGGACACAGGGAAAACAATTTTGAATGCCACTGGAAAAGTATTGAGTACTGGGTAGGGTCGGAGAATTAGCCTTTTGTAGCGGCTACAATGAGCCTACTCTTTTTCAAAATCTACAAAAGGGGTCTTTATCGTGCAAGGAGCGTGGCACTCTCCAAACACGTTACCCACTATGGTCCGCAACCAGGCTTTCTGTATTAAGACCTGAAAACCCCCCAACGAGAGGGTCTCCCCTATCCACCACCCGGGAGTCATCTTTGGATGAATTGAATCAAGAAAGAAATTGTTTAAATATTATGTTAAAATTAACAACATCCCGGCATTACAGGTCATCTCAGGATGAACTTCTGTATTGACCAATAAAAAATTGTTTTCACCAGCCTTTGGGGAATTCTGTTATTTTTTCAGCATCCTTCAGGTTTATTGTACTATTTTCATCAGTATTTCCAAAGTTAAGATAGAAGCTTATGTTTGATTGGTTTATTTTTGTGGGGATGCCCAAATTTTTCATTGAATAATATTTTTATTAAAAGTTCAATCTGAGATAACCTGTAGTGGGATGTTGTTAGATCTCTTAGCAACAATAAACAGAAAGGGGGGGACCAAGTCAAAGATTTAATTTTACAAATTTTATTTCCCTTGTCAACCTGCCGGATCATGTCTACTGCTCCGCAGGTACATGTAAATCCCTGGCCATAAGATGTATTTCTTTTTTTTTGCTGTATGACAGGAAATGTATTATTATATGAATTCAGTTTAAAAAAAAGTTTCTATTTATGTTTATGTTGATCAACGTTGTGCTTTTAAAATTTATGTTTGTTTTCATATAATTAGAATCCTTTATTTCTGTAATTTAAAAATCTGTAGACCTGCATTATTTCTTTCATCAAAGATAGGCCATAAATATGTCCCATTGTTACTGTACATAGTTATGCTGAGAAGTTAAAAGCACCACAAAAGTCATGGATTATTACCTTCTTTTTTTATGAAGATCACCATGAAATTTTAGTAAAACATCAGCTGTATAGAGCAAAAAATGTATACCTGTTGCTAGTATGTAAATGTGGTACATTCTGAGAAAGCCCCCAGGTGACATAAACATGTTTTAATGTAATGTATTCAGGGGTCACCACACTCTAAAAAAGTAGGGAGAAGTGACTTCTCCCTGGCAGCAAAACAGGGAGAAGTCAGGCCCTGATAGGGAGACTTCAGGAGACACTAGGGAGAAGTCAGGGGGACCGTACAAATAAGTAATTTCGCAGTAGTTACATACATTTTTCATTATTTACATCAATTTCCAGGATTATTTCTCTTGTGTTTTAAAACCATAACACACTTAGATTCAGTTTTTTCTTTCTTTTTCATTATTATTCATGGTATGCAATATCAAACAGCACATAACCTTTATCATTTATCAAAGTTGTACTGATCCAAATTGCTTCACAGGGACACCCATCTACAGAACTTATCATGATGTCAATAATTACTATACATCTTTATTCTTTCAAGTAAAGCTCAAATACTTATCAAAGAAAATTGTTAAAGTACATTCTCTTTGAAAGAACTGAAGTTTGAAACCAATTAAAAGTGTTTGTTTATCAAAAATATTACGATTTTTAATTATGGGCCGTTGTACATTACTTTTCTTCGTAGTTCACTTCCGGTAATTAGTCACATCCGGTAAATAAACAAATGGCGCGTAATACATTTGAAAGACGTAAATCGTTTGAAAATATGTTAAATACGCATATTGTTTGCCGTTTTTTATTGGAATTACACATTCACTGATAAATTGGTAGTCAGAGTGAAGTATTTGGACCAGATTTACAAGTATCTTATGCGAACCATCGGGCGACTTAAGGGAAATGACAGGGCGACTTCGACTTCGCTTTTGAGGCGCCTTAGGGCGACTTCAGGTCCTAGTGGGGCGACATTGTCGCCCACTTCGCCCAGTGTGGTGAGCCCTGGTATTGTTGTACACACTTCATCATGTGCAATCTATTATTTATTATAATAATGGTCAAATCAGACCATATGCCATGGTATAACTATAAAATTGTTAGTATCAGTGTGGAAAACTATCTCGTTAAGTTAATGATCAAATCATCTGAGTGGTAAACACATTGACAGCTGTCCAGGTGTGATATGTTAGTTTTTTACCTTTTGTTCTCTTTTAATGACACAAAAATTATGTAATTCATTTTTGGATGTTATTTGTGCAGGAAATATAATCATAGATCAATATAATGAGGAATTACTATATACAAAATCTCGTAAATTATTTATGTACTAATTGATCTTGGTCTGGCCTGACAATTTCATACATTACTCAAGTCACTTAATGCAGCAGGATTATTTTCCAATAATACTGAAATTCATTAATCGTTTCGGAAAGCTGAGGAAACTACGGGAGAAATTATTGACTGATCTGTGATTAGGTTTTATTGTGTGCTTGGATGAACAGAGCTGTGACATTCTAGCTTGGTTGGTAGTCTTTCCATAATTGAAAAAGTCTTATTAGAAGGAAAAATTGATCCATGATGTTTAATTTGTTTATGTGTAAGTATTAAGTATTTTGAAATAATTATGCTCGATTGTTTATGTGTTGTCATATGTGTTTTTCTGTTGTCATTAATTGCGTTTCAAGAAAGTGGTGTGACAAACAAATTTTCCAGAATAACTGAAACCAGATTGATTTTGATTTGTGGAAATCTTCATTAGTGTCTTAACATTTATGTTTTTGCCTTACTAATACAACATATTTTATACCATTTATGGGCTCAAATCATATATATATAAATGGTAATGCAATAATATATATGTAACAGCTTTGCGTTTTATAATCTCAACTGGACACCTCAAAACAAATTCATTTCAGAATTTTCATGTACATTTCCATTTTAGTTTGTGTGGGCAGGGAGGAATTATAATTTCTGTTATTTGTGCGTGTTGGTTATCATTGAAGAACAATATTAGTGACCACACATTTTCTATTAGTTCTATAATACTATTGTTGAACTATAGGATGCCATCTTGGCAGATGACACTCGAAGCCTTGCTTGATTTGACAACAGTACATTCTTCAAATTAAAGAACAAATTTACATGTATGTTCCAATTGCCTTTTTTTGTATATGTTTAGATGCTTGGTCCTTATCCATTTAACTTTTTAAGATGTTTCAGACATAACCCAGCTGTTACATCACTGTACATGATCTTAGATGTCAGGGTTTTTTCCAGTTATTTGATTTATTACCATGTTAACATATTTATAATGTTGTGTTCCAAATAATACATAATTTACATGTAGAAAACATATTGTGTAATTACTTTGACTTGATATCAAGGGTATCTTTGATATTAAATTACATTTTTTATGCAAATTCCACTTTATGTACATGTTATAAATAATAAACTAGAAATTTTATTGTGTGCAAAGTAAATTTATAGTTTTACAGGTGAAACTGCATGTATATGTACCTCATGCACTTAATAATTTGGTGTGAGATTGCAGGTCATAGCCAGAATTAACTGGCCATGGGAACACCCACTGCACAAATATATAATTAAAAACTTCAGAAGTAAATTATCAATACACTAATTATATTTAATGTTCTGTAACATCCTCACAAGTCAGGGTTTCTGTGTCCACATGTGTCCACGAACCCCTGACAAACTTAGCTAGGAAATTCCCGGGCTAGAAGTCATTATTTTGATTGGCTACATCGTACCTTAATGTAGCCAATCAAAAGCTCGCTTTCATTCACGACTTGGTTAGGGGATATCCCGATGTCGATTGTAAATAAACCAAACGGATGTGTTGCGTAGACCATGTGAAAATCAGTGTATTTTGTACAGTAGTGTTAATAGTTTGTTATTAACGCGTTATTATTTAGTTGCGTTACATTTTCTTCACACTCCAGAATGAGTAAGAATGACTACTGCCAAACACTTGCTTCTTTTAAGCAATTTCATTAGTTGGTATTTTAAAGGATTGACGTCATACGAAAATCTTCTAGCCCGGGAATTTCCTAGCTAAGTTTGTCAGGGGTTCGTGAACACATGTGGACACAGAAACCCAGACTTGTGAGGATGGTTCTGTAATAAACCGTCCAAGCTTGTTTCCTGACTGATGTGACATTCCCCTTTCAGTTTTCTCCAAAATAAAAAAAAAAATGATTGATTCTAGACATTCATAATCATTAATCTCTTCACTGATTAAGATTTCCACAATGTAAATAGCAGTCTTATTTGTAATGTTATCAAACAAGTATTTTTTCATTGTACAAAAACATCTGGTTGTATTATTTAACTAAAAAATCTGACATTTAAAACTTGCATATCAAATTATACTTTGCTGCATATAAAGCAAAGTATAATTTAATTCTCAGTATTGAATTTAAAGCTGGATCATGTATAAATCTCTTAGTATTATTGTCATCTGTGCATTGCTACACATGGCTATAGAATACACACTATGAGTCATCTAATCTTCATATTTTTCATCTTGGTCACAATGCATTGAGGAAGTATAGAAATGGACAGGTTACAAGCTGCTATTGTAATTTTCAGTTCTGATATATGTCGATCTTTTGTTTTTTTAATTAACATGTACAGTTATAAAACTGATGTTTTGTTTAATTAATATGAATATTGATATAACTCGTTAGTAGTGTCAGTAAATTGGAAAAGATGAAATTTATTGATTTTGGTCATTAAAATGATACAGCAGGTAAATTGAAATGACAACGATATTATTACAAAACAAATACAAGTTACTTAGATTATTTGCAATCCAATATTACAATAAATATTCAATTTGTGCTACAAAATTTCAAATTAAATCGCTTAGTTACATTTGTAGCCATGATATTATTTAGGAGTTATATCACCTCATATACTGCTGACAGCCAAGGTGTACTAAGTGCAGAAAATTGTAAAATTCATCATCAAGATGGTGCAGTAAATGGAGATTGATGATCAAGATTTGTCAGCGATCTCTTTTATCCTGCATTATAGATAAAATGTACATAAACTAGCCAATTACTAGGTATGCATGTTGATATGGTTGTAACACTATGATGAGTTTTCTGGCGGGCATGTCTCAAGGTTTTTTTATGTTTAAAGGAATCACAAGGACACTTCAAATGTCACTGGTTCGTTGGATTTTTTTTTCTTTTCTTTGCTGCACAATTTTTCTGCTGCTTGAAAAACCACATGTTTTAGCTTTACTGAAAGGAAAAGTCATTCATTTAGACCGAATTGTCAGATGCCTCTTATTGCCCTACTTTGAATATTTTTTAAAATATAAAAAAAAATTTTGTATTTTAGATATTATTTTGAAAATTATTACACATGTAGAAAGAAGTTGTAAACAGCAAAAAATATTAACAAAAAAAAAGATTTACAAATAGTTCAACATGTTCAAACAATAGTTTTAACAATTATAGCCCTTTAAGGACATATTTTAGTGTTTTTTTATACTATGATAGATAAATAGAAACTGCAAACAAAATTATCAGCAAATCAAGAACTTTTATCACGACTGAAAACACCTCTGTATTGGAGTTTTTGCCCCTTAATACTATGTTTCAGATTTTTTTTCTGACTAATATCTTCAGAACTTTAAAAGAGAGAGTTTACACTGGAAAGTGCCTGAAAGGACTATTTGTCTTTTTATTCTTGTAGAGTTTTGGATTATAACTCTTGAAAGCAATTTACACTTGGGTAGGCAGAATTTGTTGGTTACAGTCAGATGGAAACAGACATTTTTTTTTAAATCTTGCTTATTATGATCTTAATATGTTTTCTGGTAACAGATTATTTGACATCTACATCCCCTAAGATAAGAAAACAGCTAGCCCATATTGTAAAATTCAAATATTACCTACATTACCTTTTTGTAGACTTTCTGGCAGCAGTGTTCATGTACTTTTTGACTTGGACACTGGATGTTTGATGTTAAGAAAATATTAAGAAAAACATTCTGAACACATGATTTATTAATAAGTCGGACAATGTGATTTACATGTGATCTAATTAGACTGTGGCAGGCTAACAAAATATTATCTGGAAACAATCTGCTGTTTTCTCTGTTGTAAAGCTGTTGTGTAATATGGTAATTATTATTAACATTTTCTGAAGGAAGTCTAGTAAATATCAAAAATGGCCATTGTCATGCATAACATTGTAATGTTGTCATGGTTTCTTGTCTTCAAAGCAAGAATCATTGAAATCAATTTTTCTTTGTCTGTAGGTGGTCTATTTTTTTCATCCAATAGTCTCTTTACCCCATTAATGATGGCAGTTCTATAGTCAATTTTACCGTGTCATTCCGACGGGATTTTGCTTCACAAAATGGAAAACTGCTACCGCGTTTGGTCGAGTTTAGGGTCCTTTAGTAGATCTTTTTTTCCACTTTTTGAAAGTAACAATTATTTTCCACAGTTAATCGGCTTTTTGAAATGCTGCCGTTTTTTCATTTTGCCAGATCGATTTTCCATAGGATGTCAGCCATTTTTGTATCTTAAGGGGTCTAATGTTGTTTACAAACGTTCGTCTGTTTTCGTAACGTATAATGGTATTCGGACAAACCGCGAGACTTTTCCCCGTTACCAGTCATTTCGTACCATAACCAAATCGTACCATCCAAATCGTACCATAATTAAAACCATTTCGTACCATAACCTTTTCGTACCATAACCATTTTGTACCATAGCCATTTCGTACCATATGGGGAAGTGTATAAATGAAATCCTGTATGCATTTCAGCATAATATTGCTCTTTCGATCAAAGTGTTAAATAGAATAAAAACTATTTTTATGTTTAATTTTTTAATTTATTAGCATCATCTTTCCGGCATTACATAAAATATCAGATAACAACGTAATGACACAGATAAAAAATATGTTTTAAAGCTTAGCAACTATTTTAACATGAACTACTATTTTCAATATTGTTACAATCAATTGTCTTTCATAACAGCACTGGGAAAGAAGCTTTTCACGGAAAGTCCTTATTGCTTTCATATCTTATTAATGAATAATAAAGCCATAATTGTTTACACAACAAGTATTTCAAATAACCCTTTTTTAATTAATAATATTGAAAATATCTTCTTTAGATTAATTTAAAGATTTTTTACGAATATTTGGAAATAATACATTAAAGTATTTCAAGTTTTCGCATTCTACGAAATGGTAATAAGTTATGGTACGATATGGCATTTTGATGGTACGATTTGGTAATTTTGGGTACGAAATGGCAATGGTACGATTTGGTTATGGTACGAAATGACTGTAATTCCTTTTCCCGCCTCAACTGCAGACGACATTACCCGAAGCAACAATGGAATTTTCCTAACGTACACTTCCGTTCAAAACAAGGTCAAAATTTAGTATGGAAAATCGATCTGGCAAAATGAAAAAACGGCAGCATTTCAAAAAGCCGATTAACTGTGGAAAATAATTGTTACTTTCAAAAAGTGGAATAAAAGATCTACTAAAGGACCATAAACTCGACCAAACGCGGTAGCAGTTTTCCATTTTGTGAAGCAAAATCCCGTCGGAATGACACGGTAAAATTGACTATAAATAGCCTCACCATCTTCATTTGATTTTAGTTCAATACTCATTAAACAATAAAGTTTTCAATAAATTGAACTTAAAAGCAAAAGCAGAGTGACTTTGACAAGTGATAGCATGGTAAATTAGCCAATATAAATATTTGATGGCATGGTAAATTAACCAATATAAACATGATATACTAGTAGCATGCTAAATATGTGATAGCATAGTAAATTAGCCAATATAAACATGTGATAGCATAGTAAATAAGCCAATATAAACATGTGATAGCATAGTAAATAAGCCAATATAGACATGTGATTGCATGGTAAATTAGCCAATATAAACATGTGATTGCATAGTAAATAAGCCAATATAAACATGTGATAGCATAGTAAATAAGCCAATATAAACATGTGATAGCATGGTAAATTAACCAATATAAACATGATATACTAGTAGCATGCTAAATATGTGATAGCATAGTAAATTAGCCAATATAAACATGTGATAGCATAGTAAATAAGCCAATATAAACATGTGATAGCATAGTAAATAAGCCAATATAAACATGTGATAGCATGGTAAATTAGCCAATATAAACATGTGATAGCATGGTAAATTAACCAATATAAAAATGATATACTAGTAGCATGCTAAATATGTGATAGCATAGTAAATTGGCCATTATTAATTAACTACTGTAATATTTGCTTAAATAACAGTTAAACTGCCAAATATGATATATTTTGCTGAACCAGTTCAATATGAGGAATTGACTAGTCCAATATCGGTATTGGCCTGATTCGCCCTGTATTGGTCTAGTTCGTCCTGTATTTGCCTAATTGCAACCTGTATTGACCTGAGGGGTTTGTACTAGTTAATTAATAAAGAGATCATAACGTGATGATTTCTGTATTGGCCTAGTTATTGGTCCTTGGCCAGCTGTATTGTCCTTCGTCTGCGCCTCAGGCCAATACAGCAAGCCCTGGACCAATAACTAGGCCAATACAGAAATCATCACGTAATAATATCATAATATAAACATGTGATAGCAGGGTAAATTAGCCACTATAAATATGATGTAGCAGGCTAAATTTGCTAATACAGAAATGTGATAGGATATATTTTCATATCGACCGTATTTAAAGGCTACAATTGTTATATTTTTAATTGATATTTTTATGCACATCTGTATATACTAGTATTTTAAAGGAATTTAGTTTAATGTTCTTTTGATTGGTTTACTGTTTTGATGGTTTTTGTCACATGTACGAAAATATCACAATATTTCATTTTAATATCATCTGAAATTATGAAAACTTTCAATATAAAAGATTTTATAAATACAAAAATACACACAACATATTGACCGTCCTGAATATAGCTGAAATACTGCTCGCTGGACGTAAAGCAGACATCCAATCAATCAATCAATCACAACATATTGAAAAATTTGCAATTTTTCACAATGTACATATTTTCCTAACTTTTAAACTGGGAATAGACAGAAGTTAACTCTGATTGGCTGTTTAAAGGGGAATTCCAAATTATTTAAAAATAGCCGTACAATATCATGTTTTCTAAATATAACTGCAACATCACTTTTCTATCAGCAGTTTTCAAAGAACCTTACCAAATACAGCATGTCATGTGACAGGCTTTCCACTAATCAAATTTATCAGAAAAATATCAATTAATAATATAAAAATGATATACTAGTAGCAGGCTAAATTGGGTACATTAGTAACATGAAAACAGGGTAAATTGGCCGATGTAAACATGTGTTAGCAGGGATAGTTGGCAACTATAAACATGTAATTTCAGTGATAATGTTGCACATACATTGTGGGATTATTTTTTTTATATCTTTAGTTCTGTATTGTTTGATAGAACAATTCTTTAAAAAAAATTACCCTAAGTTATTGAAAACAATATACTAGTATGTTCCCTTCCAAAAATACATGTATCCTATATCTGCATTTCCTACTTGTGTCATAGTACTGCAGACAATCTGACCACAGTTGCTGAAATTCTAGAGGGATGAAGATAGTCATTACTCCAAATAGCCTACAATACACCTAAAACATAAAATATCAGAGTTCTCTTATTATAAAGTTGCAGCTGTACCTTACACAATTAATGAGTTATTGATCAGTTCCTGAGTTTCAATTAGATGGTCATGATTATGTCTTCCTAACAAAGATAATTAACTGTTGGGAAACAAGCTTGAAGTTTTTGAAAATGCAGGAAGCCTCTGGAAATGTTCTTTACTGAGAGTTATTTAGAGAGATAATGATTTTCCCATTTAAATTGGAAAAAATTGATTGGAAGTGAAGCTGTGCATCTGATGGTTTGATGGAGATTCGTGTTGTTTATGCATAAAGACATAACTCATGTTAACCCTGTATTTGGTAATTTGGAAAACTGGTTATTTCTAGAATAAAACTTGTAACCAAATTGAAATTGTAATGACCGAGTGCAAGTACATTCGTAAACCAACCAAAAGTTCACTGCATTATTAACAGTAGAGGACCAGTGTTTGTAGAATTTGTTACCATGCCAAAGTTTTCAGTAGATAAACATAATTCTTTTGCAAATTAGCATCTTTTGCAACCTTTTCATGTTTCTACATGTAGCTACTAGTATTTATATTTCCGAACTTACTAGTACAAAGCAGATTTCATTTTAAGTTTAAAAATTTTAATTAGTTTTGTTTTTAAATAGTTGCCTTCACTTGGTTTCAAAGTAACAATTTATGCCAGGCAGTAACAATACTGAAATGACATAATTGTAAGCTTTTACAGGATAAGTAATGGCTTATTTGTACTAATAGACAGCTGCAGGTTTTCTTATTAAACTGTTTAAAGTCATAGCATGTATTGTGTATAAATTTAGTCGTAATTCGGTTGCAATTTCGTGTATAGTGTATAAATTTAGTCGTAATTCAGCAAGTTCGCTTAATTGATGTTGGTTTATTCATTTGTCAATGATGTTTAGTAATTAGGTTCCAAATTGTGTTCTGTGTCAGTGTCTTTATATTTTCAGTTCAGGTTCTCTGGCTGCCTACACCAACAAAAAATGGATACCATGATAAAGTAGTGTTTAACACCATTCAAACAATCAATATACATGTATTTTGAATATGAAGTAAAGCTATAAATATTTACACATTATATATTATTCTGGATTAAGCTGTTCACACACATTTTGTACACACTATTTGAGTTCTTGTGTTACAAAAGAATCAATAGCATTGTCTGTATGTATCAAATTTATCTCATTGTCGAAAAAAGATATTCAAGATTAGTACGCCATCATGAATGTTCAGCACTGTTTAGCATCTAATACCTTAATCATTCCACAACAAAATGCCAAAGACAGCATAGCTTTCTTTTTACTGCTATTTTGTCTCAGTGACGTTAATAAAAATCTATAAAAGGTTTTGTAAGATGGTTTGCCATTTATAGAAGCATCTCTTACAGTAGATATTTGTCCCTGCTGATGTTACAAGGTGGATTATTGTCTCAATATGTTAGATTGTAAGTGCATTTATTGTATTGTTAGTTATTGATTGATTTGTTTATTTATTTATTTATTTGTTCATATTTATGGATAGATGGGTATTGACTTTTTGAGAATGAAAATTATTGTACTGTAAGGAAAAATTAGTTGAAGTTGCCTTTCTGTCAGTTTACTGTTAATGTTTGGATATTTATCACAGGATTGTGACATTTCAGTGTATTAATTTGACTAAGAACTACATGGGGAAAATATTTGTACTTTTATACTAACATGTGGTATACTGTAGCACACTCACTACGTCTTCTGCCATCTTGTAGTTTCCTGTTGAAACCTTAATTAGTCTAGAGCTAGGTGAGATTCTTACCTTGAGACTGCTGATTCATGAGGAAACTACATGTGTGAATAAATTTTGCTTTTGTTGATTCTTCATCAAGAGGAACATACATGTACATGTAGTTCGAAACGCTTTTCTGAATTTTTTTAAATATTGGGTAATAATATGATAGAACTGAAGTTAAATTGATTGATTGATTGATTGTTTAATGTCCGAACTGAAGTTAAAGGCTAAACCATATTCATTGTACATATATATATTTAATCCACATTTGTTTCTAGAAGATGTGTTATACTAGAGTAAATGAGATGGGGTATCAGAAGGGTATTACTGGCAAAGGATTATTGCTAACCCTATTGCTAGTTTATGTCCATAGCTGCAAAGCATCGGAGGGACATTGTTTTGCTCTTTGTCTGTCTGTTCATCCATTAGGAGCACTTTTTGTAGATGCTACTCCTCTGAAACCTCTTGAGGGATTGCTTTGATATTTGGGAGGATTAATTGTAATGATTTGTTGTGCATACACAACTCCTCTGAAACTGCTAGACAGATTACTTTGATATTTAGTAGGATTAATTTTTATGATGTGTAGATGTGCATGCTCTATCACTATTGATTCATCAAATTTTTAAAGATTTATGGGACTTTTACAATTTTAGTAATATAAAAATAATATAATATAATTGTATATCTTGTGGACGCCATAATTGTATATCTTGTGGATGCCTCTCCTCTGAAACCATTTCAGGGATTGCTTTGATATTTGGAAGGATGGATTGTTTTGATATGTTGATGTGCATTCTCTACTGAAAATTTTTTTTTTTCAAATTTTCGGAAAAAAATTTCTTTCACAAATATTAATTTTTTAAAGTAAATTCTATCCAGCACTTGACTCAAGTTTTCAATTCTCATGAACTTGTATCATGTTAGTTTTGCTGTGCTCTTTCCCACCTAACAATCCAAAATATTCAATACTGCATGCTTATTAATATTTTTCATCCCATATATTATAAAGATATTGAAAATATAGCTTCTCATACCTAGGATGTAGTATGATATTGCCGTGGGGTACATTTGGCTTCGTGTAGCAATCTTGCCCTTGTTCCTAATGGTGTAATGGACATGGAATATTATTAAGAAATATTCTGTGTTTCTAGATTCTGTGACAGTTCTCTGCTTACTTTACACGAGAACATTTGGTTCGTAGTCTTATTGAAGATTATCTGGTAACTGCCAAATGGCATGGTGCACAGGACTGGAAACAAATTCAATAGTTCCACCCCACCCTACCATGATGCAGTATTGGTAACTTCTTTGTCTAAGTTCACACCCAGCTTACAAACTGATGTGTACAAACTACTTTCCTTTTTTTTTTTCTCTTAATAAAACTGCTTGTATACCCTAGAACAAATAAACATACCCTCTGTATTTTTTTTTGTTTTTTTTTTAATCCGACAAATCACAGAACTACTAGTAACTTCGGATTATAACGGCTATAAAATTTGGCCTATGTATACCCCACATTTGCATAAAAGAGTAAGTTTTTATTGTTCATTTTGTTCCAAGTAAAAGGTTAAAATGAAATCAGCCTGTCACTGAGATTTCTCAAATCCATAGCAAAATATGTTAATGTAATCTGCTTACAACTTATAGAAAATAACAGTAAGCTTTTCCCCATTGATTTTTAGTGAATATTTTGTGTAATACATGTGTAAATATATAAAATGAAATTGCTAGATATTTTTCTCTAGATCACTAGTACCAGTAAATGCTCTTTAAAAAAAATCCTCTTGGTTTGAAAAATTGCCAGAGTGTCTTCAAAATTAACTATTCCCATATAATCTCATTTTTAATGTAAAGTTCTTGTAAATGAGTAGATCAAAAAGACTCTTTCTATTTTGCTGATTGGTAAAGCCAAAACATTGATTGGGATTATCTGCAAATAAATAAATCTGCCTAACTTTAATTGATTAACAGTTAGGTAAGTAAAAGTTACTCCAACTTTAATACCCTTTAACTGAAACATGGAGAGATTTGAAACTGACACATTGCTGTGTTTGTTTTCCTATATTGTTGTATGCGATTTATAATGCCCTCCCCTGCAGCAGGTTGACAATACTCACCAGACAACATTATAGAGAAGCAGTTCCCTTGTGAGAAATCCATAAAGATAAATGGTATAGGGTAACTGAAAGATTGCTGTATGGCATAGGGTAATTGAAACATTGCTGTATGGCATATGGTAAATGTAATATTGCTGTGTGGTTTAGGGTAACTGAAAGTTCAAACATGGCTTTATGGTATAGGGTAACTGAAACATTGCTGTATGGTATATGTTACATGTAAATGCAATATTGCTGTATGGTGTAGAGTAACTAAAACATTGCTTTACTGTTTAGGGTACTTCAAACATTGCTATATAGTATAGGTTACAAAACATGGCTGTATGGTATATGGTAACTGTAACATGGCTGTATGGTATAGGGTAACTGAAACATGGCTGTATGGTATAGGGTAACTGAAACATTACTGTATGGTATAGGGTAACTGAAACATTGCTGTATGGTCATGGGGAACTGAAGCATTGCTGTATGGTGTAGGGTAAATGCAATATTGCCATAAGGTATACGATAACTAAAACATTGCTGTATTGTATAGGGTAACTGAAACATTGCTGTATGGTAAAGTGTAACAAAACTTTGTTGTCTGCAAAAGGTTGTAAAGACATGTAAAATTTCATTGTCAGCATTTTTTATGTGCTTGTTTTAGGCATGTGTATTTATTTCAGATGTTCTCTTGAATCGCTTTCACTGATATTAGGTTGCACCAATTTGTTCCACAATTAGTTTTACGAAATAGTTACATAATCATCAAACATGACTCAGAACACTTGAACATTTTAGAAAAAGATGTATTTTGTGGAATCCTTTAGATTGTGTTTTAATTTCTTTGTCCCAACAGGATTTTGATTGTTTATTTACCTCAGAGGAACATTTTATGCCTATACACCAGCTTAATGCCATTTTAATGATTTTTGATTGTTTGATCTCTGAATTCTGATAGAATATGAAGAATTTTATGTGCCTATGTTCAATTACATTTCATCTAATATGTTTAGATTTCATCTGATCAGTTAAAGGTCAAAATTTCTAAATTAAATTTTCAAATGAAAATCATTAATACTGGTAGGCTTGTATTTTTTTAATGTGTCAAGTCAGCACTGTTAAGAGGCAAAATGTAATTAAAGAAAATTATACGATGTTTAACATTAAGAATTATAAGACAGAATGGTTCCAATTATTTGACATTTGTATAAAATGTTGGACATTTGGAATTATAAGACAGAACGATTCCAGATTTATACAAACACATTTGATATTATTATGTTTATTGGACATTTTATTGGTACATAATGTTTGACATTCAGAGTTACATGTATAAGTTGTTCCTTGTTCATGCAAACACATTTGATCTTATTGGACATTTGAAAATAATGTCTGACATTCAGAGTTATAAGATAGTATCATGTACAGTTACATGCAACCGGTAATTGGGTTTTTTTTCAATCAGAACTCAAGTTTGTTTTACTTGTTTATATAAGAATTCAAATAGCTATATTCTGAACAGAACCAATCATATAAGGTCAGAAGATTGACAGCCTTCACTTAATGTCACCCTTAGTACTCTATTGCAACAATGAATTTGTTTTTCAAGGCATTGTTATTAGATTTTAAATGACTCAAGAAATGTTCTGAAACAGATAGGATTTTCAAAAAGAATTAATTGTTAACTATCATTAAATGGCATTTCATGTTTGAATATTTTCTGGATTAATATTGCAATAAAAGTTCTGACATTTCAAGAAATATTTAATTATGCATGTATTTAAAATGATACTCATGCCATTTTTAGAATGTAAATGTCAGAATTATTATGAAGAAAACGCCATTATTCCTATTCAGTATTACCAATAATTTCAAATCAAATTGAGAACGAAAACCTTGAGTTAGGATTTTAATAAATTGGTATTTAGACGTTATTTCAAACATGCATTGTTTTTTTATAAAAGTGCAACAGTGACAAAATGCAATGATTCTTAACATGCACCAAACAAATTAAAAACTAAATCTTTACTTGCTGGCATCCTTTTCCATTGTCCCTTAAAACCATCAGAAGCATACAGTGGGGCTGACTTCTGAACTTTGAATTTTAATTAGATTGGACTAGCAACATCCCTAATGAATTGAAATTAATATTTTAATCTGATTCCCATGACAGTGATATTGTTGAAGCAGAACACGATGCCACATGTCATTTCTGACTTTCTCAGAACCATGTTTTAGACTTACATGTATTCCAATGCATGTCATTTCTGACTTTCTTAGCACCATGTTTCAGACTTATTCTGACTAGTTTAAGATTATTCAAGTCTCATGTTTCCCTGGAAACTGTCTGTATCTGTAAGAGTTTAGCAAACAGCAAAGGATTTTTTTTTTAAACTAACAATGATCAATTCTTTTTATGCATTATGATTAAACACATCGTTTTTTTTTCTTTTCAGCAACCATGTTTTTGAACACACTGACGCCAAAGTTTTATGTGGCATTAACTGGCACATCTTCCCTCATATCGGGATTGATATTAGTAAGTTGTTAATCTTTGTTGATTTACATGCTTACAGTTTAATACATTTGTAAAGGCAATTTATACATGTGTAAAGGCAATTTATACATGTGTAAAGGCAATTTATACATGTGTAAAGGCAATTTATACATGTGTAAAGGCAATTTATACATGTGTAAAGGTAATTTATACAGGTGTAAAGGCAATTTATACATGTGTAAAGGCAATTTATACATGTGTAAAGGCCTTGTGCAGTAAATCCCAGTCTGCATAATGGTTATAAAAGACTTAATTCCATCATGGAATTCAAGTTTATCTGTGTATTATCTGTTTTCGAAAACATTAAATTTTAACGATGGCATGACCTTTCCATATTTATTTGCTTAACAAGGAAATTCTATACAGGATTGAAAATTGGAAAAATACCCTTAAGACCAATATGTTTCCTGGAAAACAGTTGACAGTTGATTTTAAAGACTTACATAAAGAACACTCTATTAATTAGTACATTCAAGTCAAAGGGCCAGGAAAAATGCATAGATGTTATATAACAATGTTATTTTAAAAAGACTGCAAATCTGTATTATTTCCAGAATATTACAGCTTTTCAATAAAAATGTCTTTGTTGTTGGACTGCCTGTAAATTATCATTATTCAGGCAATCTAGAATTGAAACTTAAATTCAGACAGTAATTACTATGGTAATTTAAGAGATGGCCAATCGATACAGTTATAGTAATATTAACACTATTTTAAGTAGAGACTCTCCCTTGGACAGATATTGATTTTATGGTCTTCTTCATCTTGAAGGAAAATTAGCTTTTATAAGATAATTCATGAGTCAATAATCATGTTACAAACAGCATACATTCAGCTTTCTTATCATACAGTAGTCTAAGTACCTTAATTATTTGTAGGAAACAAACCTCCAATATTACAATTACGTTGTTAATAATCTGTTTAGGTATATAAATTATAAAATAACCTGCTTGAAGCAGACTGGCTCATTATTGTATCTGAAAGTTATGCAGATAAGAACCATGTACAGATTTATCATAAAATCTTATTTCTGTCTTTGGCCATAGAAGAATCTTAATTGATACATGTATGATCCTTGTGTTTAGGTCAAGAATTGTCGGAATCATTCTTGTAATCCCCTCCAATTTCTTCATTTTTTTTTGGTGATGGATAAAAGCTAACGACATTAAAGGAAAATACATGATTTTATTGTGCATTTTGAATTTAACCGTCACTAGTTCTCAGTAACTAGTGTAAGGGATAACATAATTATGACAGAGTAATTTACAGATGTTAAGAATTACCATTGCTTTGGTTGTTATCAGAACTAGTATTATTGCACAACATGCATGTAATTTACATCAATGTATATCACATGTGTATTAATCTTGTCAGACTTATAATGTTTTTACATATTCACTTTTTGCCATGATTTTTGTGTGGAAATTAAAATTTTACCAATTAGCTTTTTATGAAAACTTTTGTTTAGCTCATCTGACCCTTGGTTTCATCTTCACAGCATCTTCAGTCAACCTTTACATACATGTAATCTTTTTTGCAACTGCTGAGTCATTTAAAACTAAACGTTCATTAGTTGGTGCCCTGTTTATGTTCGTGAACATAGGACCATGGGCCGTACTGTATGTTAATGTTTGTTTTGATGGTTGTCTTACCAGGTTTATGTTTGTGTTTTGATCTGAAATCTAAGATGAAATAACAGCAGCACTCAGTTTAACAAAGAGAAATATGAAAAGAATGTTTAAAAGACTTGAATGAAACTGTTTAACAGATTGAAATAAAACCAGCTGTAACACTTTTTTGTGCAAATTAGAATTTCAAAATGTTTGCCTCCAACCATATTAGAAATTGTTCAAGTAAGTTCTTCTTAGAATCTGCAAAGCTGATCCAAGCAATACTAAATATGAATTTTTATAGGCCCATCTATGACAGACGTATTATGGTGTACAAATGCGCTGCTCCTTCCATCTGTCCATTGTCCTCATATTGCACTGTATCTTGAGAATGCCTGCACAAATTTTCTTCAAGCTTAATTCGTTAACGTAATGTGATAGTCTGTATATTTTCTGGTAAATTTCTGATTTATTTTTATAGATTTATGAGACTTTGTTAGTTAAAAAGGCGGATTAAAGTTATGGAATTATTACAGCTTCCTTTTGATTTTAGTAAAATTATGATTTATTTATAGAATTATTGGACTTTGTGAAAAGATGGGAATTATTACTTTTCTAACTCAAGAAAATGTTCAATCTTTCAGGTCATTGTTAATATTCCTAGATGTGATTAAGCCTAATTAGTGCAGATGGAATTTTTTTGCATCTATGAAGTGTATAGCTTTTGTCTTTATCTTCAGACAGGCGTATCTTGCACTTATGGAGCACCTGTTTATTGAATGGTCTTCCACAAAGTTTATAGTCTTTGTTTCAGTTGAACATAAAGATGGCTGCCCAGATGTAGGGCAAAGATACACTATTTTCACATTTACTTGGTTTGATGCTCTGACATTGAAGTACAAGTAACTGTCTATAGTTAAAATGTCGCCTAAAAAACTGCATACTTTGCAGAAAATCATAAGTTTCCTATTTGTTTACACCAAGAATACAGAGTTCTTGCAGATAAGCATCAGTTTCAAGTTTATCATAAGTTTTGACTCCTACATTCCACATTCTACAGCCATGAAATGAGTGTGATATATAAACAGATTCCGTGACAATAGTGCAAGCTTTTATTAAAGCATGTATATTAAAAAACAAAAATAGAACCGTATACATATTATTGTTGTTTATTGGTGTTAGTAGAGAGGCGTTAGACATTTTGTAATTACAAATCTTAGTTCATGATTGGTGATGCTCAACAGTTCATTAGTGTCACATATACAAGGACCTCAACAACATTTTCTGGATAACTTAATTAAAGTCTGGGTTTTGCTGTTCAACGCCTGAAAAGGTGAAATGATAGATTAGGGTGAAAAAAATTGTCCCTTTATTAAACACTTCAGCATGATGTCTCTTATTTCATACAGGTACTAAGTGTTTCTACCATCTAGGATAAAATAACACTTTTCCTTTAAAAATTCTAGGCTGTTTTGAAATTAATATATATTCACCTTTTTATACATCTGTCCTGGAGTCATAATTCTAATATACCCTGTATCATATAGCTAAACCTGCTTTCTATATTTCATATTGAATTCCTATCTAAACATCTGTAGTTTATTAAGTTAAAAATATGATTAATAGTACAATACATGAAAAAAATCAAGGAACCAAAAGGCCCTGCATGCTGATAATGGTTCATGTGGTGATACACCATGTGCTACCGTAAAAGCTGAAAATGGTTCCATGTGGTGATATACCATGCAATTCGGTGAAGGCAGATAATGGTTCCATATGGTGATACATCATACGATATGGTAAAAGCTGATGATGGTTCCATGTGGTGATACACCATGCAATTCGGTGAAGGCTGATAATGGTTCCATGTGGTGATATACCATGCAATTGGGTGAAGGCTGATAATGATTCAATATGGTGATACATCATACGATACAGTAAAAGCTGATAATGGTTCCTTGTGGTTATACACTATGGAATTCGGTGAAGGCTGATAATGGTTCCATGTGGTGATATACCATGCAATTGGGTGATGGCTGATAATGATTCGATATGGTGATACATCATACGATACAGTAAAAGCTGATAATGGTTCCATTTGGTTATACACCATGTAATTCGGTGAAGGCTGATAATGGTTCCATGTGATGATATACCATGCAATTGGGTGAAGGCTGATAATGATTCGATATGGTGATACATCATGCGATACAGTAAAAGCTGATAATGGTTCCATGTGGTTATACACCATGGAATTCGGTGAAGGCTGATAATGGTTCCATGTGGTGATATACCATGCAATTGGGTGAAGGCTGATAATGATTCGAAATGGTGATACATCATACGATACAGTAAAAGCTGATAATGGTTCCATTTGGTTATACACCATGGAATTCGGTGAAGGCTGATAATGGTTCCATGTTGTGATTCACCATGTTATATGATAAAGGCAGATAATGGTTCCATGTGGTGATACATCATGTGATATGGTAAAGGCAAATAATGGTTCCATGTTGTGATTCACCATGGGATATGATAAAGGCAGATAATGGTTCCATGTTGTGATTCACCATGGGATATGATAAAGGCAGATAATGGTTCCATGTTGTGATTCACCATGGGATATGATAAACGCAGATAATGGTTCCATGTTGTGATTCACCATGGGATATGATAAAGGCAGATAATGGTTCCATGTTGTGATTCACCATGGGATATGATAAAGGCAGATAATGGTTCCATGTTGTGATTCACCATGTGATATGGTAAAGGCAAAAATGGATCCATGTTGTGATACACCATGGGATATGATAAAGGCTGATAATGGTTCCATGTTGTGATTCACCATGTGATATGGTAAAGGCAAATAATGGTTCCATGTTGTGATTCACCATGGGATATGATAAAGGCAGATAATGGTTCCATGTTGTGATTCACCATGTGATATGGTAAAGGCAGATAATGGATCCATGTTGTGATTCACCATGTGATATGGTAAAGGCAAATAATGGATCCATGTTGTGATTCACCATGGGATATGATAAAGGCAGATAATGGTTCCATGTTGTGATTCACCATGGGATATGATAAAGGCCGATAATGGATCCATGTTGTGATTCACCATGGGATATGATAAAGGCAGATAATGGTTCCATGTTGTGATTCACCATGTGATATGGTAAAGGCAAATAATGGATCCATGTTGTGATACACCATGGGATATGATAAAGGCTGATAATGGTTCCATGTTGTGATTCACCATGTGATATGGTAAAGGCAGATAATGGTTCCATGTTGTGATTCACCATGGGATATGATAAAGGCCGATAATGGATCCATGTTGTGATTCACCATGGGATATGATAAAGGCAGATAATGGTTCCATGTTGTGATTCACCATGTTATATGATAAAGGCAGATAATGGTTCCATGTTGTGATTCACCATGTTATATGATAAAGGCAGATAATGGTTCCATGTTGTGATTCACCATGGGATATGATAAAGGCAGATAATGGTTCCATGTTGTGATTCACCATGGGATATGATAATGGATCCATGTTGTGATTCACCATGGGATATGATAAAGGCAGATAATGGTTCCATGTTGTGATTCACCATGTGATATGGTAAAGGCAAATAATGGATCCATGTTGTGATACACCATGGGATATGATAAAGGCTGATAATGGTTCCATGTTGTGATTCACCATGTTATATGATAAAGGCAGATAATGGTTCCATGTTGTGATTCACCATGTTATATGATAAAGGCAGATAATGGTTCCATGTTGTGATTCACCATGTTATATGATAAAGGCAGATAATGGTTCCATGTTGTGATTCACCATGGGATATGATAAAGGCAGATAATGGTTCCATGTTGTGATTCACCATGGGATATGATAAAGGCCGATAATGGATCCATGTTGTGATTCACCATGGGATATGATAAAGGCAGATAATGGTTCCATGTTGTGATTCACCATGTGATATGGTAAAGGCAAATAATGGATCCATGTTGTGATACACCATGGGATATGATAAAGGCTGATAATGGTTCCATGTTGTGATTCACCATGTTATATGATAAAGGCAGATAATGGTTCCATGTTGTGATTCACCATGTTATATGATAAAGGCAGATAATGGTTCCATGTTGTGATTCACCATGGGATATGATAAAGGCAGATAATGGTTTTATGTTGTGATTCAGCATGGGATACATTGAAGGCCAATAATGGTTCCATACGGGGATATGGTCAAGGCTGATATTGGTTCCAATTGCAATTTCAAATTTGAAAGCTACAGAAACACCATTTAGTTATTTGAGTAACTCTGCTTTGCTTAAAATTTTTTTTTCACTAACGTGACTAAAATGTCTTAATTCACTTTCATTTTCTTGGTAAAAAAAACTGGAGAACTAACAACTGTCAACCTTAGATAAATAATACTAGCACTAAGATAGTACGCATTAAAAATTTGTGTGATAAATAATAACTGAAATCCTGCCTATATTTTTAGATTTTTGAATGGTGGTATTTCAAGAAATATGGGACATCTTTTATCGAACAAGTATCACTGAATCACATATCGCCACTTCTAGGAGGAACAGATGTACAACAAACTGAAAACAACAACGTAAACTCCAACAGTAACACCACAACAAATACACAACAGAATCAACAAACACAACAGTCTATGCCAGGTTAGTATCACTGTAACACCACCACAACCGTCTATGCCAGGTTAGTATCACTGTGACACCATCACAACAGTCTATGCTAGGTTAGTATCACTGTAACACCACCACAACAGTCTACGCCAGGTTAGTATCACTGTTACACCACCACAACAGTCTATGCCAGGTTAGTATCACTGTAACACCACCACAACAGTCTATGCCAGGTTAGTATCACTGTAACACCACCACAACAGTCTATGCCAGGTTAGTATCACTGTAACACCACCACAACAGTCTATGCCAGGTTAGTATCACTGTAACACCACCATAACAGTCTATGCCAGGTTAATATCACTGTAACACCACCAGAACAGTCTATGCCAGGTTAGTATCACTGTAACACCACCACAACAGTCTATGCCAGGTTAGTATCACTGTAACACCACCACAACAGTCTATGCCAGGTTAGTATCACTGTAACACCACCACAACAGTCTATGCCAGGTTAGTATCACTGTAACACCACCACAACAGTCTATGCCAGGTTAGTATCACTGTAACACCACCACAACAGTCTATGCCAGGTTAGTATCACTGTAACACCACCACAACAGTCTATGCCAGGTTAATATCACTGTAACATCACCACAACAGTCTATGCCAGGTTAATATCACTGTAACACCACCACAACAGTCTATGCCAGGTTAGTATCACTGTAACACCACCACAACAGTCTATGCCAGGTTAGTATCACTGTAACACCACCACAACAGTCTATGCCAGGTTAATATCACTGTAACATCACCACAACAGTCTATGCCAGGTTAATATCACTGTAACATCACCACAACAGTCTATGCCAGGTCAGTATCACTGTAACATCACCACAACAGTCTATGCCAGGTTAATATCACTGTAACATCACCACAACAGTCTATGCCAGGTTAATATCACTGTAACATCACCACAACAGTCTATGCCAGGTCAGTATCACTGTAACACCACCACAAGTATTTTAAATTGTAGAAGAATTTTTCAACTATATAATGTTTGTTTGTTTGTTGAATGGTGTTTTATGCCACTTTCATCAATTTTTCAGCAATATTATGATGTCCAGTTTTTATTGGGGAGGAATCTGGAGACAATCCCTGACATTCAGCAGCACAATCGGTAATCCTTGTCAATTAAGATTGAAGTTGAGCACACCCTGCCTGTTGTGAGACTGGAACCCTCAACTTCAGTGTTGACAGATCACTTGATAATAAACGATCAACTACCTTAACCATGCTGTCACTGAGGCTTCTCAACCATATATCATCAGGGTTTCTGTGTCCACGAAAAATTCTAGGTCTGCAAGCACTACCTGCCAATAGCCAATCATAAGCTTGCTTTCTTACACAAATTGATTTGGATATCACACTCTTATATGTTGTATGTATTCTCCTTTCAACACATGCTTCTTTCCAGTTATGTGATTGGTTGATTTTATTAAGCTTTAACATCATATTAATATTCTAGCCCTGAAATTTTTTTGTGGATACATTAGGGTAAAAAAAACCTGATATGTGTAGATGATTTATGTTGTTCCCTAAAAAACTATCAGCGGGAAGGAAATTTTGTGTCCTATTGCACTATCCACTTCACACAAATAATTTCCCCAGTAATATCAAAATGACGGGTAACTCGGTGGCAGAGTGGTTGTGGTAGATTGTCTACTATTGATTGAGTGGCCTGTCAGCACTGAGGTTGTGGATTCGAGGCTAACTGCAAGCAGGGTGCACATGTCAAGGATTGCCAGTTTTAAGTTTTAAGAGGGAAATTTTGTGTTTTATGGTTATGTCCACTGCACACAAATAATTTCCCCAGTAATATCAAATGATGATGGGGGCATTGGTGGCCGAGTGATTATGATAGTTCGTCTACTATTAATTGTGTGGTCTGTAAACACTGATGTTGTGGATTCGACTCAAATCCTAATTGAAAAGAATTGCCACTTTTCCTACCAAAGGTGGGGATTTTCTCTGGGTACGCCAGCTTCTACCCCCAATAATAACTGGCCACTGTGATATAGCTGAAAAATTACTAAAAGTGGCATTAAACACCATACAAACAATCAAATAATGATGAGAAAGTTTATGTGGTGATTCTCCTATCAATCAATCAAGATTTAGTAGTATTTTATGTTTATATTGTTAACACTACAACATAACAAAGCAACAGTTGATTTTTAACCAGGTTTTCAACAAAAAACCTGGTTATTAGATTGGGGTTGGGCGGGCAGCGTCAAACAGAGGGTTTCTGGTCAATAACTTAAGTTTGCATAAACCAATCTTGGTGAAGCTTGCATAAAGACCTAGCTTAGGATTGGACTGTTACTAAAAATAGAAATACAGTTTCCGGTCAATAACTTCAATTTGGATAACCAATCTTGCTGAAACTTTGGATATAGCAAGCTTACATGAAGACCTAGCTTAGGATTGGATTTGGGGCCAGTATGGTCAAGGTCAAGGTCACATACTAAAAATAGAAAAACCGTTTTTGCTTAGTCTACTACTAAAATTAATTGTTAAAGTGTTGAAAACCTGGTTTTGTGGCATGGCCAGGTTTCTTGTTATTTAGTGTCAACAAAAAAAAGCAGGTTTGAATGACACATAATGTATGCAAAGTTAGGTTGTTGAAAGTTATTTACTGTGGTTTCATTTTTAGCTCACCTGGACCGAAGGTCCATGTGAGCTATTGCTATCACTTGGCGTCCGTCGTCCGTCGTCCGTCGTCTGTCGTCCGTCGTCCGTCGTCCGTCGTCTGTCGTCCGTCGTCCGTCGTAAACTTTTTCAAAAATCTTCTCCTCTGAAACCACTGGGCCAATTTTTTTCAAACTTGGCCACAATCATCCTTAGGGTTCCTAGTTTCAAGTTTGTACCCAGGGTGTTGATCAACAGACAAATATGGCCGCTGTTACTAAAAATAGAACATGGGGGTCAACACAGGTTTTTGATCATTATCTAAAAAACTATAATAGCTATAGAGAAAACCGTTACTTCAAATTGATCAGCACATTAAGGTCTACAATAGTTGCTATTAGTGCGAAGTTGTGTATTGGCTTCTTGTAGGAGTTATTGCCCTTTTTTGACGATTTTTGACAAAATTTTTGGTATTTACAATATAACCTGAAAAATATACGAGGTAGAGTGAAACTGTAAATGGCAAAAATGATCAGCAATAAAAGCCCTACAATTCACTTGATTGGTCTGAAATTGTCAGATGACTCTTTATATGAGTTATTGCCCTTAAATGGTAATTTTTTATGAAATTTTCCGTTTTTGTCCTGTAACTTTAAAACTATAACAGCTAGAGTAAAACTGTAAATAGCAAAAATGATCAACAATACAAGCCCTACAATTCACTGTATTAGTCTGAAATTGTCAGATGACTCCTTATAGGAGTTATTGCCCTTAAATGGCAATTTTTTATGAAATTTTCCGTTTTTGTCCTGTAACTTGAAAACTATAGCAGCTAGATTGAAACTGTAAATTGCACAAATGATCAGCAATAAAGACCCTACAATTCACTTGATTGGTCTGAAATTGTCAGATGACTCCTTATAGGAGTTATTGCCCTTAAATTGCAATTTTTTATGAAATTTTCCGTTTTTGTCCTGTAACTTAAAAACCATAGCAGCTAGAGTGAAATAATAAATTGCAAAAATGATCAGCAAAAAAACCCTACAATTCATTTAATTGGTCTGAAATTGTCAGATGACTCCTTATAGGGGTTATTGCCCTTAAATGACAATTTTGTTAAGAAATTTTCCATTTTTGTCCTGTAACTTGAAAACTATAGTAGCTAGATTAAAACTGTAAATTGCACAAATGATCAGCAATAGAAGCCCTACAAATGATTGCTTAGTCCAAAAATTGCAAGATGACTCTTTATAGGAGTTATTGCCCTTTCATTATGAATTTGGACATATGAACAGTTTTTTAATTATAAATTAGTCTATAACACACCTATTAGTAGAGTAAAACTGTAAATTTCTAAAGTACCCTAAAGGACAATGCCTAAAAACCATTTAATTTTCAGAAATTGTGGATGGCACCTTATAGGAGTTATTGTATTTAACAAATTTTTTGAAGAAATGTTTAGTTTTTGCATAGTAACTTAAAAGCTATAACAACTAGACTGAAACTGTTAATTTCAAAAATTTTAATATAGTTTAAGTCATTTGGATTCCAGGTGAGCGATTACAGGCTCCTGGGAGCCTCTAGTTATTCGTGGGGTACCAATTTTCGTCGCTTTCGTGGGTGGGGACAAACCACGAAATTAAGAATTCAACGAATAATGAACTCTAGAAATCTATAAAGACGGTAAGCTGACATAAGAAACTGCTATGGGACGGTTGTTGACATGGATAATGTCGACTGATGTTCAAGGTGCATCGTTATATTGATATGATTGCGATGGATATGACAATTGTGCATTACGAACAACTTTAGTGTGTTTATGACACTAAACAGAAATAAAATTGAAAAAAAAACCACATCGTTGTTATTTTTAATTGCGTAATTCCGTCAGTAATGAACGTACTTCATGTTGTGCCTTTTCGTTGTAAAGTGTTGATGTATACACAAATATTAAAGTAACTTTCTTAATTGAAATAACGATCGATAAAAGCAATCTTTTTTTAACACCTTTTATACTGATTTCCATCTTTAAAAAACCACTATTTATATCATCAAGTTTATTGTCAAACAAACAAACTTAATCTTTGCCCCAGGAAATGTACGACGAATTTACAATGAACTGTTTATTTAGATTGGTTTTAATAAAATGACATGTTTATTAATTATGTTAATTATGTTTACGGCTAAAAAAAAAATCTGTTTAATCATTATTACTTCGTGTTCCTTTAAAAAGAAAACAGTAAATACGCCGTTTTCAAGATAGGTAGTTAGATTTACACTATCACGTGATATATGGTATCGCATTATTTTATTTAGGGCACTTTACTCAACGCACCGTCTTTTAAAATTGTGGATACAAACAACATAAAACGCAACCCCTTCCATAAATTTATGTTTAGTGTGGACTTTACACCGGCCACAACAAAGTACATGATTTGTTTTGCATCGTCTTTTCTTAAGCTGTCCCATTTCGTTTTAATGTCGCCGCTTTCCACTAAAGTACCGTAAATTTCTATGAAATCCCGTGATCACCATTACAATTGTCACCTCCCGAGAGCGATTATGTCTTGAAAATGACGTATTAGAAAATGTACAGAATAACACTATGTGAATACCGAAAACTTGTAAGCAATTTCCCCATCTTTCTTTTTTTTTTCGATTCCGCCAACCACGAATTTAAGAATCCCACGAAATGTCTTTTTTCCTCCAACCACGAAAATTGATACCCACGAAAATAAATGAAACCACAGTACATTGGCAAGATAATTGTTCTTAGTCCCATACAGGCATTTCTGAAAGCGCTATGCGTTTGCACGCCATTTGTCAGTGCCTCTGTCAGTCTGTCACACACATGTTTTTCTGGCTTTTTTCCAAAATGCATTGAGATATTTGGTAAGAGTGTCAATCATTATAGATTATTTACATTTTCTTCATCGAATCCGTGAGATGAGATGACGAGAAAATGCATTGAGTTTCATAAAACGTAAATAATCTGCCTATCATTGTTTTGTAACATTGTGACATCATGGTGCTTACTTAAGGATGTCTTGACAGTGAGATGAGATGGACCCATCTGACATTAGTACAGTTAGAATAGATAATACCACACATAAAGATGAAAGGAAATTAATACAAAATAGCTATAATCATGATTTAAAGATTAAGTTTAAATGTTTCCGACTGATGAGTTTTGACAAAATAATGGCTCTTGGACTTGCTAGGGCTTAGTATGCAATGTACTTGTTTACTTATAGTTGGTCAACAGGTCAAGCTTGTATGCAAAATTGACACAACTTACTTATGGAAAACTACTAGAAATATTGTAGATTTGTGAATCTTGTGCTATATTTATATTGTAATACTAATACAGTATTATAAAATCATGATAAATTATTCACTTGTTGATATACTTGGTATACATGTGTCCTATCAGCATAACACTATTTAAAGAAATATTACTTTATACTAATAAACTGAGTTTAACAATGTGTTGATTTTTTTAGAATGTAAAGTGTGGCGGAATCCACTAAATTTGTTCCGTGGTTCAGAATATCAGCGATACACATGGGCGAGAGGCAAAGAACCTCTAACTTATTATGACATGAATCTCTCTGCACAAGATCATCAAACTTTCTTTACCTGTGAATCAGATGCTGGAAAACCAGAATTTGAAAGTAAGTTAATGGAGTGGATGTTTTGGCTTTCATAGTAAAGTTACTGTAGTAGATGGTTTTATTATATAGTAATATTTTTTTCCCATTGTATTTCATATAGCAATAAAGTGCAGTATATTTTCATATTTTACACTGAATCTCGGTCTTTTATGTAATTTCCGGGAAAAGTACAGATGTGTTCCGAACATCGGCTTTTATATTTTACTGTTGTTTGGTAAACAAACATGGCTGAATATGACATACATGATCTGCTCTCGAGCGGAAAATTAGCAGAACCGCTTGAACTGAACAAATGGAAGTGAATTCTATTGTAGATAAAAGTAAATTTCATAGACCAACAAAGGAAAAAAGCAAGTGTAAACTGTACAAAATGGGATCTAAATATCGTGTTCACAAGTGGCTCGTCAGTTTCAAAGCAGGAATTTATGCTAGTACACTCGAATTTTGGCGATGAAAGTGTGTCGCTAACGGACGTAAATTTCGCTGAAATGCATTTTATTTTATTATTTAGGAGTCATTTAGAGCAATAAATGCAAGATATTTAAAGTAATTTAGCCTTGGGATCATTGTTTACATTGCCGAATAAAGGGTAATCGCCGAATTTCGAGTATGGACGAAATTCAAGTGTGTGGATATATATTCACAAGAATAAGGATCAACAAATAAAAACACAAAATTGAAAAAAAAAATCTGTTTTTTATTATATGTAAATCTACATCAAAATATATATATATCTGTAATATTGACCAAGTGAAAATATGATAATATTGGACCTAGTAAAATATTACAAAATAGCAAGGATAATGAATAATCACTTAAAAGGACAAAAAAATTATTACTATATAATAAAAGGGTATTGCATGACTATTGGGAAATATTGTCCCTAGCAAGATGCTATATTGCTCGTGCAATATAACACTTGCTTGCAATAACCCTATAATATTGTATTTGTTTAGCATACTTGTGTTCTAAGTATCAGTTTATCCCGCTTAATCATAATAATCAAATAAGGACTTTTTACGAGGTCAATACGTAGTTATATGGACCGTGGAGGAAAATATTGACCAAGGACGAAGTCCGAGGTCAATATTTTTCTACAGGTCCATATAACTACGTATTGACAGAGTAAAAAGTCCTTAATTGTTATATTACATATGAATTTTTCTCTATTTATTTAAATTTAGAATAATAATCAAATCAAATCAATCTAACGGCACGAGCGGAGTCGGAAGAGTATATCCGGATCTATTTTTAGAAACAAGCCTTAAATATGCTTTATAAATAGTAACATGCCTTAAATATGCTTTAAAAATAGTAACAAGCCTTAAATATGCTTTAGAAATAGAATATATACACAGAATATTTTGGGGGGACATTGTCTACACGAACCAATCAAAATTAGGATTTAACACACCATATGTAATATTATTTTATGTTTCCTTAATGTTTATTCAATTTGTTAGGTATTTAACTTTTCATATTACTTTCAGTAATGCAAAGAGCTTGGCGAGAGAGAAATCCACAGTCAAGAATTAAAGCTGCAAAAGATGCATTAGAAAAAAATCCTGAGTGAGTACAATTTTTAGTCTTATTTAATCACAAAACTCTGAGTTTGTTCTGTGTGAAACTTTTTCAGTCAGTGAGTTTTAATTACGTTTTGGTAATACATATTTTATTTTATTTTTTTATTTGCTTGATAAATCAGTTTTATGTAACCATACTGGGAAAATTCCCAGTGCTGAACCCACAGTGTTGACCACTGTCACTGGGAAGGTTCTCAGTGCTCAACCCACAGTGTTGACCACTGTCACTGGGAAGGTTCTCAGTGCTCAACCCACAGTGTTGCCCTGTGTCACTGGGAAGGTTCTCAGTGCTCAACCCACAGTGTTGACCACTGTCACTGGGAAGGTTCCCAATGCTCAACCCACAGTGTTGCCCTGTGTCACTGGGAAGGTACCAGGAAGGTTCCCTGTGCTCAACCCACAGTGTTGCCCACTGTCCTTGGGAAGGTTCGGAGTGGTCAACCCGCAGTGTTGCCCACTATCACTGGGAAGGTTCCCAGTGCTAGACCCAGGGTAACCATGTGTCACTTTTAAAGGTTCCCAGTGCTTGACCCACAGCGTGCCCACTGTCACTGGGAAGGTTTCCATTGATCAACCCACAGTGTTGCCCTCTGTCACAGGAAAAGTTCCCAGTTCTTGACCCACAATGTTGACCTCTGTCTCCTAGTCATTAAGGGATTGTCAGGTTATAAACTGAAAGCCTGACCACAGCACAGGTTTCCGCTGCAAAAGTCTACAATCTCCATGTCTACACAACACTCCATATTTTATAATAACACTTAATAACCATTTTGTAAATAACATTTTAAAAAAACCTGTGCATTTAAAACCAGTGTAACAGAAGCATAGTAACAGAATAAAGAAATCTTTGATTCATTTTTACCATTTTTTAGTTAAATTTACTCTGTTTCAGTTGTTATACAGCTATGATACTATTAGCAGAAGAAGATACAAGTTCTATCACAGAGGTACATGCACATTTATTTAAATAGTATCATCTCAGCTTTAGCTCAGTAATTCTTGTTTAATTATATTTTGCTGTAATTTTTTGAGACCCTATAAATCTAAATGTCTTTAAAAAGCTGAATTAGGGTTAATTACATATTTCACATGCACAGTACAGGCATCCTGTATTTCACATAGCTCTCGGAAATGCTTCTTTGTTTTGTTTAAAATTATCTTAGACAAATGCTGCAGCTCTCTCTTAATGACAGAAAATAAGGCAATCTGAATGTTGCTGTCTGGATGTTGCTATGCAAATAAGTTGCCACTACACATTCTTTATGGATGTGCTAGCAACAATTATTGTTTGTTTGTTTGTTTGATGGTGTTTAATGCCAATTTCAGCAATTTTTCAGCTATATCATGGCGTCCAGTTTTTATTGGGGGAGGAAGCCGGAGTACCAGGAGAAAACCCCCGACCTGCGGTGGGAAAACTGGCAATCCTTGTCAATTAAGATTGGAGTCGAGTACACCCTGCCTGCAGTGAGAATCGAACCCGCAATCTCAGTGTTGACAGACCACGTGATCAATAGTAGACGAACTACCTTGACCACTCGGCCACCGAGGCCCCTAGCAACAATTAAATCACTATGACTGCTCTATCTAGATGGCCACGAATAACCACAATTCACCAGGACAATCAGATCTAGATTTTGAACCTTCGTAACTGGTTCCAAAAGTCGAGTTTTAGCAGCTAGGTTCATTGCAGGATTAAAATAGATCAGTTGAGGACTGTGCTTAACAAATTAATACCAGAGAACAATATCCCTCCTAGACAACAAGGGATATGCCTGTATTACAACCTTGTCATCAGGTGGCATGAACATTAATGGGACAAATTTAACTAATCCACCTGAAATGTGCCCATCACTAGTAAACATTTGTAATAACACTCCCCGAGCTTTCTTGGCTAATTAATTGTCTTCAAATTGCTTGCATTGATACGAATAAGGTCATACCCCATTACTGATTTTTTTTTTAATACTTCAATTACACCTGTGTTTGAAACTCAAAATGCATCTGTGTTTGGGTGTCAAATGAATTTGTCATTTTTCAAGAAATGTAATGAATATGATCTTTGACCTAATTAAATTTCTTCTTTTGAACAGTTTCTTTTTTTCATTAGTATATATTGGATAAGTTATTTTCTGTATTAATCTAAAATCAATTGTTTATAACTCACTTTTTTACGTAAAAGAAGATGTGGTCAGTGTGGGTGGGTTTTATACACTAGATGTAAATAAAAGGTTGAAGAAAAATTACATGAATCTTTTGTAAGAATAATGAATTAGGTACATACATTGATGTATATTGTATACAGCCAGATAGGGTATCTATGAGCTTAAAATGACCTGTATAATTCAAGATAGTTATAGTGATTTAACCTTAATTATGGGCTTGAAATGAATGATGAATTATTATCATATAGAAAAATGTGTATCCTAGGCCATGTAAAAAAAATCATTAGCTTCTCGGGCCACTTTTCAATTTTTTTGATGAGGCAGGGAGGAGTCTTTTTTTTTTTTTTCCTTGTTTTTTCTTAAAAAAATTGTTGCTTCTCAGGCCATTTTTCAAATTTTTTAATGAGGCAGGGCGGCTCTTTTTTTTTTTTCTGGCATGTACTTGTGGAAACTTTCATCATGTCTGAATTATTAAAATATTGCATCTGTTCTTATATACTGGTATATAAACAAGAAATTGAAGAATTCTGCTTTAATGGGAAATTAAAACCAACTTTTTGTATACATATGTACTTTTTAATATATGTACTGCAATTGGTAACTGAACAACTTGGAACGCAGACAACTCGGACCGTAGTAAGGACAGCTCGTCCCGTAGAAAATAGGACAACTCGGACCGTACTGTCATTAAAATAAGAGTCTTGTTTATAATATTTATCCATATAACGTTATAAATTTTTTCTAGTAAATTGAAATAGTTCTACTCGAATGTAAATTATACTGATTTAATTATATAAAAGTTAAATGTTAAGATGAGAAATGCGACACAAATAACAACATTAAATCTTAAGAATTCAGAAAACACTCACAATTATCTATAATAATTGTGGCTTCAATTAATGTGATCGGTAATCATGTTGTTTAAATTTTGAGATCTGAAAGAATTTGAGCTTGTTTGTTTTCAAATAAGTGAATTTAGTTAAACTTAATTAGATAGAAACTTCTGTGATTCCCAATGAGTAGCTTGGTCAAGATGTGAAAGAATGGTGACATGATACCATACTCTGATATCACAATTCCCTTATTTTAAAATAAATATATGTTGAAGCTTTTTTTTGTTTTGTTTGTTTTTTTTTCTGATTCATAGTAAATTTCACGTTAAACAAAAAATTTCAGTCTGGTCAACTGCTGTACAGTTAATAAAATAAACGTCAGTTAACAAACAAAAACTTTATTTTTACATGACAATATAGATTTCTTGGAACATAAATTATAGGACAACTCGGACCTTATATGAATAACACGGTCCGACTTGTCCTATTACGGTCCGAGTTGTCTCGCATTCCAGCAATGACATATAATGGACCTCGCAATGAAGGCATCGGCTGTGTAGCCTTCAAATTTGACAATGCCTGCTGCAGCGTTTGCTTTAATTGATTCTAACAAGTCCCCAAGCGTACTCTGTCATATAATCGCAATGAATTGTCCACGGTATTATCGTTTTTCCTCCCGAGAGGACTTGGCATGACACCAAAGACGATGCCATGCTGACGGAAGTTAAACAAACGATGTATATTTAAATCACCACACCACGTGATAAAGCATGTTAAAGAAAACATTTTGATGATTATTAAAATCATATATGTTACCGGTAACGGAAACAGACGCGAAAAATTTCCGGGCGGGGCGCGGAACTGCCGATTTTTAATTTTTTTTTTGGTATGATAAAAAACGACGAATGCGGCGGGTAAATGGGACACGCGGCGGGGCCTGAGAAGCTAATAATTTTTTTTTTTTGGCCCTATAGTAATAGGTATTGCATCAATAGGCAGAGCTTGAACTTTGATCCCAAAACTGTCAAATTATGCATAAACATGTGTGAAATAAAAAATATTGTAATATAATAATTTTGTCAAAAAATATTTTATTCACAGCATATTTCAGTATGCCTATATCATTATGCTCAGTGCAATATTTGGGCCATCCAGGGATGGGTGTTTCTTTCCTTAAAATTTTGTGTAATTCTTAATTTCATCAATCAAAACGTTTTACTTCCTCTTATGTCATGGTAATGAAGTTAATTCTTAAAGCTGAAGTAAACATTTTCACTCATATGGCACTGGGACCAGTAAATAACTGTTGGTTTGATTACCAGGGGTACTTTTGACCTATACCAAATACCAAACCCCCTTGGAAAAAATTTTTTGCTTGCATTTTTTTATTAGCTCACCTGGCCGAAGGCCATGTGAGCTTATGCCATCACTATGCGTCCGTCGTCTGTCGTCCGTCGTCGTCCGTTAACAATTTCAAAAATCTTCTTGTCTGAAACTACTGAACCAATTTGACTGAAACTTGATAGGAATGATAAATGACATGTTGGCTACAAACGATCCTCATTTTAAATTGATCCTATAAAAAACATGGCCGCCATTGCTAAAAATAGAACAGGGGGGTAAAACAGCAGTTATTTGCAAATAACTCAAAAACGGTGACAGATATCAAAATTCTGGCACAGGGTAAAAGTGATCAGCACGTGAAAATCTACCTACCCTGAAATTTTGAAGAAATTCCAACAAACCATGTGGGAGTTATTGCCCCTTTTCTTGATTTTTTCTGAGTTTTGCACTAATTTTGTCTTATATCTCAAGAACTATATAAGATATTGAAGTTATTTCAATTGCATATTGTTCAGCTAAGTAAGCTCTACAAAATTGTCATTGGGTTGAAAATGTCAGATGACCCCTTATAGGGGCTATGGCCTCTTAGATGCCAGAAATAGTGGTTTTACCCTTATAGATTGCGAACCGTCCGTTAACAATTTCAAAAATCTTCTTGTCTGAAACTACTGAACCAATTTGACTGAAACTTGATAGGAATTATAAATGACATGTTGGCTACAAACGATCCTCATTTTAAATTGATCCGATAAAAAACATGGCCGCCGTTGCTAAAAATAGAACAGGGGGGTAAAACAGCAGTTTTTTGCAAATAACTCAAAAACGTTGACGGATATCAAAATTCTGGCACAGGGTAAAAGTGATCAGCACGTCAAGATCTACCTACCCTGAAATTTTGAAGAATGTCAGATGACCCCTTATAGGGGCTATGGCCCCTTAAATTGCAGAAATAGTTTTTTTACCCTTATAGATTGTGAACGATAGAAGATAGGGAAAAGGTTTTGCTTGCTTAAATGTTCAGCTAATTGAGCTCTACAAAATTGTCCATTAGGTCGAAATTGTAAGATGACCCCTTATAGGGGTTATGGCCCTTTAATAAATGTAAACAATAGTCTAAATTGGATTGATGTAGTCGGGTGATTAATTAAATTGGTTATAGCCCCTTAAAGGTCAACAAACTGTTTTAGCTAACACGAGTAAAGGTGGTCTACTTGTGTTTACCATTACCATTACAGACAAAGTTTTAACAGTGGACTCTATAGGAATATTTTTCAAATGCCAACTTTTCTGAACTGCAAAGCTGATTCAAGCCATATTATTGTATGTGAATACTTATTGGATGGTTCCCTTAAAAGTTTATGCTTGCTCATTTGATCTAAAATCAACAATGGCTGCAATTGTAGGAATCAATTTTACATGCAAACCTATATATAGGAAAAATGTCTGAAGCTATTGAATCAATTGAAACCAAACAGCAGGATTCATTGGATGGTCTCAAAGATCATGTTATTTATAACAGTAAAAAATTTAAAGTTACAGGACTTAGTTTGACAATGTGGATATGCCATCTTCTTTGCCTATATAAATCAGGTGAGCGATACAGGCTCTAGAGAGCCTCTTGTTTTTCTATATTTTACCTTTTTATTACGAAAATTCAGTAGAAAAAATGTAGATACGATAACATGTCCATGTTTATAATATGCCTCTGTACATAATTCAATCCTACCCATAGAATTTAACTAGGGTTTATAATATCTATCTAGTATGTCTTTAGTGTGTATCTTTCCTATGTCTTTTTGGCATTTGGAAGAAATAGGAAGAAGTGCCCAACTAACAACCTACCTACCTATTTCTTTGGATATTAGGATAGACTTGTAAATATAGCAGAGCAACAAAAAATGATTGTCTTAAAAAAAATTCTGTTAACACATTACAGGCAGAAAAAATGTTTAAACAGGCATATAAAACAGCTGAAGTGGCATACAGGAAGTCACAGCAGACTCAACACCAAAACCTACAGCATGAAGCAACATATAGTGAGTACATTTATATACTAATAATTCTAATATGATTTGCATATTAAGAAATACGTTTATTTGATTGGTCGAGATTACTTCCGGTTGAGGTTTTTATCTAAATTTATTTTTTGATAAACGAAGTTGACTCAATTTATTTTAGGATAAACGTCTTTGACCGAACTTTTTTTAAGCGTAGCCAATGTAAACAAAGATGGGGGCATTCAATATCGACGGCGATTACAAATTATTTTTATGATAAATTGACGTTAATGATATGTTAGATTTAAAACTATTATTGTGTTCGTTGAAGAAAATAAAGTTGTAGATTCAATTTAAAACTTAGGTGTATTTATTAAAGTCAAAAGATGGTTTATGAATAACATTTGGTACATAAAAATCAACAAAATATTCATACGTTCGGTCGACGATCCCTTCTACCAAAATACACAAGAAACATGGAATTGAGAATACCTTAATTTTTAAGAATTATAGGGATTGAACATGTTTGTGAGTGAGTTGGTCTTGTTGATATACCGATAAATAGATTGAAAACGGTGTTCAATCCTATAATGTTGTCATTTCTTATAAATACTCTATAGCTCATCAATGTTGTTCATTTCGTATAACCTAACTTGGATATAGTTATATTATCCACTTACTTTTATATTTGGGTGTACAGGAAATATCCTGCTGGGATGATACATTGGTTTGTTACTTGTGTATTGGGGTAAATATGAAATATGTTGTTTGATGAAATGTTAGTTTGTAATACTTCAGTAATAGAAATCATTACACTTCATGGTTATGATTTTATGCTTCATGTACAGACAGAAGGGCCATGTTTCTTCAGGGGTTCTCCCCCGGAAACTGCGTGGTTCCAAATTTTTTTACCATTATCTAGTAATCAAAGACAAAGCAATTGTGACTTATTTCTGCAATATATAAATCGGGTTAGGTCAGGGCACTGTAAAGGACACAGCTCAAAACTAAATAATGATCAGTTCAGATCAAGGAGATATGAATTAGATTTGCTTTTGGATTGTCTTTGTTTAAAAAAACATTCATAACGTTTGTAATGTCAGAAAGATATCTTATTTTCTAGACTGTTAAGTCTGTGGGGACTATAGGTTTAATTTGCATTTCCTTAAGTGACATGTATGTATATTAAATAAGTGACAATGAGAAAGGCATCTATTTATAGTAAATAATTCTGTATGTTCTAATTTTTTTAACAATTTCAAGTAGTACTATGCTATTTATTGGAGAAAACTTGTATACTGGTAAACAAGTGATTTCTGGCTAGGCATGAATTTACAGTTTATGACTTTTATTGCAGGAAGAGAAACAAATGTCATAGTTTATATAAAGAGGAGACTTGCTATGTGTGCCAGAAAATTAGGAAGAACAAGGGAAGCTGTCAAAATGATGCGAGAGGTCTGAAGAATGTTACTTAACTGATATTTAGAATTGATGAAAATAAGATTTAAAAAGACAAATATTAACTCTTCCATCAGTTATTTTGTCATTTGTAGGTTGTGTTTTACCATTATACATCATTTGATTTTATTATTTTGTAATGAAATAAATATTGTACCTACGTACATTAATGTATATTATTTTGCTTAACAATATTTGCTGTTTTTTTTACATTTTTACAGTAAACAGTAATGAAAACACAAATACAAACTATTTCAAACTTTAATTTAAAAAAAATCTCTTGTTTTTCAGTTAATGAAAGAGTTTCCCACATTAAATCTATTTAACATACACGAGAATCTCATCGATGCATTGTTAGAATTACAAGCTTATGCTGATGTACAAGCCTTATTAGCCAAATATGATGGTAAGTATAACTCTACAAGCCTTTCTAGCCAAATATGATGGTAAGTTTAACTCTACAAGCCTTACTAGCCAAATATGATGGTAAGTTTAACTCTACAAGCCTTACTAGCCAAATATGATGGTAAATATAACTCTACAAGCCTTACTAGCCAAATATGATGGTAAATATAACTCTACAAGCCTTACTAGCCAAATATGATGGTAAGTTTAACTCTACAAGCCTTACTAGCCAAATATGATGGTAAGTATAACTCTTCAAGCCTTACTAGCCAAATATGATGGTAAGTATAACTCTACAAGCCTTACTAGCCAAATATGATGGTAAGTATAACTCTACAAGCCTTTCTAGCCAAATATGATGGTAAGTATAACTCTACAAGCCTTACTAGCCAAATATGATGATCAGTATAACTCTACAAGCCTTACTAGCCAAATATGATGGTAAGTATAACTCTACAAGCCTTACTAGCCAAATATGATGGTAAGTATAACTCTACAAGCCTTACTAGCCAAATATGATGGTAAGTATAACTCTACAAGCCTTACTAGCCAAATATGATGGTAAGTATAACTCTTCAAGCCTTACTAGCCAAATATGATGGTAAGTATAACTCTACAAGCCTTACTAGCCAAATATGATGGTAAGTATAACTCTACAAGCCTTTCTAGCCAAATATGATGGTAAGTATAACTCTACAAGCCTTACTAGCCAAATATGATGATCAGTATAACTCTACAAGCCTTACTAGCCAAATATGATGGTAAGTATAACTCTACAAGCCTTACTAGCCAAATATGATGATCAGTATAACTCTACAAGCCTTACTAGCCAAATATGATGGTAAGTATAACTCTTCAAGCCTTACTAGCCAAATATGATGGTAAGTATAACTCTACAAGCCTTACTAGCCAAATATGATGGTCAGTATAACTCTACAAGCCTTACTAGCCAAATATGATGGTAAGTATAACTCTTCAAGCCTTACTAGCCAAATATGATGGTAAGTATAACTCTACAAGCCTTACTAGCCAAATATGATGGTAAGTATAACTCTTCAAGCCTTACTAGCCAAATATGATGGTAAGTATAACTCTACAAGCCTTACTAGCCAAATATGATGGTAAGTATAACTCTTCAAGCCTTACTAGCCAAATATGATGGTAAGTATAACTCTACAAGCCTTACTAGCCAAATATGATGGTAAGTATAACTCTTCAAGCCTTACTAGCCAAATATGATGGTAAGTATAACTCTACAAGCCTTACTAGCCAAATATGATGGTAAATATAACTCTACAAGCCTTACTAGCCAAATATGATGGTAAGTATAACTCTACAAGCCTTACTAGCCAAATATGATGGTAAGTATAACTCTACAAGCCTTACTAGCCAAATATGATGGTAAGTATAACTCTACAAGCCTTACTAGCCAAATATGATGGTAAGTATAACTCTACAAGCCTTACTAGCCAAATATGATGGTAAGTATAACTCTACAAGCCTTACTAGCCAAATATGATGGTAAGTATAACTCTACAAGCCTTACTAGCCAAATATGATGATCAGTATAACTCTACAAGCCTTACTAGCCAAATATGATGGTAAGTATAACTCTACAAGCCTTACTAGCCAAATATGATGGTAAGTATAACTCTGCAAGCCTCACTAGCCAAATATGATGGTCAGTATAACTCTACAAGCCTTACTAGCCAAATATGATGGTCAGTATAACTCTACAAGCCTTGCTAGCCAAATATGATGGTAAGTATAACTCTACAAGCCTTACTAGCCAAATATGATGGTAAGTATAACTCTACAAGCCTTGCTAGCCAAATATGATGGTAAGTATAACTCTACAAGCCTTACTAGCCAAATATGATGGTCAGTATAACTCTACAAGCCTTACTAGCCAAATATGATGGTAAGTATAACTCTACAAGCCTTGCTAGCCAAATATGATGGTAAGTATAACTCTACAAGCCTTTTTAGTCTAATATGATGGTAAGTGTTCAACTGCAAGCCTTGCTATCTTTATATAATGGTAATTATTCATTTACAGGCTTGCTAGCCATTTCTGATGATAAGTATTCCACTACAAGCCTTGCTACCAAAATATGACTTTAGTTTTTCCCTACAGGCCTTGCTAGCCAAATATGTACATATTATTATACAAGCCTTGCTAGCCATGATGTGATTGTAAGTATTATTTCTCAATATGTTCCTTTATGTACCAAAATATTTTTTTTATATGAAATCAGTTTTTTGTTTGTACTAGTAGTTTTGGTTTAACTTAATTGTGTTTGAAAACCCTGGACACCATATGAGATGCCCATGGTCAATAGCACTTTAACCAAAGATAGGTCATATTGTATTCTAAAATAACATCTTTTCTTTTGGTGTTCCATTTAAACATTTAAGGCACTCAAAAATACTCTGTTCATATACTGAAATATGGAAAATCATAAGTTAGGAAATTTTAAATTGCACCAATGGATGATTACGCCAATTTCAAAAGTGCCTTCAAGGTGTATCTCACATTTTAATGGAACATTTCTTATTATCTCCCCTTAATAATCTGTCTCATAAATTACTGATGTACCCTGAAATTACAACTAGTAAAGGAGTTACAAAAGGAGGTAATGTTTTAAGATTTCATTGATCTTTATTTTTGCATAAGTCATCAGAGAAGCAGAGAGAAACTTAATGTATCTTGTTTAATACAAGTTGCTATAAGGTTGCAATTGGGTAATGATTTGTTGATGGTCCTGAACACATATGATAATATTTCCTGAAATATACCACTGTGATACTTATTCATTTATTAACCATTTGTTGTGAATTTGAGTTAACCTTATTTAAGTTACCAGTTATTTATTCTGCTAATCACATTTCCACTGATATGAATTGTAAACAATTAAGAATTGACTTTTTTCAGATATCAGTTTACCAAAGTCAGCAGCTATATGTTACACAGCAGCTCTACTAAAGGCCAGAGCAGTAGCTGACAAGTAAGTTATAATCTTTGTTGATGCACAATTTTCAGGGCTCTAGATAATTGTGGTATTCTTTTACTTCTATGTTTTGTCAGGTACCTCATTATTTTAAATTCAGGGAGTACATATAGGGTGTGACTTTTTACCCAAACTTACCCAAACTTACCCAAACACACATTAAACTAATATTTTATGCATTTCTATTATGTTTAAACATGTTATATACAGTCAAACCTGTCTTAGCGACCCCCTCCATATAACGACTTCCTGTGTTATGCGACCGTATTTATTCCTCCCGAGCATTTTCACATTCATTTTACCTGTATATAACGACTCCCTGTCTTACGCGACTAATTACCGTGTTTTCCGTTTGTTTTGACCAAAAAAAACCTGTCTAAAATGACTCTCTGGACTGTTAAAATCATTAAGCAATAAATAAACCCTGTTGGACGAAAAGAAGATTCGTAGACCATTGGCATTGTTGTCAATTATCAAGGTTCTTCGAAACGGAAAACTAAAGTATGAAGCGATCAAAAACTGTTTTATTATCTTAGAAGCGAAGTTCAGATTCCCTGTAAAATTTGAATAGTCGTCAATGTCGACATTCGATTTTGTTGCCATTCGGGTTGGAAATGATGATGTTTCTCATAACGGCGTGTTTATTGTATAATCACGCCATTTTGTTTTACAAAGGGAAATAATCAATACGAAACCGGTGTACACTGGTTCTAAACCGACTTGCACTTTCTACATAGAGATTATTGTTAAAACACAAGGAAACCAGTAAAACCGGTACAAAGAAAAATACAACAACTAAATGGGGGAACAAAGTTGACCTGCGTTAATTCAATTGGAAATCAAAACGCTCATTATTGTTGTATATTTTGTACTTGCATTATTTACATAAAATAAATGTCATATGTTATTGTTTACTTAATAAAACAAACAATGCAGGTCTTCAATTAACTCTTTCACATGCTGACAACATGATTTTGTTGTTTGGTCTGCAAACATCATGACCTGTGTATAAAGACCCCCTGTCTTATGTGACCTTATTTACGATTTCCCTTCAAAGGTCGCTTAAGACAGGTTTGACTGTACTATATTTTTGATAGAAAAAGTTATAAAAGTGAATTTAAGATGAAGATTTTCGCTGTTAAAATCGATCTTATGAAACCCCTTATGATCGTGAAAAATGTATTACCCAAACTCTTATTAAAATGACGTTATTGGTACTAAATAAAAACAAAAGCATTTTTAAATGCAAATTTATTCCATATGAAATTTCAGTTTTAAAAAACATGGTAAATATAACACATGACAATCACGTATAAATATCACAGAAAATAGTAAAAATGAAAAAAGGTTATGTCCAACCACACATGCCGTCATCGACTACACAAATAAACAGTACTGGTCTATCTCCATCTAACTGCGAACCTTCATCTTGAATATGTTATACCAAACAACAAATTGAAGATATGAAACTTAATCCATTTAGAAAAAGACAAAGACTGTGTTCTTGGAGTTGACAAAACGTTTAATCTCGGACCAACATATGTTACAAACTTTGTGCATAAAAACTGTGAAAAATGAGTGTAGGACAAAATCCCACTGGACAAAATCCCACTGGACAAAATCCCTTCCGTGTAATTTAGCATAGGCTGACAAAATCCCCCTCGTTAAATTTATAAGGCAGACAAAATCCCCCTGTAAAATTTTCAAGGCGGACAAAATCCCTCCCGAATATGATTTTTTTAAATGCATTTTTGTAAATGTTCACACCATACAGTCTCGTACATATACAGATAAACCTTAAAATATGACATGATATTTTACTAAAAAGCCCCCTGATGGGCATTGCTTAATTTTTGACTTGTTAATTAATATGTTTGTGATCAAACGAGTATCGCTTACTTGAGCAAAACATTCTCTATATCTTTTCTAAAATTGAAACGGGTATGGCTTTTACTAATAAGTTCAAATTTTGTAAAATAATGGTATAATTTAGTTCAATAGCTTGAATTGTTTGTTCGGTAAATAATAATGAAAGGGATCTAATTGGTTCGACATTATTCCTATTACACATATCATACATTTTTCTCTCATGCCAAAGCCCGATAACAGACAGACGTTAAAAGTGTTGATATTTGTATTGGCAGTGACGACAAGGGCGATTTAACTAAAGCTATTGACAAGGTTTTCCTAAACGAAACAAGACTATTATGCACCAAACATACCAAAGACAATGTGACGGATTATGTAAAAAATAAGTTGCCGATGACTAAAGAACAACGCACTGCAGTTGTAATTACTGTTATCCTCAATGTTGTTAGTGCACTTTTCTCCTTGTTTGTGTACTAACTATTAGTTTGCGGTATTTCCATGGACCCCTTTTGTCGCGCACGTTCGATCAGTGCTATTTTTAGAATTAAATCCCAGATTAAGGTTAACACGAAATGAAAATAGAAATGAATTTTGAAATAATGCAATTTTGCATTTATTTATATGAATTCATATATTACTTATTGAGTAATTTATCAATGGTAACAAAGTTGTAGTTCCCACATTAAATTTGTAGGCACAATATCCCACCTCAAAGTTTTTTTTTAACAGAACAAAAATAAAGCTGTGTATCAAACAATACTTCAAATTCAGTCAGTTATTACAAAAATGTTTATTTAGTAATAATAGTTAATCAATAAGATCACCTGTCAAAAGTGTATAAATATAATATGCAATTGTTCGCACAACATCGTTCACTCTAAAATCAAGAAATCAAAGGACTGGTCATACAGTTCTTCGATCTCTAATTTGGGTAATTTTGTTTTAAAATTGCAATTTCTACTAAATATTTATTATTTAATATAAAAAAGTCATTTTAATGAGTGTTTGGGTATACATTTTTCACGATCATAAGGGGCTTCTTGAGATAGACTTTAACAGCGAATATTGTCATGTTAACTTCACTTTTAAAACATTTTCCATCAAAAATATAGTAAATAAAATGTTTAAAAATAATAGAAATGCAAAAAATGTTATATTAATGTGTGTTTGGGTAGTTTGGGTAAGTTTGGGTATGTTTGGGTAATTTTGGGTAAGTTTGGGTAAAAAGTCACACCGGTACATATACTATCTGGAAAATTTTTTTAAAATAATTACATGTATGCATTATTTTGATTTATGTACTGAAGATACACATGTACTAACACAACTTTATTGTAAAGCAAATTAAATTATTGTAAAATAATTCTATATAAACTTCAGAACTATTTTTCAAACATTTATTCTTATACATAAAATAAGATGGATACCTTTTTTGCTGTAAAATATAGAGTATATACCTCATCAGCTAAAAATTCATCTGCAGATCTGTTTAGCAGCTTTATTACATAGTTGTAATAGTAAAGTTACCTATTATTAAACACAGGTTTCTATGAATAAATTGTATAAAATAAATGTAAAATCATTGAATTTTACCAACAAGAAGTTCTGACCAGAATTTTAAAATGAACCAAATATATAGTAACAGATAGAAAGGAGGACCTCTATGCTGGATGCTGGTCTTGTTTTTTCACATGCACATAAAAATACGCAATTGAATTGTAAAGTTTATACATCAAGTTCTTTTTTATCAACTTCGACCAGTGACATCATGGGGATGTACGAGGAAATAAACTTTTCAAGCATGATCCTTCTCCACAGTTTACACAGGTATCAGGGAAGGAACTCCAAGAACCTATTTTTTTTTACAAAGTTTACACTTGATCTTTCAAGTTAATCAAAGCAATTTGAAATCGGAAGGTTCGTTTAAGGTAGATATTAAATGCATAGGTGACTTGCTTTTGTGAGCAATAAAAGAATTGGTTGAAGGTTTCAACTTAATGTTCAGTCTTACAATGTTCCTAAATGACTAGGAGATATCATGTTACATTTGTGGAACATGAAGAATGTTGTCGGGAATATTAACCTAATCATGCTAAGTTGTCTATGGGAAACCATAGAAACATTTTGCATTTCATAATTTGTTTGTGATTTGATTCCCACAGATTCTCACCTGATATTGCTTCCAAAAGAGGCTTAAGCACTGCAGAAATGACAGCTGTAGAAGCTATACACAGAGCTGTGGAGTTCAATCCACACTGTCCTAAGGTAAGTACTGCAGAAATGACAGCTGTAGAAGCTATACACAGAGCTGTGGCTTTAATCCACACTGTCCAGAGTAACTTATTAATTAAGTATAAGAAGAACAACATCCACCATTATTTTCTGAAAAAATTTTGAATAGATATCTAATTGATAGTACAATTGTTTAAGTTTTTTTTTTTATCAGATTTAAAATTTCATTTTTTTAAACTAAGATATTCAATAATTAATGTTTGAAAATTAAAATTTGTCTACTATAGGCACAATGAGGAACATCCAAATGTGAGCAGTGTGTGTCCAAATAAATTCTGGGTTTCTCTATCAATAAAATATCCTAATTATATATTAAACAAAACTTGGTATGAATATAGTGCATTTGTATTCTCTTCCCTGAACAATTGTTGAATATATGATGCTCAATGCTTCCAAAATGAGTTCGGAGACCATTGTTTCAGAATTTTTGTATAAAAACTACATGGCAAGTTTGAAGAAAATTCATGAATACATTAATTTTATTGTAAGTGGCTTTTCCCTCTTAAAGAATACTAATTACCATAATAAAACAATTTATTTAACAATATTTTTATCCCACCATTGATTAGTTACATTGCAGATATTGACAATCCAAAAAATCTCATCTGTCTACAATATTGCTTACTAATTAATGATATACTGTGTTTTGCAAATTGCATATTGAAAAGTAGTAACGTTGCAACCACTTTAGAACAGGGGTGATTGGGAGACAACAAAAATATGCATTTGGATGGAATTTATTAGGTTATTGTTTAGGAGCCACAGTGGCTAAGTGGTTAGGGTTGGCAGTCTTCTATCAATCACATGCCTGTCAACTTTGAGGTTGCAGGTTCAAGTCTCACTTCAGCAGGGTGTAGATTCCAGTCTTGATTGACAAGGATTGCCTCCCTTAATAAAACTAGATGTCATGACAAAGCTTAAAAAATTGCTGACATTGGCATTAAACACCAGTCAAACAAACAATTGTTGTTCCATAATCAGGTTGGCGATTTGTATGTATATTGCTTATGAATGTTAAAACAATTTTAAGTGCAACCTTATATTAAAGTTTTTCTTCTTTTTTTTCAGTATTTACTAGAAATGAAAAGTCTTATCCTTCCTCCAGAACACATTTTAAAGAGGGGTGATAGTGAAGCTATAGCCTATGCTTTCTTCCATCTGCCTCACTGGAAAAAAGTAGATGGTGCATTAAATCTTCTACACTGCACATGGGAAGGAAGTGAGTATTCAGGTGAACCAGTCAGTTATCAGTCTAGAAGATACATACATGTATAAGCTTAGGATCTTCAGCTTTTATGTTTCTTATAAGTTTCCTGCAATAAATTGTTTAAATTTCATTATAAGCAAAGCTATCCACAATTTTTTGTTGTCATTTATCTTTTAAAACATCAATAGACCGAATTCTTTATTCAATTACATCACATGAAAATTTCCAATAGAAACACTTATATATATTTCAAGTTCTTTTAAATACTCAATAGCTGAGCGTTGTTTATTTCATATAATCAAACTTGGTATTTTAGCCATGCCACAATCTGTTATTGGATATAGATGCCTTTTGATCGGTTTAGCTTAAACTGACCCAAAGTCTTATATTTCCAATAATCTAACCAACAATTGAAAACAATCCTTTTATGTCATTAGATTGCAATCAGAAATAAGAGTAGTCTGTATTCTTCATCAAACATATTCTAACAATGTCTTGATTTAGTCTCTACACCAAAATCACAACTAATTGAATAGCAGACTGACAGAAGACAGAATAAATCATTTTATTTTATAGCAACAAAATTTCTCCTATTTAGAGTTACCGTAAGTAAGCAAGCAACAAATTTCTATTTGGCACTCGTGTAAATATACTATAAAAAAATAAGGAAGTCAATACCAGAATTGCACTTTTCACCCAAATTAATGCTTTAATGAACATATATTGTACTCGTGCAATATAAAAATTTTACTCGGGATAATATTCCCCAGGTAACAATACATGAACATTTTTTTAAAGTTTCAGTTCACAAAGACCAGAAGAGTTTATTTATATGAATATTTGCAAACAGATTGATACAGTTATAAATATAATAGCAATCTGTAACAGTTGTTGGTTCACAAAATGAATGTGTAAATGTATTTTAGCATTTAGAATGATACCTTATCCACTGGAGAAAGGACATCTGTTTTATCCTTACCCTACATGTACAGAGAGTGCAGACAGAGAATTATTGCCAGGTAAGACATATTGTAGAAGTATTTTCTGTAATCATGGGGATACTATATATTTCTTTACTCCAATTTAAACATTTTTTTTACCTTGAGTTAATGGATTTTTCTTAAAATACTTATGCTAAAAATGCCAATAGATTTACAGTCGACTTAGACTTGTAGTGACAAAAGGGTTTTTTTATTGAACTACTTCACTGTATAAGTAAATACAAGATCTCCTCAAAAGCTAGAAAAAACATTTTCTACTGTAAACATGTGTCAGAAAGAATATAAGATGAACAGTCACACCAGAAGATAACTTCTTTGTACAGTCAAATCCACTTTATCTCAAACTGGTTAATAGCAAAATTCGGTTTATGGCAAACTTTTTCCAAACACCAAACCATTTGCCATTGAACCAATATAAAATTGACCTTTTAATTGCAAAGCATTTAATAGAAAAATTCGCCTAATTGCAAAGCAAACCTTTTGCAAAATGTTAAAAATTGCTGTTTATTTGCAAAAATTGCAATTAAATTTGAAAGTTTCACATGTTGTTGCGATTGATCATCTCCGAATAACGATGTCAATACGAAAGACAGTTACATCGATTACATCATTGGAACTGGATGCTTTAACCTTTGTATTGTTTTAAAGAATAAAAATATTATATGAAATTAGTGTTTATTCTTTATCTTTCATCAATATATTTGCACAAAATGTTGAATTACATGCAATGTGTACCTTTATTTAGTGCTCTAAATGAAAAAACGTGTTATTTAATAATAAATTGTTTAGAATAAATTTTATCCAGTTGCGTCATTTTTGCAGCCATGCGCAATTGAGTTTCTACATTCCCACAAAACACGCACTGCTACATATAATACTGGTCGTTTCTATATGCCCTTTTACACACACACACAAGGTAAAAAATAGGTTTTTTGTGTAATTTAATATCGACAAAGTAAACAATAAAAATATATACACATTACATACATTATGTGTAGGTACAACTACTTGTATCACGTCGAGACAGTTGTGTACATTCGTATCACTACGAGACGCGCAGCGTCGAGTTGTGATGTGGAATGTATGCAACTGTCGAGACGTGATAAAGGTAGTTGTACCTACACTTAAATGTATGTAATAAATTTATCTAAAATTAAGAAGTATAAAAAGGGTCGAACAAAACTGAATGTTTAAAATTTAAAATTCAACGAAGCATTTGTTTATAAAATATAGGCCTTAACGTCACGCGTATTATGAAGTCATATCTCATTCATAGAATGAAAGTCATTCACCGAATCATTGGTTATATACCATTCATTGTGACGTCAAGAAGTAGTTCCGACAAAAGTACATCTTGTATCACATATATAGATGATACAAGGTTTTGTATCACATAGGTTGTATCAATAGCTAATTTTCCAGATTTTGACGAAATACATACTTAATTTTAGATAAAAACACATATACGATTTTTTAACATCTTTATTTCTCAATCATTCAATATTAAAGAAACAAATGACAAATAACACATTTTCTTGAACAATGAACGCTTAAATCAGTGGGCAACAGGTGTCTGCTCAAAATACACAACAAACTAAGTCAGCTGATTCTTACTTCCGGTTTTTACCGAGAGTTCAACGTTTTCGGCTTATCGCAAAAGCTGGTTTATTGCAAAATTTTCTCTGACAAATAGGCTTTGCAATTAAGCGGATTCAACTGTACATGCAAAAAAGGAAACTTTAAACAACACACTGACCCACATAGAGTTTAGAGTATAAAAACAGTTACAAATTTATTATATTATTTGTACATTTCTAGTGTGTAAAAATAGAGGAGCCTGTTTTGTTATTTGTCAATTTGTACTATGTGTTGTGTAGATAGTTTCTCTGTATTATTTAATATCTTTTACTTATCGTCCCCCCCCCCTCCCTCATTCAGCAGCTGAAGTTTAACAGTAATGAAATGGAACCATTGAAAAAGAATCTTTAAAAAGTTAGTTTCTGCTAAGAGTAAAATGTCTGTTAAAAGCAGAACACTAAACTATATATTCATATTTGTAGCTTACCATGAGGTGTCAGTATACCCTAAGAAAGAGTTACCTTTCTTTATACTGTTCACTGCTGGTTTGTGTTCCTTCACAGCATTGTTGGCACTCCTCACACATCAATACCCAGAACCAATGGGTATGGTAGCTAAAACAGTAAGTTTCTGTCAAACTGTTCCTGTTAGAGCTGACTGAGTTGTCTCCCATTATCATAATAATGATAATAATAATAGTAATAATAATGATAATAATAATAATGCAAATAATGATGCATTTAACAAAGGAATATAATTTTTTTATCCCTTTGCCAAATTTGTTGCTGCCTTAGTTTGATGAAGGGGAGATAATTCAGTCATTAATATTTCAAACAAAAATATTATTCCATATATATTTTCTTACATTCTGAATATATATTTAGTTAAATGTTGCATCCTTTCAGTAGCTCATATTTAAAGAATTTGTTAGAAAATGTTTACAGAGATATTATTATGATTATGATACACTCATTAGTGGTAAAACAGTTACAGTATCTCTAAAAGTATGGGAAAAATGTTCTTGGTTGTTTACAAAATATATGTGTTAGCTGAGCTAAATAAACAAAATTGAGAATTGTATGTTTGAATAGTAAGTTGAAGAAAACAACTTTGACGATACAATGGTTTATATATTTTTATTATTTGCAGGTTCTAGGGTGGTTATACATGCCAATTAGCTACGTCCTTGAGAAATTGGAGGCTATCTTGCCATCAAATCTACTCCACCAACTGTCTCGGATATAATGTGTTCTGTTGTGTAACCATGGTAGAATAATTGTATTTTTCTCCTGAAGACATTTCATTTCTCTAATCATGGGCATTCTTAAGTGAGAAATATATATAATAAATGGTATTTGGGTATTTAGACATTTTTTTTTCAAAACGCAGCTATAAGTTGTAAGCGTGTAGTATTTTAAAACAGCATTTATTTCCTTTAAAATTCGGTATGCAGCATTTTTTTTGCTTTATACAGAATTGTTGAACTTATTGTCTTGCATTCTTTGCGAGCTTGAGCTGTGGTTTTATTCTCTTTTAAATTTATATTATATAATAATTATATAATATGCCATGGTTATATATATGTTTACCTATTAAGCTATGGTCTTTAAAATAATCCTTTGATACTGTTTTGGTGTTCGAAGGTTAAAAAATAACAATCTACTGATTTATAGTAATTAAATCCCTTTTGCTACCAATATAAGTCTGTAATTTATTGACAGATCATTTCTGTGAACACTGTTTTACAACACATTAAACACAGCAATCAAGTTGTACTATTTTAAAAGGCACAAATAGCTTGAATGGCCAAGAGTTGGATTATATTGACAGGGAGATAACTTGTCATCTTAAGTTTTTATATCATATAAAGGAAAATAACTAATGATTCTTATTATATCATATACAATAGAATCTATTTTTATAAAATTGATGAACATATCATAGTATTTTTCCCCAGAAAATTTATTCAGAACTGAGGTTTCTTTTAAGCAATTAATTGTTTTGGATTGCTCAATTCATCTTGATCAAATGTCTGAAAAAACATCCCATACTTGGTGAAAATATTTTATATAACACTGCCAAATGTATACTTAACTGATCAATTTGTCATTTTGATTAAGTTACATTAAACTATGCTAATTGATTTGCTAAAGAGATGTTAAGGTGTTCATGTTTGTGGCACAGACCAATAAGAAAGGTTGGTAAATTTACATCTGGAATTTTATTAAGTTATATTTTATAAATCTATCCTTTGTTTTGTTACTAAAAGATTTCAGGGTAAATCTTTTATTAATTTAAAAAAAAAATGTAATACAATGGCACAACATGCAGGGTACACTGATCATGTTTTATATTTTTTCACATCATTGTTAATTATTATATACAGATTTTGATTGGGTACATACATTGTATTGCAACAGTCAAAATCCACCTCAAATCTTAATTTCTCTGTTAAATTTGTCTCAAGAAGCAATTAATTGTCCTATTTTACATGTGTGTTTTTGAGGTTTTAAAAAAAAAGTATTTCTTGTCTTTTCATTATCATAAAGAAGACTTGGCTACTTTTTGTTCTTAGAGAAAGTATATCTTGGTTCCAAAAAATGATTAACTCTTAATTGTTCTTCTCAGACAATTCAATTTGATTTTTCAAACCTAGAAACACAATTTGTTTTCCCAGGATTAATTTTGCAGACTCTAAGGTCATAACTTATTGTTAGATCTCTGGCATTGATACAACCAATGTCAAGTGCAACTCAAGATTGCCACATACTAAGAGCTGAATAATTGTGATTTTACTGCAGTATGAGAACGTTTAGTATGCCTTAATTTACTGTGGAAGATGTTATGTTCAGTGTGTGTGAATGGACTGTTAGCAAAACTTTTTGGACAGTAAAATGCCAGATTTACATCTAAAAATAGTAACACAAATTATTGATCATTTGGTAAATGTTTCATGCTAAACTGATTAGTTTTTTTTATAGTTTTAACTCTTACATCAAGTATTGGCCAAGTAACCCTATTTTGATACCTTATCTTTTAGAAATAACCATTTACATGAAATTGACCTGCTGAATACTTTATAACAAATTTTACAACTGTCATCCAGTAAACAATTTAAGAAAAGCTTTGTTTATGGTGAATTAAATTATTAGATTTCTGTAATGCTTAATTAATTCTGTTTACACTGGATTAGTGTCACTTAAAACTTACCTTAGGGTATGATACTGGTGTTATTATTTGGATATTTCACATTTTTATTTTGTTCGTCAATGTTTTGTAAGAATATTTTATGAATAATCCTAGAATGCATTTTATATATGCATACTTTCTACCAGTAATTTTTATGGTTTATAGATATTTTCAAAGGAAAATGGTTAATATACAAAAAATAGTATTTATTATTTTGACCCAAAAACAAGTCATGCAAATGATATACTTAGCAAAATAAACAATGTGGTAGAAATTAGGTCAATAGTAAACCATAGATGAGACCTTCAGTTTATTTAAACAAAAGTAGTAAAATCACTTCTTGTCTTTTGTTTTTTTTTTAAACCATGTACAACAGTAAAATGGGGTTACCCTTGCATTAGTTTAAATAAAAATGACGGTGAATCATGAATTGTGAGAAAACCAGAAATACCTTTCACCAGCCATTTTTTTTGTATTTCAACAGTATTCTTTAAACATGTTTTATTTGAATATGTAAAGCAGTTGTGTCATGACACCTTTGAGCAGATCAGGGTATACATTAGAGGAATAAAATTTATATCAATTTGCAAACACACAAAACCTGACACATTTGTTAACTACAGATGGTTTAGTGTTTGTTTATAATTGCATATTCAACAATTCTCACACAAATATTTTCTAATATGAGATTATTTACAGTTGTTATGTGTTACAGAATCATGATAATGTCTTCAATAAATTGTTAAAGAGAAATCTCAGTGTTTTATAACTTGTCTCTGGCCACTTATCACTTAGTCCGTCTCTTGTGTCCCTCTGTCTGTCCCTCCATCCATTCGTTGTCCACATATTGCACTGTATCTTATGAATCCCTTCACAGATTTTCTTCAAACTGCACACATTTGTTAATTATGTCAACCTCATTTTGGTAAATTTCTGATTTTTCACTATAGAATTATGGTACTTTTTAAAACTCAGAAATGCTTGGGGAATGGTTTATTTTGATAGATGTGAGCTTTCTTTTGTTTTTGGTAAATTTTGATTTTTAGCTCACATGTGAGCTTTTGCTATCACTTGGCGTTCGTCGTCTGTCTTCCGTCGTAAACTTTTTAAAAAATCTTCTCCTCTGAAACCACTGGGCCAATTTTTTTCAAACTTGGCCACAATCATCCTTAGGGTTCCTAGTTTCAAGTTTCTACCCAGGGTGTTGATCAACAGACAAATATGGCCGCTGTTACTAAAAATAGAATGTGGGGGTCAACACAGGTTTTTAGCTCACCTGACCTGAAGGGTCATGTGAGCTATTGCCATCACTTGTCGTCCGTCGTCGTCGTTTTCTTCAAAAATCTTCTCCTCCAAAACCATTGAAGGGATTGCTTTGAAACTTTGCATACATCATCAGTAAAATGCCCTCTACCAAGTTTGCCCAAATCATGGCCTCAGACCAACCAACATGGCTGCCATGGCTAAAAATAGAACAGAGGGGTCAAAATACAGTTTTTTGCTTATAGTTCAAAAAGTATAACAGATAAAGGAAAACCAAAGAGACTTTCCTTCTTCAGCATCTAAAGCTCTACAAAACACTCCATTGGGTCAAAGTTGTATGATGACTCCTTGTAGGAGTTATTGCCCTTTAATTGTCAAAATTTATGATTTTTGCCATTTTTGCCTCAAAATCTTGAAAATTATTAGAACTAGAGAAAACGTTAGCATTGCTTAATTGTTCTACTCTATGAGGGCTACAAAAATGACTTAATGGTCAAGATTTTCTGATTAACCGTTTAAGAGTTATTCCCCTTGAACTGTTTTTTTTTAATCGGTTTTAATTGATTTTTTAAAATCTTCTCCTCTGAAACAACTGAAAGTACTGCTTTGAAACTTTGTACACATCATCTGTCAAATGTCCTCAACCAAGTTTGCACCAACCATGGCTGCAGATTAACCAACATGGCCACCATGGCTAAAAATAGGAAAGGGGGGGGGCGGTAAAATACAGTTTTTGGCTTATATTTAAAAAAGTGTAATAGATACAGGAAAACCGAAGAGACATGCCTTCATCTGCATCAAAGCTCTAAGAAACACTCCATTGGGTTGAAGTTGTATGATGACTCCTTATAGGAGTTATTGCCCTTTAATTGTCAAAATTGATGATTTTTGCCATTTTTGCCTCAAAATCTTGAAAATTATTAGAACTAGAGAAAAAATAGCATTGCTTAATTGTTCTGCTCTATGAGGGCTACAAAAATGACTTAAAGGTCAAGATTGTCTGATTAACTGTTTAAGAGTTATTCCCCTTGAACTGTTTTTTTTAATCGGTTTTAATTGATTTTTTAAAATCTTCTCCTCTGAAACAACTGAAAGTACTGCTTTGAAACTTTGTACATCATCTGTCAAATGTCCTCAACCAAGTTTGCACCAACCATGACTGCAGATTAACCAACATGGCCACCATGGCTAAAAATAGGATGGGGGGTGGGGGCAGTAAAATACAGTTTTTGGCTTATATTTAAAAAAGTGTAACAGATACAGGAAAACCGAAGAGACATGCCTTCATCTGCATCAAAAGCTCTAAGAAACACTCCATTGGGTTGAAGTTGTATGATGACTCCTTATAGGAGTTATTGCCCTTTAATTGTCAAAATTGATGATTTTTGCCTCAAAATCTTGAAAATTATTAGAACTAGAGAAAAAGTTAGCATTGCTTAATTGTTCTGCTCTATGAGGGCTACAAAAATGACTTAAGGGTCAAGATTGTCTGATGGACCGTTTAGGAATTATTCTCCTTGAACATTTTTTTAATCAATTTTACTTGATTTTAAAAAGTCTTCTCCTCTTAAACCAATGAAAGGACTGCTTTGAAAAATTGCACACATCATCTTTAGGATGTCCTCTACCAAAATTGTGCAAATCATGACACCTGACTACCTACATAGCTACGTTGGATTAAAATAGAAAAAATGAGAGAGAGTTTTCGACTGATAGTTAAAAAAGTATAACAGGTACAGCAAATTTGAAGTGAACCTTCCTTCTCCCTCTAACCATCAAAAGATCCTCCTTATAGGAGTTATTTCCCTTAAAGGGTCAAAATTAATGATTTTTGCAGAAGTGTTGGGCAATTCCTAATAGCAAAGAAAAGCTGGATAAAAAAGGATTGTTTGGTTTCAGGTTCAGGTGAGCTATACAGGCTCCTGGGAGCCTCTAGTTGATCATTAGCTAAAAAATTATAATAGCTATAGAGAAAACCGTTACTTCAAATTGATCAGCACGTTAAGGTCTACAATAGTTACTATTAGTGTGAAGTTGTGTATTGGCTCTTTGTAGGAGTTATTGCCCTTTATTGACGATTTTGAAAACTATACGAGGTAGAGTGAAACTGTGAATGGCAAAAATGATCAGCAATAAAAGCCCTACAATTCACTTGCTTGGTCTGAAATTGTCAGATGACTCCTTATATGAGTTATTGCCCTTAAATTGCAATTTTTTATGAAATTTTCCGTTTTTGTCCTGTAACGTTTAAACTATAACAGCTAGAGTAAAACTGTAAATAGCAAAAATGATCAACAATACAAGCCCTACAATTCACTGTTTAGTCTGAAATTGTCAGATGACTCCTTATAGGAGTTATTGCCCTTAAATGGCAATTTTTTATGAAATATTTCGTTTTTGTCCTGTAACTTGAAAACTATAGCAGCTAGGTTGAAACTGTAAATTGCACAAATGATCAGCAATAAGGCCCTACAATTCACTTGATTAGTCTGAAATTGTCAGACAACTCCTTAAATAAGTTATTGCCCATAAATGACAAGTTTTTCTGAAATTTTTCGTTTTTGTCCTGTAACTTTAAAACTGTAACTGCTAGAGTGAAACTGTTAATATCAAAAATGATCCGCAATACAAGCCCTACAAATTACTATAAAGTCTGAAATTGTCAGATGACTCTTTATAGGAGTTATTGCCCTTAAATTGCAATTTTTTATGAAATTTTCCGTTTTTGTCCTGTAACTTAAAAACCATTACAGCTAGAGTGAAATAAGAAATTGCAAAAATGATCAATAAAAGCCCTACAATTCACTTAATTGGTTTGAAATTGTCAGATGACTCCTTATAGGGGTTATTGCCCTTAAATGACAATTTTGTTATGAAATTATCCATTTTTGTCCTGTAACTTGAAAACTATAGAAGCTAGATTAAAACTGTAAATTGCACCAATGATCAGCAATAGAAGCCCTACAAATGATTGCTTAGTCCAGAATTGCAAGATGACTCTTTATAGGAGTTATTGCCCTTCATTATGAATTTAAACAAATAAACAGTTTTTGAATTATAAATTAGTCTATAACACACATATTAGTAGAGTAAAACTGTAAATTTCTAAAGTATCCTAAAGGACAATGCCTAAAAGCCATTTAATTTTCAGAAATTGTCTGATAGCACCTTATAGGAGTTATTGTATTTAACCAAAATTTTAGAAGAAATGTTTAGTTTTAGCACAGTAACTTAAAAGCTATAACAACTAGACTAACTGTTAATTTCAAAAATTTTAATATAGTTGAAGTCATTTGGATTCCAGGTGCGCGATTACAGGCTCCTGGGAGCCTCTAGTTTGTTATAGAGATATTCAATTGTTGATATTGATAGATTAGTGCAAATAGCCCTTGTCATTCTCTTCATATGGGTGTATCATTCGCTCATGGGCAAAGCTGTTTATTAAAACATGGATTAGTTGAGTGACAGCTGTTTTCTTTCTTTTACCAGTCATATAAAGACTGTACATTGTTTTGCTATTCAAATTTTACAAAATTTTCAGTGGGAAAACTACCAACCTGTTCAGTTAAGGTCATGCATATGTGGTCCTAAGTCAGGCTCGAACTATCAACCTCAGTCAGGGACAGTCGATACGAAGTATACTGTCCCTGCCTCAGTGTATTAGGTTTATCAGACTCCCTTAGTACAAATATTTGGAAGTCCATAAAATGACCAAGAGACTGTTAACGAATCAATCTAAGGTACAGTAGAGTCAACATATTGTGATCATTGTCTGTATTATGTCATTCATGTTCACCTACAACTACTGTAGAAAACCAAACATATTCACCTACAACTACTGTAGAAAACCAAACCAATCCACCTACAACTACTGGAAGAATACAAACCAATCCACCTACAACTACTTAACCAAACCAATTCACCTACAACTACTGAAGGAAACCAAACTAATTCACCTACAACTACTGTAAAAAAAACCAAACTACTTAACCAAACCAATTCACCTACAACTACTGAAGGAAACCAAACTAATTCACCTACAACTACTGTAAAAAAAACCAAACCAATCCACCTACAACAACTGGAAGAATGCAAACCAATCCACCTACAACTTCTGGAAGAATACAAACCAATCCACCTACAACTACTGGAAGAATGCAAACCAATCCACCTACAACTTCTGGAAGAATACAAACCAATCCACCTACAACTACTGGAAGAATACAAACCAATACACCTACAACTACTGTAGAAAACCAAACCAATCCACCTACAGCTACTGGAAGAATGCAAACCAATCCACTTACAACTTCTGGAAGAATACAAACCAATCCACCTACAACTACTGGAAGAATGCAAACAAATCCACCTACAACTTCTGGAAGAATACAAAACAATCCACCTACAACTACTGTAGAAAACCAAACATATTCACCTACAACTAATGTAGAAAACCAACCCAATCCACCTACAACAACTGGAAGAATGCAAACCAATCCACCTACAACTTCTGGAAGAATACAAACCAATCCACCTACAACTACTGGAAGAATACAAACCAATACACCTACAACTACTGTAGAAAACCAAACCAATCCACCTACAGCTACTGGAAGAATGCAAACCAATCCACTTACAACTTCTGGAAGAATACAAACCAATCCACCTACAACTACTGGAAGAATACAAACCAATCCACCTACAACTACTTAACCAAACCAATTCACCTACAACTACTGAAGGAAACTAAACTAATTTATCTACAACTACTGAAGGAAACCAAACCAATTCACTTACAACTACTGGAGGAAACCAAACCAATCCACCTACAACTAGTGGAAGAATCCAAACCAATCCACCTACAAAAACTGGAAGAAAACCAAACCAATTCACTTACAATTAATGGAGGAAACCAAACCAATCCACCTATAACTACTGGAGGACACTAAACCAATTAACATACAACTACTGAAAGAATCCAAACTAATCCATCTACAACTACAGAAGGAAACCAAACCAATCACCTACAACTACTGGAGGAACTAAACCGATCCACCTACAATTACTGGAAGAATCCAAACCAATCCACCTACAACTACTGAAGAAAACCAAACCAATCCAGCTACAACTACTGGAAGAAACCAAACAAATTTACCTACAACTACTGGAGAAAACAGAACCAATTCACCTACAATTACTGGATGAAACCAACCCAATCTACCTACAACTACTGGAAGAATCCAAACCAATCCACCTACAACTACCAGAAGAATCCAAACCAATCCACCTACAACTACTGGAAGAATCCAAACCAATCTACCTAAAACTACTGGAGGAAACTAAACCAATCCACCTACAACTACCAGAAGAATCCAAACCATCCACCTACAACTACTGGAAGAATCCAAACCAATCCACCTATAACTACCGGAGAAAGCCAAACCAATCCACCTACAGCTACTGGAGGAAACCAAACCAATCCACCTACAACTATTGGAAGAATCCTAACCAATCCACCTACAACTTCTGGAGGAAACCATACCAATCCACCTACAACTCCTGGAGGAAACCAAACCAATCTACCTACAACTACTGGAATCCAAACCTATCCACGTACAACTACTGGAAGAATCCAAACCAATCAATCTACAACTACTGGAAGAATACAAACCAATCCACCTACAACTACTGGAAGAATACAAACCAATCCACCTACAACTACTGAAGAAATCCAAACCAATCCACCTACCACTTTTGGAGGAAACCAAACCAATCCACCTACAACTACTGAAGAAAACCAAACCAATCCACCTACAACTACTGAAGAAAACCAAACCAATCCACCTATAACTACTGGAGGAAACTAAACCAATCCACCTATAACTACTGGAGGAAACTAAACCAATCCACCTACAACTACCAGAAGAATCCAAACCAATCCACCTACAACTACTGGAAGAATCCAAACCAATCCACCTATAACTACTGGAAGAATCCAAACCAATCCACCTACAACTTCTGGAAGAATCCAAACCAATCCACTACAACTACTGGAGAAAACCAAACCAACTCACCTACAACTACTGAAGGAAACCAAACCAATCCACCTACAACTACTGGAATCCAAACCTATTCACTTACAACTACTGGAAGAATCCAAACCAATCCACCTATTACTACTGGAGAAAGCCAAACCAATCCACCTACAGCTACTGGAGGAAACCAAACCAATCCACCTATAGCTACAACTACTGGAAGAATCCTAGCCAATCTACCTACAACTTCTGGAGAAACCCATACCAATCCAACTACAACTACTGGAATCCAAACCTATCCACCTACAACTACTGGAAAAATCCAAACCAATCCACCTACAACTTATGTAGGGAACCAAATCAATTCGCCTACAACTACTGGATGTACACCAGATAAATTATTTTGCACTGAAATTTATTCATGAAAAAACTATTTTCACTTTGTGATAATTAATGAAAAGGGTGGTATGGTTTCATTTATTCCAAAACATGGCAAATAATTAAAACTTATGAAACACTTTTTGGATATTTTACTTTTCCATAAAATAGGGATATGTCATCTATTTTTGTCAAATCTCTCTAACATATTTCAGTAATATAAAAAAATTTCTTATTTTCTGATGTACCAGCTATTTTTTTATCTGATGACGAATTCCTACATGCATGTGTTAAAATAAGGATAATTAGGATAACACCTTTTATTTGCAATTTCTTCATAATAAGTTAAAGGGGTCAGAACAAACTAGCACAAATATTTGTATCTAAATATGTTAATATGAACCATCTATTTCTGTTTTAATGGAGGGGACATCGGCGGAACTGTGGTTAAAATTTTTTATCACGTGGTCAGTTATTATTGGGGGAGTAAGCCGGAGTCGAAAAAAACCCGACCTTCGATAGGAAAACTGGTAGTCCTTGTCAATTAAGATTGGAGTCGAGCGCACCCTGCCGGCAGCTGAGACTCGAACCCGCAACCTCAACGTTGACAGACCACGTGATCGATAGTAGACGAACTACCTAAGCCACTCGGCCGGATAAGAAAATGGTTAATGTTTAGAAACATTAAAAAAATATACTTTAAGTAAACAATTTGGAGCGGGGCGCATTTGGTAGTGATTCCTACTCCCACATTTTAAAAGGCGTTACTAATAACTCTAAGATGTTTCGTCTCGGAGCGCGACAACTTGCTTTGTTAAATTTACACATGATTTTTATTTCATTTTTTTCAAATGTTTTTCATGTATTATTGGAGATGTTTGGTTATCATATATCTGCAAATGTTTTCGATTAATAAAACTGGGCGTTGTGATAATACTGCTATTCTATAACAGGGCAAATATAATAGTGACGTCAGACAGTTTATCATTCCTGGATTATTCATACTTTCAAAACTATTTTTGAATTTTGAATGATTTGCGACTGAAAAATGTTTGTAATTTCAATATCAATCTTCCAAAAATAGTTCTCAGTAGCCATCAATATTCCATGATGAAAGGATCTCTATTAACTGGACACGTGTTAAGAAATCTAATCCGATTTGCACAAAATGTAAATTACTGTACAATTTGATGTGTTCGAGAAAACACCCACTCCTGGTCACAGTTGCGAAATGCGGCAAATGTTATCAATGTTACTTAACAATATAGCTTCACATTAAACTGAAAACGCTTGGATAATACTTTGAGGGTTTCCAGTGCTTAACACACGGAGCAGTAAAGTCCTTCCCCAGGTGGCGGATATTGGTGTCAGGTCATTACATACCGTTATGGGTAACGTCTATGTGGAGTGTCATGTTACGTTCACCAATAGAGATCCATTTTGAAGATATCGACTATAGTCATCTCCCATAAAAGGATAAATTATCTTTCTCTACCAAAATCCCTATACTTTAACAGTGGCATTTAAAATGTTGTGACTATTGGTCCACCTATTTCTCCTCTATTATATTTTTGTTACTTGTTCTCGACCCGAATACAACTGATATATTGCCCACCGGACGTTAAATAATCATCCAGTCATTTTTTTAACCAGTCAATAAATAAACTGAAGAAAACGCCTATATGTATGATTGTCGACATTTTAAGTTATTCCCGTGCATTTAACAGTTTTGAGGGAGTGGACAGGGTAGTGGGAGACAGGGAGAGAGTGGGAGGGAGAAAGGAGGAAAGGGGAGGGAGAAAGGAGCAAAGTGGGGGAGAAAGGAAAAAGTAAGAAAAGAGGGAGTGAGAACTAGTACAAATTTACCCTTAAATGTGTATCTGAAAATCATTTAATAAGTGCCAATTCATTGATTTAATGAAAGATTATTTACATAAATCTCCAGTAAAGAGATAAATTTCATCCAAAATGATCAGTTTTTACTATGCTACTATGCAGTCTTTTTTTTGTTATATAAAGCATATTTCTCTCCTCTCTACATTTTGTCATTCACAAGGCGTATGTCATCTGTCGTCTGTCCGTTGTAAACTGTTTAATTAATCTTCTCCTCTGACACCACTTAGCCAATCCAATTCAATTTTTTCTAAACGTGGTCACAATCATCCTTAGGGTACATATAGGTTCAACTTTGTATCCAGGATGTTGATCCATGCATGTACAAACATATACTAATCAAAGTGCAGTTTGCACAACTGTGAATGTTTCCTGGCATACATGGATACATCTATAGACCAATTTATAATTTTAAGACAACAGTAGACAGTCCGTCAGATATTTCTAACAGTTTGGCACGACTAGACTACTTAAACAATTCAGACCGTCTAACAAACAATGCAAAAAAAACCAACTAAACATGGTGTATAATAATACTAAAAACATTATAAAGTTAATTCCATTAAAATATAAAGCACTAAGTGAGTACTAAAGTAAGTACTTTTTCTTTACATTTTGTGTTTTAAAGTTTGAAACTAATAAAATGACAAAAGCTGCATTTTTTTGTGGTTTTTAAAGCCACTTTCAGCATTTTTTCAGCTACTAGTATTTCATAGCGTCCAGTATTTATTGGGGGAGGAAGCCGGAGTACCCGGCGAAAAACCCGACCTGCAGTAGGAAAACTGGCAATCTGTCAATTAATATTGGAGTCGAGCAGCAAAAGCTGTATAGAAATATGACCTTAAATGGCTGAGATGTCTTCATAGGCGGTTCGAGTTGTACTTCTGTCTTATATTTGTATAGGGAGAAGAAGACCGAAATTAGACAAATTTACACTCAACGGAGACGCACGCTCGGTGAAGGGAATATATCAAATCCTCCTCACGTATCAAGTAAGCTAAGAATTAATAACTAATATCAGTCTAGTTTCTGTAAAATTATCATAAAAATGTATTTTATAGGTAGAACTACTGTTACAGTAGTTGAACTCGCCGTTTATGCGCATATTAGATACATAAACTCGTAGGAACATCTTTTTTTTTTTTTACATATTTCTCATGAATTCATGACTAATAATACTTAGAAATGTAGCTTCTGTAACGACTTTTGAATGAAGTGTTGCCTTCCAGAATAGAAAAATTTACATTTATGCGTATATATATTTTTTTGTTCATTCATATTATCTCTTTCATTGCAATTTTTTGTCATTGGTCTTCCGGTATCACTCGTCCACATATTAACATGAAACGCCAAAAATCAATACTCACTTTATGTAATGAATAATCGCAAGAGCAATTGGAAAAATTTGTATCCTGAAAATTACTAAGTTCCGAAAATTTCTCACTTGTAAACCAATCAGCAGCATTTTTTAAATGAATTTTATAATATTTTCCCTGTATATTAAAAGTTATTATAACTATAGTGAAACTGTAAATTGAAAAAAATGATTAGCAAGACAAGTGCCAAAAATTACGTCAGACGACTACCGACAGGAGGTTTTCTCCCTTGATAACAATTTTTTTTATCAAAATGTCAGTATGTGTCTTATTAATTTAAAAGTAAAACTGTTAATAGCAAAAATAATCGGAAGGACAAGGCCTACAAACTATGTAATTGTCCAATAACTCCCTAAAGTACTATATGTCTTTTACTAATAATTTTTGTATGAAATTTTCAGTGTTTGCTTTATAACTTCAAACTGAAATTTCCTCATACTCACCATATATTTTGTGTTTTATAAAGGAATACATAATTCAACAATTCAACAGTGAACAAAATCGCAAAAGTCTGAAATAGTCGGGGTACAAAGCAAGTGCCTTAATAAATAGGGCATGGTTTACAATTTGTCGGAAGAAGGTTTTGGATCTGTGTGCAAAAAAAATTTGGAAGGAGTTGATTACACAAAATAGGTACGGTCTTCTGCAAATGTTCTGAAAAATGACTAAGTTTTCCAAGTTAGGAAAATCAGGGAAAGAACTCTAACAATTCCATAATAGCAGGTGCACATCTTACATGTGCAATCTTTATGCGAAATTTCGGAGATCTGGCTTGAAAACTTTTTGATTACATAAAATAGATACCCTATTTGTAAATTAAAAAAATAATCAGACAATTTATGTTACAGCATCATATAATCATTTTTCATTTCCACTTAAAAGCACGATTTTCTTTCAGATATAATTCCCTTTTTAGCCGATCAGAATACGAGATTTGAATTGAGTTTGTTTTAATAAGTCTAGGCCTGAACATGAATTATTTTTGAACTAATGAAAATTTTACTCTACATATTAAAAGGTGTGTTAACTGTTTTTTTTTAAATAAAACAACCGTTAACAGTTTATCAACCATTAGCTGTTATCTGTTTTTCTTAAAAAGTGACGTTGTTAACAGTTATAATGAAAATTAAAACCCTGTTTGCTGTTAATGGTATTGCCCTTCAATGACATTCTGCTGTTAACTGTTTTTTTCGATTTTTTTTATGTAAATAGCTGTTATATCTGTTAGCATTATTTTAAATTTACTGTTATCTGTTTTTGGGAAAAATAAAAAAATGTTAACCTGTTAAAGGACCCCCTTTCTTAAAATATGATGTTATGTTATTATTAAAGAATTTCTGACGTGATTGGTTATTCAAACTAAACAGAGACAGTTAAAAGGAGACCATAAAAACAACGATTGTAGTTAAGAATACATATACTATATTATTTTCTGGACATATAAATCTATGTTGACTACGGGTATTGGTGTACTAGAAGTGTAAAGGGGGGGGGGCTAATCACTATGGGTCTATGTGGACAACAGACTGTATGAAGGCAAATACGTTTCAGTGTCCTGATTTAAAAAATCTAATGGTCACAGTTAATGATCCTCATATTTTTTGACAAATGCGCACCATACACCAATTTAATTCAGTTGATAATGTGTCATAAGGCATGCCTTGTTTGTTAAAGCAGTTAATATGCTTTATGCCCCAAATTTATTTCAGTTTTAAGTCAAAATTAAGTGATCTTTTCTATTACTAAAGGGTTTTTGAGAGGGAGAAGTGCAAAGAGGGGAGGGAGAAAGGAGCAGAGGGGAGAAAGATACCCCCTGTCCACCGCCTCATTTTTAATATTACTAGTAGATTAAATTCAATCATAAACATTTCTTGAATACAATGTAAACATATTGCTGTAGTTTTCACCGGTTAATACAACACAGTTTACAATAAATTATTATTTTTTTATATCCGAGTTTAGAAATGCACGCCTTCATGTCGATTGACACCCAATATATGAAGTTAATGTTGTTTATTTTGAAAAAAATATCTGTGGTAGTTGTATCACGTTTGTCCAAGGAATCTGGATTTAATAAGCGGAACTTTGTTTAAAAAATATCCCCTTGTATTTATTGTCCGGTATAACATGTTTATTTTTGTGCAGTTTATTTATATTAATGAACAGATAAGATAAGTTTAGTTGCATGCAAACCTAGTCTTGATTTAATTGTTTTCTCGCTGACCAAACTACAGTTACCTTTATTTACAGATGTACAGATATTTCTACTAGAAGAATAGAAGACCCTCTATGCCAAAATACTCATAAAGTACTAGTTCTTTAATTGATTTTTCTTTTAATCTGTTGTTTTGTCTTGTGCCAGAAATAACATTTGTTTTTCTTTCTATGTGTAATTGAAACATTGTTTCCTGTTGTTCCGTCGTACCTTCGTTTGCTGTTATATGCAAATGAAATAAGATTCACCTGTTGAATCGCACAACGAAAACAGATTTCAAATTTCATATTTCATTTTCGAAACAGACAACCGCCAGATTGTTACGAATTTAAGTAAATAATATCTCATTAAGAAGTCTATTCCTAATCAATTCAATTAAGCGCATAATTCTATGTCAAATCATATTTCATACAAAAACATCAAAAGAAATCTGACCATACTCGCACTTAAGGTTCTGCACTTAATAGCGTACACAAATATTCTCGAGAATTTCGAAAATCTTTGATGAAACTTTGATATTACAATGCAAAGCAGATAGTATTGATAATAATCTTCAAATATAATTATATTTCATCTTGACGTTCATGCAAAGAGATGCAATTGGTACTGATTTTTATTGAAACTATACCAATATTAAAATGAAAGGTGTTCGTGAATGGAATGTGTAATATTGAGACTGTTTTCACCTATTTTATTTCCCTTGCATTAACTGGACAGAGTCTGGGAATATTATGGTAAGTCCATTCTGCCTTTGTTTCTTGTAAAATAGGTTGTGTTTTTTAACCTTTTTAACATTATTTTACACTTCGTATTCTGCATACTTTGCATGCGTTCTGTCTTTTTTGGAACTTTCAAGCATTTAGAGCTATCACAGTGTTTTAAATTATTCTGTTGGATTTTTTTGTATAGACAGACAACGGAGCAGTCTGCTAAAATATACGAACGAAATAAAACGGAGTGCTTATTCTGGTGATCGTCGCAAAGAACAGAAAGATGCCTTTTATTTCAAGGCTTATCGATATCGTGATTCAAACGTCACAATACAACCAAGAATATAAATGAATCAATGTCAAAGATTCAGAGTTTTTTTTTATTCATTTTAAAAGTTATTCTAAAATAAACACATAAGATCCGTATCGTAGCAAAAAATTGCAAAGAACTGAGTGACGCATAGTTACTACATGTATGCTTATAAGAACCTTTAGTTTCCAGGAAGACAAGTTTTAAATAGTACTTTAAAGATAAGCAATGAACTTGTTTTTTAACAGTTGAAATACGTTTGAATCCTTCACTCTTCTCATGTAAACAACCTACAACAACGTAATGTGCAACAGAGTTTGTGTTTTGAATCTGTGATGCTCGACATCAAGCTGTAAAAATCCACAGTACCGCTATATCGGTTTTTTATATTCCTTTCGAAAAACACAAGATCTTAAAAGGGTGAAATGTTAAAAATCTGTCATTCAGTAAATTTATATAAGTGGTTCTGGTTTTAATATATCGGTTTGTAAAAAGCCCTTATATATATATATATATATATATATATATATATATATATATATATATATATATATATATATATATATATTAATAAAGAATTGTGTATATTTAATAAAAAGAAAATAATACAAGACCATTCCCATATTTGCCTGAGAGGCAGTCGAGTTCTAATAGGTTCGAGCACCAAGAGCTGATACCAGAGCAAATATGGGCAAGGTCGTGTATTCTTCTTTTTATCATATACTTTAAACGACTTAAAATAAGAAGGCATCTGATAAACCCGAAGTGCTTAAGAACGAGAGACTCAATATGGATAACGTAACGAGAGGACGACTATTGTATTCTGGTGTCCTGACATATCCTCTTTAGCATAAACAGCCTTCGGATAGAATTTCAGCTCAGGAGAACTATATTCATCTGAGAGAGAGTTGAAATTTACGTTCGGACATTCTTTAGACTTACCATTTTGTAATATAGATGGCCATGTAGACTGAAAGTACTACTACGTCATTTCTCTTGATATTTGAATTTAATTGAAAGTGAAAGCTCGTGTTAATAACACAATGAAGACCAGGTCGGGAAAATTATGCTTACACCGGTCACATTTACATATGCAAAACATGTCACATTTATAAAAATGATAGGCAAGTTCGTATCACATGCTGTATCACCGTGAGGAACCAATCAGCCTCGAGGGACTTCACATTTCATTTCCACAACTTTTAATTTGTCACAATAGACAGCTGGGGTAAGATCTATTCTGTTAACTAATAACATTTTTTCAACCACTTTCTGTGATCTGTTTTCTTAAAAATTGACATTGTTGTTAACTGTTATAATGAAAATAAAAACCATGTTTGCTGTTAATAGTCAGAACACTGTTAACTGTTTCACAATTTTTGTTTCTCTGTTATCGGTTAATTCATTTTATTAACCACTTTTTAATGTAATTGAGTCTTCATATGAAGGGTAGAGTCGATGAGATTCTGCTGTTATCTGTTTTTTTTTTAACTTACTGTTTTCTGTTTTCTCATGTTAATTGCTGTTATCTGTTATAATAGTTTTAAATTTACTGATATCTGTTTTGGGAAAAATACAAAAATTGTCAACCTGTTAATGGACCCCCTCTAGCTCCCTCCCCAGCTTAAATGATTGTTTTTATTTAATGTGATTATGTCATGGCATCCAGTTGTTATTGAGAGAGAACCCGGCGTTCTATGAAACCTACCCCCTTCCGACGTACTGTGTATACTTTACACTTGACTAAATAAGAATAACAATTCTAAATCGGTGGCATATCATATATATACAAGTCTAGAAGATTATGCAACGATACAATTGACGGTGTTTCTTGTCAAAACTATAGACACAGACTGACCAACGAATGGCCTTAGTCATTGAGTGTCAATATAAATAAATAACGTAAACAAGTAGTCATAACATATTGATCTTAAACTTTCTCACTCCTATATATATAAGTACCCTTCTATTGTTAGGGCAACTTGCTGTGTCTATACCTTATCAAGGAAGGGTCACAATTATCCTTCCGATGCCCGGGCTGGTTACGATATTTTATCAGGTACTATTGATCACTTGGTGTGCCAACATTTGAGCCTTACTACGGGTATGCTGTGATCGACTCTAATCTTAATTGACAAGTATTGAACGTTTTCGTGCCGAGTACCTTTTACTCCGTCCTCCTCCACCAATAAAAACTGAACGCCATTATATAACGGAACACTGCTGAAAGTGGCGTTAAACCACACAAACATCATTCCGGTGCCCGAATAAAGGGTCGTAACTCTGTTTTATTAAACATTATGATCGCTTATATATACCTTTTGTTATTTTTTAAGGATAATTACAGGAAATACATAAAATTGATGGAGAACATAAAAAAAGAGAAGAGAGGGTTTGGGTTATGTCGTAAATCGTTAAGCTGCAAACCAAGTAGAATTCAAAGCAATTATTGGGTTTCTCAAATAAAACTTCATTCTTGAGGAGAATTATAAATGTCATCATTTTAAAGTTCCTACATACAAATTGTTAAGTATCACTTTTATACAAACCATTGTTGTTTTAACCTCATTTTAGAGCTGTCTATAACGAGGTTCTACTTTACTTTGTATATTAAGGTTCTAAAAATCTACAGAAACTATCGTATGTACATCTCATCAATACATCAAAGCACTAATTACAATCCTATTAAGCTGGGGAAGATTTGTATTCTATCAATTTTGCCACTGACAACTAGGTAAATATCTAAATACCTATTTGTATATTACTTATTCTTTGAAATATTACACCTGTGTCGCGGACTTAACGAATTACTCGATTGTTTTTCTTGTTAGGGAAAAACGAAATAAAATTCAGAAAATGTGATAAATTCATCAGTGACTATACTTTTCTATAAAAATGCGTTATTATAAAAACAATATTAAGAATATTTCATTTTTCTATTATTTCATCAAGGGATTATCTTTAATCATCATTCATAAAACTTATAATTAGAAATCCGTATCTATTGTCAAGAAATGGATTATCTGCAGTCTGTTGGTGATTTTGTTTTCCTTGAGTATTACACACGGTGGCATAAACTTTTCATTTGAATATTGTGAACTTTTCCACAGGATTGGCAGAAGTGGTCACGCCCTATATAAATGGCCAATGATATGATATTTACACGTAAATTCTTGTAAGAAATTTGAAAAAGAAAACACAATTAAAAGGATATCATTTAATTCAAAAGTTTTTCATAATATGGAATAATAAAAGACCGTTAGTTTATAGACGTTGTATGTGAATCGCGGTTCTGGAATCGCGCCATTAAACAAGTGCATAGAAATAATATTAAAATATATATAATATATTAATTAACATGGATATATATTAATGAAGGTGAAACAATGGGTTAGATAGTTTTAAAATGTTTCATTTCAAATTATTTTGACAATTTGTACCCATGGATCCGGCATGGCTCCTAAGTATTTATTTTGCGGAATAATTATTATTTTATATGGATTATTTTATACACCGGTAGTTTCTACATGGTGGTAAGTATATATTTGTTTTTATATAAAATTACACGACCCCAAAAATCGTCCAATTCTAAAATGATTGATATATACAATAAGCCTGCTAATTTTCTTTTTTTCAGTTTTTTTTTTAGATTTGTATAAGCATTTTAGTCTTTTCACCTCTGACCTTTGTAGGGTTTGATAGTTTAGTCCATACTGTTCTGTTTGTATGTTACTTCTGCACGTCAAACAAGTTAATGAGAGTCATATTCAAAGACGAAGGATCCTACTGTCATACAGTGCTGACAAACTGAAAGAAATAAACAAGAGAGGACGGATCTAGTTTTAATAAATGTGTTCAATGCTAAAATAATATCTATAAAAAAAAATGATGGAATAGTATTTATTCATTATAACTGAAATATACCTTATCTTTCAGCCTGAGATTTGTCTTATTACATTATACATATTCCTATAAGAATCGCCACGGGAATGAAAACTCTGATATTACAATATCAATTTTCAGAGATTTCTTTATTTGAAACTTTGCACCTTTCTTTGTGAATATAATTAAAATAGGCATAAAGATAAGGGAAAAAAATTAATAACAAAATCTAGACTGATATTAATATTTTTCTTAAATCAGACAAACATAAGAATGTTTTGAAGGATAGTTATGTTATTGTTTCAAAAAATTCATAGAAATGTTGACAGAAAATTGACAAGTAAAACATCATCTTAATGAAGATATGATTTTGCTGTAGATAAAAATGGAATCCCAAATAATTTGTCGTACTTTATAAGTGCCCGTCTTTTTTTAATCGTAATTAGGGTAATCATGCTGACATTAAGAAGAGGCCTCGATTGCCTAGTAGTTGAGGTAGTACGAACGGCTACTATTGATCATGTGGTCTGTCGACACTGAGTTTGCGGGTTCGAACCTCATTGCGGTCAAGGTGCGCTCGACTCCAATCATAATTGACAAGGATTGCCGGTTTTCCTACCAATGGTAGAGGGTTTTCTCCAATACTCCCTTCCCCAATAAATATTAGACGCCATGATATAGCTTTAATAATTGCTGAAAGTGACGTTAAACTCCATTAAAAAAACAAACAAATAATTGTGTTTAGGTTATTATTTTCCTTAAAAGTATTATAAGTTTTCTTTTTGAAAATAAATCTTAAAATGAGAATACGAGTAAAAAGTAATCTAGAATCGCAATGTTCTGAGTGATACGTTCTTGTTAATGTAATAAATGTATTATTGAACCGCTATTTTGTTTTATTGATTGTTCATTTGTTTTCGTCCTGAATATAACAGAAATATTTCGGTTGTAGTTAAACAAGTAAGTCTATAACCATATCGATTATATTATAAAATAAATTGCAGGTTTATTAGTCAGTTGCCCTTGCATGCCGTAGGGGCGGGTATTTTGTGTGATAATATTCCTGGGCTAGTTGGAAGACAGCGCCGCCTGTGTCGTCTGCACCCAGATGTCATGGTTAATATTGGACAGGGAGCTAGACTTGGAGTGGTGGAATGCCAAGCTCAGTTTCAGAATCATAGATGGAATTGTAGTACTCTTGATCGGGACTCGTCAGTCTTCGGGAAAGTGATGTTAAAAGGTAACTTAATTCATGCTTGCAAAATAGTCTTAGTAAGGGCCAGCATTTTTCGCAAGTTTGTGAGAACATAATTTAATGGTTGGATAGAATTTTGTTTTAACGCCTTTTTAGTTACAATTTAACAAAGCTTATAAATGAAATGCGAGGCGATATTGAAGTATTATAATATTTTTAAGTCAGAACACACCTCCACCCATCCACCAAAGATACGAAAACGATTGGTGCCTTATCGTGAAAGGAATTCAAATTTTGATTCATTTCGAATATTTTAGTGTTATATTATATGCACGTAGACTCAGTGTTTATTTCGTGACCATATCTTGAAGTCCATGACTTGATCTCGGTTATAAAAAACAAAAGTAGCACGTCATAATCAACAGCACCATAATTCGTATCCACTCTGATTAGAATGTAACTGATCAAGGCAAATTTAATTATAAATAAACAAAATCCAGTCATGGAACGTTGAAATAATTTATCAGATTTAATATTTAAGGTGTCAAAGGGTCTAGAATAAATTCAATCAGTTTTTGATGATTTGAAGTTGCAGTAAAGCTCAATTTAATGACAAATTCGTGCATGAGGGAAGGTTTTGGTTTAGATGTTCCCTTTCCATTTTAACAAATCTATTACAAGTTTTATTTTAATACTGACGTCGTTACTGGAAACCTCTCAGATCTGAGTTGTAAATATGTAAGCTGCATGAACTTTGTTTTATTTTTGTTTATACTGCAGCCTTTTTATTCAACTAATATTAAATCGGGTACCTGTTGGGTGTTTTTTTGGGAAGAGATTCGGTTTCATTTTCAACTTTTAATCCTATATTTATTTGTTATAATCTAAAGATTAACAAAAGTTTCTCTGAAATTACTTTACAATTTGACCTTTTCGTCTATTAATTATTACCTTTCAAGTTACATTTTAACAGTTATGAGCTGACTTATATGATTACGTCAGGTATTTGGAATATTATAAGTAATGAAAAATATTCCGACGAAATATCATAAAGTACAAAAATAAAAATCATATGGACTATGAATATTAAAGTAGCACTAACAGAATGTCATATATTAAAATAATATCGTCCAGAAAATAGGCCAAAATATGTCCTTAGCCTAAGATAGAAGTGGAGACTATGAGTTCGATTACATCAATTAAACTTACTATAGTTACATGTATGTATATACTTATGAATCTAGTCTTAAGAATCTTAGATTTTGTACAACCTTAAAATTGTTATTCATTGTTAATATGTCTTAATTTAAATGTACTGTAACATGCCCCTTGTGGGCCCATTCTTTTAGGACAATAAAATATTCTTCTTCTTCATGTGGTTGGAAATGAGAAACAGTAAACTGCAGTACAAGTATATCATCAAGGTATCAAATTCCAAATAAACTTACCAGGTGGACTACTGCGAACAGCAAGGCCACATTTAAAAAATATTGTTATCTCCTGAGTCAGATTTGTATCGGCAGGCTTTTAATTTTGTTTGGATGATAGGTAATTTTTTGTTTAGGACTGAGAGTAAAAATTAACATTTGTGTTTGCTAGTTTTATTAAGGGTAATTAGGGGAGGGGATCGAAACTGATCATTTTTGTTTTCATTTTGATCTTGTGATTTAAGTTTGCTTGATCTATAAATATTGAAAAACACCTAGCATGTCCAACTAGTCCAAGGCTGACTAAATGTCCTGTTCGTGATGTTATACACCTGTAGCTGGACAATAAACTGAAAAGATATTTATCTTATAAATTTATTAATTAAAAAAAATAGTTGATTATACCACCGTATGCACGTTCCGTTTTACGTGGGATAATAAAAGCTATCAACACTACGTTTGATAATTAAGAAACCTGTGATCTATTAAAACATAGGTTTACATTTAAGGATGATTGAGATTTTAGATACAAAATGATATTGTAAACAAAGGAAAAAATCACTTTCGAGATCACTATAGGCAAGGAACGAAAACAACCTATTATTTGTTGAGAACCCGCATCAAATGTTCCATTTACTTGTATCGGTCACGTGTTCTTAATGATCATATTTAGGATTATATGTTCTTGTTTAGGTATATAAATTTTGAAAGGAAGAAATTGCCGGCAATTGTCTAAATTTTCTTCTTTCTTTACTGATTCTGCTGAAAACACGTGGGATGGAGACACAACATTGGATGTTATTTCCGTCCATGTTTGGCAACATCTTGACAATGATAGCGAAACAAACAAACTTTCTGAGCAAATTTCAATTGTGGACCGAGCAATAAATTTCAAGTAATGATTTTCATTCACAGAACAAATTATACCGTGCTTGTTTCTGTTATTTATTATAACTACTTTGTAAAATAACGAGTTGTTAAAGTGCGGAGCTATAACATGTCACACACCTTAGAAAATAATTTTCTTTGACACTATCTTCACAGCTCTAATTGATGAGAAGTTATGGCGGTTTGGCGCACGTGCAGTCTAACTTTATTGCAAGTTCTATCTTTTTCTCTCATTATCCTATTAACATTTCTCAAGATTATGACAAGAAGAAAAAAAATACGATAGGTAACTTGTCTTTAGAATAGATGATATATAGATATAAGTAGGTAAAAAAATCGTTAAACGGTGAGTTACGAGAAGGTGGTCGACATTTTATAGGAGAAAACGTGGGGATCGTCTGACGAGGATGCCTCAGGGAACTATTCATATACATTTCAACGCAAGTTATAAAACAACAAAATATTTTGTACTATTTTCAACAATCTCAGACGCATTCGTCATCGGTGGTTCGTAATATTGGATTATCATATATCAATATTTACTAATGAACTGGCATTGCGAAGCATTACGGAAACCAAATTTATTTCCAAAATTAAAGTAGCTTGTCCAGCGACGATGCAACTTTGAAATACACTCATTAGAGCGGATTTTCTTAAAAACAAAATACACGCCATTCTGCAAAAGACGTACAGTTCCAAATTCTCCAGAAATTTCCGGGGTTAGGGGCATTTATTCTCATGTATATCGAATTTCACAAACATGTATCTCCCAATTTATGACTGCAACAACACATGAGGTTTAAATAAGTTTATGTTAATAATAAAACACAATATTTGACTAGTTAAACGAACAAAACTTTTATTATTTAATCAAGGAGCACTGTTTCGGGCATTATAGTATAATTTACTTTCTTCCAACGCACTAAACCTCATTTTTAAAAGTCAAATTTCACACTTTGATGCGATTATAGATCAAAAACCCTTGACACTAAGCCCAATAATAACATGTAATAGAGCTTGAATAAACCCAGGCTTCGTTTGTTGTTATAACAAATAGTTTATAATATAATTATACAATGATACAGTAGTTTAGTGTGAAAATACACAGTTCCGAGACCGTACTAAAGTATAGAGAATTTTTGCCCGATTCATTGTGATGTTATGAGACTTAAATATTTGAACTAACAGGGTTATAGTGGAAACTTTTGAATGTTTGAAAAGGTCATACACGCTACATTAGTTTATTAAAAAGGATAAAAACAATATGAATGGTAAAATGTTATAAAGCTTAAGGTTTGTAGACAAGGACTATACATAGTGTAACTAAGTAATTAGGGCTTTTGATCTTGTCAATTGTCTATTTCATGGCGTTAGCTTTTTGCTCATCCTGACTTTTCAGGTTTTATGCTATTTTCATCCAGTTTTCGTCTTGTCAGCTACGTTTTCCATTTTAATTTTCTATTCTGAAAATCTCTTGAACAAGTAAAGGCAAGCTTTTGCATTAAAAGATGTATGGATAATCCGTCTACAATGTGCCCTCATTTCACGTGGAGTTACTCTGCATAATTTATGCATGGGAGGTCGTCGACCAAGGTTTCTCATTCATCAGACTTCCAAGATGCCAACACTACCAATTCTTGTCTTGAGGTCAGCATTGGAAACATCTGAAAATTTGAGAGCAATTTAAGATCGATTTTTAGCCTACCGATTTATTCTGTGCATTATGATCGGCGAGTAGTTTTCAAATCAAACTAAGCTGCAATTCACAAGAATGATGATAACCACGTGTATTTATTATCTCGAATTTGTTCTAACTGAATACAAACTATACCAATACTATTAAAAATGGAGGCTCCGCATACAATAAGCTAAGATTGCGGTTCAAATATGCCCCTGCAGACTGTATTTGTTGATCTTAGTATTTTTACTTTTCTTGTTAAGTAGGAAGCCGGGAGGCCGCATTCGTCTATGCCATATCTTCGGCTGGTGTAGTCCATGCTGTAACGAGAGCATGCAGTCGAGGTGAACTCGTTCAGTGTGGCTGTGATCCGTTTAAATCTGGACGTGGTCGGGATAAACACGGATGGTACGAGTGGGGAGGATGCAGTGACAATGTACGATGGGGAAGCCAGTTTTCAAGAATGTTCATAGATGCAAAGGAAAAAAGAATACGAGATTCAAGGGCCTTGATGAATTTACACAATAACAGAGCTGGTAGAAGGGTATGTTTGTTTTACATAAAACAAAATCGCGTCCCTACACTTTATGTATTATTATTGTTTAATGGTGGGCAAATCGACTACCTGCCTTCCATGACAGATATAAGTAGTATGGACGCGGGCATCGTCAATAAATATAAAGTGTTTTTCTAATTAATTGGATTGTAATGAATACACAGATGTTTAAGTTATTATGTTTAGTAAAACCCCAACGATGCCTTTCTCGGATTGCGACATTTATTTATGTACCAGTGGCGGATCCAGTGGGAGGGGGTAAGGGGCGTACGCCCCCCCTATAAAAAAGGAAAGGAAAAGAGAGAACAGGGAGGGTAAAAACCAGCGCCAAAGGCAAAAATGTAATCCCCGCTCGTCCTCGCTAAGAATTAATGCATTAACGGTACGAATTCGTTTATTATGATATCTCTGTTGTCTACTGTACCACATAAAGGTTACTGAACGCTATAAAAACTTGTGTTAAATAAATTCATTTTGATGCATGGAAATTGCGAGAATGCAGGATTTTGCACCATTTTTTCGAGAGCTTCTGGGGGCCCTGCCGTAAATGACTCTCCTTTTCCGATATCCCCTTTTTACGTCCCTCTTGCGAAAATCTTGTATCCGCCACTGTGTACGGACACATAACATTTGTAAGTCTCCTTCCTCTTGGTAATATTAAACAAACATGCCAGCACCTGCAATGAGAGCGTGTATATACTCATTTGCTGTCGCGCCATATTAGTGAAATTAAATTTGTATCTTCAGCTTTTCCGCTTTTTTTCAGGTACACCAAGGAATTCCACTCAGATTCACAATCCATTCTTCGATTGTTACGACTTGTCTGATTGTCATGTTATCCATGGCGACTTGTCTTATTGTCATGTTAACCATGGCGACTTGTCTGATTGTCATGTTAACAATATCGACTTATCTGATTATCATGTGTTATCATTTTAACAATGGCGACTTGTCTGATTGTCCTGTGTTATCATTTTAAAAATGGCGACTTGTCTTATTGTCATGTGTTATCATGTTAATCATGGCAACTTGTCTGATTGTTATGTGTTATTATTTTAACAATGGCGATTTGTCTTATTGTCATGTGTTATCATGTTAATCATGGCGACATGTCTGATTGTCATGTGTTATCATTTTAACAATGGTGACTTGTCTTATTGTCATGTGTTATCATGTTAATCATGGCGACATGTCTGATTGTCATGTGTTATTATATTTATAGAGACAGCTAGATCTGTCTCATACTTTGACCTACATCTAAAAACTTACACTGAAGGTCGGTTGAGAACAAAACTATTCGACAAGAGACACATTTTACTATTGTGACTTTTTCATTTTTTGCATGGCAACATTCCAGTAGCACCTGCGTATGGAGTATACATCTACCATCTGATTAGGTTCTCAAGAGCCGTATTCCTTATCCAGATTTCTTTGATAGAGGGTTTGCTACCAGAAAACGTATTTTAACTATGTGGTCACCATGGCAAGATTTAACTTATCATTCAGAAAATTTCACGATCGCCATCATGGCTTGGTTGACTGTTACGTAATATCTATGTCACAAATGATTATTGACTTGTGCGTTTTATCGTAACCTGCATTCTTATTACTGTATTAGGACTACAACGGATATTACCAGATTTTGAACTGACGGATACGACGGGTGCCACGCTTGCAGCAGGAAATACTTACATTCCGGAGCAACCGGGCGCGCACCAGATTTTTAGTGGGGTTCGTTTCACTCGGAGTCAAGATTTTGTATTGTCAGTTTGTTTTCTTTTTGCCCCCCCCCCCCTCATTTTTTGAACCATGGTTTTGTCTGTCCCTGACTTATTGTTTATTGAATACTCATTGGTATCTTTGATTCACTTTGACTATAGCGTTTGTCTTGTTGTCAGGCATTATCATTTCGACTATGATTACTTCTCTGATTGCCGGATGTTTATCATTTTGACTACGACTTATCTTATTGTCAGGCGTTATCATTTCGACTACGACTTATCTTATTGTCAGGGGTTATCATTTTGCTACGACTTATCTTATTGTCAGGGGTTATCATTTTGCTACGACTTATCTTATTGTCAGGGGTTATCATTTTGACTACGACTTATCTAATTGTCAGGTTTTATCATTTTGACTACGACTTATCTAATTGTCAGGTTTTATCATTTTGATTACGACTTATCTAGTTGTCAGAGGTTATCATTTTGCTCCGACTTATCTAATTGTCAGGTTTTATCATTTTGATTACGACTTATCCAATTGTCAGGTTTTATCATTTTGACCAGTGCGACTTGTTTACCTTTCAGTAACTTGTGTGAAAAAATACTCGGGGGTTGAAGATCCTTTGATTTTTATTCGATTTCATCATATATTTTATTAATGTTACGAGAACTTCAGTTGTTTCCGTAAATTAATGTTCAGATGGCGTTCAGTAAAATGTTTTACACGTAAAATTTCATAATTTATTTGACTGATTCTTTCTTTATATTCCCACGCCACTAGTATGCGCTGTTCTTGCTTTAATCACGTGTTACATGTATTTTTATAAAACTATTACCAATGTGTTTTTCTCATGTTCCTTTTTAGGCCGTGAAAAAATTCATGAAACTAACATGCAAGTGTCATGGCGTCAGTGGTGCATGTACCATACGAACATGTTGGCTTGCTATGCAGTCTTTCAGACAGGTTGGTGAATATCTCCGTTTAAAATATAATGGTGCCACCAAAGTCACAATAAATCAGGATGGATCTGGACTTATAGTTCACGACAGAAACCACAAAAGACCGACCAGACAGGATATTGTTTATCTTGAGGAATCCCCGGATTACTGTATAACTAATAAAGAAATGGGTAAGTCCGTATCTTTACCGGATACAGAGAGATTTGGATCCCACCTCCAAGTTGATTTGTTTACGAAAATGCAAAAGTATCAGAGTTTTGTCGGGTTTTACTCTTAAAATTATTCTGTGTAACAACACCCACCTATTATATAAGGGTGACAATAGGCTCTAAAATGCCCGGACAAGGATGCACTTGTTGAATTAATATTTTGATTAAATTGAAGGCCTTAATGTATAATAAATAGATTTGAAATTTCAAATTACAAATAACGCTTTGAGAATGTTCCCTCAATTAACCAAATGTTATTTTCAGAGAAAAACAGTCGAGATTCAGGAATCCAAGTGCAATAAAACATTAAAAATAATTAACATCGTAATATATCGCTGTACTATATTAGATTAAAAATTTAGACCAACAACAAATACAGAGAGCAAATAAATAAAATTAGAGATGATCAACACAAACCTGTCTAAAACTGGAGAATCTCTGGAAGGGTACGTAGTTCTTGCCCCCTGTGTGGTACATGTATTGCCAGAAAGGGTAAGCATGTGAGGTATCTATCCTGCCGGTAAGTAGTTCCTTCTCCACACGTGGCACCTGTCGTGTTACTAGAGGTAATTGTCACTGTCAGGTAAAAAGATCTTCAACTAAGTAAAAGAGACGACAAGAAATTGCGACCGGACAAACAAATCCTGGGTCATCTCTGAAACAGACATTCTGTTGGATCGGCCAACCTTTACGGCGACCTAAGAACTTTTAGATCGAACTTCTTGTCATGAATTCGTGCTAAAGCAGCTTTCTCAGCAGCAGTTTAATTTATTACGTACACGTGTGTTTTTCTTCGTCGAGATGATTGTCACTTATAAAAGTTCAAGTTTCTAGTAAGGTAAAAAGCAAACACGTTACTTGATCTAAAATTGGTGTTTTTGTGGTTTTTAATAGGTTCAATAGGAACCGTGGGAAGAACTTGTAATAAATCATCACTTGGCACAGACGGATGTGACATCATGTGCTGCGGCAGAGGATACGACACGAAATCTATTACTATCACGGAGAAGTGTGAATGTAAATTCCACTGGTGCTGTACTGTAAAGTGTAAAGAGTGTAGTAAAACAATGGAAATACAAACATGTAAAGGACCTGTTCAGAGTAAGAAAGAGAGAAGGAATTCCAAATCTAGAAAGAAACTGTGGTATTACTGAAGAATTAAGGTGGCTCAAAATAAGCGAATTGTGATCTGTGTGATGTATTTATTTGTTCAAAAATGGTTTCGTATGAAAATTAGAATTAAATCGTTATTTTTTGGTACTTTTTTCTTAAAGTAGTTTATTTTACTTTTTATTAATTTCATCGCCATGAAAGAGTAGAATTTGGAGTGTAAATTAATGATAGTGCCTAAGTAATATCATGTCAGTACTCGCTGCTGATTAGCACGTATTATATTCTGTGTATATGGGCTCAGTTGTTCCTGTTCGGAGGGAGAGTGATGTTGTTTCCAGTTTATCTAGGCTTTATCAGTTGATGGTACCTGAAAATTATATGAATCCGCGGTTCACCTGTATCCAAAAGATCCAAGAAAATTATTATTCAAAGAACAAAAATTAATACACTGATAGATATGTGTGAAAAGGACACACATACACGGCTAAAAATACATGTTTAAACTACTGCTATACAGTGTTTAAAATTTTAGCTTTCACAAACAGAAATATCGTAGTATCGAGGATTTTTTTTGTTTCTGAAGTTGTTTAGTCGACTAGCTTTGTAATTATGAAACAGGCATGCAACGTATTTACTGACATTTGAAGAAATAAATGGAAACAACATATGCATGTAATTTAACAAAACGATGTTATTAGCATAGGAATTAAAACTTTAAAATATGCTTAAATTGAAGACAAAACAGAAGTCGTGTTAACCCACATTTATGATTTGTCTGTTAATGCGTTTAGAACTTTTACAAGTAGCATGGTTTTCTTTATCTTTCTTATATTACTAAGAGCCTGTGAAGCGGCTAGAGCTCTGGTTTCCATGGTGATCTTGGGCACATTTACATTGTCGTTCAATGCTTTAAGATCTTTACCCTCTAGCATTTTTGTCTTAAAGTCCCGGATGTTACTAAGAGCATGTGACACAACTGCAACTTTGTTTTCAATTGCGACCTTGTCTGTAATTGTTTTAGTTTCAGTGGAACCTGACTGATCTCCATTTTCTACATATTTTATGTCCATCTGTTTAACAGCATTACTTTTCAAGGCATCGTTAAAGGTTTCTGAAACGTTTAATAACATTATTGTACTTTGATACTTATATATATGAACAACAGACAAATTATTTAAACTTGCAAATGGTTCTACAAGGCATTTAAAAGAAATGACACAAAGGTGAAATACATTTTCTTTTTTTTGTAGTAAAATAGTAAATACATCTTAGGGGAATGTGAATTTTGCCGTATGCATCATTCGTTCATCAGGAGAATTAATGTACAATGGGAGGCTTTCATTCTCAATTGCAAAATGAATGTTAAGGTTTTAAGAAAATATGAGTATTTAAAAAAAGTCTGATCAATATGATATAAAGTAGTCAACGTTACTGCTTACTGCATAAATTTAACGTTATTTATCTACCTACCATACAGTTCTCGTAATTGAGAGGATTCACGGTGCTCGAGCACACATCTGTCCAGATTGCGGAAAGGGTAAGCACTGTCGGTGGGAGTTTTTCAGGTAGTTATACGGAAAGCCTGACCGCGGATCGTAGTGTGTAACGTGTTTGAAGTCCATGCTCCTTGCACGTTAAAGACCCCTTTTGTAGATTGTGAAAAAATGTCTCATTGTACATATGCACTACTGAAGGCTATCCATTCGCCATCTCTACCCATTACTTCATACTGGTCCAGTGGCAGTCACAATTTTGTGACCAATGTCCGTTGATTTATTGTTTGTAGACTTGTTCTCTTATGAATATAGATGTAGCTAAATTATTGATCGGTGGACGTCAAGCAAAACATTCATTTAATCAACCATCTCTCGTGAATCATCAAATAATTTTTACAGTATTACAACTTACTTGGATCTGTATATTCCGATGCATCTATATTTACAACGATATTAAAGAATCTACCCATGGTAAACTCTTCTCGGACACCACGGGCCAATTTTACTAGCACTGATGCCAAGAACTGCACTTCGTTTAGCTGATTTCCTGCAAAATGCTTGATTACTTGTAATATCCGCGGACCCGAAATTATAAAAAGGGACTTTAAAAAAATTACCAAGTTAATATTTTGTTTTATAAAAAAGGGTTATTAGTAATTAGTTATTATCCAATACACTTATAAAGAAAAGCTCGATAATCAAAAGTCATCAGATAGTTTAACAGCACGGGAATAACAGGATTGGACAGTATATTATATACAAAATAAGACATTGTTTGAGGAGATTGATACATATTTATTTTTAGATAGTGCCAGAGTTCTGGAATCTATTTGTTGAATACTGCAGTGTGACATTAATTTCCTGCGCACTTGGTTTGTTCTCTTGCTAAATCATTACTTCTGAAGGCAATCTAAGCTAATTAAATGAAAGAATTATTATATTCATATAAGACAACTATTTGTTCACTCCATGCCATAAAGTTGTTTTATGTATTAAACATCGTCTCTGACAACATCGTCAATCATAACAGCTTGGTACGATAGTCGACTGAGAAGTTTTATTAAATTAGTAAAGATATAATAATGGACACTACAGAAAAAAGGTTTTATGTAGGCAATGACTGAATATCAACGCCAAATAAGAAACCGTTTCCTCCAAGGACAGATTAGCATTTTTTACACACTGCACCCAATCTGATTTTCGGAATACAAACCCAGAAAAATAGCTTTCTCATGTCTACCGCTTATTTTACCTTCAAGATTTTCGATGTCTAAGACTTTCTCCAATGTTCTCCATCCATTTGATCCACAAGTCAAAATCTGGACCACGGCATCAAGCCGAGCATCTTCAAAGGTGGAGTATTTACTGAAATCGGTCTCCATGTACTCTGTAATGCAAACGTGTACATGCAAAATGTATTGCTATAAAACCCTAACACATTTTCTAGTTATGTTTTTCTAAGAGTATGACCGGAAGTGAGGACCTCTTTTCATTGGCTGAACCGTCTGATAAAGATAATAATATCAATATGACTGATCAAGAGAAGACGAGAAATTCCAAACTGACCAAAAGGACAAAAACATTGGTTTTTTTTTATTAAGCTACTTAAACCGATTATCTTACAGAGTATTTGTTCTAGGTAATTTTGTTTTGTGTTAACGTTTTTGTAAACAGTTTGGCCACAGTAACCCTTATATATAGGTTTACAATTTTAATATCCTTTATTACTAATACGACCAATAACTATTTTTTTCATAAAGTTTTTTTCTAGCTATATTCCCATATTAGCGAAAAATAGATGACATTTTGGGATCCGTGACTAATATTTTACGTACCTTGCGTACAATCATCGATGAACAAACCCGGACCTTCTTCATCTGGAATTTAAAAAAAATGTGATTTATGTTTTCTAATACGACACACGCATCAACATTTAAGAAGTTAAGCATGTTTATGACTATTCATCCATAGATTGACTAGAGAAACGAAGTTTTGCGATTTGTTATATCATGGCAGTTTACAGACTGGTAGAAGTTTTCAGTTCGTTTTACTATACGCGTTAGAAAAGATGCAATGTTATGAAACTAACGCTTTTGTCATAGCTTTGTCTTTAATATGCAACACGTAACCAAAACTAAAAACGTGATTACAAATGTATTGATTGTAATGATTTTTATTGAAACTAACAACTACTAATCTAATGTTATACAGCCGTTTTAAAATGGCGTTGACTTAAAACATATGAAAAGTAAGTTATTTCTACACAGCGATTTGGTCCTTTTACTTACCTCTTACATTAGGCAAGTAGGAATCCATGATCAGTATGTGGAAAAGAAGCTCGTGTTCTTCACTGCTGAGTTCTAATTGTGTTGTCCAGTCATCTATAGAACAAGTGCATCAAATTAGTATACGGTTTTACTAATGAGAATGATCATTTCATTTAGTTTAATTCCAACTCTATCAATATGGCGAGCCTGGCATTCAACTGATTGTTGCCTTAGTGATTTTTAATGTCCAGTGATATTTCGACTGTTTTCTATAAAAAGTCGGTCAAGAAATTGTAAAAAAGACATAAAACAAACAGAGAAGCATCTAAGCACACAAACAAAGACCAAAACGTGAGTAATCCGAACCCCAACACTATACACTCGAGCTGATGGATTATTTCTACAAAAGAACTGGTTGTTGACCATGGGAATTTGAAGTTATCGTAAGTTAGAAGTCAAAGAAAAAACTAGGTAGGATTTTTCAAATTGCCATCGAGAGTATAAATGGATAGTGTCGGAAATTTAGCTTCTCAGTCACCAACCTACACCCTTAACAAGGCGCCTGTTTTCTGGGTTCACAGCCCTATCCCATCTCGAAACTTTGATTTATAGTCTCCAGCCGTCGGACTAAAAATTATGTACGACAAAAAATGAAATAATGATAAGTAACCAGTATTTGTCATGGTTGAATGATTTTTGCTCATTTTCAGATTGCATTTTATTGAATAGTCTTCAAAATACTGACGCATTATTATCTTTGTAATTATGTCTTCAATATCTGAACAGTCTTCAGCCACGGACTGGATGAATGCTTTTCTTTCAGCTTCGTTAGCCTTTCCCAGTTCTTCTTTTAACTGGTCCTTGTTATAAGACATTCTCAGCGCATCGTGCAGATCAAATTTACGTGTCTGAAAAGAAAAAGATTCGAAATTGCAACCTTTTTAATGAACAAATGTATACAAGATAGAAATGGTTAATGTAATTCAATTCATTCGGACGATGCAGTTTTCTGTTTGTGTGGGAAGCATACAATGACTATCAAAAATCTTGAATACTGCAACGTAATAAATATTTCGTTAGGTTTTTGCTCCAATCAAAAGGAAATATGAATAGGATGTGTAATATACCGTACGTAATTCATTTTCTTAACAAATTTCGGTAAATTAAAAAAGCGGGGTAGATGAGAGGCTGGAATTTCCTTGTTTCATGTCAAAATCCCAACTACCATTCAACATACTTTATTAGAATATGAAATTTATCTGTAATTTCGTTATATTTCTATGGTTAAGAAAAACTACAAAAGCATAAGTTGATTGTATATAATTGCTTCTGGTGTTTTTATAGTTAATATATTCGTCTTCGAATTCGCAAAATTTTAAATCTGATTGATCAGATAGCTTTCTACACTTACAACGTAACTTTAGTGCATTTAGTTTAAAATAAGCTATTGCAGTAAAGAAATATTATCCAAATAAATAAGTTTACAACATAAATAAATTTAGTTCGAAGAGGCAATGCAGATATAGGACAGCAACTTGTATGTTGAAAACAACAGTGTATAAATCTATAAAATGTTATAGTAAACGTATTTACTGTTGGGAGGACTGTAAGTTGTTACCCGACCTACCTCCGGTCCGTTGATATACTTTGCGTCTGGCACTAGACTGCAAAAAGATAAGAACATTAGAAAAATAACACGATCCATTTTGTTGACTTGTTTTGTTAATAAATCTTTATTTCTCTGTATTATGTGTACACTTGAATCTGAGTTTTATTTAACATAAGACGTGTATAAGCGGATTGAAATTTAATCCATTTATGTTTCTTTAATACGTACAGTATTTCTTATAATTACATACATAATAACATGCATGCAGGGTCGTAACTACCATTGAGGCAACGGAGGCAATCGCCTCGTCTAGGTTTACAACAACAACAAAAGTTAACGGTAGTGTGTTATTATTATTATCCGGATTTTTTTCTAAAGAAATCAGACATTGTTTTTACGCGAAATGAATGAGATGCCTAGAACAAACTGATAATTATGTATATGTTTTGACGTTTTGTAATTAAAACAAACTCAAATTCATAAATTAAAACTTATCTTAAAGGATTCAGGTTTATTTACTTAAGATATTGGGTACTGGAATCCCAACAAAGAGACAAGTACTATTGATCACGTGGTCCGTCAACACTGAGATTGCGGGTTCGATTCTCACTGCAGGCACGGTGTACTCGACTCCAATCTTAATTGACAAGGATTGCCAGTTTTCCTACCGCAGGTCGGGGGTTCTCTCCGGGTACTCCGGCTTCCTCCTCCAATAAAAACTGAACGCCATGAAATAGCTGAAAGTAGCGTTAAAACACAATTCAAACAAACAAACAAACAAAGAGACAAAAACAACAAAATAAGGAAATACTCCAAAACTGATTGTTTAAATTCAACATTGTTAAAATAAGTGGGAAGTGTGTAATTTTATGATGATTTTTACACGAGTCTTATTAAATATGTAAATTGTTAAACACTGAATTCTCTTCCATCGTAAATGGGGGGGGGCAGAACCTATTTTATAGCATACAGGGATGACAAGATAGAAGGGAGACAACAGACAAGATAGTAGGGAGACCAACGTAGCATTCAACAGACAAGATAGTAGGGAGACCAACGTAGCATACAACAGACAAGATAGTAGGGAGACCAACATAGCATACAACAGACAAGATAGTAGGAAGACCAACATAACATACAACAGACAAGATAGTAGGGAGACCAACATAACATACAACAGACAAGATAGTAGGGAGACCAACATAACATACAACAGACACGATAGTAGGGAGACCAACATAGCATACAGCAGACAAGATAGTAGGGAGACCAACATGACAAACAACAGACAAGATAGTAGGTAGACCAACATAATGTTATATTGTATTTTGGCATGATCGCAGAGTTCTCACCATTTTTATAGAGTTACCTCCCTTTTTCCACTTTATTTCGTTTGTGCCATCCGGAATGAATACTTCGTTCCGATTTTTGTTTTGTATATAGTTTATCAGGGTTTTTGAGAAAGGAAATAAAAATGGCGTTTTGAAAACGTGTTCCCTTATCTTTTGCAAAATACGGTGCTTTCATGGTGGAGAACCTAAATGAACGACAGAAATATTCAACATCAGATTGAAAGACATCGTCTGGATCCCCTTCTTCAGCCAAGAAGGACACCCATTCTTTTGTCAGACAGTAAAGGACTGCGACTGAAACAAGAGGTACGTGTCAACCCTGAAACTTTCATAGAATTTAGATGTGAAAGTGGCGCTGATGCAGAAAATAGACTACAATATTTAAAAGACAATTTAGCATCAAACATTGATAAATTCGGTAACATCTGTCTTTTTGTCTGGGTGGGCACATGTGACCTTACAGAGAAAGTTGATAGTTACATTTATTTGAAATCGAGGACCAATTCAACTGTTTCAAAACTTTGTCGGATTCTTAGAGATATTTACCATTTTTGCAGAGACAATTTTGACTCGAATAAAATTAAATTGGTCTTTTTACATTTGCCAGTATATTCTATTTATGAATGGAACAATAACAAAGGATATGGTCCAGGTGTTAATAGATTTAGACATGATGATAGAAAACTAAATCAACAAATCGTGGATGTAAACCGGTTTATTGATGACATCAACAGACTATTGCAGGCATCTTCGCCGAAATTTTCGGAAGATTTGCGTCGAAGCAGACGACGAGACACTCCAGGCCGTTCATTTACTATGTACAATTATCGATTTGGTTGTTACACTGATGGGATTCACCCGAATGCACTCTTGGCTAAATTTTGGCTTATAAAACTGACCCGCCTTGTACACGAATATTGTTATTGAAGATATGTAAATTGTAATTTGTATGACTGTTATGCCATTTATCGTGATTTAAGATTTTCTGGTTTTATTTTGAAAAAAAAATATTTCCACTGAAAAACAGGTGTTCCATCTTTACTTTGCCAAATACTGTTTTCTACAGAATTAATACAGGTTATTAGATCTTCATTTTGGAAAATACTGTTTTTCCACTGACTAAATACGGGTTTTTTTCATATATACCATGTGCATACAATTTTAATTACATTTTTGGAAAGACCTGTCTTTCCACATGAGTTCGTACAGTTCCGTCGATAATTGGGACCAAGATCAAATTTTAGATGACGACTTTATTAATAGCAATTTATTCTCAGAGTCCAACAAAGTCATCGAAGACCTGAACGCTGATTTATTGGAAGAACCCCCGATTTTGTCTTATCACGGTCCATCCCTGAAAAAACATACAGTACGAGATTTGCGACCTATTCCGTTCTCTTTAAACGATCAACCAAGATTTAACTTTTCAGCTATGGAAAAACTTGGTACTTGTAGAAAATTTTCGGGATATCCAACTGAAAACGGACAGAAATTTTTACGAGAATTCGAATCTTTTGCTACATTACATGACCTTGACTACGATGAAGGCAAGAAAATCGCTGCATTTCATTTACATCTTCATGGCCCAGCGATAACATGGTTCAATACTTTAGAGCCACGTATTACGTGGGATAGGCTACGTCGATCTTTTGCTGAAAAGTACATTGATTTTGGGTGGCAACATCCATCAGTTGTCATTGAGGCGGAACTTTTTCAAAACCTACGTCTACTGCCAACTCAAAATATTGAAGATTACTTCGGGCTTGTTGTCGAGAAGGGCAGTTTACTCCGTAAACCCGAATATGAAATAATGGTCAAGTTTATTCAAGGTCTCCCCGATCAACTAGCATTCTTTGTTAGGGCCAGCAACCCAAAAGATTCAAATCAAGCGTTGCAATTTGCAAAAGCGGGCGAGGCCTATAAGTACAGAAATCAGGATAAACCGATTGCCGCTGCAAAAATAGTTTCGAATTCGGCCGATAGTAACGCCTCTGTTGTAGATGAGCTGAAGAAACAAGTTGCCGATCTGACAAAAGCAGTGTCCCAATTAAACGTAAGGAAATCTGATGAAAATACAGTACATGCGCGTAATACTAGAGCCCCGACTCGTTCCTTCGAACACGTTAAATGTTATTCGTGTGGTCAGTTCGGTCATACAAAGCGCTTTTGTAAAAGCCAAAGTGATGTTAAGTGTCAGTTATGCGATAAACTAGGACATATAGCTAGTAATTGCAGTTTGTTTCGACAAAATGTAGAATCTGAAATCTTCTGTCAAATTTGTGGAAACAAAGGTCATGGTGCGAAAACATGTGTACAGGGAAACGTAGTCAACCCGCGGGACAAGGGGCACAACCCCACGGGGAATTTATGAGTGCCAACTCTGTAAGTTTCGAAAGTGATACTGACACTGAAAATTGCAGTTATAATTCAGAATTTAACACACGTGTTGATGATCTTGACTTGGAAAATGCTGAGCCGGGATCGTTATTTTTGTATTTACCAGTACGTTTTCATAATGTTCGCGTGGCCGCTCTTTTAGACTCTGGTGCTGATATAAATCTTATGTCAAGTAATCTGTTTAATTCCATTCCAAAAAAAGCTAAATCTGAGCTGAACCAGTATGACCGCCACTCACTAAATTTAGCAAATAATCAGAAAATTAACATTTTGGGCTCTGCGACTGTTGAAATAACTACAAGACACAACAGAAGCAAGATACTTGTTTATGTTCTGGAAAATACGTCAACGCCGCTTATTTTAGGAACTCGATATTTAGTCGTAAATAAACTGTTTTTAGATTTTGCTTCATTAACTATTGGTACAACAGAGGCAAATGTGAAGTGCATAGAGCGAGTGACGATTCCGCCTAATACGGAAGTGATAATTAGCGGACAGCTGCCGGACAATATTTTACAAGGATTAAGTGGAATTTGTCGTAATTCCAAACACATTTACTCGCAAGGGCTACTAGTATCAAAATCATTGGTCACTGTTTCGTGTACAAACCAAGTTCCGGTTAAAATTTTAAACCCAGGAAATATACCGGTAGTTATTAAGAAAGGAAAGAGTTTAGCTCATTTCAGTAGAATAACACCTGACGATCGCATATTTAAAGTTACCGATCAGTCAAACTCCGTTAATTTCGTATCTAAATTGTCCGAGGAGCCCGAGGCACAGCCCCAGTGCAAATTTGAAGACAGGGACTTTTTGAGTAATTTTAAGTTTAACCCATCCTTGGATTCAAATCAGCAAAGAACATTAGAGCAGTTTCTTATTAATAATAAGAAAATATTTGTTACAAAAGATAACCCTGACTTGGGTCACACTGATGTAGTTAAGCATCATATTGTACTTAAGCCTAACTTTCAAGCAAAGCACCAACGACCATACCGATTACCGCCAAACAAGCGCAATGTACTGAGACATCATTTAGATGAACTCTTACGCCAGGGCATTATTAAACCACTTGAACCCGAAGAGGACGCACCGATATCTAGTCCTATTGTTTTAGTACAAAAACGCACGCGCAAGCCAAACTCAAGTTTGACCGACTGCGAGAAGAGCTTATCTGAATATCGTTTTTGTGTGGACTTTAGATATTTAAATTCGCAGACAAAACAGTTTAGCTACACGATACCCGATTTACAAGAACTGACAGAGTCTTTCACGCAGAGGATACCGAACTACATTACGTCCATTGATATGTCTTCTGGATTCTTTCAGATGGATATTGATTCTGACAGTACGAAATTTACTGCGTTCAATACATGTTTTGGCTCTTTTAAATTTTTACGCCTACCGATGGGATTGTCGTCGTCCCCTTCATCGTTTCAGCTTTTGATGGACAAAGTCCTCAGAGGGCTAACTTTCCAGTCGTGCCTATGTTACCTGGACGATATAATAATATTTTCCGAAACATTCGAGGAACATATCGCTGACCTCCAGGATGTCTTTGAACGTCTGCAATCTGCAGGACTCAAGTTGAACCCGGTTAAATGTTTGTTTGCCGAACAATCATGTGTCTATCTCGGGCATCATATTTCACGGAACGGGATCAAGCCACCACCCGACCGCGTTCAAGCAATTCAGGAGTACCCTACACCGACAAGTGTCCAACAATTGCGTCGTGTTTTAGGTTTGTTTAACTGGTTCCGTAAATTCATACCAAACTTTAGCGCGGAAGCGGAACCGTTGTACCAACTTCTGAAGAAAGGTGCTAAATTTATGTGGTCAGAGGAGCAAAATAGTGCATTTATGACACTTAAGAAACTTTTGCTAAACTCCGAAGTTCTTGCGTTTCCTCGTTTCGATATTCCGTTTTACTTGGCAGTGGACACGAGTTCAAAAGGGTTGGGTTATGTGCTGTACCAGAAACATGAAGACGAAAACGGGAAGTCCGGAAACATCCGAGTTGTGCGTTTTGGTTCAAAATCACTCAATAAATGGCAGCGCACATACGGTCCGACGAAATTAGAGCTTCTTGGTTTAGTTACCAGCATCATCGATTGCTCTTCATATCTACGTGGAACCAAGTTCGTTGTGGAATGCGACCACCAAGCGTTACGTCCGCTCTTTCAGAAGCAATTCAAAGGTGCCATATATATGAGCGATGGCTCGCTATCTTACAACAGTACAATTTCGAAATTCAATACAAACCGGCTTCTCAAATGCAAGTGGCGGACGCCCTTTCTCGATGCCAAGAGGTAAGCAGCAATGGAAATTCTAGTCCGGATGAAATTGATCCGTATTTTCCTTATATTCCGGAAGATGTAAGACATCGCTAACGGACAAGATGACGCAGGATATTTAGCGGATGCTGAAGAAGAAATCGAAATAAATGGAACTAATAGAAGTTCCAGTAAGGGTGTAGGATTTAACGAAACGAGAGTGAAATGTGATATAGACGGAACAAACTGTTGTTCCATTCATGTGGTTACATCTTTAGAGGATACAGTGGAAGTAATCAATGATAATAATGGGAATTTCAGTAATTCCAAAGAGTCAAGTCTTATTCATGGGGATAATGTTGTGATTGATACACAGGAATGCATCAGTGAGTTGAATGGAGCTAACTGTGGTTCCAATATTATGGACAAAATACGCCATTTAGAAACTTGGATGGCCGATTTTCAAGAATCTTGTGTTGTAGCTGACAGCAATTCCTACAGAATCAATTTACTTGAACCATGGCTACTTCGGTTAGAAAATGGAATTGATTGCAATTCCAGTGAAAAGGTAAACTCTGTTAATTCAGCTTATGTCAATTCAGTTAGTGGGTCCAATATAAACAATGTACATTCAAGTACAACTGTAAGCGAACAATCTACCGACGACGATTTAGTCGCCGAAAGTATTGAACTTTTCAAGAAATCAGACTTTAGTCCGGATAGTGTGAAGTTATTGCAAAGAAAAGACTGCAAGTTAAAGCCTTTAATAGATTACTTAGAAAACGGCAAGCTGCCAAAATTACAAAAAGAGGCTCGTAAAATTCTAGTTTGCTCAGCTGACTATGCAATATGCAATTCACTTTTATTTCACATCCGTAATGCGAAGTCAAAACGTACAACGAACTTTCAACCTGTTTATCAATTAGTATTGCCGTCTATTTTAATCAAACCCGTGCTTGAAATTTTTCATGACTCGCCCATGGGAGGACATGGAGGCATACAGACAACTATTGACTTAGTAAGTGAACATTTTTACTTTGATAAACTTCCGTCGCAAGTAACATCATATGTTCAGTCTTGTCATGCATGTCAGTCGAGAAAAATCAGTAAGGCGCATACAAAGTCAAACATTGTATCTTACAAAACCCCTTCTGGACCCTTTCAAGTTTGGGAAATCGACTTATATGGACCTTTGCCAATGACAAGCAAAGCTAATACTTACGTTTTCACAGCGATAGACTTGTTCAGTAAGTTGGTTTACAATGTACCTATCCCGAACGGAGACTCAGTTACTGTTGCGCATGCAATTTTTGACATGTTTTGTACTTATGGAGTCTGTGACACCATTATTTCAGACAAGGGAAGTGAATTTATTGCAAAATGCACAAGTGACTTATGTAAATTACTTCAAGTACGACAGAATTTCACCCCAAGTATGATACACCACTGTCTCGGCGCATGTGAGCGCACACATCGTACACTTGCTGAGCGCCTCACTCCATATTGCCAACAGGGCAAACAATGGGACAGTGTTCTTCCTGCTATTACTTTTGCGATGAATGCTTCAGTTCATGCTTCGACGAAGTACTCACCGTTTGAAGTAGTTTTTGGCATGAGACCTAGATTTCCTTTGACATTCTCAAGCCAAATTGACTTTAATAATTTACCTGAAGATTATTCCGTTTTTATAAAACAGCAAGCGGAAAAACTTACTGCAATTAGAAATGAACTTGAAATAAATGCAGAAAAAGCAGGTGAAATTATGGTGGATCGTTGTAACAAGAAGTCAAACCCATTAACACTTTCAGTTGGCGACTACGTTTATATGTTTAAGGAACCTACGGGTCAAGGACGCAAATTTCAGGCGAAATACAGCGGACCTTATATTGTGCACGCCAAACTTTCAAATCACTTAGTGAAATTAAAAGACCCTACAACAGGTAAAGTGCTTAAGAATGACACGCATTTGGATCGATTGAAGTCGGCATATGTGCGGACACCAAATCCGAATGATTATTTTGTGCCGGAGGTGCGCAAATCAGCGGAAGTCCATCACGAAACAAATCAAGCTGAAACTGACAGTGAATTATCGACCGATCAAACCGTCCATGAAACTGAAAACCCCCTTCCGAGACGACCTACTCGTACAAGAAGAAAGCCAGTACGTTTTCAAGGCTCCTCTTTTGAATCTGGAACTATGTCCGATCAGACGGTATCTTTTGAGACCTATTATAAGATTAAAAAAGTTCTTGCTAAACGAAAACTCTTAGGACAAGATGAGTATTTAATTCAGTTTAGAGGCGAACCTGCACAAAATGCAATGTGGATACCATTCGAACAGCTTAATCCGGATTTGAAACAGTTTGTAAAGAGAAATCCGCCACCAAATGTTCAGTGATTATACATTGCTGCTATTGTAATTTTTTTGGCATTCTCTTTTTTTTTTTTTTTTTACATTGTTACATGTATTTTCTTGACATTACTTTAGACGAATTTATACTGTTAATTGTGCAACATTTGTTTTTTTTTACAATTTCGTGTCTTGAGCTTAGTTCATGTATTATTGATTTTTTTTTTCTCGCTGATTATTACTCTAGATAACCGTTTTCATGATTCTTGTAAAATTTGAATTTTGTGGCTAGCTTTTGCTAAATGTGTACTTTTATTTCGTAATTTTTGTATTGCTGTGAATTTGATTGATGCAAAGTGGGAATATATTTAAGTAGACATGTCTGTTCGTGGTATATTTAGAGAAGTTTTCTTGGATTCAATACATGTTGTTTTCATGATTGATAAAGAGATCATAAATAGAAAGATAATTTTGCCAGAAATAAATCTTGTTTGTTTAGACATTTGAAGCATTTATTGTGAATAATTATAATGTCAAACTTTTTTTTCAAGAGAGCCAAGGTCTCTGCTGGTAAAATCTTCACATATTGATCCAATCCAAACAAGGAACTTGTCAGGATGTTTGTAGGAACTATATTATGGTTGATATTGTAATTAACTTGTATATATATGTTTCAACTTTTCTTTTTATACATTTTGTGTAGAACTCGGCGATCATCTGAAACAAATAAGATTTGTTTTTTCATTGGCGGGGGATGTTATATTGTATTTTGGCATGATCGCAGAGTTCTCACCATTTTTATAGAGTTACCTCCCTTTTTCCACTTTATTTCGTTTGTGCCATCCGGAATGAATACTTCGTTCCGATTTTTGTTTTGTATATAGTTTATCAGGGTTTTTGAGAAAGGAAATAAAAATGGCGTTTTGAAAACGTGTTCCCTTATCTTTTGCAAAATACGGTGCTTTCAATAACATACAACAGACAAGATAGTAGGGAGACCAACATAACATACAACAGACAAGATAGTAGGGAGACCAACATAGCATACAACAGACAAGATAGTAGGGAGACCAACATAGCATACAGCAGACAAGATAGTAGGGAGACCAACATGACAAACAACAGACAAGATAGTAGGTAGATCAACATAACATACAACAGACACGATAGTAGGTAGATCAACATAACATACAACAGACACGATAGTAGGGAGATCAACATAACATACAACAGACAAGATAGTAGGTAGATCAACATAACATACAACAGACAAGATAGTAGGGAGACCAACGTAGCATTCAACAGACAAGATAGTAGGGAGACCAACGTAGCATACAACAGACAAGATAGTAGGGAGACCAACATAGCATACAACAGACAAGATAGTAGGAAGACCAACATAACATACAACAGACAAGATAGTAGGGAGACCAACATAACATACAACAGACAAGATAGTAGGGAGACCAACATAACATACAACAGACACGATAGTAGGGAGACCAACATAGCATACAGCAGACAAGATAGTAGGGAGACCAACATGACAAACAACAGACAAGATAGTAGGTAGACCAACATAACATACAACAGACAAGATAGTAGGGAGACCAACATAACATACAACAGACAAGATAGTAGGGAGACCAACATAGCATACAACAGACAAGATAGTAGGGAGACCAACATAGCATACAGCAGACAAGATAGTAGGGAGACCAACATGACAAACAACAGACAAGATAGTAGGTAGATCAACATAACATACAACAGACACGATAGTAGGTAGATCAACATAACATACAACAGACACGATAGTAGGGAGATCAACATAACATACAACAGACAAGATAGTAGGTAGATCAACATAACATACAACAGACAAGATAGTAGGGAGACCAACATAGCATACAACAGACAAGATTGTAGGGAGACCAACGTAGCATACAACAGACAAGATAGTAGGTAGACCAACGTGACATACAACAGACACGATAGTACGGAGACCAACATAACGTACAACAGACACAATAGTATGGAGACCAACATAACATAAAACAGACACGATAGTACGGAGACCAACACAACATACAACAGACACGATAGTAGGGAGACCAACATAACATACAACAGACAAGATAGTAGGGAGACCAACGTGACATACAACAGACAAGATAGTAGGTAGACCAACGTGACGTACAACAGACAAGATAGTAGGGAGACCAACATAACATACAACAGACACAATAGTATGGAGACCAACATAACGTACAACAGACACAATAGTATGGAGACCAACATAACGTACAACAGACAAGATTGTACGGAGACCAACATAACATACAACAGACACGATAGTAAGGAGACGAACATACCGGTAACATACAACAGACAAGATAGTAAGGAGACGAACATAACGTACAACAGACAATAGTAAGGAGACCAACATAAAACAGACACGATAGTATGGAGACCAAAATAACATACAACAGACAAGATGGTATGGAGACTAACATAACGTACAACAGACACGATAGTAAGGAGACAAACAAAACGTACAACAGACACGACTGTAGGGAGACCAACAAAACATACAACAGACAAGATGGTATGGAGACTAACATAACGTACAACAGACACGATAGTAAGGAGACCAACAAAACGTACAACAGACACGACTGTAGGGAGACCAACAAAACATACAACAGACAAGATGGTATGGAGACTAACATAACGTACAACAGACACGATAGTAGGGAGATCAACATAACGTACAACAGACACGATAGTAAGGAGACCAACATAACGTACAACAGACACGATAGTAAGGAGACCAACATAACGTACAACAGACACGATAGTAAGAAGACCAACGTAACATACAACAGACACGATAGTAAGGAGACGAACATACTGGTAACATACAACAAACAAGATAGTAAGGAGACGAACATAACGTACAACAGACACGATAGTAAGGGGACCAACATAACATACAACAGACACGATAGTAAGGAGACCAACATAGTAACATACAACAGACACGATAGTAAGGAGACGAACATACCGGTAACATACAACAGACAAGATAGTAAGGAGACGAACATAACATACAACAGACACGATAGTAAGGAGACGAACATACCGGTAACATACAACAAACAAGATAGTAAGTAGACGAACATAACGTACAACAGACACGATAGTAAGGGGACCAACATAACATACAACAGACAAGATAGTATGGAGACCAACATAACGTACAACAGACACGATAGTAAGGGGACCAACATAACATACAACAGACAAGATAGTAAGGAGACCAACATAACATACAACAGACACGATAGTAAGGAGACGAACATACCGGTAAAATACAACAAACAAGATAGTAAGGAGACGAACATAACGTACAACAGACACGATAGTAAGGGGACCAACATAACATACAACAGACAAGATAGTAAGGAGACCAACATAACATACAACAGACACGATAGTAAGGAGACGAACATACCGGTAAAATACAACAAACAAGATAGTAAGGAGACGAACATAACATACAACAGACACGATAGTAAGGAGACCAACATAACATACAACAGACAAGATAGTAAGGAGACGAACATACCGGTAAAATACAACAAACAAGATAGTAAGGAGACGAACATAACATACAACAGACACGATAGTAAGGGGACCAACATAACATACAACAGACACGATAGTAAGGAGACCAATATAGTAACATACAACAGACACGATAGTAAGGAGACGAACATACCGGTAACATACAACAGACAAGATAGTAAGGAGACGATTATAACGTACAACAGACACGATAGTAAAGGAGACCAACAGAACATACAACAAATACAATAAATAGACCGTACCGCTTATAGGCGATGCAATAAATATGCAATACTGATAGGCGATACAATAAATAGGCAATACCGCTTATAGGCGATACAATAAATACTAGTATGCAATACTGCTTATAGAGATACAATAAATAGGCAATACCGCTTATAGGCGATACAATTTAAAAAAGATACTGAAGAGACATCCTACACGTAAACCATAAATAAGCGTCAATCAAGGGTATACTACCAGGATTATATATGTTTTCGGCATATACATGCGTTTTAAAGGTTATATACTACAAACATTAATTGAACTCAAACGCAGAATGTTACTCGTGACAGCAGGATATTTACAGAACAAACTTGATGTTTAACACCAAGCGATCAGTATTTAAGTTGTATTTAGGACGAAAACAACTTGCTAAACAATAACTTTCAGGCAGTTCATTTCGACTGAAAGTGGACAAATGTGACAAAAGATGTGCTTGGTGTTTTTTATAAGCTACAGGCCTTTATTGTGCATAGATCGTGGTACTCTTAAAACAATTTATTGTCTGAGCCTATTTTCCGTATTTCAAGCTAATATTCCTTTGATAACGCACGTTAACCCACAGAGCATAAATAGTAAACTGATTATCCTGACTAAGCCCTATACAAAGTAGATACGTAGACAATACGTATAATCCAAAATGTTAACGAACCAAAACTCCATGAAAAATGGAGCAGCATAATTTTCTAGATAGACTATAGATCTGGTCTAGTTTTTTATTTTTCAGCATAAACAACGTGTGAGATTAATTGCAAAGAATGTCAAGATGGACATTACACAATCCTACGACACAATTCTAGTTTATAATTGTCATGTACAAGTAATGAAACGCGGGACGAGGATTACTACCAATCGCTCAGCGACAATGTCCGCTCATTTTAGAGATGGATTTCCCATAACGTTCAACGTAGTCATGGAGACGGGAATTCAAATTTGTAAAGGGATAACGTCAGCACAGATAGAAGAAATAACTTTTTGACTAGCTTAAAGTGTCTATAGCACTGTAAGCTTTATAAACTCTGAATACCTACCCCTATTGCAGGATCTAGCATTACGTATAGTTGTGAAATAACAACAAAAACATAGATGCTGCAGGGTTGTTGCTGTCAACGAACTTGAGTTTGTCCAATTACTTGACATAATCGCTGCTTTTACACTATAAATTGTTAAGTATTATCATTAAAAGTCGTAATCGTATGACCTGTTCAGAACTTGTACTTTTCTTTAAATAATCATTGAACAGCGTTGTTACTACACATCATTTCTATAAGTGGAAGGTGATATTAAAGTTGTGGACCATTATGTTTGTTTTCCTTCAGTAGGCTTTCAGTGAACTCGGCTTTATAAACATAGAAAGACAGAGAAAGACAATCGTAACTGGAATGCTGATATTCTGTTGATAAAAAATCGTCTTTAAATACGTTATCCAGTCTAACATTATTGTGTACTTTGTTTGAAATTTCTACAAAAGATCAGGTCGAATTTTACAATTGTAGAAAACGGATCAAGTCTTCTGCCCTATGTTACACAAATAAATCAAATATAACATCGTCGAAGCAAAGTTAACCATCTGCAATATTAGATGTAGACACATTAACATACGAACACGTTCTACAATGTTGAATAGGATCAGAATTCTACGTACAAGCAGACTAGTAGTTTTCTATTATCAATTTACAAGTTCTAACTGCAGAAGTCTAACTGAAAAAAAGATTGGTTCTATCTTCGGAAAAAGAGCTACATTCCACATTGTATTGAATTGTTTGAAATGATTTTCACCAGTCCATGCGATTGACTTATTTATTCAATACAAACTTTTAAGCAACCAAACCACTAACTGCAGCATTTCAAAGACGTTATACCAAGTTTATTTGTTATTTTCAAATAAATTTGCAAACTTTGCACAAAACATATGTCTTTGTGCAGGATGATATGTAAGATGCTATACTTTAAGTGAAACAAAATGTGTGCATATAAAGTACCGGCAAGTAATCGACGAGTAACTCTCTGAAACTGTTCGCCAAATAACAATCAACAAAATGCAGCTAAATTTCCAAATTAAATCAAATAATATTGTGTCTATCCGAACTTGTATATGCGGTTTAAAATCCCTTCAAATAATGACCTTTTACGGTGTCTAATGATAAAAAAACAAGCTAAAAAACGTGTATACTTGTAAGCTTTCATCATATACGAAGTACATAATGTGTTTAAAAGTTTATGAATGACGAATACTCTGCAAAACAATTGTCTATCAAAATGAAATCGTTTGATTTGTGCCATAAACTGTGCAAAACACATTACCTTATCAATTTAATGTATTAAAGGATTGACATAGCAACAGTACAACGACCTAGAGAGCATAAAACTCTTGATAACTGTAATTTAAACAGCAAGGCATCAGACTGCGTTTTGAGTGAGATTATAACCCGGGTCGGACGCAATCTATTAAAATGAAATTATTCATTGGGTCCCCTTTTAAAATCTTAATCCTAGTTTGTAATCGTTCCTCGACTTTAGGATCTTATTGATTAGCCGTTTCATGCTATGTTTCTTTCGATTATATATGTTTCAAGTCTGGGTTATCTCCCATTAAACACATCATATCGTGCTTCAAGGTAGTTCACGTGGTCTGTCAACATCGAGATTACGTGTTCGATTCTCACTGCAGGCAGGGTGTACTCGACTCCAATCTTAATTTAATTTACAAGGATTGCCAGTTTTCATACCGCAGGTTGGGGGTTTTCTCCGGGTACTCCGGCTTTTTCCCCCAATAAAAACTGGTATAGCTGAAAAATTGCTAAAAGTGGCGTTAAACACCATCAAACAAACAAACAATATTTTTCGTGCTATAAGAAATAATCATATTTAAACAGTTTATATTGTTATTTTGTACTTTAAACTAAATATAAAAAATTAAATATATTTACCCTGAAAGCCATTTTTAACCAATTGCACAAATCTTACTTTAAACAATCTCAAACGATGATCTGAATAGATGTGTATTGCGTTCTCTTAGAAAAACTGCATGCATAAACAATTTATGATTTGTTTGTTTGTTTGAATATGGTTTTAACGCGACTTTTACGATATTGTAGAGTCCAGTTTTTATTGGAAGGAAGACGGAGTATCCGTTGAAAACCAACGACCTTCGGAAGGCAAACTGGCAATTCTTGCTATTAAGATTGAAGTCGAGCTCCCTCTGCTCGAAGTAAGACTCGAACCCGCAACCTCAGTGTTGACAGTCACGTGATTAATAGTAGATTACTAACATTAACAGCTCGGCCACTGGAAGGAGCATAAACAACTATATTACACTTGATGGAGAAAGCTGCATGTGTTCACCATATATAGAAACCATATTTCTCCCTAAATATAAATGTATTTATGGTTGTCACGACATTTATATCTGATCCTATTATCAGCACGCATCTTTTTTTAGTGGAATCAAAAAGATGTCTAGAAATATTTTATTTTTAAAATCTTTACTTGACCTTTGACCAGAAGACTCGGAATCAATTCATTTTTAATTGAAATCATTTATCCTCTTTAAATGATTCAAAAGATTATACTCAGAAACCAACTCCTTCATAAATTTTAGTGTATTGCTGGTCTTGACCTTTTTAATGGGCATTTTTCGCTCCCAAAATGGCATCATGCCTTAAGTTTCCGCGAACACTAAATGCATTTAGAGGAAAATATCTGATGTTGATCTTTGACGAACAACACAAACCGGAAAATCAATAGGACTATATCAGAACATAATTGTTTCTGACTGTATATTTCATTAGTCCCTACGTTTTCGTGTATTTTTGTCGACGTACTACTTTTGTGCTCTCATCTGCGGAAAAGGTATTGTTTGTTTTTAGAACATGCTGTAGGTTACAAAACAAGGACAAAACTACAACTGCAAAAATGCGTATTTCATTTTACAGCACATTTGCCCTATTTATAGAGCTATGAAAAATAGTAAAACATATATAAAAAAATAAGATGGCTTTTAAACATTATGAAAGACAGCACCTTACAGACAAATATATCACAGGCGAGCAGCGTGCAGGAATCTAAAGTCAACAGACAAACGTCGAAGTACGTTTGTATTACATAATTGTTCACTTCCAATAATGTCTGTTTATTTCACGGGTGACACTGAAATTAGTGTCACGGTTATTTCTGTTATTATTTGTATTAGAAAGCCTATGAAAAACGTTCTTGGAATTGTCATGGCACCATTGGTTTACTTTTACAGATGGTGTTATTAATGTTTTGCTTCTTTGCGTAGAAAAACTTTTCAAATCTTTTACCGGTTTAGTAGTCAGTAAACGAGACTGTCCCAATATTTTAGTGACTTCTATGAGTGGCGATGACATGACTGATGATCGTCTGCTTCCACTGCTGGCAGATGACGGATATGATCTATAGAATGGGAGACTCTGGATAGAAACTGTATCGTGTTCGATTTTTTTATCGTTTTGATGCTCCCATCGTTTTTTCTCGTGGGCATAACTTCCAACAGTATTAATATGATTCAATAAAGGCGCACTTTTGCTAGGAACTCTTCGGCGGTAAAATTGATTGTTGTGCGATTGTATAGCCATTGATGCTTTCGTAGGTCTATAAAATAATCTAGGTTTTTCTGGCTGAACTTGTGTACCTGCATGTACTAAATAAGGAGATCCAGATGGTGACATGGTTCCGTAGCCTTCATCTCTACCAAAGCCATTCATCTTATCTAGCACATCCGAAAATAAAGAATCGTCATTAGTTTTCTCATTACTTCGAGCACTCGGATGTCCAGAATCTATTTCTTCTAAATGCAACTTTGATTCGCTACTATTTTCACAGTCTGACAATTCGTCCTCGTCGTTATCCTCTTCTTCATCCGTTATCGGCTGAAGATGTTTGGGTAACTCAGGAGGTTGAGGTCGTCTTCGCCATATTGTTCTAGGCGTGACGGGAACAAAAGGAAACACATTTTTGTTTTTAACGTCTATAACTTCGACAATATGGTCGTTTTCAAGGTCGAACGCAAGGTCTCTACAGCTTTTCTCATAACAGTCAATTCGTTTTCCCTTTTTATCCTTTTCCTTTAAATTCTAGACAAATATTTACAGTATAATAAGAATGAGAATTCATATTTTTTGCATTAACATTTACATTAAAAACTACAATGATACAAAGTGTGTAGTATGTGTACCATACGGAAGCCTTGGCGGGCCATTTTGACTTTTAACTTTTAACTTACTAATTCTGGCTTTTTTGTTTTGAGTTTTGACTATTGACTTGTTATACAAGCCGACTGGGGACATTTTGACTTTTATCTTATGACTTTCAACCTTTTGACTATCGACTTTTGTCTTTTGACTTTTGAAGGGACATTTTTGTCTTTAAACTTCTTACACTTGACTTTTTACTTTTCAATTTATGACTTTTTAGGCTGGAAAAATTGAAGATTGTACAGCTGCACAAACCCCAAAATTTTCCATTATATCAGTTGTAAATCTATGTCTCGCTGTCCGATGCGATTTATTGACTTTTGTAAAAAAAACAACTGTCTCTTTCTCCAGAAATCCAATGTATTTACTTTTAACACCGAGCACTTTACACAAAATAAAAGTCAGAATGAAGTGTGTTACAGAAATAATGCGATTATTGACATTTCATATTACGATTGGTTATAGACGTATACAATTAGCATAAAGAAGTAAATTTTCTGTATAAAATTGATTAACTCATACAAAAATACAAAGGGGGTTGTGGAATTTGCTCTTTTCCTGAAGATATTTTTGTCAGTGAGCTCACATTTTTATAATTAAAAGGTTTTAGTAAATCTAACTAAGGTGAGATTGTCTTTGAACATTGTTTCCCGCCTTGAAAGTCATAAGTTGAAAAGTAAAAAGTCAATTGTAAGAAGTTGAAAGACATTTGAAAGACAAAAATGTCCCTTCACGGCTTACGTAAAAAGTCTGAAGTCAAAAGTCAAAAGGCAAAAGTCAATAGTCAAAAGGTTGAAAGTCAAAAGTTAAAAGTTAAAATGTCCCCAGTCGGCTTGTATCATAAGTCAATAGTCAAAACTCAAAACAAAAAAGTCAGAATTAGTAAGTTAAAAGTTAAAAGTCAAAATGGCCCTCCAAGGCTTCCGTAGTACCATATATACGATGTATATGCTTGTTATTTGAGTTCTGTTTATTGTGTTTTCTATTTTTTATGTTTTGTAAATCATTCAAACGCATGTTCATATTAACTAAAATATCTGAATTTGTTCCGTCAGTTGTCAGTCTATCTTGCCTCATTTACAGCTACTGGAAAAGGTTAATAGATTTCCGTTGTTTTGTTTTGTTAATTTCATCGGCATAAATTGTGCTCGATTTAGCACTTTGATTGTTTTATCCTCAGAAATGCTACCATCAAGAAATACCGTTCTATCAAACATCTATACTACTAAAATAAAAGTCTCCTTTTTTAAGAGCGCATCACAAAACACAGAGAAATAGCGCAGTATTAACCCAAATAAGTTTAGATGCAGTTAATGTTGCATATGCAAAATATTTAATTTTTACATCGATTATTGCTTTAAATTATTGGCAATTTACGCTTAATTACGTCCGCAAATTTGTCCCGGATAATGTCCTCCTTTACATTTAAAAATTTATTTCCGAGGCGTACAAAACACACGTACGCCTACCCAACTGGCAACTGTTAAATTAGAAGGCATTTATTTGAAATCAGTGAAAGCGTATTAGTTCTTTTTTAATGTCATATTAGTCCTAATCACAGCGAAAACCGAATTCGTATGACCTTCCAGACATGTCTGATGAAAATCCCCTCGATTCCAATCGTTTTCTTGAAGTGAGCCGGCTGAATTTAAACAAGAATACCGCCCGACCAAGGGCATTAAGTTGTCGGTGTAGGACGTAAAAAACTCCCCAAGTCAAGTTCACTTGCTTCACGTGACGGAAGTCTATAGTTGTTCGTTCTTCAATACGTACAAGCTTACATGCAGTTGATGTTGCACATTAAAAATATTTAATGTTGATATCAATAAAGTGGTTTGTTAAATTATTTCTCTGTGTTTTGTGATGCGCGCTTAAAAAAGAGGTCTATAATTTTAGTAGTATAGATGATAAACATTTTGGTAAATTTCTGAGAGACAACGACCCCCAAATTTATGCAAAGCAACCCATCCCTGTCATATTAAACTACAGTTATTGTTATCATAAAAGTAAACACCAGAATCAATGCCATGGCCTGGGTTTAACAAATCCGTCTTTCTAGTCAATATTAAAGGTAATGACTTGATACGATTGCAGATAATTTATCTAAGGATGATAATATTTACCATTGCATATTAACTTACAAAAAATTTAGTTTTAAAATTATAGTCTATTCCGGCATCTATTAGAAACTCCGCCATTTCTGTTTGTCCAGATCGAATTGCTGCCATCAATAAATTTTCTTTGTACTGAAAATAAGAAAACAAATACGTTATAAACAATATTGCATCTAACAAACAAAACCTTTTTGAAGTTCCTCGATTAGTAATAAAGACAACAAAAGGGTCCACTAAATTATTCCATGTAGTCCTGATGTGAACCATAGCTGCGGACCATAGAAGGTAACGTCTCTTAAGATTCATCATCGCTGATTAGTTGCAGATGAACACCTGTCGTGAATCAATCATATTACATTGTCGGTGATCTAACTTATCCTTTATATATATCATGTTATTTCTCTGTTTTGAACTATCATAGACGATGCTATAGGTAATATTAAGTACATAATTTAAGATTTAGATTTTGCAATGGACCTGATATGAATCGACTTGAATTAACAAGTTGTGCAGTAGCGTAGCTAGTGTCTAAATGATGTAGAAGTCCTTTTCCTTGAATAAGGTGGGTGGTTTTAGGCTATCGGATAAAAAGGAGTTATATTATTGTATCTACTGTAGGCCGCCAGAGGGCCAGCAAAGCCGTTGGCGATATGAATTTCCGACAGGTCCCTTCTTTTTGCCACAATGATGTGGAGGCCTTAGTTTCCGAGCTTCCGCCAGGCTACGCCACTGTTGTTTGTTTGTACTGAATTATTTAACTTTGCTCGGTTAAGTCAGATTTTTAAAACATCAAAATATTGATATATCCTACAGATGTTTATGTATGTTTTAATGACTTTCATGAAATATTTACCAATAAGTTTCATTGCCATTAGATAAACAGAGATAGTTTGACCTTTTCAATCTATGTTACGATTCTTACCAATTCTTCGTACAATATTTCATTCACAGTACAGTAAAGATTTCCGAAACTACTACGGTTTCATTAATACACATAATAGTCAGTATACGATCAATTATTTAGGGATATGCGATATCTCCATAATAACGGGTCTATTGGTAAAATCTCGTATATGTTTTTGTGTTATGGGGTCCAATAGTGTGACATTTTAAGAAGTGCGTTTGATGTCTTACCCAAGTCATGTTGATATCGGCATTCTTTTTGTCTAAAGCGTTGTTAAGATTCAAGAAGTCTCCATTTCGAACGGCATTATACATATCCTGTCAAAAATAAAAAAAGGAAAAAGTAAATTAGCATGAAATCAGACAAAGCCTCGCAATTACCAATTTCTAAGACTTTCTTATACTGTTTTCTGTTAAACAATACGCGTATTATCTATGTAATATGCAAATATTGTGTAGGAAGCGATACGAACTGAACAAAACTGGTTCGTTAGGGTAGGGTGTAGCACCTCTTTTAACATAAGTTTAAATAGTATGCCTACAGTTTTATTGTAGGAGGAAGTCGGAGTTCCCGATGAAAAAACCGACATATGGCAAAAAAAAAGCTCCTACAACAATTGTCAGTTAAGGTTCGAGTCAAATACAACTTGCTCACACAGGTTTGAGGTTGGTGCGGGTGCTCAATTTAGGACGGCTCTTAACCACTTGGACACCCATGCAACCTTTATTTTGCACTAGTATGATAGATAACAATCGTTATTTACAATATAAATTGATTTCGTAGTTAAACAAGTAAAGCAATTTAATAGCGAAAAATACTTGTAAAACCAAAGGGAGTGTTTGCTCCATTACGAGTAATGGCTCTGTAGCTAGATCGAAACTAACAACTTGATTTTGCCAATGTCATGAGATATCTATATCAAAAGCACAGTGTACTGATACAAAGTTAGCATTCATAGCAGAAACATTACCTCTTTTTCCTCTGCTGTCATTTCCGTCTCTTCTTCTTCCTCCTCATCGTTATTGACCTCGACATTTGCGTCATTCTCTGTGCTTGTTTTACGCTTTATATTTTCTTTGTTGTTCTTTATTATCTGTTGAAAAATACAATATGATGAAGCTGATATTTCAATAAATAAAAGAGTATACTTCTGTTTGTTTAAATTGTGTGTAATGCCACTTTCAGCAATGTTTCAGCTAAATCATGGCTCCAGTTTTATTAGACATAAAACCTTCGACAGGAAACTGGAAATTCTTATCAACGTATGAGTTGAGCGCACTCGAATTCGCAACCTCAGTTTTCAGACGACATTGATCAATAGTAGATGACTAACTACCTTAGCCACTCGACTACCAAGCCTCCGAGAGTATCCTACATGTATATGCTTTCATTCCTCACGCGATACAGTGATGTACAAAGTAGCAACCCAAACTAACGTAAATATTTTTATTTCATATCAGTAAAATTATGTTTGTTTCAATTGGATAAAGCAAGGTCAGCTGGTATTAATTAATGTGCAGTAATTTGGCATGAGGGCATTATCACGCTTTGATAACGCCCACGGGCGTTACCACGTCGTGGTAATGCCATCTCCAGTAACAAGCAACATAAAACTGTTTATTTTAAATTAAACAAATATATATGTACATGTACAACCCAAATGAGGAAAAAATGTCATAAAGTTTAGAAAACTAACAGTAAACTGTGTATAGCCAAAAAATGCCAAACAATGATATATCATGAGGCCAACATTCAAATCATACAGCAAGCAGATACATATACAAAATACAGTCTTAAACACATGGTGTCTTAAATCTTCAATAAAATAAGCCTTTGGCTCGGGCATTATCAATGTTTCAGGCAATAACACTCTCCCTTGTGCAGTCAAGATATCATGACAATGCCCTCTATTATTGTATAAATATTTCTTACATTTGAAGTAAAAATCGATTCTTAATGTCATTTAATTATTACAAATTAGGTTAAAAGCGACGTTTAGTGTAATAATAGCAGAAAATGCAATAAGTATATAAATTTAAAATGCAATACAAAGAATAAAAAGTCACTCGTAACATGGAAACATTTGCATCTGGAGACTCGGTATGTCGTTTGGCTTTGATCGGTTCGTGTCTGTTGCCTCACTGTTCTGCGAATCCAAAGGATAATTTTTAAACTGTGTTGTTGACAGTTTATTATTATTTTTTTGCGTTTCTTTGTAACATTGTGCACATCACAATAGTACATCAAGTACATAGTACGGTTTTCGAAACCTTTTGCCAAAGAACACGAGTCATAGTCCTGTCGTAAGCATTACTCATACGAAAATAAAGGGTTTGTTAAAATGAAGAATTACTAGTCGAAATAACAACATTTAATTTGACCAATATTGTGAAAAGATGTAGCCATGAAAATGTCAAGGTCGTCAAAACTACTCCCCAGTTCTATAGTTGTGTTTAACTTTGTGTTCTGTTCAATGCCTGTCCTGAATATAATTCCCATGTTCAAATAATGTAGAAACTAATTTTAAACTTGAAATGGCCCATATATATGCTGATAAATAATAATTAGTAATCGACTTCTTTACCATAAGAAGCCTTTAATCTTTACTTAAATAAAATGTTTTATATTTATATAGCTATATCAATATGTTGCTTTATAATGGTATCAGCGCTAATGGAATTGTAAATCATGATAAAAACTGTCAAAAGTCTCCGTCGTGGTTACTCTAATGTTTGATTTGGACAAAATACACCAATTAAATACCGATAAAAGGGTTTGAGAAGACTGCAGTTTATTTATGTTCTTTGGTTTTAGTTTGCATCATCATGGTCCTTGTTGAACAGCTGTAGATAATGATGAGGATGCGTCACATAGCATCACATGTTCCACGACACCTTCAAAGGTGTACGTTTTACCCATCGTGACACACTTTGACGATCTATGTTCTACCTGTCGTGACACCTTTCGACGGTCTTTTCTCTACCCGTCGTCCAATTTTGGTATCAGTAGGTGGTAATTCCACAAATTTAAATTTTTGAGTTATTAAGATCTAAGATATTAAGATATTAATGATCGAGCTAAAACATTTAATTTGACAGACGTATAGATGGGTGAATGCAGTGACGCAATGTAGACGTATATATAGGTGGATGGGGTGACGCAATGTAGACAGGAGGATGTTTTAATTTATTGACGCAATACAGACGAATGGATGTGTGGATACAGTGACGCAATTACGATGGATGCATGAATGTATGCATTGAAGCAATTTCGACGGACTGATGGTTGGATGCAGTGACGCAATGTAGACGGATAGATGGATGGATGCAGTGACGCATGTAGACGGGTGGATGGTTGATATATCGTATCTTGATACTTGTTGATAAATTATTAAAAGTTGTCAATACGTCAAGCTCTATTGTTTTTTTAACCCCATATGTAAACATAGACTTTTATGTAGTCTCTAATCGTATTTAATGTAAAACCGGAAGTGAATACATTTTCTGAATGCTGTATAAGCCGTAGTTTAGATAATGAGCATCGAATTACAACCAAAGCTACATACTTGTAAACATTCAGTCGCATGTAGTAGGATAATCCTCTGCCGTAAGGCACGCTCCAATTAAGTCTTTAAGAAGCTGAATTTTGTTTGCTGATTCCTGTTAAAATGAATTTTGACCATAGCATGCATAATTTGATCACTAAACAATTAATTAAAAGGACTGAAATGTTTTTAAAAAATAATTGTTCATACCTGCTCCTCTCTTGGAACTTGTTTAGTTTGCTTCTTTGGATTTGTACTTTTATTGTCGGTTTTCTCGTCTTCATTTGTTTCCTTACTTTGTTTTCTGCTCTTGGTTCTGTGTTGAGTAATTTCTGTTTCCGTTTTATCATATGATCTTGGGGTACTTGTCTTCTGTTTGTCAAAGTTGTTTATCACGAGTAGCTCTTCAGTGTCGTCTGCCATATTTCATAATTGCTCAAATACCGTACTTTTCACATTATGTCACCACTAGAAATAAATATACATGTAAGTGTTTTACTTCAGTTCAATTAACGTTACTTCTCGAAATAAAATCATTAAAATTTAAAATGACACTGTTTGCCAACAAAACGCTGTTCTAACATGCAGGTGATGTATGAATGCCCATGTAACTGTTTGAATTCAATTACACGATTTAAAATTCCAAATTAATATCTGGTGTACTAGTCTTATCATGGATTCGTGGCAGGAAATTTAATTTTAATTCGTTTTACAAGTCAAATATATTAAGCGTGAGCGACTTAAGTTTAAATTAAGTTTTATTTTAAAACCGGTACAATGAAAAGGAAAAGTATTGCACTTTGAAGATTTATCTTACGTAGATATACAAATAAAATTTGTATACTTGTAAAATTATTAGGTTGGCGTAGTTGTAAGTGTTTATTTTTATGGCGTCTAACAATTAAATCAGTCATCAACTACTGATAATGTGCTTTTTAACCCTGAGGTTAATTACTGAGGACATTGTGCTCGACTCCAACCTCAACTGGCGTTTGTTTGTTTGAATGGGTTTTACTCACTCTCATCGATTTTTACTAGCTATATTATGGCGTCCAGTTTTTAGTTAGGAAAGTGGGAAGTAACCAGTGAAAAACCCCGACAACTGGAAATCGTTGTCGGTTAGGGTCGAGTACACTCTGCCAACAGAGCAAACCTCAGACACGCGATCAAAAGGAGATGACTTACTGCCTTAACCACTTGGCTACCGTGGCCCACGAGCTTTAATTGACAAGAATTGCCTTACTGTGGATAGTTTGTGTGCCACAAGAAAAGGAGAGTATAAAGCATTAGATGCATTATAACGGCCAACACGTAGATAAATCCGCTTGGTTCTAGTTTTTCTTTAAGTGCAGAGAGCGACGCACTCTACCAACAAAAGGATTACCTCGAGTTTAACTTCTTCTCTTAAACCCCAGTCACACTAGAGCTCACGATTACTTGCGACCACCGGCGACGCGTAAAACCGACGATCATCGGCGATTGTCTGCGACCAAACCCTCTTTGCGCAGAAAAATTTACTACCGCAATTATCGTACGACCAGTTATTGACAATCGTACGACAACTTGTCGTAAGACGACTATCAGTGACTAATAGTGTCACGTGGTCTGTGTCTTGTCACAGGAAATCTTTAACTAGTCTCTGACGATCGTACGATGGTTGCAATTTATCGTAGAGAAGTCGCTAATTGTCATTTGTAATCGTGGGTGGTCGTAAGACAAGTCACTACTACTCGCACGATGATCTTAAGACTTTGGAAAGACTACCTGCGACCGAGGGACAAGGACATCGGCGCCGACCAGTTGAAGATTATTACAGACTTTCGAACGACGATTGTGCGACAGCCTAAGACCTTATAAGATCACTAGCGACCTGTTTGATCGCAAGGAGGTTTTTGTGCAAGCTCAAAAACCTCTCTGCGACTGAAATTGGTCGTGGGACCTTAATAAGATAACCTGCGACTGTCGAAGATCACCGATGACCGTCGTAAGACTTTTTAAAGATTCTTCGCGACCAGAGGTCACTGGTGATCGTCAACTGGTCTTAAGTGGTCTTAAGCTCTAATGTGACTGGGGCTTAAAAAACAGGAGTTGCTTGCTGTTATGTATGTTTCACGTTATATTACGTCTAGCTCCTGGTTATGATGAGCGGTTAGTAAGGGATGGTGAACTAATGTCTATCATTGTAAATTAAACTTGAAGTCAAGTAAGTAGGTAGGCAAGATCAGATAACTTTTGATTGCTGATTTCGTTTTTACAATATATTACCTCGTTGATTAGAACAGAATGTCTGTGTCCCGTGTTTTTATAAAGATTTGTCTAATTTACAATTTCTAATAAGGTATGAACTTTGATCTCGGATAGGATCGACCTTTTTTAAAACGTTCACCAAAAAAACATTAAACAGCAGAAATTAACACTTTCTTATAATGTCTATTGTTTGTGCAAATCATAGCAACATCATCGGGTACATGGATTTCTTTTTAATACGACTTTAAATACCACATATTGCCAACAAGTAAGTGTTGTAAAAAGAAATAAACCGTTTACGTTAAAGTAAACTTTAAAAATCGATTGAAAAGATAAATATACGGATTAAAGACGGTGCTTGAGGTCTAAAGAACACAGTGTCAAGTCAATAGATAACCACATTTAGTTTGCGTGTGCTTATTGATTCCTTTTTCATAATATATCGCCTCGTTGATTTCTTATAAACCTGCATACGAATGTCAGAAGGATATAAATTCGGTATTTATATTCTTATAAATCTTTTTTGCATTTCATTCTTTGCCAATTCGTATATTTACATAATTCTGAGTAGATGTAATTTAAAAATTTGAAATGACTTGTCACTTGAAAATAATAATAGCACCAAGCATGTAGATTGTTTTACAACGCCGCGTCTGATTTAGTAGTTTAATTTCTCGAAAGTCCTGGTTTAAATTTTGCTACAGTATATGCATTAAGTATTTTATTATATGATACCACATGAACACTTATTTCTAAACGATAGTATCGTATATACCACCATTTACAGCTGAGAAATATATTGTATTCAAAGTTTAAATTCTGAAACCTTAATGGATTAATCTGGATAATCACCTTTCAATGGTTTTATCTCTTATTAATATTTATATTCTCTTGTATTCGTATTAACATTTTAATTGTATCAAATATTTGAATATAGCTTCATAACTTTGACCAAAATAACCTTGATCTTAGTTCTGATATAAATAGTTACGAGTTTGTATTATTCTTGTATTATTAGCTTGGAAAATTAGATTGGATAGGAACTGATTTGGTTCGTCAAAATTAGAACTATGTATCAGGCTGACAATGACAAGTTATTTCAAACAAGACGTCATTCGTTATATATGACCTTTTTTAGGTGTTGTAATAAATCTAAGGATTTACCGTTAAGTATTTTGAGCACTAACGGTTGCAAGTGATAATTTATAAACTAAATATAAAAAATCTATTGCCTAGTTTGTCTTGTTAGCCCTACTAAGCAGTTTGCAATAAAACCAATAATTTATTCTATTATAGGTTCGACATACAATTTGTTCGGTGCTATCACTCCGTAATACTAAGGATATAAAGTCTGACAACAGAGTTTGGTGATATCACTCCGTAAGAATGAATAGGATGACAGCAGAGTTCGGTGATGTCACACCGTAAAAATGAATAGTTCGACAGCAGAGTTCGGTAATGTCACACCGTAAAAATGAATATATAGTTCGACAGCAGAGTTCGGTAATATCAAACCGTAAGGTTAAATTGTCCAAAGAAAAATAAGAAGAAATACACAGGCGATAACGTCTTGTGTAAGAAATTAGACTATAACAAGTTGTATACCTAAAAGTCTGGAGTATTAGTTATGGAGGGAGAAATTAGCCAAGCTTGCGGCTACAATCGTTACTATGGTTCGCAGTCAGCTTTTCTGTATTGTAACCTGACATCTCGCCCCAATAGTATATAGCCTATAGTATTCAATGAGTAACCGTAAAACAAGACAAAAACAGTACTACAAAAAATAAACAAAAACAAGAAAAAATTTGTAGGACAAACAAACTCCCGCAAATAACCTTTAGCGAAACCCTTTGCACTTGAAGGGAAAGAAACTCTTTATGACCCCATTATCACGGTCGTTATGTTCAGTCCAAACTAATACGTGAATACTTGTTACCATATGGTAATAATCTTCTAAGCACATGCCACTCAAGTGCCACTGAATCAGAACATTGAACAAGTGACGAGTGTGAATCTTATTAAAGTGTAACTCTTACACGAGTGCTGGTACCATCACAATATCCACACTCTTCTTAAAGACATTTCAAATATGACATAATTGTCCAAATATGATTAAAAATGATTTCACATATAACAATTAAAAACAAAAGGTACATAACTATTTATGAACAACTTACGTCAAGTCCGTTTTATAAAACTATATCCAACCTGAATTTTCACATTCCTTGTATTTCCTCAATCGCAATACGAGATATTTGGTTTTTTAATAACGCACAAAATTCATTAACAACACAGGTCTTATATATTCCATTAATAGGAAACATGAAAAGGTTATAATGTATACACAGAGAAATTAGTTAAAAAAACTTTGACGATTGGTGTGATTAAATTTTTTTAAATACAATTCAAGATATTCAATTCTAATAAATGCCTTTTGAAATGTTCGATTTAAAGGGAGATCTTTTAACAAGCTGTCTGTAGATCTTTAAATTATTTGAAAAGATAACAAAATTCATACTGACTTGTGACATTTTCTGATAACGGTTATTCAGGACGATATTTTAATGCTATGTTCATGTGTAATAATCAGTGCATGGCTACGACTCCGTCCTAATCAATTATATACTCTTCAAAAGGCAAAGTTCCATTGTTACTTGCGAACAAAGATCGCTCAGCATAAAGAGACGAATAAACATTTTAAGGAAATATTTGTGGGCGAATTAAACAGAAATTATATATTAGGAAATAACCTAAAACTAGGAGGGGGTTTTTATAGTCCCAAAGTTCAAGGTCAGAATTAAATTATCGTGGGAAATCCATGCCCAGGCTTAGGTTTATTTTCTATTAACAGGGGAAATTCCAATGGACGTGCCCGAACACCCCTTACGAACCAGCATATATGACGGGCAATAAAAAAATGGGTCCAGCCTCGAGACAGCTGCTCCCCCACCCTCTGATGAGGTTTTATTGGATAACTAATCTATTCCTTACTAATTACACACTATAGACAATGGTAGGTTGCAACAACAGATCAACTCGATATATCACACTTCTCTCGATATAACACCCCACTGCCGTAACAGCGCCTCTGCCAGGCGCGGGAGGAACACTTTGTGGCCTCCTTTTTCGATATCCATTTTTTACAACCCGCTTTCGAAAATCCTATATCTGCCCCTAGTATCACCTACATATACACGCAGTATGTGTATAATATCGTTTTGTAGAAGATGGAACATAATTCAGTGACACAACAAGTAAAAAGTATGTGCATTATTGAGCTCCTCGTTATTGTATATTATAAATTATAATTGTACTCTCCAGAACAGAAAAGGTTTGCAAAACATCATTAACATTAGCTCGAACAAAAAATGTTGCTATCTTCTTATATCTGTATAGTATATTTTACATATTCATTAATCTCTACAAGCATCCCGTGTCAATCAGTGCTATCATAAAGCAATGATCGATATCTATAGATATAGCACCCAGTAATACAGGGAAACTCCGAGGAATATAATGGAACCACTACCTTGTCTTGTCTCCTACAAAGGCGCGCATGGTCATAGAAGCTGCCTTCTGAGTTCCAAGTTGAGAAAGGGCTACTATCTTAGGCCATTTAAGATCATTGACAAGAGAGATCTTTCGCGATTTTTTTTATGTAGCCCATTACGAAAATAAGTTCTACTAATCCCATTTATTTATTCTTCCCTTTTCCATCCGGCGATCAAACTTACCTATTGATGCATTCTTCACTCCCCCCCTCCCCGAACCCTGCTCAATGAACCATTTTCCAGCCCTTTGGTGATTGATTTATTCTTTTATTTTTACTTCTGAATATAACCAAATAATTGCTTGCGGCAATCAATGAATCGAGATGGAATGTCTACAGTATTCCGTTTGTTTTCAATAACATTTTTCACGTGAATCCCAGTTTTAAATACAAATTTAGCTTACAACTCGCGCCTACAAAGTTACGTGGTTTTGGTCGCAATCAAACAATTAGTAATTTGTTTACCTCTATTCGTGAGGCTAGGTGGTCGAGTTAAGGTAGTTCGTCTACTATTGATCGTGTGGTCTGTCAATACTGAGATTGGGGGTTCGAATCTCACTGCTGGCAGGGTGTGCTCGACTCCAATCTTTATTGACCAGTAATAGTACCGAATGTTGGGTGATTTCTCCGGGTAATCTGGCTTCCTCGCCCAATAAACACTTAACGCCATGATTTAACTGAACATGCTGGAAGTGGCGTTAAACAACATTCAAACAAACAACATCCTACGTTCTTCCTATGACCCTAAATTTTATCTACTGTAGTCTTCGTTATGTATCTTTTAAATCGAATGTCAAAACATATTTAAATAGAGTCTGAAAATCTGTTTTTTATAGTCCGTCCGAACCTCTGTTATGTGTAGCATTTGAAATATTAAATGAAACTGATATACATCCATTAAAAATGCAAGAATCTGTGAACATTTATCGACTAGACAATATAAAACAAAAACAAGTTAATCTGAAATTCAAATGAATATAACTCAGTACAATTGAACATAAAATTGATTTACAGCAGAATAATGCCAATATTTGTGTAGAGCTAATCTCAAATTTATTCTTGCAGAAAATTATAAATAGACGTTATTAAAGCGTCCATTGATTTCAATTAAATATTTATAAGTGACAAAAAGGACAAACGGACAACTATTTTGTGGCTTAACTATCAGCCATTTAAAAACAAACCATGCATGGAAACTATTTAAAATATAAAACAAATGTTGGGAGAATACCGATAAAGTATATAATACATATATTTTTAATGAAAATGAGAAAAGTGTGCATGTTAACATGTTGTTAGGTAAAAACGATTAAATCTTTTTCGTTGAAAATTATAAAGTTTTGCAAGTTATTTCTCCTTACAATATATTATACAAAACGTTTGCATACAAGTAAGAGGAATGTTGATTGGTCGGTACAATATTAATGATTTTGATTGGCAACTTAATTGTTGATATGACAAAACTTCCGCGTTGTAAAATTTCAACAATTTACATAAAAAAATGCAAAAAGGAACTGTCGTAAAAATATCCATAATAATATCGTTCAAGAGTCAACCAAAAGCCAATGGTTTGTTGTTTATAAAATAACTTCTTCCAATGACATCTATTTACAATTTATTTCACAGCTTTTAATAAAACATACAACAGAGTGAAATTCTCCAGTTACTCGAGTATATAGTTGACAATATAGATTTAAATTAAATTTTAAAAAATTAAACTAACCTTGGATGTCTATTTCCAGTCAAATATAATCCGATCAGTTTGCCAAAATATAATTTGTCATAAATTTAATATCTTGTTTTAATATGGTAAAATTCCAATATCTTTTAAATCAATCTAATAAGCAGACTGTATTTCTGTCTGTCATACAATTCATTGCATTGTTTCATGCACAGGATAACACGTGAGGATATCGATCTTCGATCATTTATTGGGTTGGTTAGATGCCAATTGGTAGCGTACTCAATATATATCGATAAGCTTTACACCTTGACAATTAAAACCATTGGTAAATATATTAATATTGACAAATTCAAACGGTGCAATCAAAGTTTATTGCTTAAAACGTGGGGTTTAAAGATTAAATGTTGAAGTTTGACTGCGGTGTCAAGCTGTTTGTACTTTTATAAGATTTCATATATACTTCTACTGATACCCAATTTAAATACTGTTTGCCAGTGATGGATGGCACAGGTCATTAGAGGCCCTCTTTGTGGTCCGCGTCTAAAGTTAGTATACTATAAATTATTGTCGGTAAAGAAAACGACAAGAAGTCCGTGCGAGACCGTTGTACGGTAGTCAAGGACGTTAAAAACCCCCATAAGTAGGTAATGAAACGAGAAGTTGTTGCATCTGATGGGAGACTGGGGCAAATACCAAGTTAACATATATAGGTTAAAACTCACAATCTGAAAGATAGACTAAACTATGAGCAAAAATAAAATAAGGAAACACAAATTCCTAACAATACTAAAACCGACCAATTGCTACAGAGGGGTAAACATTGTAGGCTGCATTGCTTTCAGTCAAATTAGTAATGCAATTTCGTGACATGGAAAGACAGAGGTTGAAAAAATGGAAAAAATTACCTTGTATTTATCTACAATTTTATGAATAGTAGGGTAGATATAAGTTTTGATCGAGTGTATCCTTGCTTCATAAGTGTGCCAACAGATAATTTGTTTTCAGCCAAGTTCGTATAATTAGAGCAAAAACTCTGGAATTTTTTTTTATATATTGTGGCTCCTAGTCGGAGGAAACAGGGATAGCCATGGGAAGAAAAGGACAATAAACATTTAATTGGTACTGCTATCGACTTTTGGTAATCCTCACAGCTAGCCTGGTTAAAAGATATTCTGAACTGTATAAACTTTACAAGTATATGGAATACGTTTCACAGGCTCCACTCATTTTCTTACATACCTTCCTGAATTTGCTAGTGATGTCCATCTTTATATCTCGAATTAACACAACCCTACCCGATGACAGTTAACCATTCCGATATTTTAAAATATGCTCAGATTCAAATTGTGATGGACAACGCAAACATAGAATAGTAAGGAGATTATGCTTGTCCATTTAGTTATCCCAACTTACCGCAGGTTCAGGTTCGAGTACATTTACTTATTAAGGCATTGACCCTAAAGGATTAATATTGTTTGTCTTACAGTAAAAGAACCTTTCAGTTTATGCAGATCATGTGAAGCCTAATTTACTCTGTATTCGTATTGGTTATTTAATGATTTTTATAAACATCTGGACCTCGCCATATTTTAACCGGCTTTATAGAAAATATTTGTTCTGTCTTAAAGAACATATTATGGTCCTTTATTTTACAAGTGTAATTTTGGTTCCATCACATGATTCAAGATGGCATCCAACAACAATATGAATGTTTTTTTCTCATTTCACAACTCTGAAATCTTTTATATACCTTTTGACAGATTAAACTCAATATAAGCCCACATACATCAAATAGTAAATATTTTGCAGTTGTGAAAAGCACACACCAATGTTATGAATCTTGCTCTGCATTGTGAAAAAGGTGCAATAAATCATTTTTAATGTTTATAGAATTTTATTTTTCATGAATATCTACAAGCACACGTAACAGATCAATGTACATAAATATATATTTAATGTGTGAACATTAACATCAACAAATACATGTAGAGCATTTAAAATTTGAGATGTCTTAAAAAATACCTGACATGTCCCTTTTGGAAAGGTAGTAGTTTCTAGCTAAAAGAGCTGTTCACACTACTGCATCAAAGTCGAACCAAGGAAATGTTATTACATTGCCAGTCAAAATAATTGTGGATCTAATATATAGTTTGCCACTGTAACAAAAGTGCTGCCGTTTCATCCCTAATATATTAATAGCCACAGAACAAAGGTTAAATCTGTAAATCTGTGTATTCTGAAAACTCTAAGTGATGAATTAAAAAAAAATAAATTTCAATAAAATAGAGTTACAAATAAAATCTATACAGGATAAGGAAAATGTACTGACATTAACTAAGCTCATTCAATGAGAAATGTAATGGAAAGTGTCAATTTTTACAAACAGTAAATTATAAAAAGAAATATTTTCTGAAATAACAAAACAGACCTTTTTTATTTTGGATATATCTTATGAGAGAATCCCAACAAAACAAGTGTGGACTGTGAGCATGCTCAAAATGCGATACCCCCGCTTAACTTTTAAGTCCAATTATCTCCCCTTGATGATATCCGAGTTCAATAAAAATCCTTCATGCACATCTACATATAATGTAATTTATTTATGTTAAGATTCATTAAATTTCATCAAGTGGTTTAGCAGGAGTTGTGCTTACAAATATGTGGACAGAGGACAGACAGACAGGGTGATTCATATATACCCCCCCCCCCAAAAAAAAGTTTGCTTGGGGGGGGGGGGGGCGACAATAGCAAAAAAGGGGGGAACCTAGTTTAGATATAATTTTAATTAGATTGGTTTTATAAAGGCATGCTTCTGAAAACATGAAACTGAATAATGTTTGTTTGTTTGTTTGATGGTGTTAATTCACTTTCAGCAAATTTCATCTATATCATGGCGTCCAGTTTTTATTGGGGGAGGAAGCCTGAGTACCCGGAGAAAACCCCCTACCTGCGGTAGGACAACTGGCAATCCTTGTCAATTAAGGTTGTAGTCGAGTACACCCTGCCTGCAGTGAGAATCGAACCCGCAATCTCAATGTTGACAGACCACGTGATCAATAGTAGACGAACTAACTTAACCACTCGGCCACCTGAGGCCCCCACCCTAATTTGTCCCAGGGACCATATTGGAAACATATAGAAAAAAACCCCAGATAACTAGTCCAAAATGTAGATCTTGGTCTACAGACAGCTATGACAATGATAATGCCAAACGGGTTATCCTCTGTTACCCTTTGGCGAGTCCATTTTGATACCAGCTAACATTACTTTAACTAGTTTTCCGCTGTCAGTTTTTTCCCTCAAGTAATAATGTGGATGCACATGCTGCCGTGCCCATACCATATGTACCTTAATACCAACTCAGAAAAGGTTGATGTATCAAAATAATCTAACAGACTCTGGGAATACATTGTTAACTTGAAACTGTAATTTCAAAACAGATATTGTTCCTGCAAAAAAAAAAACCTTTCCAGAAAGGACATAAATATTGTGAACAATAAGACAAAACTGCTGCAAAATACTACTTTTTTCATATAAATTCATTATGTACCACATACTGATCTGAAAGTTTATGTTAAAAAAACACATGAATATATAAATATCAACAAATTTTAAAATTTGACAAATTACTAAAGGAACCCCCACCCAGTTTATTAATTGAAAAAATAATTTCATTCATATAAACTTCTATTAAAAACAAAAAATTTACAGAATGCTTTATACCTATAACAAATTTTTTTTAGGAAGTTCAATGTATTCAAACATACTTGACTGTATTTGTAATACACAATATCAGGGAATTTTTATTCCAGGTATCATTTATTAGATAATACAGGTAAAATAAGCTAAAATGAAAAAGTTAAAACTGTACATTCTAATGTGTAGTGGTCAGGTCAACCATTCTAAATTTCTTGACCAGAATGACATCAAAATGTATTTTGAGCACAACATCTATAACAAGGTCACTAGTGGAAATCTAATAATCTAAATAAGTTTACAAATGTATGTGTTGCATAATTTTCAAGCATAACTCTTTCATAAAGAATAAGGGTTGTTTCAGAGAAAAACACAAAAATGATAACTTGTGAGCTATTAATATTTTTCATCGTACTGACAAATTTAATCATATAGCTGCCATAACTAAAATATAACTCTTAAAACACTAAATGTCTCAATTTTAGAGGAGAAAATTTTCCAATCATTTTTGTGATAATTCAAAACTAACCTTTCTGCACTTGCCTTGTGGCCTAACTACTTCACTTGTGAAAATTGTTCAAATATTTCAAACATGTAACTGAATAACATATGCCCTATTTTTTTACCAATAATGTTATAAATTTAACAAAATTATAATAAAATAATCTTGTTACAAATACAGGAAATAATAAATATGTTAATTAGCTAATATATATGCAATGTTACGAGATTCTTTTTTTCTCTAGTTACTATGATAACATGACTATTTTGTACAGAAAGTTTGAATTAAGCATTTTATTTTAATGAACAATAAAATACTAATATAGACTTTTTTCTGGAAAAATACAGTTCCTATTTTAATTCAACAGCAAGTTGGAAAAGATATTCCTGATAAAACATAAAATTGACCATAGTTATTCGTCACTTTGTCATATAATAAACTACAAAATGTAATATATAGAGATAAAGCATGACAATCATGTTAACTTCTTTGTTGAAGAGATATTTTATATTTAAGGAAGAATTAAAGTATATTAAAGCTAATCCAACCTTTTGTAAAAACTGGATAAAAGATTAACTAAATAATGCAAACACACTGAGACTTGAATTTAACATAATGACTGTAATAACTACACAATGCATCAATACATAAGAACAACTTATTAAAAAATAAATTACAGCAATACAACTATTTGTCTTTTGATTCTATTTTGCTGGCTTTTTAACAGAAGACTTTGAAGCATTGTTCATGAGCTTACATATTTTCGCACTAATCATAATACTTATTCTTGTATGTTAGTTATACTAATATTGAATCTGGTTACCTGATCTTCACAAAAATACCTACATATGTGTAAAAATATATTTTCTATTAATAGAAACCAATCATAATTCTAAAAAAATGCATAACAGATTAACTTCTACTATTTATTATTGTGATCAGCATTTAGAAGAAATTAAAGCAAAATGTGATATAAAAATAATGTCCACGTCTACATTTCTTTAAACTTAAAATCATAATAACATGATAACAGAAAAATGTGCTCATAATAAACATTTGCCCTTTATATAAATGTGCAAATAAGAATAAATGTAGGTTGGACTCCATACTCTTTGTAGTTTTAATTGTTTTATGATGAAATTAATCTAAGTCATATATGTACAAACATAAATACAACAGTGTGACTACAATAAGGTTTACTATTCATGACCTTAAAACAACTGTACATTAACATACATTTTTTTAAATTTAAATCATGATATGTTTTTAACTAACAAGAAAATTAGGTGCCAGGCTGATTTTTGCCAACTTGGTGAACTATTAAGAGCTGGAGTGAAAGAAAATTTGAAATTGTTTCATTTAAGAAAAAAAATGTTTTAAAATAACTTTTTTTCTTCTAAGAATTAATCTGTGCTCTTTTTGCTCCTAAGAATAAGTATCATTATTGTGTGGAAGGTGTTTTATGAGGTGTTTTATCCAAGATAACAGCTCTTGTTTATTATAAATACAGTATTTACATTTAACTGATTTAAGACATTATCATTTTTGTTAATTATTTTTTAAATGACTGTATCCTTGTTTATCAACAGCATTTAGTCGATTTTGTATGAAATTATCTTGTGTTCAAACAAAATGATCATTAAAGAGTGTTACCTTTTTAACAGAATCTTTTTCAGAAGCAAATCAACTAAAGCATACAACTGTTAAACATTTTTTTCTTAACTGAGGTAAAGAAATATCCCATGACTTCCTGCTGGTGACATTACTCTGTCTCAATGGGTGAGATAGCTGGTTATAACAGGTTGCACAAATGGCTACAAAACATACTGAATAAATGCCTAAATAATCTGGAACTCTGGTGAGATTAAGTACCAAATCACTCGTGAAGAGAAAATTTGAGAAACGCACAGGCAGTGATATCTGTTTGTACTATCTCTCTGCAGAGCCTCAAGATGGACAAGATCTCAAAGCCCTTGGGTTTAAGACTTCATGTCTCACCTTTCCCCATGTGATAGATTCTTTTTATCTCACAATGTGCAATGAAGAGAATATTATTAGCCAAAAAAAAACATTAACAAGAAAATGTCATTGAAATTGCTGGAACACAAGCAAACATATGTTGACAATTAAAACATATATGTACATAAGTGTACATTTACACATCTGCTGTACATTACATCTAGTGAATCAAATACATAATTTACATAAAGATTGTGTAGACATTATAAAAAAATAGCACTTGATTTTTGTTTTACAAATTGACACTGTCATTATGTTATAGTTTCATGTATCTACTTCTAATATATTAATATATTCAAACTAAAAACTTGTTACTAGAAAATTACATTAATGAAAGACAAATAAAATTATAAACTAAAGTGGTTTGTTTTTTAAAACTAGAAGCTGTCAGAAGCCTGTAATCGCTCACCTTGAACACAAATGACTTCAACTATATTTAAATTTTTGCAATTTAAAGTTTCAGTCTAGTTGTGATAGCTTTTAAGTTACTGGGCAAAAACTACGCATTTCTTCAAAAATGTTAGTTTAGTATATACATTTCTTCAAAAATGAATATAGCTGAAATATTGCTGCTCGGGCGTTAAATACCATAAAAACAATCAATCTTCAAAAATGTTAGTTTAGTACAATAACTCCTATATGTTGACATCAGACAATTTCAGAAAATTAAATGATATAGGTTAATTTAGTAATTTTTAGTTTTACTCTAGGTGTGAAATACTAATATTTATAACACAGTGATAATTTTGTCCAAATTGGTAATTAAAGGACAATAACCCCTATACCGAGTCATCTAATAAGTTCGAACTAAGCAATGATTTGTAGGCCTTGCTTTGGTGATTATTTGTACAATTTACAGTATCAATCTAGATGTTATGGCATTCAAGTTACAGTGCAAAGTCTACAAATTTCACCAGAAATTTTTATTAAAGGACAGTAATTCCTTTAAGGAGTCATCTGACAATTTCAGACCAATAAGGTGAATTTTAGAACATGTATTGCTAATCATGTTTGCAAGTTACAGTTTCACTCTAAACTGTTATAGGTTTTAGGATACAGAACAAAAATGGAAAATTCAAAAAAAAACATTGTTAAAGGGCAACAACTCATATAATTTTTAAACTATTTTTGTCATTTACAGTTTCACTCTAGCTGTTCTAGTTTTAAAGTTCAGGACAAAACATGCCAAATTTCATTAAAAAAGTATCATTCAGAAGTTTTTTGACAATTTCAGACCATTTAGGTTAATTGTATGATTGTATTGCTGATTATTTTTTCCAATTACAGTTTCACTCTAGCTGTTATGGTTTTTAAGTTACATGACAGAAATGTAAAATTTCATAAAAAATGGTCATTTAAGGGCAATAACTGATATAAGGAGTTATCTGACAATTTCAAACCAATAAAGTGCATTGTAGGACTTGTATTTCTGATTTTCAGTTTCACTTTAGCTCTTATAGGAAGCCATTACACAACTTCACACTAAAATGAACTATATAGACCTCAATGTGCAAATCAAATTGAAGAAATGGTTTTCTCTTTAGCTATTTTAATTTTTGAGATGGTGACAAAAAGTGGGTGTTGACACCCATGTTCCATTTTTAGTAACTATGGCCATATTAGTCCGTTGATCAACACCCAGGGTATAAATTTAAGAGCAAAAAAAAGATGGCCTATTGGTTTAAGAGAAGACTTTTGAACAATTTACGACAGACGCCGGATGCCAAGTGACTCCTTCTGTCCAAGTGAGCTAAAAAGGAGGAAAAACTATTCAAAATATAACTAAGCTGCATGTATAGTATATAAATGTTCCTTTTATAGAAATTAATTACTTAACATGATATCATATTAATGTTTCTCTCAACAGTATTATTACAACAAAGAAATCTTTTTGACACCTGTTTTATGTTTCCAAAATTATATTTAACTTCCTGGTTTATGGATATTAATAACTGTTATTATTGAACAATGTATTATTTTTCTCTCATCTGAGATAGCATTACACTGAAACAAATCTGCAAAATAATATTTAACTTCCTGGTTTATGTATTTGAAATTGTAATTGAAATTAAATTTAATTTCAAATTTGCATATTTATTAAGTATTATTAATTAAAACACTGATGGACAGGTACATGGAGACTATATGTTTCATCTTAGTTACACCTACATTTTTGCTTTTATTATAATTCATGCAACAGCTTTACAGGGAGATAAATATGCTATTTTTTCTGAAATCATGTATATGTGTTATCCCTGCCCCCCCCCTCCAATCCCCACAAAAAAAAGAAGCAAAAAAACAAAAAAAAAAACAAAACAAAATCAACACAACAACTGTCAAGTCAGCATTATGTTGGTTAAGAATAGAACCTACTAGTATCTGTAACTTTAAATATTTTCAGTGAATATATAATATATACTGAATTAACAAATCTTTTATAAACAATCAAAAACAACTTGTGCATGATGACAAAAATAACAATATACAATGTACAGGAAATAAACTTTGTTTTTTATGTACACATGTACAAAATATACACATATTACTGATAACAACTGGTAACAAATACACCTGTAAGCATCAACATAACCTGAAGCTGTTTTAACATGTAATAGAACAAAGCACTTCAAAATGATTACGTAACATGAACAACAAAAACAAAAATGTAATAAAAATGGTGAACACTTATTAAATGAAAACAACTGTGTTTTGTAAATCATCAGTGGCATTATTTGTGATGAAAATTTGTTTGAAATAAATAGCAATTAACTTTGTGTTGTGTATTCACTTGACAATGTTTACAAAAGCAAATAAATGTTATAACAAGGTATGCTGTTCGAATTGAAAGCAAGCCAAAGTTACACTAACAAACTTGTCCTTGTGGTTTTTATACATATCATTTCTTCTTGGTAAAGCATTTTTGACCCTTTTGTAGTTCTTTCCCCAATTTTAAGCTTAAACTACAAATATTACAAATCTATGTACTACCCTTATACGAGACAGGTAATTCTAAATCACAATGGTCTATTTCCATGTGAAAAGTTTTCTATTGACAACATCTTGTATAATATCAAACTGCTACACAGTTGTATTTTATAAAAGATGAACATATAAACCAATAACTTAATGACCTGTTTACTGAGTGTTATACATAACCTACCCTTAGTGTAACAAATTTCAAGAAAAAAAATTTGTAAAATAAATATTTAAAATATTACATGGAACATCACATAAAGATAAAATTGTGGACTGATTTTATATATTTCAAAAGTTTTATACTATAAATTATAATGCAGGCTTACTCAATCCCATTCACCCCCACCCAACCCAACACATATTTCCCAAGACCAAAACAAACATGTATTTGTAATTTTACAATTTATTAAACAGGGTTAAACAAAGTGAAAATGTGAGAGACTGTCAATTATACATGTATGTTTAGCTTGTGCAGAAATCTGTAATTAAGTACTGCTATAAATTCTACAGTTTTGAAGGCTATAACATATGTGTGTATTGCACACTATTCTGTGTATTGCTGCCATCTGGGTTGGATTTATTTAAAACATTCCCTGCACCATCTTCAAACAAGTTCTGCTTATCATCTGGTATGTTATCTGACTCAGTTTTACCAGAGATGTTAGATGAAGGATAGCCATCAAAATTTACTTCCAAGCCATCCTTTAGACAAGATTCATTGTTTGATCTCGTCAAGTTTTCCTGGATTCCATCTGACTCTGTACCAGCAGTGCACTGTTCTATTTCCATTCCTGTTCTGCCCTCATTGTCTGATAATACAGAATTTTGTTGGATATTCACAGCTGCCTTTACAGAAACACTTTCATTTATACATTCCACAGAATTGCTAGGATTTTGCATCATGTCCACATCAGGTTCTGTTGTCCTGTCATCCACTTTATCAGAATTACCTGTATATCTAATCTCATCTGTTTCCATTGGTAATGATGTATTAATACTACCCTTGTCTTTTGCAAGATCACTCCCCAAAATAGTCATAGCTTCATTCTCCTTTGACAAGAACTCTTCATTTCTTCCAGCATCAATATCTTCTTTCAGAATGCAAGACAAATCTTCATCCTTCACAGAATTAAGTTCACCAACTGTTGTTAAATCAGCCTCTTTGTTCTTCAGTGAATCAAAATATTCATTCTCTACCAAATCTACATCTGCATTCCTTTTTAGTTCAGCCTCTTTTCCATTGCTGACATTAGCCTCTTTCTCATTGTTAACATTAGCCTCTTTCTCATTGTTAACATTAGCCTCTTTCTCATTGTTGACATGGTAACCTTCTGTCTCAACCTTTATATTTATAACAGTTTCTGTTGTCTCATTTTGACTAGCTACCATTCCTCCCTGATCATCGTTATTAACTTTTCTATCATCACAACTCTCATTTCGTACATGTTTACTGTGTTTAACGTTCTTTTCAATGTTTGTTGGAATATTTTCATGCTGCCTGATTTGTTCACCTTGTTTCACTGACTTTTCTTTGGTAATTGGAACATCTTTTTTTGACGAGATTGCCTCGTCTTTACTCTCATTAACATTTTCTGCATCTGGATAGTATATCTTCAGTCTTACATGCCATGCAATACTTGACACCGATGAGACAGTTTTAAATTGGTGGATAACATTTCGAGGTATGAAATATATGTCATTATCACGAAGAAATATCCTAGCAAAGCGCACTCCTTCTCTTCGCAGCTGGTTTAATTTTGCATCTTCAACCCAAGTCACACACTGAAAAATTAAAAAAATTAACTACAGATGCAGCTATATATTAAAGACTAAGATATAGTTGTAGTTGTTAAAAAATATATCGAATGTAATGACTAATGGATGGCCTAAAATTGCAAAACAACTATATTTTCAGGCTGGACTGACCATGTGGCTAGCAAACTGGCCTGACAATTCTCTATTATGTTTCCGTTGCAATGAATACAAGGCAATAAATAACAAAATGGAAAACCAGAATGTGTCAACAATTTATTGAAACTATTTTGCAATCAGAATGTTGTCTACAGGAAATGGAACAGATTAAATGTTCTGAATTGTAAATCAAGCAGCTGTACCAATAGTTATAATATAAGAACCAAGGTAGCTTACTGTAAAATTAAGGCACAAAAACAAAAAAATAAAATGTATAAACTAGGAACCTATGAGCTACTGCTCACTCAGTTTACCGCTGCTATTCAGATTACTGAATTGACTGTCGGTAAACATGAAGTAGATATGTGACAGACCTGAAATCGGTACTTGCAATATTGGACCACATGGTAAGGACACATATAAATTTCAAGTGGTTGTGATAATTAGTTTAAGAGAAAATGGTTACGAAAGTAACGTTACAGACAGAAAGACAGACAGAGGTAAACCAGTATAACCCCCTCTTCTTCGAAACAGAGGTATAATAACTCAATGATAAAATAAAATAAATTTTTTCGTGTCCTCTTCATGGTCCATGTCCAGTTTATAGTTTTCATAGATACACAGAAAATTTGACATCTTAGTATTGCAGGATAATTAACAAGTGTGGACTGTGAGCAAGCTCACAAAGGGATACCCCCCGCTTCGTTTAAGTCCAATTATCTCCCCTGAATAATATCCCACAACGACGATAATTCTTCATGCACATCAACATATGATGTACTTCCTTCATGTAAAGTTTCATCAAAATCTCTCAAACGGTTTAGGAGGAGTTGCGCTTACGAGGTCTCGCACTTAATACTATATTTTAAAAGTCTTAAGTACAATTATCCCCCCTGAATAATATCAGACAGCTACCAAAATTCTTCATGCACATCTACATATGATGTACTTCCTTCATGTAAAGTTTCATCAAGCGGTGAAGGAGGAGAAGCGCTTACAAGGGATGTGGAAAGACAGACAGACGTGATTCCTATATACACCCCCCCCCCTCCCCTAAAAAAAAACAACAAGTTTGCTGGGGTATAACAATATATATGATGACAATGTCAGAAAATATCAATATAAGGCCAACAAAAATTAGATTTAAGGTTCTCAGGCCAGCCAACATTTTTTTCACACCTTTATATAATAATTGCTGATTTTATCTTTTAATTTTCAAAATAACAAAATTCAGAAATGTGGTGCACTTTTTGTTTGAAATGGTAGGGTTGCAAAGCTAAGGTACTATTATATGGAGATCTATTTACAATTTGTTAGAAAAAAGTTTGGGGTCTGTGTCAACAAATGTAGGAGGAGAGACCAATACCATTATCTGAAATTTTGGTGAAACTGAAAGAAGTACCTATGTCTAGATTCTATATGACATATATGACCGTTTCCAGACCCTTGGTCTAGCAAATGAGAAAGGATTCCTCAAACAATTCCATAATTGCAGGTGCACAACTTCAGTTTTTGTACAATCTTTCTGTGAGTTTTAAGGGTCTGGATAAGCTGTAGGAGGTAATTATAAAAAAAGGTACCCTTTCCTTCAATAAACCAAAACATGAACAGTCAAAATTTTAAAGAAATGGTACTACACTATAAAAAGTAGGGAAGAGTGACTTCTCCCTGGCAGCCAAGCAAACAAGGAGAAGTGAGGCCATGATAGGGAGACTTCAAGGATACACTAGGGAAAAGACGGGGACCGTACGAATATTAATTTTGCAGTAGTTACACACATTTTTCCTTATTTACATCATTTTTTTTATATCCAGGATTATTTCTCCTGTGTTTTTAAACCAATAAACACTTAGAATTAGAAAGTGTTTGTTATAAAAAAAATTACGGGCCAATATACTTTACTTTTAATTGTTGTTCACTTCCGGTAGTTAATCCTATCAGGCAAATAAACAAATGGCGTGTAATCCATTTGAAAGAAGTAAATCGTTTGAAACAATGTTAAATATGCATATTGTTTAACGTTTTTTATTGGAATTAAATTTACTGATAGATTGGTAGTCTGGGTGCATTATTTGGACCAAACATATGAATGTCTTCTGTGAACCATCGGGTGACTTGAGGGAAATAACGGGGCAACTTCAACATCGCTTTTAAGTCACCTTAGGGCGAATTCAGGTCCCAGTAGGTTGACTTTGTCGCCCACTTCGCCCATTGTAAAGTGGTTTACTGCATTTAATAACCTTTAAAAAAGTTAACCTTTAAAAACAATTCATATAAAACTAAACTTGTTCATTGTTTGAGTTGTACCAAAGCTTTATCAGTTATATTTTGTGCCAGATAAAGATTACAAAATACAACTCTTGTCTGATTTTACACCAAAAAAAGGATAAAACAAAGCCTCCCTCATCAATTTTGAAAATGTGGCATAAGAACCATAAAATTAATTTTGAGTGGCCTTATTTGTATTAACATCAGAACAAAAGAAAAAGCCTTGATTTTTTTCCAATTTCAAAATCTTGCACAATAATTTGTTTTTTATTTTCAATTCTTCTCAATGGATGACTCAATGGAATAATTTTGTGCTTCGTCACGAAACACTAGAACGTTAAAATCCACCATATTATGGCGGATGGTCATACATTACCATTATGGCATAAAACAAGTGTGGACACAGAAAAATGTCCTGCCTGAATTCCGCATCAGTAACGAAAGAAAATTATGTCATAAGCATTACGTAAATAGCATTAAATTGTTATCATTTAAAATATACAATGCATGGTTACAGAGAAACAGACCTAATCCAAAAACTTTAACTTAGTCACTGGACCGTGAAATTGAGGTCATAGTCAGTTGAAACCTACCAGACACTCATGTACTAATCATTAGCAATCTATATACCAAATACAGTCATCCTACCATGCATGGTTACAGATGAAGTGCCCTAATCCAAAAACTTTAAAATAGTTGCTGGAATGTGAAATTGAGGTCAAGGTCAGGCGACACCTACCAGACAGTCATGTACTCTTCACCAGAAACCTATATGCCAAATATTATCACCCTACAATGCATAGTTACACAGGAACTGCCCTAACCCAAAACTTTAACCTAGCCACTGGACCGTGAAATTGAGGTCATGGTCATGTGATACCTACCAGATAGTCGTGTACTATTCATTAGCAACATATATACCAAATATTGTCATCCTACCATGCATGGTTACAGAGGAACTGCTATAACCCAAAAACTTAAACGTAGTCAACCAGACCGTGAAATTGAGGTCAAGGTCAGGTCACACCCACCAAACAGTCATGTACCATTTATCAGCAACCTATATACCAAATATTGTCATCCTACCATGCGTGGTTACAGAGGAACTGCCCTAACCCAAAAACATTAACATAGTTGCTGGACCGTGAAATTGAGGTCAAGGTCAGGTGACTGACTGGCGAGTACACATAACAAGCTACCACTTGACCAAATTTCATGGACCTAGGGCTTAGGCTTACAAAGATATGAAGCAAGATGTCCTAGTGTTTACGCCGCCATCGGATTCCCTTAAATATGTCTTACCTCCAGCGACAGGCGAGACAAAAACAACAGAATTTTGGAAAACTCCACGCTGCATTCTCTGTAAATAGTAACTATTGCTGAGTAAGAAACATTTGAGCACTAGTTAAAAAATAATTTTTTTCATTGCATGGTTCTGACCAACACCAACCAAAGACATACAACTGCACCAAGTGATACACCACTGATGTTTTACCTGTGAGACAGGTGGCTCATGAAGATCTAGTTGCAATTTCTGTACAAGCTGTGGAAAATCTCCTGGATGGAAACATATTACATCTTTCACTATTCTGTCAACTGATGTGCTGTAAATTAAAAATCAATCAAAAAAATTAGCAACAAGCTACTTTTTACACAAGTTAAAAGTTCTCTCTGATTATGTTGTAACCTGTAACCCTTCAATGTCATCAATGACCTTTACCCGTAAAAAATGCCACAACCCTTAAAGGTGAACTCCACTGGATCGACAAAATTTATTGTAAATAGCCATAACTCATTAACTATAGCAGATATTGATAGAGAATCTAATTAGTTCATTGTTTACCTTCAGCCAGTCCCAGTACCTCTGTGTCTAACCCTTATTTATACTTTTATAGAAGCGTGTGATGTCAGAGAGCTCAGAGCTCTCCATATATATAAAAATCGATATGCACAGGGGTGCAAAAGCCGAGTTGCCGTATTTTATTAACCAAAACTTTCCTTGTCTTCATTATAAGATTTAACATAATTGGTTATTACAGGCATTACATGTAAACTGGAGACAAAGTGAGGAAGGGTTTCAGCAGGAAAAATGTAAGCCTTATCAACAAATTTTCAAAGTTGCATAAAATATGAATATGTGAATCCTCTAACAGTATTGAACCATAGTGTAAAATTTCAGATATGTACTTGATGTAGTTTTTGAGTTATGGTCCGGAAACCACTAATTCAAGAAATTTTCTAACGTTTTTCTGTCACTGCGACCTTGACCTTGAATGGATTTACTCCAAAATCAATAAGGTTCCTCCTCTTATGGTATGTAACAATATCCCAAAGTTTCAATAAAATTGGTTGAGAACTTTTTGAGTTATGGTCTGGAAACCACTAATTCAAAAAACATTTTCTAATGTTTTTCTGTCGCTGTGACCTTGACCTTGAATGGATTTACCCCAAAATCAATAGGGTTCCTCCTCTTATGGTATGTAACAATATCCTAAAGTTTCATTAAAATCCGTTCACAACTTTCTGAGTTATGGTCCAGAAACCAATTGTTGACGCCTGCCCGCCCGCCCAGCCACCCACCATCATCATAACAATAGCCGAGTTCAACTTCGTTGCAACTCGGCTAAAAATGTAAGTGTAGTTTAAGAATATATTAATTGCTGCTCTACATATTTTGTCATTAAAATAATTAGCTTCAATCAAGATAATGTTACCCCTTTTCTAAGCTCTCTTTCATCACAACCCCATCTTTCCTACATTTCACTGGTAATTTAAGGTCATTAGATACATGTGTTCTTTTTAAATTGTATAAAATGGAAAGCCTACTTATCTTTGAGTAAAACCAATGATCTTTTATTTTTCCAAACATTCAGTACTGTTATCAGAACTTTTACTTACTCTTCTTTAGCTTTGACAGCTTTTAATACACCCACAGCTGCTGTGGTAATCCTATCGAATCCTTGTCCAACATGATCAGCATGACAACGAGTCCTGTCCTCAACTAACATTTCACGTGGCTCAGATACTCGAGGTAGATAGGTCAAATTTTTTAGCTCATTCATTCCTCTGAAATAAATAAATAAATAAATATATCATCTAGAATACCACCTTATTAGCAGTAAATATGCAACTCCAATGTACATAGCATATTATTTTTTTTAAACAGTTTATGTGTTTCCATTTATTTATTTCCCGGATATATTTATTACAAGAAGTGAATAAGAAAAAGTACAGTACAATGGCCCATAATGAAAAATCATAACAGTTTGATAAACAAATACTTTTAATTGGCACTATAATATTTTTTTGACTTAAATCATAAAACTTTTTAATAATGATGTCAGTTATTTGAAAAAAAACCCTAAATGTAAATGTAAATTCATTATATATTCATTGGCTTGCTTTCCATTCTAACGAGACAATAATTACCAGACAACATACTAGTACATGTACAGTTTGACAAAATTGTAATTCACAAATAATTATGATGAACCTATTGTATACTATACTGCTTCATCATCCTTCTGGTGTACTTACCAAATTTTTGGTGCAATGTTAAAAATGAGATAAAGTGTAGCATTGGTAGTGCATGATGCACAGGTCTGATGTTAAGAGGCACTGGTTCGCTGATGTTTGTGAACAAATGGAGCCTTGCTCAAAACAGGGTATTCTTTAATTTTATTCAAAAATAAACAACATGATTTCCATTGTACTGTATAATCTTCGATTTATGCTATATGAATTTGAAGAATAAAAATATATATATTTCTGTTCAAAGTCATTGTCGCCATATTAATTTAATTTCTGCCATTTGTAAGAAAACCCACCAACAATCACAAATTATTTAAATTGTTTCAATTGCATCTATCCATTAATGTAATGACCTTTGCACTGGAAGAAGGTATATTTTTTCATTCGCCGATAAACTGGTACATAAATAGTCAAACAAGACATTTTAAGCATCATTTTAAAGGAAACTATAAGAATGTCAATAACAATTGTTCTGTTGTAGAAGATTAGCAATGTGATATGAAGAACACAAATTTGACCACTGGAATTGGGACAAACCAGTTCATATTTCTTAGCATAGATTAATTACATACATACTAGAACTATTACATTAAATAAACAAGTATAATTCCTACCTTTTTCGTTTAAAAGGAGACTTCGGCATATCAGCTGTGGGGACCATTTGTTCCCCTGGACGGGACCACAGAATTGGGCCATCATTGCTGTAGTTTCTTTGCATGCCTGCAACAACAGACCTGTCTCCCCATGGCATTACAACTTTCAAAAAAGGATTTTTTTCCACAATGTCTAAGAAATCTGGAAAATAATTGCCCACTTCTTCATGGACAGTACCAACAACACTTATCTGCATTAAAGGTCCTGATCTATGGGTTCCATTTTTATATGTACTCATCATATTATCACGATATTTTGATATTGTTGTTGATTCTATGTCTGATTTACCCAAAGTTCCAGCTTGACAATGCATAGTGGGATGGTTATCTGCAAAATAATTTATAAATTCTGGCATGTATGCTGCTGATCGGTGAACAATACCCATGACACAGTTAGCAACGCCCTCTGGGTTCTCACCATATACAAAATCAAAATATTCTGACACAAACTTTGTCATATCTTCTGATGAGAGATTCCTCAGTTCGTCTTGATACACATGTAACACAAGAGCTCCACCATTTGAACATTTTTCCAAATGAAACAATTTCCGATACTTTGAATCAGAAAATGGATCACCAGTGTTTTTTGCACTTTTCAGTTTTCTATATGTGTAGTCTCGACTGGATTCAGTGTTTTTATTTTGCATGACTTCCAGCATGCTTTTGGTTTTTTCTTCAGATCTGGATGTTTGTTGGCTGCCTGGTTTCTTTGATTTTTCATGATTTTTACTTGTACTAGTACTGGACACATTTTGTGATGATGAGTGATGATCTTTAGCTTTGTCATGATGCTTTGTAGAACTCGAGATTGAAGACTCACGAGATGAATAATGGTCCTTTGATTTCCCATGGTGATCCCTAGATCTCTCATGATGATCTTTGGACTTTTCATGGCGGTCTGCTGATTTGTCAGAATCTTTAGATTTCTCATGGTACTTGTCAGTTTTAGAGGAGGAGTGTGCCGAGTCTTTAAGATTAACTTGAATGCATTTATTTTCAGTTTTCCTTTTCAGACAAACCTGAATGCCACAGTTGTTTACAATTCTCTTTTTTCCCAAGATCTTTATGCTGCTGTGTGATATTGGATCTGTGTCATCTATTTTACATGGTGAATTACGTATATCTGAATTCCTTATTCTTGAAATTGGTTCCTCTGTATTTTGTTTGACAGGAGTTTTATCATGATGATGAGAATCATGATGTTTGTGTTTATGTTTATGCTTGTGATGGTGCCTAGAATGATGATGTCCCTCCTTAGATGGGCTTCTGTCAGTGTCTTTCTCTTTGGGAGTTTGAACTGATTGCATACAATTTGAAGACGTTTTGTCATTGAATGGTTCTTTAATTGGACTCTTGTCTGAATAGCCATTGGAATTTACATTTTCTGTGGTTTTACCAGATAGTTGTTGTGAAGTTTTTCCATAAAGTTCATCATCTGAGGTACTTTTGGCTTTGCTCCTGTTAAACCCATTTGATACAGTTGTCCCTTTACTCTCCTTTGTTTTCTTTTCACTTTTATTATCTGCAAATTTCTGCTCTTTAATAAGATGACATACTACTGCAAATATGATAAAAATATAAAATACAGGTGGAAATCATTTAACATTATTTTTGTTTAATGGAAGAAATATAAATCACTGAAGCAGAAAACAGTAGTGGCATGTAGAGTCATACTAGCTAGTAATTAATTGTTCAGTGTGTATTAATCCTGGGTCTGGGAGAAGGGAATATTTATCATGTTTCTAACATAACTAACACAATGCAAGAACTAGTAGGGATGCCATAAAGATGAAGAAGACAGTGATTTTGTTGCCTTTTTTAAAGACAGCCCCCTCTTTTTCAATAGGGAAAATTTATCCATGTTTTTCTTGAAATTGTGAAAAAGGTAATTGTTTGACACTTATAAAACAATGAAAACAACATAGTAAGCAAAATAACTAAATTGATCTTTTGCTAGATATATTTATTTGACTTGTATGAGATGTTCAAACATTGGATGACTGCAGAAACTTCCTTTTTGTTTGATTTTATATAGAGCTGCTTGGAACTATATGGATTTATTTTGAGCAGTTTAAATTATTAAGGATAAAGTATCAATGAAAACCAGAAAAAAATACATTACAATAGAATAAATGATTTTTTTTTAATAAGTTGCTAGAATTATAAATTAAGTACATAAAAATAGTATCGTGTATGTATTTTATGTAAAATGCACTTTTACAAGTATATAAACATATTACGTAATGGAGCAAAAACACTTTTGGGATTTACACATATTTTCCGCTATTTAACCTTTGTCTTTATTAAATAAATATGTTTTCTTTCCTCCGCCGTTCATCTGATATGTCTACAATGTCTAATTAAATAATTTTAACACTTTTTCGTAATCGTGGCATTATTGACATAATTAAAATTGTGGAGTGTAGAATTTCGGAATCGTATCGATAAAATTTGTAATAAGGGGACATAATCATAATGCAAATGAATACAGCTGAAATCATCCGGAATTTCATTTTTTACCAAATCGATTCCGATATTATCGAAATTATATACTTCCAGAATTCATATTTTGTCAACAATGCCATGATTACGAATAAAGTGATAAAACTAATGAATACGGTGTTGTGGAAATATCAGTTAAACTGCAAATACATAAAAAAATATGCAGCAAACCAGGGAAACAGTTTAATTGCTTATAATATGCATAAAACCCCCGGGTGTGAATCACTCCCGGGCTGCTCCATTACGAGTAATGGGACCTCTTTGTAGCTCTGTCCATAAAAAAAAAAACCAGAGGCTCTTAAGAGCCTGTATCGCTCACCTGATTTTATAGGCAATGAAGATGGCGTATCCCTGATGTTAAAGTAAGTCCTGTAATTTTCAATAAACTTTAAATAGGACCATCCAAACAATATTACTAGAAAGCTTTGTTTCATTGGTTAACCAGTTGTATAGAGATTTTTTTTATTTGCCCATAGGGTCCTATGTTAAACTAAGTCCTGCGGGGGAGGTGGCCATTTTGAATTTCCAATTGCCATAAAAAACATAAACTTTATAAAGGACCATCCAAACAATATTGCTAGTAAGTTTTTGTTTCCATTGATTAACCGGTTTCAGAGAAGAAGCCTTTAAAAACTTTTTCCCATAGGGTCGTATGTTAAACTAAGTACTGCGGTAGCAGCCATTTTGAATTTCCAATTGCCATAAAAAACATAAACTTTATAGAGGACCATCCAAACAATATTGCTAGTAAGTTTTTGTTTCCATTGATTAACCGGTTTCAGAGAAGAAGCCTTTAAAAACTTTTTCCCATAGGGTCCTATGTTAAACTAAGTCCTGCGGTAGCGGCCATTTTGAATTTCCAGTTGGCATAATAATCATAAACTTTATAAAGGACCATCCAGAAAATATTGCTAGTAAGTTTTGTTTTGATTGGTTAACCGGTTTCAGACAAGAAGTCCTTTTTAACCTTTTCCCATAGGGTCCAATGTTAAACTAAGTCCTGCGGTGGCGGCCATTTTGAATATCAGATTGGGATAAAAAACATTAATTTTATAGAGGAGCATCCAAACAATATTGCTAGTAAGTTTTGTTTCCATTGGTTGGCCGGTTTCAGAAAAGAAGCCTTTCAAACTTTTTCCCATAGGGTCCTATGTTAAATTAAGTCCTGCGGTGGCAGCCATTTTGAATTTCCAATTGCCATAAAAAACACAAACTTTATAGAGGACCATCCAAACAATATTGCTAGTAAGTTTTGTTTTGATTGGTTAACCGGTTTCAGAGAAGAAGCCCTTTTTAACCTTTTTCCCATAGGGTCTGATGTTAAACTAAGTCCTGCGGTGGCGGCCATTTTGAATATCAGATTGGCATAAAAAACATTAAATTTATAGAGGACCATCCAAACAATATTGCTAGTAAGTTTTGTTTCCATTGGTTGGCCGGTTTCAGAGAAGAAGCCTTTCAAACTTTTTCCCATAGGGTCCTATGTTAAATTAAGTCCTGCGGTGGCAGCCATTTTGAATTTCCAATTGCCATAAAAAACGCAAACTTTATAGAGGACCATCCAAACAATATTGCTAGTAAGTTTTTGTTTCCATTGATTAACCAGTTTCAGAGAAGAAGCCTTTTAAACTTTTTCCCATAGGGTTCTATGTTAAACTAAGTCCTGCAGTGGCGGCCATTTTGAATTTCCAATTCCCATCTAAAACACAAACTTTATAGAGGACCATCTAAACAATATTGCTATTAAGTTTTGTTTTGATTGGTTAAATGGTTTCAGAGAAGAAGCCCTTTTAAACTTTTTTCCCATAGGGTCCTATGTTAAACTAAGTCTTGAGGTGGCGGCCATATTGGTTTACCAATCAAAATAAAAAACACAAACATGGTAAAGGTCCATCCAACGAACATTTTGGCCAAGTTTGGTTTCAATTGGCCAAGTGGTTTCAGAGAAGAAGATTAAAATGTAAAAAGTTTACAGACGCCGCCGCTGCCGACGACGGACGCCAAGTGATAACAATAGCTCACATGACCCTTTGGGTCAGGTGAGCTAAAAAAAGGAGCTACATTATTGTAGCTAATGATTAAACAAAAGCTGTTCAACAGATGGTTTGTAAAGGCATACTTAGGGTCAAAATATCCATCTTAAAAGAGAAAACAGATTTCCTTTACTTAAGTAGAATTTTTTGTGGAATTTAGTGTTATCAACAGCCTTTGACTGAAATATCAGTACTTTTATTTCGTACTAATTGAAGGTATAAAACAGGTTAAATTGAAATTGGTTCATTTATTTGTACTTGTTTCTTGTCTAAAAGCACCTTTAGAGTTAATCTGAAGCCACATTGAAACAATTTAAGGGACAATATTGCATAGTTTCAAAGATGGAGTGTTCAGCTATTGAAAGCCACAAGATCTTAGTGTGCCAGCATAGACTGGGCTGGCCAATACTAGTATAATATAAGGCTAAGTGCATTTAAACATGTTAAAAGGTATCTGTCATAGAAATTTGATATTATTTTCTTATTTAAAAGTGCAGGGGCAGTGACAGATTATATGCAAATTTTTATTCTGAAGATGTCTTAAAAACACATGTTATATACAGACATATGAAATTTTTCTCCTTGGGTAGGGCTAAAGAAGAGAAGAATTTTTCAAGAGCACTTTGAATACCAATATATCTTTTATTGATTTTAATTCAAATATGACCTATGTACTTGATGTAGAAATATTGGCTAAATTGGTTCTCTTGCAAACTTGGTATAGGCATAACAGTAGTAAATGTGTACCCTACATTAAGTATAGTACTGAATACTTCGTTGTGTTCTTATTTGGTCAATAGTGGTTAGATGTGTAAAATTTTTTAGCTGTAAGCTCCTGCATAAATTAAGTTTAAAAAGTTGCAAAATTTTTCTCGGATCTTGCAAGATAAAATTTTGGTAATTTTTTAACAATGTAGTATTTTTACATTAACTCCATTAGAAATTGCATGTAAAAGTGGGAGCGTCTCAAAATGTTCTATTAAACTAGCGAAAAGAGGAATTGGTCACGGATGTATATGGCATATATTTTTAAAATGGAAAATGAAAGTTTTTTTATTTCCTCATCCAGGTAAATGCTGATCAATGTTAGAAAGGTATGCAAATCACAGAAATGTTTCTGTTTTCTACTATAGCCAAAAAATTTACTACTGTGCTACCTACATGTATACACTATAAACAGGGAGCGATAAAAATAGGAAGATTTCTTATTAAAAAGGAAACAAAATTCAACGGAGAGTAGCACTCCAAATGAAGCTATGAATAATATAGACCATGATTGCCTGTTCTTATGGTTTTCTGTTGGGATTTTTGTCACAAATTGGGAAATATTTAGACAAAATTTGGGAAATTTGCTCCAGGGGAAACGGCCGAAATTCGGAGGAAAATTCAAGCTAACAAAATCACTGGAAGAGAAGAGTTTGTTATGAACATGCCATGTTTATCTGAGCAAAATATCCAAAGAAGATAAACAGAATAGCATTACAATAAACCTAGAAATATTTTTTCTATTCAGCACACTTCCAAATTGCTTTATGGGACACCAATCTACAGAAATTATCATGACATTAATGACAATAAATATCTTTATTATTTCAATTGCATCTTATAAATTTATCAAAGACAATTATTAAAAAAATTATATACTTTGAAAGAACTTCAATTTTGAAAAAAGTGTTTGTGTATGAAACAAATTCGATTTTTCATTATGGGTTGTTGTATGTTCATTTTCTTTGTTTGTCACTTCTGGTAATTAGACATATACTGGGAAGTAAACAAATGGTGCATAATCGAATTGAAACACGTAAAACATTTGAAAAACTGTTAAATAAGCAAATTCTTTTCAGTTTTTATTAGAATTATATATTTACTGATAAAGTGGTAGATTGGGCAAATTACTAGTATGTAGACTAGATATACAGTGAACCATCGGACAACTTGAAGGAATAACAGGGAGACTTCAACTTTGCTTTTGAGGCACCTTAGGGCAAGTTCAGGACTTTGTTGCCCACTTCTCCCAGAGTGGTGAGCCTTGCCCATGTCTAATGTACGTCTAGTAAGAATTTCTCCTTGCTTAGTGGTCGTCCATAATTGTCAACCATTTTCACAAGTGTGCAAAAACAAAAAGCACACTTTTCGAGACCCCCCACCCCCATCAAAAAGTGTACATCAACCATTAAACTAATATATAAACAAAATTCTACGGAACGAAAAATTTTTGAAGATAAAAAAAAGTGTACGCAAAAATGTCGAAATTTTTAACCCCCTCCCTCAAGTGTGCGGTTTGCACACTTATGAAAATGGTTGACAATTATGGACGACCCCTTAATAATACAGAAATGAAAATACTTATAACAAGATTTTATCGATGTGCATATTAACATGAACTTTGATTCATATGGATTTCAGTTCTCAAAATTCAAAGTTGACTTAAAAAGAACCCATCTCCAGTTTTACATGATTTATCTCCCCTTTTTCTTCTGGTTAAAAAATCATCTAAATAACCTCATTAGTAGATGTTACAATAGTCATAGGCAACAGGTGAGTTTGAATACAACATGGATGTCACAGGTAAGCTTGTGTATTAAAGCCATAAAACAGCTAGGGGTCTACCTCCAATTAGCATCATATTAATAAGGTAATAAACATTAGTTAATTAATAAAAGATCATGTTTACACAGCAGGCGGTTTGAATAACCTGTCATTCAACAGAAGCGTGAAAATTTATCAAGACAATGGTCCAAAGGTTTCAACAGGACAAATTGCGGCTGAAGACGCAGTTTTTAGTACCGATATGGACACTAGGTGGCGTTTTTATAATTGGACATTCATCAATTTAATGATATCCAGTTCTAATTCCTGTGCACAATGCCTTTAAAGATGGTAAATATGTAAGACGATATAATGAAAATATGTACCTTTATTTGATGAAATTTCATTAGGTGAAGCTTGCTTCACATATGAAGACGCTGCAGTTTTCAACTTCGGTGGTGAAGGAGACATGCTTACATCAGAATTTTCACTTGCTGAAGAAAATCTCCTTTCTCTTCCACTCACATAATCATCAAGATAACCAGAATTTGATAAACGCCTATAATCATGTTGTATACGTTTTCTCTTTCCTGTGTCTGGGCTTGGACATGTGTCATGAGTGTCGGAAACTGGAAGACAAGACAAACGAGGTCTTTTGGAATCTGGAGCCGACGTGACATCAATCGTGTCCTCCATCACATTCACAACATGTGCAACTTGGAGACCGGGCAAATTCCTAAAACCTTTAGTTTTCTTTGGACTTGAAACATTGTCATTGGAATTTTCATACTTAGCATTTTCTGGTATTTGGGTTGTCACTTGTGACATGTTCTGTTTTTGTAGTATTTCAAAGATATTATCACTATTTTCATCGTTTCGTACTAGGTCACCGTCCGCCATTTTGATGCTGTCCAATTTAAATTACCTGGGTTAATTCCCCTGTCTTTGAAAATTTTACAAAAAGATTTTTGATTAGTCGGTATTTGGGAAAACTCCATCCGGTTTGCTGTCTAAGCCAATCAAAAACGTTGAAACAAAATCTGCATTTATTGTGTTTGCATCACGTTCGCGCAAAAAAGAAAAATTTCAAACAATTTGTAAATATATCACAGAAGAAGCATATAAAGCGATTTTTAAAATGTCAACATCGAATGAAACAGGGCAACCCCCTTCAAAAGTTCAAAAGGTGTCCACATCTGAAACACTGTCAGAAGGCGACCCCAGTCTCGATTATGATGCCGAAACCCAAAAGGCCCTTGAAGACATTGACGGATGTCAGAATGAAATTGATGCTTTAAACGAAAAAGCAAGTGAAGAAATTCTTCAGGTTGAACAGAAATACAACAAATTAAGGAAGCCACATTACGAAAAAAGAAATGAACTGATAAAAAACATACCAAATTTTTGGGTTACCGCAGTATCCTTTTTTTCAAGCATCTATTCCATAAGTCATGTACCGTATTTAGATCTAAAAATAGTCTCACGCAAAAGTGAATAATGCTTAAAAAAAATCCTAGCTAAAACTCTGTGTACGGTCATGGCCATATAATCAAAACTTCTGTTCTTTATGTTTTTGTTTATTTAAAAACATAATAACACTACATAAAGCTAAAACACAAGGTCTAGAGTTTGTGTTCATAATTCACGTCTTTCCATATGCGCGCCACCTACCGGTAACATGTTCGGTAACTCTAGTTTACATGTAAGACTGTAGTTGGTATACAAGCCATAACATAAGTCTGTCACGCTATACCTTCAATAAACAATTAATTGGCACCTACGTAGGTGAAAACCCCATTAAATAAAAAGGGATATTAAAATATGTTTCAGATATACAGACTTTGCAAACTTTTGTCGAATAAAAGTGTGTATTTAAAAACTCCTAATTTATAAGTATACACAAAAAGTGTTAACATATGAACTGTGGTTAATAAGCTGCTAATAAATTGTTAGTATAAATTACTTTCACATTTTGTGCCCCAATGAAATTAATTACCTGTTCATCGGATGCAAGATACCATACCTGGCTGCCGGTTAGATAAAGGTGATTTTTATTGTGGTGCCAACGAATATACGTGGAATGTAAACACGTGAATGTAAATGACATAAATGTATTACTTGTACATGTAATTACAAGCCTCTGATGTATGGGAGCACAGATTTCAATAGGTTGACAGTTATCAGTTACGGATAATTGAATGATTACATATACCTATAATAAAAACAATTCCCCACTGAGAAGCTTCCTGTACAGGTGAATGGTGTTAATTGGAAAAGGTACACGTGCAATTTAGTAATAATTACCATGGGAAAATGTATTGTTTGTTTCGGATACGACCTTCCAAGGTATATTTTACCCACATGTTTTAGGATAAGCATTTTCCAAATGGCAGTCGTAGGTTTAGTGGAATATGTCGAAAATAAAATAGCTTAAGATTATTTCCTTTTTTAATTGGAATGTTTAAGAAAATTATTGCAACCCAGAAAGGAGCATTTTATTGCAGTCATGTAGAGATGTATTAACACGTGATTTCAAGCCTATGAAGGAATGCTCCTCCCATCGTTAAGTTTTTCCCGCCACACCTATTGATTGGATTGTAAAAGGTGTGTTGCTTTTGATACACAGGGCCACCCACCTGTCAATTAAGTCAATCACATCAGGCGTTCAAAGGAATGAAAATAGAAACTGAATACTCGCATTGTGCACGTCCGATTGTTGTTGAATTTCTAGACAATTATATTATCTGTCAAATGAACAATTGTGTGAACCCAAAAATAAAACTGGAACGTCACAATAACGAGGTCAAAATATGTTGCAAAACATTGTTTTTATGGTTTTTAATGCATTGGAAATAAGTATTTTTTCACTGAAAGTTAGTGGTAAGCATATACTGCATGTGCGAGTCATACATGTAAATCGCGGTTACCCGCCCCTTTAAGGTAGGTAACACCACTTAATTTGCAATCTGCGAATTGACCCATTTCCAGTTTTACATGATTTATCTCCCTTTTCACTTCCAGTTAAAAAAACTACGGCTATCATCACTAAAAGACTATGATATTGAAATAAAGATTTTGCATTGTTTTTTGTATTGTTCGTCTATGCCAATTAAATTATCTAATTATCCTCATTCAGTAGATGTTACTATAGCCATAGGCAACAGGTGAGTTTGAATATTTGAACATGTTTGTCACTGGTAAGCTTGTTTAATTAAGCTATAAAACAGCTGGGGTTCTACCTTTGATTAGCATCAGGTAAATGGGGTAATTAATAAACATCATGGATAATTAATTAACATTCATGTTTACACAAGCATGGGGTATTAATAACATCTTCAATTAGATTTTGACACCTGTAATTAACAAAGCATTAAAATTTATCAAAGGTAATTGTCCATTTCATAAGTTTTCAATAGAACAAACTGCGGCTGTAGCCGCAGTTTTTAGTACCGGAAGTGGACACTAGGTGGCGATTTTCAAAAATCAATTTTAGAAAAATATGTATATAATAAGAGTGCTTGCATTTTTACTTTCATCTTGACCTGGTGGTTCCAGGTGTTTGCCTGGAGTCTTTTGCGTGAGATTTTTTTTTTCACCCCAGAAAGTGAGTCATTTCTCCCAGATATAAAAGATAATAAATGTGTTTGATAAATAAAGTAATAACGCATTTTACCAGGTTTTTAAGTTATATGCAAAACTAAAATGTAGATGTATTTAAGATAATATATATTTTTAATTTTAAAAGATAAAATATTAAACAATATATGGTATAAATAAAAGCAAAGTAAATAAAAGCAGTGTTAAATAATTATTTAAAGTAATGATCAATCATCTGGCTTCTCAGCTTGTTATAAGTAAAGTTTACTTAAATAGGTAATATAAAAACTAGATATAGAACAACCTATGTTCTAAATGTTTTGCAATAACAATATTGCTTATAAAAAGGAGATGCAATAATTGTGAATCATTCTATGCTTAAACGTCAAAAATGACAGACCTATGTGTTAACATCATCATACTAGTAAGTCAGGGTTTCTGTGACCACGAAATTTGTTAACGCATGTGGACACAGAAACCCTAACTTGTGAGGATGATGTGTTTAATGTTTGTTTATCAAGATCATATTGCTATAAAAAAAAAGGATTACACAGCTGACGTGTTTATTAATTATTACCAATTCCAATATTTTTTTATTTCCAAATTAGGTCTCCATTAGGGCAATGCAATTACGTATAACAGTTATGATTGAAACAAATGTTAGCATTACAATACATTATTACTTATACAAATACATGTATCATGAAAACAAAATGTAAATGTAAAATTTAGGTATTGTTACTGCAGATGACAGAACCAGCACTCGCAAACTCGTCCAGTGAACTTTTACACACAAAAAAATTACCATAAACATCTATGCCATTGTTCATAATCTTAAAATACAAAATTAGTTGATTATAGGGTAACCATATGCAATTTTAGCATAATATTGCTCTTTTATAAGAAAAAAAAATAAAAACGTTTTAAAATTTATTAATTACATCATTTCAAAGCATCATTTAAATATGTCTCAGCAGGGGGAAGCCCTTTTTTGTCCGGGTGACCTGTGGGCAAGTACACTTTAAAAGTCAGGACTGTCATACTTGCCCTGTCATACAGTTGCATCAAGTGTGGTTGTTTTCATTTTTATTTGATGGATGTAATACAGGTGCTTTAAAATTGTCAATAAAGATTGGAGTTGAGCGCAACCTGCCCACAGTGAGACTCAAATCTGCAATCTCAGTGTTGACACACTACTTGATCTACAGTAGACGAACTACCTTTACCACTTTTCCAACGAGTCTCCTATATCATTTGTAAAAATTGGTGAATTTTTTAAAAATGTATATATAATAATACAATGAAAAAATTATTCAGTTACATTATAATAAATGGAAATAAAAAAGACTGTCTGAAGTTAGGACAAGTCCGAACTTTGGTAATTTTGCCCTACAAGCAGCCCTCAAAGTACCTTTTAATATCAGGTAGCCTTCTGGCTACCAACATCAACAATTTACTAGCCAAGTCAAAATTTTGGTAGCCAAAAGGAAAATGTTATAAGCATGTGATAACCATTTAAATTTTTTTGTGTTTTCTGTATATACTTTTAATGCTAACAACTATCCTGAAATGAAAGTGAAATATTTTAATTTTTGTTATCTTTTATTCATTCAACATTCAGTTAATTTACTTTCGGTAGATTTAGAAGTCTGATTGGTGGTTTTAAAAACCATGTTAACAAGGATTGTTTACTTGCCATGCTCGCAGAATTTTTGGGGTATCTTTTTAAAAGGGGAGTGAAATTACAGTTTGGACAAACATTAAAAAAAAATCCGATAGACCCTTGAATTTGAATTAAAATCTCGCTATTTTCCAGTCACCACTAACAAATATTGGAAGTCACCAATAAGCGACTTTTTAGTGATTTTTAGTTGCCAAAACGGCCATTTTACTAGACTATATTGAGGGCTGACAAGGTTTTAGGGGTAATTGATTCTGTATTTTAAAAAGGTGGTTTTTTTTAACATTTTGCAATTATAGATTATTGCTTGAAATTTAGTACCACCATAAACAATATTTGATGGTAGTGATTGCCATAGACAACTGTAATAGATCTTATTCATTGGAAAATTGCATGTAAGAACTCCGTGTCAGTTGACAGTTCTGAGGCAACCATACAATTATAAAATCATGTACCTGAGGTAATCAGATAAGTGGAATGTCAAGTTGCCCACTGGTCTCCATGTTTATTGATATGTACAGGTTATAAAACATCAGGAGTATAACAACACCAAAAAAGTATTATGTTTGATTAACTTAAATTCTGTTAGGTATACTAAAATGTACTTACCTTAATAATAGTATTTTACCTTGACCATGTGCAGTTTGTAAATCATCCACAGATCTCTGCAGTTTTAGATGACGAAGAAGAAGATTGTCTCCATTATTTAAGTAAAGTAAGTACACAGTGGTTAATGCTGTACATATACAAGTATACATGAATATACTTTTGTTAGATGTTGTTTAGATTTGAACTTATATAATTGCTACTGCATAAACTTTGGAATTGAAAAAAAAGTGCTTAGGCTACCAGAGATGACTTATCATATTTATAGGAAAAAAGTATATTTAATATATTTAGTTTCTATGCATGAAATAAATAAATAAGTACCGGTACTTTATAATTTACATATAAAGGCTGGGTTGCACGAAGTGCAAACCTGGGTTATAGTTTGGTGAAGGCAGGCAGGCAAGAAAAATAGGGTATTACAGTTTTCAACCCAGATTTCTGAAACTTCACAGAAAGATAATATTTTAGATTGTACATTTATTGAAGTTGTGCACCTGCTATTATGGAAGTGTTCCAGAATTTTTTCAAAATTTCCAGATTTTTTAGAACATTTGCAGAGGACCGTACTAGTACCTATATTGTGTCATCAACTCATCCTACAGTTTTCAATCCAGATCTGGGGCAGCGATGGCCGAGTGGTTAAGGTAGTTCATCTACTATTGATCACGTGGTCTGTCAACACTGAGATTGCGGGTTTGATTCTCACTGCAGGCAGGGTGTACTCGACCCCAATCTTAATTGACAAGGATTGCCAGTTTTCCTACCGCAGGTCGGGGGTTCTCTCCAGGTACTAAAACTTAAAACTTAAAACACCATTCAAACAAACAAATCAATCTGCTATAATAGAAGTGTTCTGGAATTTTTTTCCAAATTTTCCGGGTTGTGGAACTACCGGTAAGTAATTTTTCAGAACATTTGTAGAAGATGGTACCTATATTTTGTGATCATCTCCTCCTACAGTTTTCAACCCAGATCTCTGAAACTTCACAAAAAGATTGCACATGTATGTATTGAAGTTGTGCACTTGCTATTCTGGAATTGTTTAAGGATTTTTTTCCTAATTTTCCATAATTGCAACTTATTCATTTTGAGAAAAGATTTTGCCAATTTTGTTAATCAACTCCTCCTACATTTTTTTTTACAAAAACCGAAAACCTAATTCCACAAACTGTAAACCATTCCCTATTTATTAAGGCACTTGCTTCGCAACCCAGCCATTTTAGACTTTTGTGATTTTTTATTTCTGCAGGGGTAAAATTAGAGCTACATAATAATAACATTATTGTAGCTATAAAAAAAATGGTACATATTTGTGTTCTTAAACATTTATTGTAATGTCTTTTATATGCATGTCATTATCTTTTTTTATAGTTAGAAGTGGAAGAGTTTGAGGACATAAAATCTGGATATAAAATAGGTCTTACATTTGCACAGAACCCCTACTTCAGTAATAGTGTGTTATATAAAGAGTTCCATCTAGCAACTACAGGTATGCCAGTTGGTATGTCACAGCACTCGAGTATCTTTAATGGAAAACGAATTATTATTTTCTTCTGTTGCTATTTAAGGTTCCATGAAAATTGATTTTATTTATTGAATGTTTGCTTCATGTCGTGTAAGCAATCTGCTATATTTAAGACGAGAACTTTACAAACAATGCATAAAATTGTGGAAAACAGATAAACCAAAATCTATAATGTTGTGACTACAACTGAAAAAAAGTGGATTCAAGGAGCGTGGACTGGTCTAAACAAGTTACTCACTATAGTCATCAGCTGTCAGAATTACCATATATACCTGTCAACCCCTCGGGGAAAGATCCGCCACCTGTAGACATGCTAGGCACTGGGTTACCTCCCACTATAGTATTAGGGTTCCTTGACAAATAATATAATTTACAATATAAATAGGTGATATGTTGACAGATGTATTCATGAATACCATGTAACTGACTAACATACATGATACATTTACATTAAATATAATGCTTCTTGGAAATTGTCCCTTTGCAATTCATGTGCAGTTGATGGCAGAACTATATAACAGAAAGAAAGAAAGAATTAGATCTTTTTATAATATAAAACATTATTTTTTTATTTATAGTCTGAGCTAACACATAAGCTACCACGAAGATACTCAGTTACAAAGGGTAACTGAATTAAATGCTGGTATAAGTGTAAATATGATGTGTCTTCTCTACTAACTGACTCCTTATCTATGATTGACAGTAAAAGTTCTGCATGTGCATCTCTTAGGTTTATAAATTCTGTTGATACATAAAACAAATATACAAATATAGTGCAATAAAATGTAGCTAGACACATGAGTTTGATTGATATTGATCTGGTAACTCTAATCGAGGAATATGACAATATGTTTTAATTATTTTTAAAGGTCCATATTTTGATTATGATTAAACAGGAGATCCTGCTTCAAAATCAACTAAAATTGAGTGGAAAAATGGTATGGATTTGTCAGCTAGGGTCCTGCAAAATGGGAATAACAGAAAAAGAAAGAGAGGTCCTAAGCGGAGCTTTTTCCAGTGGTTCGAGGATAATAGAGACCCATCAGCCGATGATATAGCAGAGGTGTGTTTTAATACGCTAATTACCCCGCATGACTCAAACTTTATGTTGTTGATACTTCTTTCTTTTTATTGTACCAAAATGAAAGTGTGCTTTTGCCCAAATGCCTGCCTACCCTCTAAAATGTTCAAAATTAGCGGAATTTATAGGTACAGTAATGTCAAACATTTTAAGTTGAACACCCCTTCCCCCCTTTTACTGAATTTGTGACATAAAGATAAAATTAAATTATTTGTTAAGAGCAACTTAAAACTAGATAAATTATCATAAGCAGTTATTTCATAACTCGCATTAAGAAGCAATGAAAAAAAATGACCAACTGTTTTTACACAGGTGTAATGTATGTACACATGTTTTTGTGATGTGTATATTACAGGTAATTAAAGATGACATGTGGCCAAATCCATTACAGTATTACCTGGCTCCAGATATTGAAGTGGAAAATGGTGTCAGGTAGGTGTAAGGTCCCTGTATTAACAGGATAAGTATGGTGTCAGGTATGTGTACAGTTGATTCCATGTAAAAGGATAAAAATAGTGTCAGGTACAGGTAGGGTCTCTGTTGTAAAAGGATAAAAATAGTGTCAGGTACGTGTTGGGTCTCGGTTGTTAAAGGATAAAAATAGTGTCAGGTACAGGTAGGGTCTCTGTTTTAAACAGGATAAATATTGTGTCAGGTACCTGTAGCAGGGATCGACATTAACGGTAGTCCGATTGTCCGGGACAAGTAAAAATACAATTCGGACAAGTAAAAAGCTTGTTTCAGTTGCCCGATCGGACAAGTGAAAATAAAATCAAATTTATCTAGAACAATCGTAAATTTTTAAAAAGTCCTTTAAGCGGCGATTCTCGCATTAATTGTGTTAAAAATAAAACCCTGCATTGCGACCAAAATTCCCCTTTTCTAAATATAAACACGCGTCACTTAACAATAACCAATGAAATCCCGTTTCTTACTTATTATAAATAATCATCCAATGAAATCGTTGATGCTAATTTCTTGATCGGCCTTTCTGGAAAAATGTTCTAAAATAACTACGATACAACTGTCGGATGTTTTAGACTAAAACAATTTATTTCAATAAAATAATGAAATGAATGAATTAATTGTCGTTTTATTGATACAAATAAATGGAAAGAAGTTTGATTTCTGTCATAAAATTTTCATAACTTGTTAAATTTGGCCAACAATTTATAATTTTAAATACGTACATCGTGTCATCTTAATTGACATTTCGTGCCACTTGTCAGTGTCAGGTTCGGTGTTTAATTCGGACAAGTACTTTGTACTTTCGGACAAGTAAAACCTGACTGTTACTTGTCCGAATGGACAAGTAGGTTTTACAGTTAATGTCGATCCCTGTGTAGCTATAGGGTCTCTGCCAATCCATGTATAAATGGTGTTATGTATGTGTAGGGTTTCTGTTGTAACAGGATAAAAAAACATCTGAATTAATTTGTTTGGGTTTATTCTGTATATTTGGTTCAAAAGGCAAACAATGAAATTAAAATACTGCTTTTCTGCTGAATTTTATTTGCATGGAAAATATTTGGTCCCTTTTAACAAAAAAGTCAATATTTTAGTCCTTTCATGTGGTAAGACTTTATTTTAATATAATTATAGGAGCAGCCTTAATGTGAGCACAGCACATTGTTCATGACATTACTTCATAGCCCTCTGCATTCCATTGGTGATGTGACGTCTTTCTCTAATTTGTTGGTGACGCCACAAAACTGTCAATTTCAGATTGCAAAAAATTTGTGTATTTATTTTTAAAAATATATATTAAAATTTTATCATTGTCAAAACTAATTTTGTCTACTTTTATATTAATTTTAGTGCTCATCTAGGATATTTTCTTCAGATAGTTCAGCTACCATCTGAAATGTTTTTGTTCATATGGATGTGACTTTTTTACACACACTCATGTAAACATAAAGCTTGCATCACAGATGCTCGCTATTATGTTTAGAAAATGTCAGGATATCGAAGTGCATCATTTGCTTGCAGTGAAAAGATCAAATTATTTATCTAAAATTGCATTTGTCAAATCTGAAAAAAGCTGTTGATTAAACCCGGGATATAAAACCTTTTATTATCTACATAGATTTTATCAAATGTACTAAGAAATGGTTCTTTTGTGTAAAAATTGTTGACTGATCAGCTCTAATTAACATGGGCTTTGTCTCCATCCATTACTATCATAAAGTATATATATATATATAAATAACCATTAGTTTATACTATAAAACATGTAAATCCTATACTAAACTACAGACACTTTCAGTTAATTTTAATAGCAACTGATTTTATATACTTGTTTCTTAATGATTGTTTTCAATTGTTGCAAACATTATGGTATATATGTTAGTTTGGGTCGGTTTTTGGTAATAAACTGTAAAGCAGCTTATGGACAGTGTAAAAATGCCTAATATTGTAAATTCAATATTATAAAAGATAATTAAGTATCATAAAAAGAAATAAAATGACACAGTAAGTCATCCTTGTTGCTTTCCTTCTATACATGAATGATTTAAGTTCATTTCCTGTTCTATCACTGCACTGTAAAAAAAAACCCAAGTAGAAAACAAACAAACTTTTTACCAAAGTTGTTCCCGTTTTTTTTTTAATGTTACTAATTCAATATGTGTTAGCTATATCATATATATTTGTAGTGAGGAAGATGATGACATGGATGACTCTGTAGTTGTTTTAGATGAAGATGATGATGAAGATGAAGATGTAGATCAAGGTACAAAAAATTTAATCTGATCTTTTTTTTTTTGGTTTCAGATGAAGTTATCCAGTTGTCCAGAAAATTTCACTATTTAGATCATTAAGGGGTTGTCCATAATTGTCAACCATTTTCACAAGTGTGCAAACCGCACACTTAAGGGAGGGGGTTAAAAATTTCGACATTTTTGCGTACGTTTTTTTTTATTTCCAGAAATTGTTCGTTTCCGTAAAGTTTGGTTTTATATTGGTGTAGATATATCCGTGTATCTTGTCTGCGTTTGTAAGTAACAATAAACTATAATAAAGTGGATACAAATATTGACATTGATTTCACGAATGGCGCTCAAACAAACTTGTTCGTGTTTGTATTGCAAAATAAGTGGATACACGCATTTACATTTATTTCAAGAATGGCGCGGCAAACAAACTTTTTCGTGTTTGTACTGCAAAATAAGTGACGGATTTCTAAAAACCCCAAAAAACAAAATACGAAGAATTGTGTTAACAATTGTGTTTCTAAAAAGTAGCGAAACAGAGTACGTTATAAAAGAAACAAACTAATCTCTATAATCTATTCTGTAACTCTCTCTGACAGAATCACCGCCGACCAGTCAGAAACTGTGAATCAGTGTTTCTATTATGTTTAACAATTTCACAGAGTTGCAAGTTATTACTTTGATTCCACTGTTGCTTAATCACTTAAATTATATAGTATAATTCCAGAAAGAATGCCACGAGTTTTAACACAGGACTCGGGATATTGTTTCTATTCTATCACATGCTTCCTTGGTAATAAAATGGAAAGAAGTACAGTCAATAATAAGTTTAGCAGTCTAAATGTTTCTTGCAAAAAACATTGCATCTCTTGAAAAAATGAACGATGTCCTCCTTTGCATTATAACAAAGCAAGCAGATTGGTGAAGCTACCCAGGCAGAAATTATGGAATTATGATTCTGAAGAATGAGCACTCCAGTAGCTACTTTTACTTTTAAATATGCTTTTGTAAAAATGAATGGTTGCGTGCGGCAGTTGGCACAAATATTGTGTAGCTTTCCAAATACTACATCAGAAAAGTTTAGAAATTTCAGAGTCGATTTATCGCTGCTTCCACAATCACTACTGCATTAATGACATGTTTATACAGTGTTTTTCTCTGGCCGATTTGAGATAAGATCGTGTGGTGATGGCAGATCATATTTAAGAGCAGTTTCTGTAACTTTTGTAAACCAACTATTTGAATAAATACATTTCATTGCAAGATGCCTTTGTGCTATCTCTCTGTCAATAGGGTCAAAGTTTCCTCTTAAATGTCGAAAGGTTTTCCGAGTTTTCTTATCAATCTCACCTACAAATGGAATCTTTCCCATGAGAAAATAAGCTGTCAAATTAGCTATCCTCGTAGGAAAATGTTGGGATTCATTTTTATAATTGTTTATAATATGTTTCCAAGTCAGTAACTGACAACCTAACTACATCTAGGGCATATAATAGCATCGGTACAATATAAATCCTAAAAAGATGAGCAGATACAGATCATGCCATGCCAAGCCTGCTGGTTAAGAATCAGAGGGTGCAGACGTACAGCAAAAGCTATATTGCAGACCCTTTTCAGGCAAATTAATACTAATAGATAGACAGATAAGATTTAATATTTCGATTCAATTTCCACATAAAAATGTACATTTAATACAAACACTTAACAGTGCATATTATAACCTGTAAACATTTAGCTGAGTACAGTTATTAACATACATGTATAAGCAAAGGCTCTGTAAAATTGACATTAAATTATAAAATCTTTAACGTTGATATTAACTAGAAGCAGAGACAAGTTGGAGACAGAGAGGATGAATGGTTTTGTCCTCCCTTTTATAAAATTTAAACATTAAAAATACATTTGGTACATGTATTTATTGAAATGAACAAACCAATTACAACAGAATATAAGGCATATGAAAAAACACAATACAAGTTTCCTCTTTCCCACAGAAATGGTTGATGTACGCTTTTTGAGGGAGGGTGGGGGGTCTCAAAAAGTGTGCTTTTTGCACACTTGTGAAAATGGTTGACAATTATGGACAACCCCTAAATCACATGTTTGTGTTGTCTTTATTTTAGAGCATCATATCACAAGTTTGTGCCATTTATTAAATCAAAACTTTATGATGGAAGGGCAAGTTATTCTAAATTATTTCGTATCAGTAAAATTATGTTTGTTGCAATTGGATAAAACAAGGTCAGCTGGTATTAATTAATTTGCAGTAATTTGACATGAGGGCATTATCACGCCGTGATAACGCCTACGGGCGTTATAACGTTGTGGTAATGCCCTCTCCAGTAACCAGCAACATTGTTTATTTTTAATTTAAAAAAAAATATATGTACATGTACAACCCAAATGAGAAAAAAATGAAATAAAATTTTGAAAACTGTGTATAGCCAAAAAATACCAAACGATGATATATCATGAGGCCCACATTCAAATCGTACAGCAAGCAGCTACAAATACATAAAAGTCTTATATACATAGTTTATTAACTCTTCAATAAAATAAATATAATAGTTGCTTAAATAGCTGGCATTGTCATGATACTTGACAGCACTCGGGACAGTGGTATTGCCTTTAACATTGATAATGCCCTCGCCTTTGGCTCGATATTTAACAGAGGCCTGTTGCATTAAAACAGAAATACACTTTCATATTGTTGCCAACAAAAAGAGGCAGTTTACAGTTTTGGTGTGTCAGTTTGTAGACAGTAGTTATTGTACTACCCACCCAAAGCACCACTTGATAGGGTCTTCCATTGTTATATTGTGCAAACACAAGTTCTTTTTACAAAGAAAAATTTTTGGCTGGGTTGCACAAAGTGGGTTATAGGATGGTGAATTTAGGCTGGCAGGCTGGGAAAACAGGGCATCTATATTGTGTAATCAACTCCTCCTAAAGTTTTCAACTCAGATCTCTGAAACAGCTTAGAAAGATTGTACATGTATTGAGGTTGTGCACCTGCTATTATGGAATTTTTTCAGGATTTTTTTCCTAATTTTCCAGACATGGGAACTTAGTCATTTTTCAGAACATTTGCAGAAGACCGTATCTATTTTGTGTAATCAACTCCTCCTACAGTTTTTAACCCTGATCTATTAAACTTCACAGAAAGATTGCACATGTATTTGAGTGTGCACCTACTATTATGTAATTGTTTCAGGATTTGTATGTCCCCGCTACGACTTGTCAGGGGGGGGGGGGCATGAAGTTTTTACTCATGTCCGTCCGTCTGTCTGTCCATACATACGTACTTCCTTACGAAATTCCATCAAGCTTTTCTCAGAAACCGTACATGAGAACAATTTGAAATTTGGCAGGGTGGTTCAATATAACATGTTGTACGTCCTAAGCCACTTTCAGACCTGTCGGACAACTACATCCTTTTTGGGACTTAATTTAGTGGGGGCATCTGTGTCAACATACTTTGCTTTTTTCTTGTTTTTCCAGTCATTTTTTAGAACATTCGCAGAAGACAGTACCTATTTTGTGTAATTAACTCGTCCTGCATTATGCGATTTTATAAAATTGATTTTGAAGGTTTGGGGGCAATTTTTGTAATGCTTGCTACCCATCCAATTAAATATAGCTTTCTTTTTGTTCAATAACAATTTATTTCTGGATCTCTACCAAGCATGAAGTTCTTTTTAAATGCATTGCTTTCGTACTTCTTTTTTTTTTCTGAAATAGCCCACAATATAAAATACTAAAGCATGCAAATTTTTTTTATTATTGTACAGAAGATGAAATTTATGAAGTAGTTGATGATGATGACGATGAAAATGATGAAGAAGATGATGATGTAAACGAATCAGTTGATGGTAGGTATTGTTATAGAAATGAATTTATTCAAAATGTATACAGGGCTCACTCTGGGTCAAAATTATAGGTAGAAGTCTCTTCTCTGTATAGGTGGCTGACAGGGAAAAGTGATGATATAACAAAGAGAAGTGGGTGGACAACAGGGAAAAGTTACCTTATATATTGCAAAAGCAGTTTAATTTATTGAGAATAAAGTATCAAAGATTTGATTAACTATTCAGTATACTTCTACATCACATTTTCATAAATACATGTATTATATATATGGATAAATAAATAAGCAAATGTCACAAAACTGTCCATTAAAATAAATGTTTCTTTGTCATTGGTACCGGTATACATATTGAATTATAATGAAATCCTATTAGAACTAGAAGTAGAAAATTACATCAATGTGACCCATTATGTAGTTATTAAATGTAAAATTGTAAAATTCACTATTAAAAGTATTTAAACATATTACCTTAAATTTGTTTAAAGAAATGGCCAAAATACTATTTTTACTACTATTCTATCATTGCAATAATCATTTCAACTCAATCAGCATAATATTTGCCATCTCCGGTACCAGATTCATTTTCAATCTGGAAATTTTTATAAGTCCTTTTGCTCTGAACTGGTTTCCAGTCATATTTAAAACCTACGCTTTATATACAAAATAAAAGTTAAACTGGTTCCAGTTGACCTTTGTTGCCATAAACATAATACACATGACACGATAAAAAATATGAAGATTTTATACCAAAATGGGAATACATTTTTAAAGCAAAATCAGGCGATTCTACAAAATGAAAAGGCGACTTCACTTCGAATTTTAAGATTATTGAGGACGAAGTGGGACCATCATAAAGAGACTTCTTTGCCCAAGTTCCCCTCCACAGGAGCCCTGTGTATTTATTTCATTTGTCTATATCGGATGATTTAAGGTTTAAAATCAAATCTTGATATCATGACAGTTATGACTAGGTATATGAGGTCTTGTACATGAAGCGACTGGACATTTTAAATGGTCGTGACAGTAAAGTAAAAATTATGTCGAACCAAGTTTAGTCTGTAGAGCTAACCAGGTAAACAGTTTTTAGCTCACCTGATATAAAGGGTCAGTGTGAGCTATTCTTGTCACTTTTCGACTGTCTTCATTGTCGGCCGTAAACTTTTTACATTTCAATCTTCTTCTTCAAAACCACTTGGTCAAATTGAACCTAACTTAGCAGGAATGGTTTTTGGTTGTTCTTAATCAAGTTTGAGTTTTTGGTTGTGATCTTGTATCAACAATGGCTGGCCGGGCCATTACTATGTTCTGATTGATTGAATTTCAGAAATCTTCTTCTCATTAGCCTCATGAAAGATTGAATTGAAATATATTGCAGGAATGTACTTTTGTGCCAATCCAGAATCAAAGATGGCCACCACTAAAGATTACATCTTTACATAGGACCCTATTTGATAAACATACAAACAGCTTCATCTCCGAAACGGTTCCACACAATGAAGACAGATTATGAAGAAATAAATTTTGGATAGTTCTTTTATTGTTTTGGGATTTTTTGAGCCACTTGGAATTCAACATGGATTCAAGGGCTACTGGTGTGTTCTGATTGGCTAAATTTAAAAAATCTTCCCACAAACCGCTTGGAAGATTAATTCGTAATAGTCCTCTACAAAGTTTGAGATTTTTGCACGGATCCGAAATCTAAGATGGAAGCCACAGTGGAACACAGCTTGACTAACATATGACCCTTTGAGAAAACCATACAAACAGTTTCTTCTCCGAAACTGTTCCACACTATTAAACCAAATAATGCAGATGTGAATCTTGGATAGTTATCTTATTATTTTGAGTTTTTCGAGCCAATAGGAAATTCAACATGGCTGCCAGAGCGGCAAATGCATTTGTTTTGGCTGAAATTTCAAAACTCAAAACTCACAAACCCTTTGGCAGAAGGAATTGTGATATCGTAGAAATGTACCTCAGATAATCCAAAATACAACATTACTGCTGCCATAGAACATCCCTTTACATAGTAATATATGAGAAAAACATAAAACAGCTCAGCTTCTTCTGAAACTATTCAACACATTTAAACCAACTGCAGAAATAAAGCTAGGAAAGATATGTAATTGTATCACTTTTGTGAGCCGATTTGTAATACAACATGACAGGCAGGGCCATAAAAACATTTTGATTTGGGGAAATTTCAAAAGTTGTTTCCCAATTAACCATTTGATTTGTAATATTGCAGAAATGTAGCTTGGATAGTCCTCTGCATACTAACAGCTTCTAAGAAACTTTTCTAAAAATTGCTGCTGATTGAAATTCAGCATGGCAACATTTATAGAAATAGCATCTTTGCATAAACTCTCTTTCATTTTTTAAGTCAAAATTTGCAAAAATCATGTCTTCTAAAAAGTTTATATGTTAGTCAGGTGATAGATACAGGCTCTTGAGAGCCCCTAGGTTAGGTTCTTGTTTTACTTGACTGAGGGTTGAAATGTTTACTTGACTGAGGGTTGAATTGATGATCAATCTAATACCATGAAATCACAGCATTTGTGTAATCTGCAAAGAATAAATTCATATTTTGTGGGATCCTCGGTGGCCGAGTGGTCAAGGTAGTTCGTCTACTTTTGATCATGTGGTCTGTCAACACCGAGATTGCAGGTTACATTCTCACTGCAGGCAAATTGATAAGGATAAGGATTGCCAGTTTTCCTACTGCAGGTCGGGGGTTTTCTCCTCGTACCCCGGCTTCCTCCCCAAATAAAAACTGGACGCCATGATATAGCTGAAAAATTGCTGAAAGTGGTGTTAAACACCATCAAACAAACAACAAACATATTTTGTGCAAGTTGTAACCACTTTTGCAATGATAATTTTATTTTCCTTATTTTTTTTAAATTTCTTGACAGATGATGAAGTAGAGGTTTTAGATGATATTGATGATGAAAATGTAGATGATGATGAAGTTGTAGAGGAAGTTGAGGACATAGATGAATCAGAAAATAAAGAGGAAAATATTTTAGATGAAAATTCAGAAACTGTCGATAGTGATGGACTTATAGAGATAAAACCTAATGATACAGACAATGTGACTGATGAAAAAGATATATCCTCTACATATGATGATTCTGACAATAACTCACAAGAAAGTGTTAAATAGTCACATAGTAGTTTGATGTGTTGTTCTCTTCATATACCATTGTGGTTAAATATCAGGGCTGGTCCATTAAAACATATATGGCATTTCAGGTGTTTTCCTCTGCAGGTTTGATCTCAAGCGACCCGCTATTATGAGAAATTTATTATTTTTTCTTTCGAACTTCCAAAAACACATTGTTGTAGTAAAAACATGCTTTGAATGTTTTTTTTTATTAATTTTTGTAACATACCAGTAAATAAAATTGATAAGGTGGGAATGGCAAACCAACAATATTTTCAAGATGGCCAATTATTATTGGGACAAACAAACACAGTTTCTACAAGACGGGTCAGTTAGCAGTTATTTATATTAACTGAAATCTTTATGGTTAAACCTTTAAATATGTGTTGTTTACAGGGAGACATATGGTTTACCATTGTATGGTTTAATGGAGCACCTGTGTAATGAGACCAAAACAAAGTTTGATTTTACCATTTAAATAATGGAATTTTTATCTTCAAGACATTTATGTAATGAATCACAAGGGCAGCATAATTGTTATAAATTGATCATGAGTTTGTTGAGTTAGAGAAAAAAAATTATAAAATTTTCATAATTTTATAATTATAACATTTAACAAACATTATAACATAATTTTCATCAATTGCTCTCATCTTTAGAACAGATACATTACAATAATGATAAATCTGTATAAATCTAAATTGGATCAGAAGATATTTTAGTATTGTATATACTTAGGGTTTAACGATAACTATAGATGCCATTCTGTGTAAATTCACCTTTAACTAAGACATACTTCATTGAAAACTTCACAAATTTCAATTTTTTATCAACAAATTTTCAACTGTCATGATATTGTACCAGAATGAATCCTTTTCTTGGGGCTTCGTTTAAAAAGCACAATCCTGTGGTTTATGAACTAATTTTACAAAGTTCAAAAATGCATATTAGAACACACTGTTAAAAGTTTAGATAATAGATATTAAATGTTGTTTTCTCTTACCTGTACTATTTTGAATCCAAGACTTATTCAAAACATTTACAAATATCAATGTTGGAATGCTGTTATAATTCTTAATTTAATATGTTTTATTTAATACTGAAAGTACATAGCCATAATATATGTTTCATATTTCATTAGAGGTTAAAAAAAGGTTGTGTTTGCATCTTGTACAATTATATTCCAAGAAAATCCGAAATATTTCTAGATTTTCATCAAAAGTCTTGTCATTATTTCTTGTTCTGTGGTTTTTTTACCAGGAACTTCCTGTTCATCATCATTTTTGCTAATATTTAATTAAGGATATATTTTTTAATTATTGTTGACCTTCATTGCAGGTATCATTCAATTAGAGATGATGAATTTGTTAATGATGAATCATTTTCTTAAATTTTTCATTGGCCAATAGGTGCTCGGATGTCTCATTAATCTTAGGAAATAAAACTTTTTTTACTCATAAACAAAAAACAAATATCAAGGAATACTTGTCATACACTACATCTGATTTTCTGTTTGATAATTATAGATTATTTACGTTTTTTTTTTTAAACGAGATGCATTTTCTCATCATATCTTATTGAATGGTGACACTATATAGGAACCCCGTTGTATCGATCTACTTAATTTTAACATGGCCGAAAAAAATTTTATTTTTAAAAACATGATAAAATATGATAACAATCAGAATTGGCGAGATAGAGAGACTAGTAATATCAGTGGATATAACAAAGAAGGAAACCAAAGTTTATTTATTTATTTTGTTTATGGTTGACGAAAATAAGTGGATTAATTAATAGATCGATACAATGAAAAGCTCGATACCATGAGGTCCTACTATACTTTGACAATATTTTTCTGTCTTCTGTGAGACAATCTACAAAATTTTGTTCATACAATTTTGATTATTACAGATTATTTTGTTCTCAACTCGCATTGTATTAAATTACAAGGTAGTGTCTTTACTGCAGCCAATAGTCAAAAGATGAGTGTAAAGTGAATAATAATATAAAGTTAATTTGCAAGCTTTAAGGACAAGTTATAAGGCCATTTTGAAGTGGCATATACATGCAAATCCATGTCATATAGATTCTCTCAGAAATAAAATTAAATGTTGAAGCAATATCGTAAAATCTCGGATATCTTAGAGTAAAATTTTTCTCCCCTGTTTAGGATCAGCCAGCCTGTTTTTCTGTCTTGTATAATTGGCAATATATACATACTTTTACTTTCTAGAGAATGCATTTTTTTCATTTCACACAAATAGATGTGGATACATGTAATAAAATAATAGTATGTAATAACTGAATTTTATTGTTACTGTAGCTCATTGTATTGGGAAATAGATCATTAACTTAGCTTTGTCATTTTTAACAAACATTCAGTATCTCTCTCCAATTTGTGTGACATGCATAATATTATTCTACTTTTAAGTTGTGTGTAATATCAAAATCTAGCATTAAAACCTTTTAAAGTTAAACCACCATCTGAAGAGTAAAGTAATTGGGGAAGTGTTTTAGTTGTTACATAAGGGGGTATTGTGTTGGGGTCATTATCTATTCATTATTAATTTATGCTTGTATTTACAAAATGAATGATGTTGTTGTGTATACCTCATAAAATGATCTTACTTTATTTTCTAATTTGAAATGTAATAAAGTAATTTTGTTAGTTAGTTGAATAGTATCTAATATCAGAAAGAATTTGTTTTAAATTTGTCTGTTCAGATCAACGAAAAGTTAGTACATACATGTATATGGTATAATGTTTTCAGAATTTTCATTTGTAAGGCTGAACTATTGCCATCATCTTTCATTCTTCAAACGACTGGGTCAATTTAAACCAATCTTGGAATACATGACTACCAGTATTGAATGGTAACTGTCAGAAATTGTATTTGATAGCAGTACTCTCCAACCAAGATGATTACCAATACTAAAAGAAAACATTTCTCCAAATATCTGATTTTCCACTTTACCAGTCAAACCAAACTTGTTATCATATTTGAAATAAACCATACACAAATTATATCCAACAGCACCACCTTGAGACCAAGATAGATAATCAGTTGTCTATTGCATTGTTCCCATCAACCTAGTGTGCTGCCGGCTCAGTTGTGATTTTATATGTCATTGTTATAAGAAAAAGGTTGCATCAGGTATGTGCGTCTGACCATGCCTCTGTGGTTTCCAGATGATAACTTGAAAACGCGTCAACAGATTTTATAGAACTATGCGCAGCTATTAAATACCATAAAATGAAGATCAATTTCGATTTTCAGCACATCCAATTTGTAGTTTTCGACTTGGGCCAATTCAGTTTTTTTTTTCGGTCAACAGTTTGTGGTTTCCAGATGATAACTTGAAAATGCGTCAACATATTTTATTTAAACTCTAGCTATTAAATACTGTAAAATTAAGATCAAGTTCAATTTTCTGCACAATCCAATTTGTAGTTTTTGACTTGGGTTTTTTGTTAACAATTGGCGGTTTTCAGATGAGAAGCATCAACAGATTTTTTTCAAAAACTTTGCACAGCTGTTAATTACTCTAAAATGAAGTTCGGGCTGAATTTTCAGCACAATCCCATATGTAGTTTTTGAGTTGTGCAAATTTGAAGTAATTATTATAGGTGCAGGGTCAAGGCAAAAGTTGTCTTCTGTGATGGACTGTTATCATGCTCAGCTGTTCCTGTAGGCTGATACGTAATTCAATAAAATTTGTTCATTGAAAGATTGCACATCAATATTAAAAACAATGCAACGTGGCGGGGTATCATTTAATGTCCCATTAAATGGTATATTTTTAACTTTAGTTGATTTGAACCATAGTTTTTGTCAGTCAGGTCAGATTACTTATATGTACATGTGTACTTGGTTTTCAGTTGTATACATGCCCTTTAGTCAAGTATCTAAATGAACATGTGATGACCGACCACCGTATTGGATTTCAATCTTCAGATGAAATGCACAAAAAACAGAGTCAATATTTCCGCGAAATGCTTATGGATTTTTATTTTATTGTAAACCATGATAAACATTTCATGCTATTTAGATGGACATTTTGTACCAAATACAATTAATGTTAAATGTCCAGTTAAATTAATCCTCCCAGGTTAAGGGTTCTAGTTCCTATTTGCTCCATCATCACCTCCCAAGTCAGGGATTCTGGTACCACGTCCGCTCCATTATTGTGTTCGTGATGATCGAGTATAAGTAAGCTTCTTCTGAACCAACAAACGATTTTCAACATGTTGCTCAGACAGAAAACGATAGGTTACATACTAAAACGAATAATCGTACCCTCGCTTTTTTTCTTTTTTTTTAATCCGACAAATCGCAAAACTAACTTATTATAACGGCAGTAAAATTCGACCTAGGTTACATACATATTGCCATCTTGCTGTGGAAACACAAAAAGGATGGGGGGGGGGGGGGGTTGAGTGGATCGTAACGCTTGTGAAGAAAAAAAGGAAGTATTAATTTTCCTTTTCTTTTTCTCGAGTTTAAGTAACAAAGGAATTGTTACAAAGGTTCCCTAAAACCGCTAGGTTAAATTACTAAAGGTATTGTTACAAAGGTTCTCTAAAAACCCTAGGTTAAATTACTAAAGGCACTGTTACAAAGGTTCCCTAAAAACCGCTAGGTTAAATTACTAAATAAAACTTGTAACTGAACAGAATGACTTGTTAGTAATGATTTGATATTTAAAATATATTTCTGAGATGGTAAATGAATTACGACTCGCAGAATTTAATAATACGTTTGCTACGTGTGTTTAGCGATTGCCACTCTCTTTGCACGTTAATATCCACATTTATAGGTGTCAATAAAAATAGTTTATTAATTGTAATGTATAATCTGCTACAAATTAAAATTATCTACCACAATCTTACCCTTCCCATTAATTGTCACGTGCAAACATCAATTGTAATCTTTTTGTTTATATTATTTACCCCATTGTTAACTTGCTTATGTCTTGAATATATATGAAATACTGCACAAATATGTAAAAGAAACACCTTGAAAAAACGTTTTTTTTTTTTGTAAGTCATTATAAAGTATTTGGGGGTATATAGTGATGGAGGTGTCCGTCCGTCAGTTAAACTTTGGGGTACACATCTCTTATCCGCAACTGCAACGACGACACTTAAGGGTACCAGTCTCTTATCCGCAACTCCACCGACGACACTAAAGGAAATTTGACAGAACTTTTACAGAATCTGTTATATAAGGCCATTATGCACCTGATATTTAACATTTTTATCAGATTGTGGGGTTTCCCTTAGAAAAACATGTACTATGTCATTCTTTGACATAAGAGGTATTCCTCGCTTTTCTGCAACTCTGAATGGAATTTGATGAAACTTTCACAGAATCTTTGGCACATAGTGCCATTGTGCACCTGTTAATTTATATTTTGATTAAAAAAGATTTAATGATATTTGGGATTTCCAGAGAAAAACGGGGACTTTCTTTGACATAGGGGTACTTATTTTGTGTAATCAACTTCTACAGTTTTCATTCCAGATTTCTGAATCTTCACAGAAAGATTGCACATCTTTTGAAGTTGCATGTGCAGCTGCTATAATGGAATTGTTCAATGATTTTTTACCCAAACCTTTTTTATGGAAGTTTATAATTTTTCGGAAAATGTGCATAAGACGGTTTCTATTTTGTGTACTAGTAATCAACTCTTACAGATTTCTACCCAGATGTTTTGAAAATTGGGAAACGGAGGTAATAATTAGTTTTTTTTTTTATAGTTTTGACTTGGAGAACTAATCCTGTCTTATACGTCGTTATTTCAACTTCTAAAATTCCCCCATTCTACTCGTATACGGTAGGAGTCGTTATTTCGATTTTTGAAGTATTTATTCCGACTACTAGTACACACATTTGTTCGACTTCAATAGACATGATTTTTGGTCTTATTAGCTCCGTGTAAAAGATATTGGTTTACCCGGTTCATCACTATTCTTTCGTTATTCTGCTATATTACTTTATTCAAACCAAAAGTGTTATGATTTTTTCAATTATGTTAAGGTATCAAACTAAACAATCAAGTCTGTATGTCACCTATCTTTGTTATGAAAACAATAAATTGTTTAACCTGGTGCGGAGGTTGTTAGTGTATCCGACTTATAAAACTTAAGTTTTTATAATAAAAGTTGTACAATTTTGTCTTAGTAAAAACGCAAAATTACTATATATAATAGCTTTATTTAGAAACCCCAAAAAGTTAAAACAAAAGCTTTTCTGTAAATATGAAATCCAGTATACTACGAAAGCCCATAAAGCTCAAAATATCGCGTATTAACGCGAAACATATTGCATAACGCGAAATAATACTTTATAATGAATGTTTATTTTCAATCATTTTTACCAAAATGGACAAGGAAAGGGATTTATATACATTCCTTTATAGCATTTCGTCAGTTGAAGTAAAGGACAAAATAATTCTGGAAAAGGTATAAATAAAACAAAGCAACATCACAAACATCAGAGTAATCCTTTATTCTAGTCAATCGTTATTTTTTCAATGTCCTTTTTAGTGTTGAATTACTTATTATGAATCTATGCAAAATTACTAGAAAACTTAAAATCTCAGTGTTCGCAAGTCCAAGCTCAAAATAAAGATGTGCGAGTTTTTCGGTTTCATACTTCATTTTTATAAAACAAAAATTCATATACCTATCAAACTTTTAAGATATATATAGTGTGAAGTAAAAGTTCTGCGCAACATATTATATAAAGAATTTTTTGCGTTATTACGCGAAAAAATATTTTTTTAGTCTACCAAAATGACCATAATGGGCTTTCGTAGTAAACGGTTATGGTCTACTTGTGAGAAAAAAAATTTAAAGGTCAAAGGTCAGCAAAATAACACGGGAAGTCAGTTCCTAGATTCGAAATTGTAAACGGCATGGCGTTTCAACCACAAATCAAAATGATTCAACTAACGTAAATCGACATTAAGTCGTCAGCTCTTGAATTAATTGTATCTTTTTAACTAGATGACGACATTAAGGCATACACTTATGTATTGCAAAACAAGAAAAAAACATTTGTCCTACAAATGACACATCATTCGGAATTCTTGGTGTTTATCTTATATGATAAAATAAACGAAAATAGACAGAAGGGTTGTTCTGACGGCTCCAGGACACCTCTGTCTGAAAGTCGTCATCTAGTCAGATGTAATGTCGTCAACTTATTTTATCATACCACAGTACATCCTGCCTGCAGTGAGACTCGAAACCACAACCACAGTGTTGACAGGCCAGGTCAATAGTTGTGACTTACTCCCTTAACCACTCGGCCACCAATGTCCGTCATGGGATATAAACATTATACAAGATTGCTATAGAATAGATACGTTAAACTTTTCAACAATCCACACAAAATTGGCTTGGAAGTGCAAATTGATTGATATCGGTATAACGTTCTCTTAATATATGTTGTGACTTATATTCTATATCAAATCAACATGATGACCTAATGCAGAATTTATTCTTATGTTAATAAATGCCAGACCGTTAGGGGGTCGATAGTGCCCTTAAGTCGCCAATCACTTTCAATGCCCTTTACATCAATAAATATACACGATGTAGTGGAAATAACTGTGTGGTCATTACATATTACACTTATGATACACGGTGCATATCAATGGATAAACTCCCGAATTCCTTAGCTCGATTCGTGCCTACGTGCATATCGCCAGTGCATGGTATTATCACAACATATCATCGCCAAGAGAGAAAAAAGACATAGTTTTCCTGGTCTTTTCAACAAACACCAGAATCTTATAATAGATAATTTCACAAAAAGTGATAGGAATTACTTTTAGGGAAAAATGTTTCTGCTTTAAAATGGACCGTCTCCTAACTTTGTCTGACGAAGCAATAAACGAGAATCTTGCGATAAAGAAATCCGACGACTTTAAGACTGTGACGACCTAATGTCGATTTACGTTAATGAGATTTTATGTAATAATTTTCAATTGTTAGAATTTTACATGATCAAAATTGTGGCATCTAGATTTAAGGTGACCAGTTGGTTATCTGTAACATAGGGGATTTTTCCACAGGTCCATATGTACTTACAACTGAAACATTTGCAGTATAATGAATTTTCTATCAACATCTGTTGCTACATCATTAACAATTCCAAACGCAAACTTGATAGCGCAATTTCGAAGTGTGTTCAAATTATTAACATCAATAATCTTTATTGCAAAAGGTTAAGCAATTTACAAATAAACTACTAGCAACACCATATATATTGTAAACAATATACTTCACATGTTCCTTTAAATCTATCAACTGATATCGATATAAATTATTTTCACACATAAACAGTTTAACCGTGTATTATTTTAATTTTTTAATTGTCTGATGGTTCACGAAAAAAATGATATTAAAAAAGTTCATTGTTATCATTTAAATTTTTGGTTTATAGACGCCAACATTAGCTCGGGAGTTGTAATTAATGTGTATCAGTGACAAAAGCAACAGGAAAGTTCCCTGGCCTAGAAGCGAAATCGCGTAAAAATCATCGACGCGGATTCAGACCAATATTAAACCTTTATTATGATGAGCGTGTGACATATGGACACTTCAATATTTCATGATACTCTATTTTTATGTTTATGTTCCTGATTTAAAGTTAGTGTTATTTATTAATTAAAATTTTCAAGTTCATATTTTATAATTGATTTCCATACGTGTTCGATAAATCTATATAATTATTGAAATTCTCAAATAAAAATGTCCAACATATATAATAAATACGTTATTATATGTCGATTTTCATCTCACGCCTAAAGGCTTTCTGACATCGCCTATGTGATACTGGTATGTCAAAAACAATTTTTATTTGATGTAAAAAAATATATTATTATAATAATAGGTATGTAACTTAATACCTTATGGGACAGATTAGTGTTTTTTTCTGAATTTAAAGAACAGTTGTTAATAAAATAAACAACAATCAATCAATCAACCTACATTAGTGACACGTGATTACACAGCACTGTATAGTCATTTTCTTCTTGGTCCATATGTATTGGACCACCTAGCACAAACAATGACGTAAAAGTGTGGCACCACCATTTGAACAGAAACAAAAAAGCAGGTCAAAGCAACAATCGCTAACGCCAATCATCCATGTTGCCGCTGAATTCACGACTAGTGTCCGAGGGTAAATTGAAACAGCTTTAGAGAAAACGCCGCAAAACATGCACTCAGAAAGTTTTAATTGGCAACTGGGCAAAGTATGTTACAAGAAATCCCATTGTAATATTATTCCTTGTAAAACAAAATTGACTTTAAAAATAAGGCAATAGGGTACGAAATTGCCTCAACTAAATTCTCCACATGTTACGAAATTTTCACAATACACTTCCCCATATGATACGAAATGGCTATGGTACAAAATGGTTTTGGTACGAAATGGTTTTATTAATGGTTCGAAATGGCTGGTTACCCTGGTATGTATGGGGTCTCGCATTTGATATGGGGTACGATATGAAAATCGCCATATAATAACCTCTTATAAAATTTTACCTTCGTCCGAAACAAACATTAATATATGTTCAGATTGTTAGTTTGGTTTTTTTTAAGTTTTATAAATGAAAGGCCATAATGTTCATATTCAACTAGGAACCTATAATTCAACAGTTAGTTATACTAGTCCCAGATTGAACAATAGATTAAATAGATTGAATTAAATATCTTTCACAGCTTGAAAATGTGGCGTTTAATCAATAATCAGTTAAATCCTCTAATCAATACTGTGTTACGACATTCCTGAAAGGTTGTGATATGCAATAAATGACGCCTATAGTTACATCCCTTTCAATGTAATATTTATATATGTGTATGCACTTGCACGGATTATCTAATTCATGTTTCAAGAAATAATAATGCATGGAAGTTTTCTTCATTTTCTCCATACTTATTTTTCTGGGATATAATGACTTAATGTTAGGTCTTACCCACACTTACACAGATGTAACTAATACATGGGGAAATCGAACCCAAATTGGATTTGGGACTCGGGGTAGGCCAAAGTTATACCGTAGCAGCCAAGTCGCAAGTAGGTTCTCCGGCATAGCCATGCAATATATAAATACTATCAATAATCGTCCTGCCGAGATTGTTAAGTGGGTTAAGGACGTATTTGTCAATAAATCTCTTGCCATATAGTTAGTATTTTTTACAAGCAATCATGATGCAAACAAAAATAATTTCAAACTTATTTCCGAGGGTTTAGCACCGAAATGTCATTTTTTGTAATAAAGTACAAAGAGCAAAATAAAAAGAAGCCTTAAATAAATGATTTTAATATACTGTCCAATGAAATTTTCTGAATTTTGTTATAAACTGTAGTAATGGCAAAATAAATATGGGTATCCGAGTTAATTTTTTTTCTTTTTTTTGAGAAATAACTTGCCAAAAAGTGCCTAAACCTCCCTTTCATCTCTTACCCGTGTTGTAAGTGTATGTTCGAAGTTCAATCTGATCAGTTTCTAACACATGCACTTCGCCATGCGTTTTTTTTTCTGAGTTCAAAATGTGGATCGACACATTTAACTGAACAATATAAAACACAATTTTTTACGACTGTATAAAAGACGCGGCCCATCCTCATTGGCTAATAATAACACACGTTCTCACGATTCGATCATACGATATTTGTATATGACGTACTTGAGCTGACTGTAAACATTTTATGAATTAGCATCGATCGGTACTAACATTTCTATTCTAGGAGAACACAGCATTCTACAAAGGTAGGTCATTTAGGAGTCTCGCATACATTTGTGTTTATACAAAATATATCTTTGTATAAATAAATTAAGTGTATTTTAATTTTTTTAGTTTATATACAAACCGCCTTTTTTGAAATATGATTTACGAAACTCCCCGCGTGTACTATTTTGCACCTATAGGTGTTTTCCACATATAAAGTTAAAGGTAATTTAGCCGATTAAAAACGCAAGGTGACAAATAATCAAAGATTGTTATAAAAATAATAAAGAATGAAGAAAAAGTAATAATCTTAACCGGAATAAACCGGACAGGTCAATCTTGGCAAAGAAAGCACACAGTTTAGCCGTTGCTAAAAATAGACTCGAGGATGGACAGTGTCATCAAACTCGGAAAGGGGGATGGGAATTAACCAAGACCAGGAACCTATATATTTAGTTAGTTATACTATAGCAAAGACTTATAATAAATCATAAAGTACAGTAGTAATTCGTCGATGACACGAATATCATTAGTCATGGTATATTTATATACTTTACACACATAAATGTATACGTGTAGGATGATTAATACACGTGGTTTAGTAATGTTTTTACTTTTTTCTTTTTCTAGTTGACTTGCAATGGCGACTATAAAAGTCAACAGTTCTAATGTTACGTACACTGAAAAATATATCGAATCTAAGTATGACTATCAAACAACACAAGTAATTAAAGGAACAGATGGTATGCTGAATGTTAACCCCTTAACTACGAAGTATACATTCCGCACAGAGCGCAAGGTACCAAAACTAGGAGTCATGCTGGTCGGATGGGGTGGAAATAACGGATCAACTGTAACCGCAGCTATATTCGCAAATAAAAACAAAATGTCATGGCACACAAAGGAAGGACTAAAACAAGCCAATTATTTTGGGTCCATAACTCAAGCAAGTACCGTCAGTCTGGGAACAGGGCCCGACGGTGAAGTTTACGTCCCGATGAGAGATCTATTACCAATGGTAGACCCAAATGATATTGTTATTGATGGTGAGTTGTACGCTCTAAGTTGTTGCAAATCGTGTAACACGACTATAGAAAGCAAATGACAAATAATCTGTTTAACTTAATCTTAATTTGTCACTGATGTCAAAACTTGCATAAATTTGTACAATTTATCGAACGGAACCAACTTAGTTCGAGCCCTGGGAAATTGTGAAGTTAAGAATTCTTGGGAAACTGTTAGTTTCCTTAAAATACATATCCTATTCGAAAAAAATCGTCTTTTGCATAAACGAAAATTCAGAAGTTACATGTTACTAGTATAAGCTTGCGTCTGTAATATGTACACAATCTAATTAAAATTAAATCGTTCACTTGCTCCCTCTTTTTGCTATTGTCTCTAATTTATACAAGCTTCAACCATAGAAAACGGGGGGAGCAAGTGAACGTTTTCATTTTAATTAGATTGATGTACATCAAGTTCCACCAACAGCGGTCAAAATTGAACTGGAGTTAATACAGGTTTAATCCATTTTGCTATAAAAGAGAAGTTGGGGATATTTATCTTAATAATAACCTTGAATGTGTACTTTACGCTATTGTGTACTGTACGCTATTTTATCTTCATGATGTCCTTTAGGCCAGATTACATTATCTTCATCATTACCTTCACTGTGTACTGTTAGTGTCTAATAACATAGGTACATTTGAACTATGTATACACAGGAGCCACAAACAATATTAATACGACCTCACGTTTAACCTTCTTGTGGGATAACACCAACCCACCCACAAAATGTCAGTGGCTAATGTGACGGGTCAGAATGTCTCCTTTAGGTTATTTACATCGTGGAAACCCACGTCCGGTCGCGTTCCGCTTTGCTACCAGTGGGTTTCCAACGATGGGTTATTTAGTGATATTATGTTTTATTAATTTGTTCTCTTCCTGAATATAGATTAAACATTAAAAGCTTGACAATGTCGACAAGTTAACCAATCAGGCAAATGTATAAGTAACACACACATACAAGCACCAGTCTAATTCCTTATTTATACTTGTCTGTAGATGTTCATCTCGGTGTTTGTCTCAACAGCCCATCTACATAACAAACGGTGTTAACACGCAGACAACATAACAAATGACGTTTTAATCTGACAACGCCCGCAGAAATGTAAATTTTATTTGAGTTAACTACAACAGATTAAAATTCAACTAAATAAACAAACAAATGGTTTCTAACTATATTTGACGAAAAGTATTCAAATGATTTGCATTGTTTGCTTAACTTACAGCGAGCAATATATCATGTTTATTCAGGACGAGCTCACAAACAATAAATCAAAAGAAGAAGAAATGTACTGCCACTGAAAAATCATCCTCACAAGTCAGGGTTTCTGTGTCCACCAAAAACCCTGACTTGTGTGAGGATGCTGAAAAATAGAGTACTGAATGCGAACAGAGCCTTTTGTAGTGGCTACAATGACATTTTTGGAAATCTACACACTTCGTCTTCCTGCATGGAGCTTTGCATCTCCAAACACATTACTCACTATGGTTCGTGGTAAGGCTTATTATAACCTGACACCCCCCTTATCTGCCAATCTCCATGGATGTGCGCTGGGCTGATGCTTTAAATGGAAATATAGATTGTATATTTATTACAAAAATATTCCAACTTGGAGTAATAATGATATGCCTTGTTTAAAAACACATTGTTTTCTTATTTACTGCTGTTAATCCCGTATTTGCAATTTGTAGTAGTCAGTGGGCATGTGTTGCATGTTACATAAAACTATTACTACCGAAACCACGATCAATCCCGTACAGAAAACTATTACTACCGAAACCACGATCAATCTCGTGTTGAGTATTTAACAACTTTTAATACAACAAAATACAATCGCTTACTCGTTTATATTTCGATCTCCATCAATTTTTGACAAATAGTGACTAGTATAATATAGATCCCGAACTTTGCATTCTTACCGATACAATTTATACCAGCACTTAAATTTTATGGTTGTCTCTTTAACTGCTTTATTGAAGACCTCTGATAGAAACCAGACTTTATCTAAACTTATATGGCTGATTTATTTATATATGTATGTCCTGAATACAAACCATGAGAAAAATAAATTATTTTGACATGTTTATTAGACATGTTATGTGTTAAAACCAATTTGAATAATGTTTTTTGTGAGTAACTGGTATAAGTTTTTTCGTCTTTATACCAGTTTCGCTTGCAAATAAGTTGCATGTAACTAATAATCTTAGGCGCCTTGATAGGCTAGTAAAACCATTTTTAAGGTTTTCCACTTTAAAGTAAAATGACTTACCGTCATGCTTCTTTTCTTATTTTCCAGCTCGGTGGCCGTGTAGTTAAGGTTGTTAGTCTACTATTGCTCACTTGTCTGTCAACACTGAGGTTGCGGGTTCCAGTCTCACTGCGCGCAGGATAAACTCGACTCCAATCACGGACTACAATATTAATTGACAAGGATTGCCAGTTTTCCCACCGGAGGTCGGGGGTTTTCTTCGGAACTCCGGCTTCCTATCCCAATAAAAACTACTCGCTATGAGATAACTGAAAAATTACTGAAAGTGGCGTTAAAAATCATTCATTCAAAGAAACAAACGAACGTATGTTTCCACACTAAGTCTTTTCTAAATATAAGTTTCGCAACATGTCTTAAAAACATTTTGTACTATGGATGTATGAGGCATTACGGTTTGCACCTTAAAACACCCAAGTCTTTCTTTAATTGACCATCCAGGTAGGGTTTCCCAGTACTTTACCTACGGCTACAGAGCAGCCAAGCGCGTCCCCGGGTGGCGGATAGGAGAGACCATCTCGTTGTGGGGTTGTCAGGTCATAATACGGAAAGCCTGGCTGCGGACCGTAGTGCGTAACGTGTTTGGAGAGTGCTACGCTCCTTGCGCGATAAAGACCCCTTTCATAGATTTCGAAAAAGAGTAGGCTCATTGTAGTCGCTACGAAAAGCCAAATTCGTCTCCCCTACCCAAAACTCCATACTTTTCTAGCGGCAGCCTAAATTGCGTTCCCAGTGTCTCGTCCCACCCCATTTTTCGGTGATTAATAGTTTGTCAACTTGTTCTCGTCTTGAATATAGCTGAAATACTGCTCACTGGAAGTAAAGCAAACATCCAATCAATTAATCAAAAGTAGTGGTATGCGTTCCACAGGGTGTATGGCACACATGGTAGTCGTTTTAATTCATGTGGTTGCAATAAAACAGCATTTTTGCGCTTATGAGTTTTTACAGTCAATATTTCATGCGTGCATGGTCTCATGTTACATGTGGTTTACAAACAGGTGTTTGCATGTACTTTAGCGTGTGTATTACTCAGGTCGATCGCTCAATACATAGGTTGCATTAAAAGGTCGTTTTCTTAACAGTTCATGTGTGGTCGTTTAGTAAATGTGGCTTTTGAATAGGTCTGTTTTGTTAAAACTGCCAATTTTAATACTTAAAGCATACTTTTTTTGTGGAATAACGAATGAATTTATATTTTGTATTCTTATTAAATTATTTGTTTATATGACCGTTTTGAGATTCCGTTACACATTTTCTCAATACACATTGGGTAGAATTTTTAAATACATTCATTTTTTGTTTTTCATACAATTTTATATTCGATGGCTGAGTGGTTAAGGTAGTTTGTAATCCATTATTGAGCATGTGCTTGTCAACACCTGAAGTTGCGATTTCCATTCTCACTGCGGGCAGAGTGTGCCCAGCTCTGACTTTAACTGACACAATTGTATGTCTGGGATTTTCAACGGGTACACAGGTTTCCTCCAATTCAAATTGGACGTCATGATGTAGCTTTAAATTGCTGGCTATAAGTCTTTATTCAAACCAACAAACATTTCAATCTTCGTTGAAATTTTTGTGATTAAGTTCTTCAGTCTAATTAAAACATCTCTTTTGTCTTTATGTTTTGTCGCATGTAAGCAGTAATAACACATGGGCTGATTTTATTAAACTGAAGTTCTCTAAATAAATTTTCAGTATACAATTGTGTGGTTTTCTTTTTCGTGTTGCTGGAACCAGTCATTACATAATGTTTTATACATAAATCTAAACTTGTGGTTTTTTCAGGTTGGGATATATCCTCAATGAACCTCGCCGATGCAATGGAAAGAGCCCGAGTTCTAGACTACAATCTTCAAGTTCAGCTGCGTCCTTATATGCAAAACCTGAAACCAAAGCCCTCAATTTACATACCAGATTTCATTGCTGCCAATCAAGAGGAAAGAGCTGACAATGTTTTAAAAGGAAGCATCGGAGAACAGATGAATCAGATTCGTAAGGATATTCGAGAATTCAAGGAAGAAAGTGGTGTAGACAAAGTTATTGTCTTATGGACAGCAAACACGGAACGATACAGTGATATTATCCCTGGGATGAACGATACTGCAGACAATTTATTAAGAAGTATTAGAGAAGGAGAAACAGAAATATCGCCATCAACATTATTTGCAGTTGCGTCTGTACTGGAGGGGGTGTGTTTTTATGTTACATTTTAAGGCTGTCGAATTGTAACCATTTTAGCGATTTTGTGTTCCACCTAACTGCATCTTTGTTTGCAAGTTCATAGAGTCCTTCAGTCTGAAACTGTTATTACTGTTGTGTTTTGTCATGCATCATTGATCTGTCCGGTAGCATAACAACACGGAGTATTTTTAATAACTATTTCTGCTTTTGCTGTAGTATGGCGTCTTTAAACCTTATTCCTTGCACTAATGGATCCCAAATATCCCGAACAGCACATCCGGTTCTTTGCAATAATGGATCCCAAAACAATGTCCGTTAAGAGAGGACAGTAGTCGACTGGCTGGCTGGGAGTCTAAATTTTCCAATCGGGTACCTTATTTTCTTGAATCTATAAAAATTTAATTACCATTGTCATATCCCACCCTTCTTCTGACTGAATTGCCCTTTATTTGTGACATATTTTTATTCCTGGAAATCACTGGGTACAGTTCACTGGTCCTTAAATATCAATCAATCCAGTAATTAGCAGTTTGTCATAGAGTTAACTAACCACTATTTGAATACAAGAAATGACCATATTTTTATCATGTTATAATTTCAGGTTACATATATCAATGGTTCACCACAAAATACGTTTGTCCCAGGGTTGGTAGAGTTAGCTAAGAAGAAAAAGGTCTTCATTGCTGGTGATGACTTCAAATCAGGCCAAACCAAACTTAAATCTGTTTTAGTGGATTTTCTAGTCGGCGCTGGAATAAAGCCGGTTTCAATTGTCAGTTACAATCACCTTGGTAACAATGATGGAAAGAATTTGTCAGCTCCTCAGACATTCAGATCCAAAGAGGTAATAATTTGAAATGACAGGACAAGATTAGGCGCATGGAAGCCACTTTCTATCCATACCAAACTCTCCATACTTATTTAGAGGCTGTTAATCCCAATAGGATTGACTGGAAGATTAACTAGCTTACAGCTGGCGGCTCGGTTTTAGTTATTAAAAGAAATACATGTAATTTATACAACATAATTCTGTGAAATGTTATTATTTCATTATCTTTTATATTTTTTTTCTTCATTTGTATTTTGCACCATTTTGTTGTATGATATTACACATTTAATTTAAAGTGTAGCTGAAATCGTCGTTGGTTACCAAATTGTTTACATCTTGAATATAGCTGAAATATTGTTGACTGTACATAAAGCAACAATTAACCAATTAATTCACTTTCTTGCCCATTGTTCTTGATGTATTGTTTTCATCTTATTAGATAAGATATCACAATATTCAAATACTGATAAATTTTCATGTCACACGACAAGTGTTTGTGTCCACGAAACATTGAAAGGGGCAAGGAAGATTTCATATGAGGTTTTGATTGGCTACTTGCAGGTATAATATAGCCATACAAGTAACATTCAGCCCGAGAACTAAATTTGTCAGCGTTCCATGGACACGGAAACGCTAACTTTTGAGGATGGTGACATTTTTGTTGCTTGTTGGTATCCTTCGACACATCACATCAAAATTTCCAAGTTGCCCAGGTTTGGCGGCGATCTCATTTTACATGATATTTACAGTTACTTGGCCAGGCTCAGGGAAATAAAGAAGTAATGCATATTTTATTAATATAACTGCATATGAATATTTTATTGTTGTTGTTACTCCTTTAACGTGTTTTTTTTCTTTTTAGATTTCAAAAAGTAATGTGGTTGACGATATGGTTTACTCGAATGACATCCTTTATACAGATAAAAAGAAACCCGACCACTGTGTGGTTATAAAATATGTCCCGTATGTAGGAGACAGCAAACGCGCTATGGACGAATATACATCAGAAATCATGATGGGCGGTTCTAATACTCTGGTTATTCACAACACGTGCGAGGATTCCTTGCTAGCTAGTCCGCTTATTATTGACCTTGTAATTATTGCAGAATTGTGTGAACGAATTCAATTTAAAACTGAAAATGACACTGCCTTCCAAAGCTTTAACAGTGTGCTTTCGATTCTTAGCTATTTATGTAAGGCGCCTTTGGTTCCTCAAGGCACACCCGTTGTAAATGCTCTGTTTAAACAAAGATGTTGCATTGAGAACATTTTCCGTGCTTGTATAGGCCTTGCACCTCTGAACAACATGCTCTTGGAATACAAACACCAGACAATATCTAATCCATTGTCATCTAAAGGGATGTGTATTGCTGCCATGAAGAAATCGACAGTAGTAAATGGAACAAACGGAGAAACAATGATTGTATCAAAGAGTGACAGTGATACGGACTGTGAAAAATAGTAAACTATGAACAAGAAGTGTCCTATGTATTTTTAGGGATTCTGTAAAATAACTAAAAGAACAAATTACAAAAGACCACAATTAATTTTCATTCAATTTGAATATTGTTTATTGACTTTTTTAAATGTTTGTTGTATTGTATGTAAGCAAATTCGAGATTAAAATATTCAATTTTTTGTTTTAATTTGAATATGGAGTGACCATATGATAGGTACAGTTCTTATCTGCTATCGGCTTTACAGTATAATGCACCTCATTACGATTCGTTCGTTCATTTTGGGCTTTAAGCAACATTTAATTCGGACTTGCAATCTTCCAATGTTTCCGAATAACCTTTTGTCGCCCTTGTATGTTAGAGTAACTCATAGGTACAATCAGCGTCTGGTCGGTCTCGAAAATCGGAATAAAGGCATAATGTAAGAGTTGTGGTTAGTAGACATCATACGCCGCCGAAGCTTATGGATCCTTATGGAATATTGTGGTTGACGTCATCACGAATGTGGCATTTTAGTTTGTAGTTTTCATCTTATATTTTTTTCAAGACGGTCATTAAGAGGTCAACTTAAATTATCGGTAGAGTCCTTAATCTCAAGCTTGGACAGATTAAATAAATGTAAATAGTAATGTTAAAGACACCGAAATGGATTCGAACAGTGAAAAGGCGTCAACTATACAGCAGAAGATGGAATTAGAGATCTGGCTCAAGTGCCGCAAAACCTTTAAAAGTTTTGCTCTTTTATCAAGAAAACAAGGATATAAACAGTTTTGATTGGATAAATAAAATTTAAAAAAATCTAAAAATTTAAAAAAGGAATTTTTTGGCTCCAGGGTCTTTGCATGTTTTGTTTTTGTAGAACTTGCCGTCATATGATAACAAAGTCGTCAAGGAGAGTACCACCATTTGAAGTCGTTGGAATGCCTATAGAATATATGAGATATATGTTGTGTTGTCAAATTAAAAATCAACACATTTGACTGCTTTCTTTATTTGTTTTTTATAATTATTTTTGTTATAATTAATCACAAGGTACCTGTGTAGACTTTTACCAATTTGCACTGATAAATCACATGCTTATTATATCTTGAAGCTTTTTAAGCTGCTTATAAAGGATTGGTATTATAAGAGTGTGTAAAATAGATCAGGAATTTAGGATGTCGACGAGGTCTTTTGATTGTATTCCACGATTTGAATTAAAAGCAGCACTGTATTTTGAAGATCAGATTTACAGTGGTTTAAATTTACAAAGGGGTTATATGGAATACCTGTCGATACTGCTATGCTGTTTTGCAGAACGTGTAGTTTTGGTATCCAGTACAATTTTGGAGAAAACATTTATAGTCTGAGATAGGGAGACTAAAGGAACCAGATTTATGATTTAAAAGAATCCCTTTGGAATGCGTAATGGGTGATGGATAAAATTGTATCTTCAAACATTAAAAATTAACGACGATCGCACACCACTTTCACCTTGTGCCGTTACAAAAGCTCTTTTTTATAATGATACAATTATTTTCCCCCCAAAAGATGTTGAGAGGTACTCGAATATGTCAACAATTCAATTAGAGGTTGTTCATTTTGTGTTATCCTCGGAATCAATCCTGTGTTTATGAGTATGATTTTACTAACAGCCACCATATGTTGTGACTAGTTAGGCACCGCTACCTTCAGCTTTTGATAGCTATTACTTGACAGGTGACAATTTAAATCAAAGTGACATCTGGATGTTGGATGTCGCATCTGTTGTTTTCATAGGCCGAATTTTACTGCCGAAATAATCCGATTTAGAGAGGTACGTTTATTCGTTCTATTGTTTTCACTGTTGTTATAGACAAATTCTTTCTGCTAACTATATGCTTAGTCATTGAAACCCTCAACAAATCCCTGCAGGATACTGTAATCGGGATACTTATAGTAAACTCTACAGGGAAAGGACAAATACGAGATTATAAACTGCTATCTTTGAACTTTATGTGGTGGTTTTAAATTGTTTAAGTGATTACTTCCTTGCTTTTCATTGTAGTAACGTAAATATGAAACATAATAATGTTTCAACATCAACAAACAAAAATAAACAATAAGAAGGAAAAAAAAAACAAACAAACTACGCATGCACAATACAAAGCAAATTTCATATTAAATGAATAATGCGAGTTAGAGATAGGGGTTTTAAGAAAAAAGGCGCTCCAGCAGATATACTTAAAGGGAATTAAAACTTTCTTTGTATACCAAATCACAATCATTAACATAGAGTTAATGTTCTTAGTACAGTTCCTCGGGTTTATAGTAGAGGAAACGAACGTTACGTTTATCAAAGTAAACTTAGGATTGTACTTACATCACGCAACTATTGGCGGGGACCATATGTTATTCTCTCATTCTATTAATTAATTCATGAAAACTACATGTGATTCAAAATGAAACATTTTCTTTCTTTGCTATCTGTCATAGTTTTAGCTTCGGTAAGTTTTGTAATTACATTTTTCTCGTTATTATGCACTATAAATCTGACATTTACCGTGTCATTTTATATTTTACCTTTTAGCTTTTAACAGGAGATTTTATTTTCAATATTAAGATTGATAATTTATTTGAATGACAGAAAAAAGCAAAATATTACTAGGAGTGATACGAAATGGAAACTACGGATGCCAATGAGTGCCAATTATAAAATGTACTGTTTGCCGTAATATAACTATTCAATACGTCGTAATCGCAAATCATTATCTCATATATCTATTATAACTTATAATAGTATAAGTAGTATTTATAACTTAGTTTAACACTATATTCCACTCACTCGCCAGTGGTTGCGTTTTACTCGTGTTTTCACTTGTACCCAGTGTGATTTTTATCTCTTGTATTTTCCATTAGATTAAACAATTGCCATATTGGTGCATGAATAAAAAAGGGTCACAAAGAATGTGTAACGTCTAGTGATCAGTGTTTCAGATATGTAAACGTTAACTCTGTTTATGTGGTGTGGGTGGGGAGAGACATATTCAAATCAGTGCCAATTATATCCTTCTATGGTAATAAAGGTAAAATAGACCGTATAAAAGAAAACAAAATAAATGGATCACTCATTTAAAGCTTTCTTACGATGGTTGTTTCTATATACATAATATACAGACAGACATACGCTGAACTGAGATGGGTTTAAATCTGTTCATCTGATAGACGTTACTGTAGGTAGGATGCGCTCGACTTCAACCTTATTAGTTATTAGGGGGAGGGGTCCGGTACTCTGTTTCCCCCTAGCAATAAAAATTGAAAGCTTGCTAAAAGTAGCCACAACAAACCCAAATGAATCGATCGACGTTGGTTGCGTATTTGTACGTTCAACACAACTGACCTGGGTGCCGTTTCATTAAGCGATCGTTAGCTTAACGTGCACGTTATCCTACTAAAATTGCATGGAATAACGAGCACGTTAATTAGCGATCGCTTTATGAAACGTCACCATGAAGTCTCTCTACATGTAATAGAACTGATTTATATCACATCGACCACATAATGTGAAACCTCGTTTTCATGAATATTCATCAGAGGCGTATCATCGCATTTGATATCGGTACGGCGGAAGCCGTTCCTGTCGTACCGGCTGATACGCCTATATAATTGAGATGAGAGGAGAGTCAAAAGACACCAATAGAAATAGAAAAATATGAACAATTTTTTTTCTTAATATTATTGGTACGGCATGCCGTGCCTGCAATAGTTATTGATACGGCGGAAGCCGTACCTGCCGTACCGACTGCTACGCCTATGTTCATTGAATTTAATAAGCCAAATTGGCAACGACGTTTATTGTATAAAACTATTTAGATAAGTTGTAAACCCATCGCTGGAAGTACAAGCAACCATTCAAAATTTTGACATTAAATATTCATCAAAACGAGAAAATATCTACACGTGTGGCCACGGTCTGTAAGTGATAGCGAAGCAAGAACGCGACCGGAAGAGGGTTTTCGACAATACATCGGCCAATCAAATAGAGTGTTCTTATTTTACAACGAAAGTCACAAACTTTAGGTAAGGTGTAAAAGTAATCATTTCTGTTGAATCAAAATAATGAACAATTAAAACCATGCAAACCTCATGACGTGTACGAATATATCAGTAAATTGTAGTCAATACTTTTAAGTCGAAATATAGACAAGGCTGATGTTGTTACCCCATAAATGAAAATCACAAACCTGGTCTTCATTTGTATTCAAACCTTTAAAACTGTCGTAGATCTCCTTTCAGTAACTACCCCATTGATCATAGTCTTTACTTAATAAATTATAAATGCACATACAACAAACAAAAAATGAAACCAAGTTTAAGCTTTAAACGAATACTACATTCAGTATACATTACGCAAAATGATTTGATTTAATACCCGGATTTGTAGTATATTGCTATAGATAGTACCATAACAGAATTCAGGCAGCTTGATGAGTTCAGGGAGTTCAATAGGAATACATTTAAATATTAAAATTACGACCAAATCACTCCTCGAATATGCGCACTTCGAAACGTGCCCTTTAATCTCTTTCAACCATTATGAAGTGACAGTTTGTATCATATTGCTGTAGATACTACTTAAAAAAATATAAAGAGCCTTACATACCGAACTCGTGCAGCTGTCTAAAGACACATAGGTGACATAGGTCAAATTACTCCACTCCTCTTAGGAACACACAATGTTGCTCAACACACATGTTCAAAAATTAGAATTTATTAGAAATTATATCTGTACAAACAATAGTCCTGTTCAGTCCAATGTGTATTCCAAATTACTGTACCAAGTTTACAATGTATAATTTTTTTTCTTAAAGCTCTTTATCTTTAGTGAAAATATGTACAGTTTAAAATTATTCATATTATACTACAAGACCATTTATAGATCTAAGGTTTTATGGAAATATTAGTGCTATTTTAAGTATGGGGACTCAACCAACAGCTGGCATTTTCTTAGAAAGCTTCGATGGTGGTATTCAAGCCTTAACATGAACGTATCAGTCAAGATAAACTAAGGTAACAGGGTTTAGCAAACAATTGTAAAAAATGTTAAAGAATGATTTTTGCACCTATTATAGGCTCAAGACCATATATGTTCACACCAAAGTGACTGTCAAAATGGCGAATGTTGCGTTCACAGTGGATTCATTGGCAGCGAACTTGAAATCATAGGGCGAAAAAGACTGGTTCTACCACAACACGTTGGTCATTGCAAACCGTTGAGACAAGTGGTATTTATTAATAATTATACTTGTACTTGTTATTTATTAACAACATTGCTGGGATATCTTGTGTTAAGTAAAATTGAGTAAATCAACAACAAAAAAGCAAAAACAAAAACAAAAACAACAAACCAAAAAACCAAAAACAAAATCGCAATAGCTTCGGAGATCGATTTTAATTTTTTTCTAAATAACTATCTGTCGCAACACAAATCTGTTGCAACCTCTTCTTGACATTTTATTGTTTCTTTGATTGAATAGTGTTTATCGTCACTTTCTGCTATTTTTCAGCTATATCATGGCGTCCAGTATTACTGAGAAGAAAGCCGAAGTACCCGTAGAAAACCCACGACCTTCGGTAGGAAAACTGCCAATCCTTTCGATTACGATTGGAATTTAGCACACCCTGCCCTAAGTGCTCTCGACATTTGACGGGTATTCTGTAAAAATGGTACACATAGCAAACTGTCTCAATGAAGTTCATTTTGACTTAGAATGTTGTATCGGCAGAATTTTGACAAGGTCGTTGTTTGATGAATGCTGGTAGGACTTGAAGAAATACATGTCAAGGTGAATTTGAGATGTTCGACATGTGTTATCGTTTCCATCTCATATTCCTTAAAATTGTACAAAATGATGTTTTTTCGAGCATTTACTTCGAGTTTGGCAAATTATATTGACTTATTACTAGGAATAGATGCATGAAGGTTAATATGTTGAGTCTACAATTTAATAGATCTATGGGCCCTTAAATCTAGATTTTGAAAGATAAAACAAAGGCAATGTTTGATTTCCTTGATTGAAAAGTATTGTCAGTTTTACACATTCTCCCCTGATACACTATAACTAAAATGTTTCTGAGAGTGGATTTATAATCATTCAAACAAACAATCAGTCCAGAAAACAAGAGATTAAAATAAAAAATATAAAAAAGAGTTCAGTTTATTATAACAACTTACATACATATATTTACACCATACTCTCCCCAACACGGATTCAGACCATTGACACATATGGATACAACAATATTAATTAAGCAGAAAATAATCCTTTTCTGTTATATATACTCACTGCAAAAAGAAACGCAACATACAAAAAGGGAATTTTACTTCATATATTATTTAAACAATTTATCATATAAATAATTAACACAGAAATATAGAAATTGGAACACTTCTTGTTCATGAGATCTTTTACAATAGAATATTACATTTTGACTCATATTGTCAATAAATCACGCAAAAAATGTCCACCATTTGCTTGTAACACAGTCCTTACTCTTCTTGGCATAGATTCAATTAAACTTTGAGTAGGAACACGCGTTATCCTTCCTTTGCCACTCATACTGTGCCTGCTCTAATTGTTGCAGATTTTGCGGCGGTGGTTGTCGTTGGCGCCGATCCAGTTCATCCCACAGATGTTCAATTAGGTTAAGATCCGGAGATCGTGATGGTCAACGGATCACATTGACATTCTGTTGCTCTAAAATATCTACTGTTACACGTGCTGTATGTGGTGGGGCATTGTCGTGTTGAATTTCTCTTTGAATGTCAATTACGGGCAATAAATGCGGCCGTATAATTTCGTCACTATACGTAACAGCGTTAAGATTGCTTTGGATATGTATCAGCTGTGTATTCCTCGCGTAAGAGAGAGAGAGAGAGAGAGAGAGAGAGAGAGAGAGAGAGAGAGAGCGGCCCACATCATAACACTGCCTCCGCCGAAATTGTCTCTTTCTACAACACAGTCTTGCGCAAAACGTTTATTTCACCCATTGTACAATCGTATGCGACCATCTCGCTTTTCAAGCTGAAAACGTGACTCATCGCTGAACCACACTCTTCTCCAGTTCTGTAGATTCCATACACGAACGGTAGTACACCATCAAACCCTTGCTAGGTGGTGTTGGCGTCTAGTGTTGCTCTGACGTAAGGTCTTTTTGCCCGCAATCCATGAGAGCGTAACCGATTACGTACTGTTTTTGGTGATATACGGCGCAACCCAGGGACGTTTACAGCTGTTTCTGTTGCAGCAATAGTCTTGTTCGTAGATGGAATAATCTAATGTAACGATCCTGCGCTCGAGTTGTAACACTCGGACGCCCTGAACGTAGTAGGTCCGTCGTAGTACCAAGCTGCTGGTAGCGTCTCCAAAGGCTCGAAATTGTGCTACGATGAACGATGTACGTTCTGGCAACAGCATTCTGTGATTCCCCGACCTCGATTGAACCGATAGGGATATTTCGGGTAGCAGCATCTAACCTTGGCATATCGTCACCTCATCAGAATTTTATTTTACTAATCCTGTCTAGAAATGAAATATCGGGGTTTTATATTAATTGTCTGGATAAAAAATAATACACATGATTTGCACGTGAAAGTCGACATGTTTTTAGCAATGCGTAATTCATAGTGTGTTCCAGATATCGACCACAGTCGTTCGTGGGTGGATGAACTAAAATGCTTTCACCTGGAAAACTTTAATTAAGGTTTAATTATGATGTTGTATATATGTGTTTGAATATTTATAGGTTATTTGTCCGCAAAAAAAAAATGATTTGAAAAAATTTATCCGAAGTGGCGTTTCTTTTTTATTGAGTATATATGATATAGTGTATGACCACAGTAGGAGCAATACTATAGAACAAATATAGAATCTTACATAGTTGCGAGTGAATTATAACATTTTCAGGAATAGAAAATGTCCGATCGTTTTTGGGGAGCAAAACTAGTACACATTGGAATACCAACAGTCTGCTGTAAAACATCTCCAAAAATGACAAATATATTGTCAATCAGAAACTCTCACATTTGCCATTTTAGGTCTCCAATATATTCTTTATTTGGTTGTTGACGAAGTATGTCCTCTCATTGCGAATTGCTAGGTATTTATATCGTATTATTCCGTTTTTCTTGATTGAAACAGCAGCGTTTGATAAGATCTTCGAACATGGTTTTAAACTGGATATAAATGATGGTCATGTAAAGTTTCGAAGAAACCAAAGGTTTTAATGCTGTTACATTGGTAGAGAGATCCAGACCTCAAGATGTCTATGAAGTAGCAAGCGTCATTGTATTTTTCAAGCCCCGTATTTATTGTTGTTAAAATAGTTTTAAGGAGAATCGATAGAGATTGGGTGGTTCTACTATAAAACGCTGTCTGTATGAATTTTTTTTTTTGAATTTTTGGTCTGCAACTTTGATTCGGAGACCAATGAAGCCAACAACGATTTGTGATTTGTTATGAATCTCCTCTTTTGACAGCGTAGTTGATATGTAAGAAGGATTGCCAAGTGAACTCTCCATGCCCAATTCATGTATGAAACACTCAATAAAATGTTTCTTGCAGATACAAATAATGTTTTTAGGGCCCTTTGTGCTGGCACAACATGTCGGACATAGTTTTAACAGGATCAAGATTTCTGAAGACTGATAATGCTTTAATACTCATAGACCTTCTTAAACAACTTATCCGTATTTGAATAACCTCAAGGCCCTTACCCAATCGGGCAGGGTATTGTTCAAGGGCTTTAGATTCATTGTATTCCGGTCCTTTGGACACAATATTGCGAAGTCTTTCATGGTCAATCGTGTTAAGGTCTCTAGTCCTAAAAGGGGAATTCTAGCAAAAGCAGTCAGGAAGTTTGAAATCATCGATTTAAGATCCTGTAATACACGTTAACTTTGTAATTGAAGATTCTGTGTGCCATGGGGGTAATACAGGTATAAGATAAAATCGAAACGGATTTGTTTTTGAAGTAGAATAGAATTTGGAAGTAACAGACTTGTGATGCAAGATATTACCAAGATTGATGTCATCTATGCCTTTGTAAGTTTAAAAGTAAAGAAAGAAAGGAACGAGGTTCTTGTTCATCTGTGTGTGCGTTAACCGGTTGGAACAGTATGTGATTTGCAATGTCTAAAATAATAGATACTAATTGATAATAATGGACGCAGTGTCTGTTATAGATGTTTTGAGACATTTCTTATTAAGAGAATGTAGTTTTGAGGGAACAAATAGTACAATATAGTTCGAATATGATGAAGTTTTAGTGGTTTTTAACAAACTTTAGTAGGCAATTTATTGAATTTATTGATACTTCATGCAACAGAGGTGATGTATAGTGACGATGACGAAGACTACGTTGTCGCATGCGATTATCATTAAACAGGCTATTACATTCACGCTGCTGCAACAAAGACTGAAAAGTTTACCCTTGCTATCGATTGTCATTGCCCCCATATGGTGTTGCGGTGCCTTATTTTCTGATTAAGTATTCTTCGTGTTGTCCGCGTATGGGTGTACTTATTTGATGATTGTTAGAATGATGGTAGATTTTTCAAGGATGTGGAACTTCATGGGCAGAATAGAGTGGTCTGGCTGATTAAGATTTTGATATAAATTTGTTGATATTACTTCATGAAAGGTGTCCTCATATACGTTTGTCTAGTCGCCCTTTAGTTTCTTTACAAAACGAGTCAGCATACATTGCATTCTAACGCGTAATGTTTTCTGATTTACAATTAAGATCATCAAAACTTTTGGTGTGATATGTTATGTAAGTCATATTGCTTGTAAATATAGTATCTGTAATCACAATATTTCAAGTTTTACAATTATGAGATTTACATTGAGAGAGAACCACATGTTCACTATTTTTTCCACACCGGCCAAGCGGTTTTGAATAATACGTAAAAATTAATACGTTCCGAATAAGAAGTCGAATTTATCCAAGCTAGGCATATAGGTCTACAACGTATTTTTCGGGTCGGCATCTGTCTTTTACCTTCACGAAGAATAAATAGATATATCATTTGTTGAATCGGTCTGGTAAAAGATAACCCCCATAACTATTCAGTGCAATAGATAAAGATTCTTTATATGATTGTTTGCATTTTTTTTCACATTCATGTAATTTACTGTTTATATGTAATCTGCGCAAGAGTATTCGTGGTAGTTAGCCAGCTGCTATTTATAACCGGCGGTTCTTTACGGGGTTTTATGTTAAAACCCAACGTCGTGCAAGGAATGCTCGAATTCAACCACAATTGACAAGGATTTGTATTTGTACTCTGACTTCCTCCCTAGCAAAAACTGGACGTCAGGATATAGCCGAAAAGTTACGTTTTAATGGCGTAATGTTTTCGGAATATATTTTCTGCGTTAAGCTTTAATATGTTTTTTTGAAATTAAATTCGACACCCCTATTAATTTTTTTCGAAATATATGGTACAAAGGTGGGGGCACACAAACACGTTTTAATTTAATATTAAAACATGTCCGTGGGGACTCGGTGGCCGAGTGGTTAAGTTAGTTCGTCTACTATTGATCACGTGGTCTGTCAACACGTAGTTCGCGGGTTCGAGTCTCACTGCTGACAGTGAGACTCGAACCCGCGACTAAGATTGCGCATGCGGAACAATGGTGGTACACTTTTTTGACAGCTCTTGGTTTACTATAGAAACCGATGTCTTTCTCCATTAATACCCTATTTCTAAGCTGAATATTATCATTTCCTCACTGAGGCAGTTATCTTACACCTTCCGATTCGTTTATTTTTTCAATTTATTTATCTCAGTTGTTGTCACTTAGTATTCCTTACCTCCTATAGACCCTCATGACAATATTAACTACCCATAATTCTCTACCAGTGTTAGCTGAATGTAAACATCCTGTCAGGTCAACGTGCGTTTACAGAAGAAGAACTCAAGTATGTTACAACTAAATAAGATGTTTTTTATCCTTACTTTAGCTCTTTTAATAAAATACAAGATCAGTGAATTAGAATCAAAACACAGAACACTTTATATCGTCTTTAATAATGTGTCTGAGACCAGCACAGGCTACCAAACAGGGACACAATTCATCACCACAATGTCTATAGTTCGAAGTAAATCAGATGGACCAGTATGTAGAAATAAATCAGTTTTATTATACCTCTGCAGCCTTCTACTGGTAATGTCTTATCACGTGTGTCTTATGCACCTGAACCAAATCCAGGACCCAGGCCTATTAAGTATCCTTGTGCAATATGTGAAAAGGCAGTAAGGTGGAATACTCCAGGTATATGTTGTGATAGTTGTGACCAATGGTACCATCAGAATTGTATTGGAATGAATGATGCTGTATATAAATCAATGGCTAATATATCATGGGAATGCTGTAATTGTGGACTCCCTAATTTCTCAACATGCCTCTTTAACACCACTATATTTGAAACTTCGAATACTTTTTCCTTTCTAAATGAGACAGAGAACTTATCCAACATAAGCTTTGATCAACCAGCAGCTACTTCTTCTCCAGCTAAGCTTGTTAATGCATCAAGAAATGACTTACCACTCAGAGTCCTTATTATCAACTGCCAATCAATTAAGTCACCAGGGAAGCCAGCTCAACTCAGCAACATCATAGAATCTACCCAGGCAGACATTGTGATAGGTACTGAATCATGGCTTAAACCAACCATAAACAGCCCAGAAGTGTTTCCATCAAACTTCAAAAATTACAGGAAGGATAGATTAACCTCAGAAAGTGGAGGAGTATTCATCCTAGTATCTGACAAATACGAAAGTGAAGAGCCAGAAGAACTAAAAGACAATAGGGAATGTGAAATAGTATGGTCAAAAGTAAGAATAAAAGGATCAAGCGACTTGTACATAGCATCGCTTTACAGACCACCAAACAATCATGACAGCAGTTACTTGGACACATTAAACAACCACTTAACCAAAGTCACTTCACATAGAAGAGCTCATATATGGATAGGTGGTGACTTTAACTTACCAGGAATTGACTGGCAAAATGAAGTTGCTAAACCCTATTCTCAACACAATGCAGAATGTCATCAACTACTAGAAATCAGCAAGAACGCATACCTTGACCAACTAGTAGGAGAGCCAACACGAATAACTGAAGACCAATCCAACATCCTAGATCTGTTCTTTACAAATAACAGCTCAGTAGTCAACCAAGTACGAGTGATTCCTGGAATTGGTGACCATGAAGCAGTTGTTGTAGAGTCAAGCTTAAGACCAACAAACACCACCAAGAAAAGTATGGCAATACAAGAAGGCAGATTATGACAACTTTAAAAAGGAACTAAACAACTACCACAAAGATTTTAAAACTCTAGTAACACAGAATGACTTGGCAATCAATGATGTATGGACAACGTTTAAAGACAAAATTACAGAACTGATGATTCAGTATATACCACAAAAGACCATCAGAGGCAATAAAACTAAGAAACAATGGATCAACAAAGATGTGAAAGCTGCATTCAGGAAAAGAAACAAGCTATTTACAAAACAGAGAGCAACTAAATCCAGAAAAGACATCAAGAAATATAAAGATACAAGGCATACTGGGACTACATCAATGACATTATTGAGATTGGAAATCCAGAGTGCGAAGAACAACCAGGTAAACAGAAGCGTTTCTGGTCATACATCAAATCGTTGAGGAAAGACAACAGTGGAGTGGCACCCCTAAAAGAGAATGGTAAAATGCATGCTGACCCAAAGGATAAAGCAGACATTCTTAACAGACAATATGAATCTGTCTTTACACGAGAGTACACCAATACCATCAGGCACACCTTTTCCATCAATGACAGACATAGAAGTAAACGAAGAAGGGGTCAGGAAACTACTTACCAAGATCAACCCAAACAAAGCTTGCGGCCCAGATAAAATCACAGCTCAACTCTTAAAAGATCTTGCATCAGAATTGGCACCATTCCTCACCATTGTTTACCAGCTTACACTGGACACAGGAAATGTACCTGGCGACTGGAAGTATGCAAATGTCACAGCATTATTCAAGAATGGTGACAGAGTAACTATCGCCCGGTATCTCTTACTTGCCTTTGCTGTAAGATCCAGGACCATATTCTGACAACAAATATCCTTAAACACCTAGAGAAATATGACATCCTAACAGACTGCCAACATGGTTTCAGAGCAAGACGTAGCTGTGAGACTCAACTTGTAACCCTAATACACCAGCTAGCATCATCTCTAGACAAGGGTATTCAACAAGACTTAGTAATCCTATATTTTTCAAAGGCTTTTGACAAAGTCCCACATGGTCGATTAATAACAAAACTAGATTTTTATGGAATCAAAGGCTCAACATACAGATGGATACAGGATTTTCTTACCAACAGATCACAACAGGTTATAGTAGACGGAGCAACATCAGATCCAGCAAATGTCATCAGCGGAGTTCCACAAGGAACAGTATTAGGTCCGTTACTTTTCTTAATTTTTATCAACGACCTTCCTGAGTGTGCCACATCAAACACCAGGCTATTTGCAGATGATGCCATAGTCTATAGAGAGATTAGAAACAGCCAAGATGCATTAGAACTTCAGAAGGATTTACTGGCTCTAGAAGAATGGGAAAGTACTTGGGGCATGTCGTTCCATCCAGACAAATGCAACATCCTCCGGGTAACAAGATCAAAAAACCCAATTTAGTTCAACTACCACCTAAAGGGACACAAACTAGAGGCGGCCGACACAACTAAGTACCTAGGCGTTGAGATCAGCCATGACTTGTCTTGGAACAACCATATAAATAAAACTGTAAAGAAAGCGAACAGCATGCTGGGTTTCTTGAAGAGAAATTTGCGAATTGCCAACAAGCAGACAAAGTCAAACGCATACTACAGCTTAGTTCGACCTAGCTTGGAGTATTGTGCATCAATATGGAATCCATACCACACACAGCAGATCCATAAATTAGAAATGGTACAACGTAGAGCCGCAAGATATGTGACAAACGACTACAGAACATCAAGTAGCGTAACATCAATGCTTGAGACACTGAATTGGGAATCCCTGGAAAGTAGAAGAACAAAGATCCAACTTGCCATGCTATACAAAATCATCAATAGATTAGTAGATACACCACCAGATGAATACCTAACACCATCAACCACTAGAACAAGAGCCACTCATGGGAAGAAGATACTACAATACCACACTAGAACAGACATCCTTAAATTCAGCTTTTTTCCCAGAACCATAGTAGTTTGGAACAGTTACCAGCTCCCATAGCTGAGACCTCCGACTTAGTATCTTTCAAGCGGGGGTTATCCTCCCTTCAGTTCTAAACAGTATCTGGGTCCATATTGTTAGTAAGCACTAATGAAGGTTAGAGCTGTGCCGGTTGGGTGTATACCCAGGGGCCGCTTCGGTAGCCGGATTGGTCTGACCAGAAGAGCAGAAAACAATATGGAATCGAGTTTGTTATTTCTATCTATTCTTTCAGTTTCTATCCTAGTTTTTACATTTTTACACTTTCTTTCTTTTTTCTTACTCTAACCGCAACCGCAGTGCAATTAGTTCCGGAGCGTAACGGTCTACCTAGACAGTGCTCTGTATACAGTAGATGTAGATGTAGATTCCAATCTTAATTGACAAGAATTGCCAGTTTTCCAACCGAATGTCTGGGGTTTTCTCTGGGTACTCCGGCTCCCCCCCCCCAAATAAAAACTGGACGCCATGATATAGCTGAAAAATAGCTAAAAAGTGGAGTTAAACACCACTTAAACAAACAAACAAACAAACAAAAACCAAAAAATATCCCTAAATACTTTTTAAGGTATATTAACATACAATAATCTACACCTACAGGAAATGTACATTCTCAATTATAAATGCCTCTGTTATATATGACGAGATCTGGGACATGTGCATGTATTTCGACACTATCTATAGTTAGCCATGGGTAGACAGCAGAATATAACATGCCCCCACGAAAGTCACAGTTTATTCTTAGTCAAACCTATATTCTTAGATTACGATGAACTTTAGCGTAATATACAAAATACAGAATCATAATGTAATATAAAATATCTGGATTCTTTCAGAATGAAACTTGCCTACCCTTCATGACTCATGATATTTTCAACCACGAATTATACGAAAGTTTCTGTCCTTGTGCCAACAACCTGGAGTGCCGTGGTGAAACAGTGAACGAAGGTCCACACGGAGTACAACATATCAACCCTATATGCCAAAGCAAGAAAGCTTATTGATTGAACTGTGAAATACAAAACAGTAGTTTTACTTATCCTAGTCTTATACTCCTGATGTTATTACTAGTAATATGTAGCATTAATATTTTGACATAAATTATAAGATAATGGTTTACAGATAAAGTGGCCTTTATGAATCAGAGCGCGCATCATTTCGAGACCACCCAGATAACTACAAGACGACATTGGGAAGATTTGTAAAAAACATATATTAAACTTATTTATCATAAACTTCCAGCACACGGATTTATTTGTAATACAAATTAAAAGTGAAAATCTAACAATCAGTAACTTTACCAATGAAGCTTGAGTATAAGTAGGTAAATTCTTCTTATTAATAAAACCATCGACACATTGTTTATGTGCGTTTTTAATTCCAAAACCATATAGTTTTCTATTTACCTCCGTGATAATATTTGTTCTGTGTTCGTCTAGAGCATGGGTAGCACACAACTGATAATTGCTGTTTCTCCGCTAAGCATGCTGTATAAGAAAAACGGAGAAAATTACTGATCGGTTCAAGGTCGCAATGACGTGTCCGATTGCGGTGGACTGAACTGCTGTGATAAGCAAATAAGGTGTTACCAAAAAAAATTAAGAAAAAGAAAGGCAACACGAATATGTTTGTTTGTTTGATGGTGTTTAACGCCAATTTCAGCAATTTTTCAGCTATATCATGGCGTCCAGTTTTTATTGGGGAGGAAGCCGGAGTATCCGGAGAAAACCCCCGACCTGCGGTAGGAAAATTGGCAATCCTTGTCAGTTAAGATTGGAGTCGAGTACACCCTGCCTGCAGTGAGAATCGAACCCGCAATCTCAGTGTTGACAGACCACATGATCAATAGTAGACGAACTACGTTGACCACTCGGCCACCGAGGCCCCAACACGAATACGAAAAGGTGTACTTAGCGTTAAACCATGAATCTACCCAGTCACACATAACAAAATGAATTTTATTTGTAAATTGTGGCTTTACCGTAGTTAATTACTGAACGGTTTGTCCGTTACAAATATATTACGATATTATATTGGTACTTACAGCTGTTCGTATTTAGATACACAGTAACTAATTGTATTGACCAAATTATTCAGACATGGGCTTATGTTATTGGGTACTTCTGTGCTTTGATTCTATTCATGTTTACTTTTCATCCGGGGCTTTGTTCCTTTTCACGTCATTTGTCAGTTTGTAAACCTTTTGTAAATTTGATCAGGAAATTCTCGTACTTGTCGTAGCCTGGAACCCCGTTGTATCGATCTACTTATTTTCATCAACCATTTATAACATTAATAAAAATACTTATTTAGGTTTCCTTCTTTGTTTACATTCACTGATGTTCCTAGTCTCTGTTTATCTTTCTAATTTCTATTGGTAATCATATTTTAAACTATTAAAAGTCAAATTTATTCACCCATGTTGAAAACTGTGTATTCTGACGTCACTTCATTAAATCGATGCATTGTGGGAAATAACTAGTTTGCATAAATAATGGCAGACCATAGCTGTATAAAGATTGTCAGCATGTATGCAAACAAAGTCTTATGTTTTTAAGTAGTTGTTTTAACGAAAAATAGTCTGTCAAATTTAATATTAAACAGTCTGAAAATCCTCTATGAAGAAAAACGACAATAAAGGAGAAAACATGCTATAAAAGGTACTTACCGCTACTCTAAACATGATCCGGTGGTAACTGTGGTCAACTACGAAATAGAAAGTAAACCAGTGCAATCAAGCGTGTGTAAACAATTGGTAGGCGGAGCTAGATGAAAATTCTCGAGAATAATAAATAGAGCGATACAATGAATAGATCGATACAATGGGGTTCGAGTATATATAGTATTTAGTATACGTTTGTGTAGACTATTTTCAGACACACCTAAAAACATCAAGGATTGATGATTAATTGATCATTTGACATGAATGTGCAGATTTGGTACAATTTCGCTTGAATTATTATACTTAGTGTAATAATAAATGGTATCTTTTAACCACCAGACATAAAAAGTTATGCCGGTCCACAATTGTGTTGTGGAGAGTGTAGAATCCATATATATTTTTTGGCATATTTCCTTGTTTGCATTGTGTGTATTTGGTTAGACACAACATTAATCAGTGTACGCATTATGTACTTTTTATTACTAAATTTTGTTATTGTGCCTGGGTGTCAACGTTGTTTACGTTGTTTACAAGATCCATGCATTTTAGTTTTGTTATATTTATTTTTTAGCAATAGGTTCTATTAACTCTTTATTACAAATTTGTTTTAAATATCGAAATGCTTCTTACTTTGAAGTAATTTGTGCAGATTTTTAATTCAGAAATAATTCATGAGGGGTATGATATTGTACACATATACACATGGACTGGGCCTTTATATTCGATTATTTTTTACCTAGCGATAGCGATGTAGAAAATAAGGACGTCATATTAAAATTTAGACTTTATCAAAACTTGAATTTAATAGTTATCCTTCTTTGTATTTGTTTGCTTGGTATTTATGTGTTTAAATGAGGTTTGACGTCATTTTTAGAAATATTTATATATTAAATATTATAACAATATTTTGTGCGAGAAAAAGCAAAAGCGATTTATTTAAAGTTTAACGACACGAAAATTTTATAACATTAGGAGATAGTGAAAAGTGCCTACGCAGACTCGTGTCGCAAAATCCGCTGGTTTTCTTATAGGGAGACGTCCCACGCTCCCATCAAAGTCTTAAAAGCGTTGGAGGGCAGAGGATTGTCGGAATATTTTCAACCCCGATCTCTGAAAGTTCACATTGAAGTTGTGCAACTGCTTTAATAGACTTGTTCGAGGGGTTTTCCCTAATTTTCCAGACTCTGGAAATTGTTTTAGAACATTTGCAAGCCGGCATTTGCAGACTTTTTGCGACTTTGATGCAAATCGTCTCGCACTAATTATTACATGGAGCTACAGAAAATGAGTAATGGAGATGTAAGGTGTCTAAAGAATGACTGTTAAAGCAACATCTACAGTGGTTTGATGGGCCAACAGCTGAGATACATGGCAAACACATAATATGTGCTACAAAGACTTAGAAATTTCGATTAATTATCTAGCAGTGATTAGGAAATCTGGTATGGTCTGTACTAAAACTTGTTAATCTAGTTTAAGCGAATCAGAGGGACTGGAAAGCATATTGTCATATTTTCCTTGTTGAACTATATTAGTGAAAGCTACGTTAAGAATCATTCAATTGAAAGAAAAAACTGAGGATCAGATGTCTTATGAATTCGATCAATGCTAAAATACAGCAGGCCGATTCAGCACTGGTTTATACTTTGTGCGAGTAAATACCTGACATTATATCTTATGTACATAAGATATAATTCAAACCTTACAAAATATGACTGGACGTAAAAGGTAGACCAGCAGACTCCAAAGCTAGACCTGCAGACTCCAAAGCTAGACCAGCAGACTCCAAAGCTAGTAAATAAATCTGTTATTGATGTACGGGGCATTCTCAGAGAGTAGGTGCACGTATAGAGAGATCATGTGTGCTTTTTTTTATGACGCATTTAATAAACCAAAGATTCTGTGATTTCATGTATGATAATTAAGGAGGAAATTTACCGTTCAATTACATATTTAGGAAGGAACTCCTTAATATCAGCTTCATGCAAAACTACTGGATATTTTGTGCAAATGGAACAATCAAATGTCTGCTTTCAAATGTGTGATCGGCAAGAAATATCAAAGAAGTTAAGAACAACAACAAATGGTTAATGATTAGTATCGACTTACATAAGATGATCCACCGTTTTCGAGAGTTGACCTCTGTGTACCTTTTGATGAAAAGTAAGGTAGAAGCTCAGTCCAAAGATACGGAATTATGTTTAGTTTCTTACGATTACAGCTATCGACATGAAAAAAGCGTTTTCTATAGACTGATTAATGCTTAAATGTAATTATAAGATTCATTTTCCGTAGATCTACCCCAACATTTATACGTTCAGATAACAGTACTATCCTTATCAGCGCAAACTGGGAACTCAACGATGAAGTCACAAGTTGGAATGTAAAACAATTCAGTACTTAATGCTCCATAGACATATTCATTGGGTTTACAAACACTCTTCAACCTAACATTTTGTAAGCGTGTACGAGCTAAACATTTGCGAACAGAATATTTGTTCATCCGATGAAGGATCAATGTCATTCCGTTGTGAAGGTGAGGGGATTCTCAACAAACGACCGATAACAGTATTATCGCACAATTTGAACGTCTTACAGGTGTTAATTCAAAATTATTTTTTACTTCAGCGTCAAGGAGATCACGAACATTTTTTCACCATGCGATTTTCATAAAAATGTTAAGTACATTAGGTGCCAGATAAGATCTTGCTAATTTATTTTGGTCAGTCTGGCGCAAAGAATACCTACCTTACCTATGTTTCTGATTAGATTAAAATGGGCTAAACTCGAAATGAATTTTAAAGAAAACATTGTGCTCATTTCACACAAAACACCCTCAAACCCGTATGTAGTATGAGCACACGTAGTCATAGAGATAAAGACACAATATCATTAGAGTAGTAAAACTGTCTTCTCGTAAAAGTTGACATTTAATATTAGGTCCCACCACTGCTACCAGTTATTTTATACTCTAACGGACAATATTGTCATGTTTTTTAAATATCATTCGCTTTTGAGGGTTTTTGTTTGATAACTGTGTTCTAGATTCTAGACCCAATTTAGGGCCGGTATGATACAACAAAGTTTGTTGTAAATGGACTCTACAGTTTAGTTAGAGTTATCTCCCATTTTTTAATGTTTGTGTACGACTTAGTAGCCTCAAATCAAATCCTTTTTATGGTTTGCTTGCTATCGTGTTTTGCTGTTGTTCTATTTTTTATTTAACGCTACGTTTACATATATTAATCTTACTGCTATAATATACCACTAATACACAAATACACAAAATTAGAAATCTTATCGAAATATTGACTTTTATGATGTTATGTTCTTGTGAAGATGATTTATAAATAAGCTCTTTGTTCTGTTTTTCAGTATACTTTTTCCTCTTTATTTATGTTATGTTATACAATTATACAATGTATATTTTTATTATAAAGAAAGAAATTATCTACATAAATGATTGTATATAACTTAATTAACTGTAGTATTCTTAAATGATGACATTTATACAAGTTGATACAAAAGTTCAGTAGAAATCCTAAATTAGGATACATTGAACAAAGATTGCAATAATTTACTTTTTGTATCTTACAAAATATAGCTATAATCACCACGTTTCAACCTAGAACGAAATTTTTATTTGTTATATTTTGGCTTAAACTATCAGTTAATTTTAGTGATTACATATTTGTAAAATAAAGTAAAAATGATAAAAAGATACGTTTCGATTTGTTACACGGAAATGTCGGTATTGTTCTTTACAAGTGATAAAGTATAAAATTTATCGTAAAAATGACGTTTTACTAAGATTTATGTTACAATCGAGATCATGGAGTTTAAACTTTGTAATGTTGATTTTCTCAAGTTTTATGTATAAAAAAATATTCTGTAATGTAACGTTATACATATATTTTTACGTTACTGATTTTCAATTACGTCTCTTACAAGTTCAGCATTGTTGAAACAGTACAAGAGTTTCATACACGCATTTACAATATATCCCGAACGCAAGAGACTCACACCACTGTAATCTCTCTTGAATATTCCTCCCCGCTTCGGATCGTGAATGAAATCCAAATTTCCTATTTGGAATCCAAAGTCTACAGTATCTTCATCCATGAATGTTTGAATAACGCCGTAGTCTGTTTTTATTAGAGTGGCATCTTTCATCTTTGGTATAAATTTGGACACTCCATGTATGATCTTTTGACCTTTTGCTCTTTTTTCGTAATCGGAAATGTTGAAAAATGTATTCTCCATTTCTTCCTCAAAATCAGAAGATGTACTCACAGCTACATTTGTTTCTGGCGCATAAGTAAGCATACCGATGCCGTTACCTTTGTTTGAGAACATACAAAAGGCGCCCATACAAAAAAACATTGAAGGTGCATGTAACATATTTTCGGGCAGACTTACTGTAGATATAGCCTTGACCCGGTTGCATCTCTTCACGTCAGATACGCCAAGCATTGCATTAAACTTTGGGATGTTATACCACGATGCGTTAACTATGATATCAGCAAAGGTTGTACTGGTACTGCCCGTTATCTGCTTGGATTGAACCGTATATCCACCATCGAAAACACCATGTATTGCTATAACTTCCGTGTTTGTTCTAACTGATATTAAATTGCTTTGCTTCTTTAGTTCATTTATAACAAATTTTCGAAATGACGACCAATCCAAAAGTTCTTCAGCCGTTTCAATTCCAATGTCTATTTCATCTGCTGCAACATCATCTTCATATTCATGAGGTTCAAGAATCCGGTACAGGTTATCTGGATGTCCAAACAACTGATAGCTTTAATCTTGTTTTACAATTCGTGTATATTCATCTTTGATTGCTTCGTATGTTTGTAGTATTTCGCATTTTGGTACAACGGAGGTCTTCATTATAAAGTATCTTCCTCTTCGAAGTGGGTGCGATGGGTCTTTTTTAAACTCTTGACGAAATGTGCCGAATCTCTTTGTAAAATCTAAAGTTGCATACAGGTAATATATAGCAGTTTTTTTGTCTGCGTAATGAAAGCCAAGACCCATTCTTCCTGGCGTGGCATCACTGCTTTCTCTCATCAATTCGGAACGTTTTTCGAAAATGTTGATTTTATATCTTCCCGTTTTAGCCATTTCAAGCGCTGTGCAACATCCTCCTATTCCACCACCAATTATTGAGATGGTTTTATTTTGCTTTGAGTTTACAATCATGACCATGTGCGCTGAAAATCCTGAAATCATTTATTTGTTATAAGTTTTATTTTCATTTCCCCATATTCAATAATATAAACAATTTGAAGCAAAAATATACAACACAAAAATCTCAAACTAAAACATGAAAAAACTGCCTAATAAGTTGAGATTGCATCACAATATTAAATTTTAGACTTTTTAAAATGATGATATATTTGTAAAAACATGCACGAAGTATGTATTTTCTGTAACCATAAATGGATTTCTCATCAATCCGCCAGTGTTCAATAAAACGAACCATTTTAAGACAAGAAAATTAAAGTTCTTCGACATTTCAAACTGTTTATAATGTTGTGTGATGTATTACATAAGGCTTAAGTTATTTTGCATTACAGATAACGCACTGCAAATAAACAAAAAATAAAGTATTAAGTTTTTTAAAAAAGTAAATCAAAATGCAAACTAAATTAACATGTAACAATACCCACAATTATTTAAACGATAAAAGTTTTTTTCCGATCAAGAGTGATTTCTCGACCAAATTGCGACAAAGTTCAACATAATTTAGCATCTCGCAATAATATAGTCAAACCTTTCAGTAGGCAAGAATGGGTACATAGTTAAATATGACGAAATCTACTGGGAAATAAGTCTGACTCAATTCATCAATTATGTTTTCTATTTAACCTCGTCAGTCTTTGTCTGTCTTGAGACAACAATCCAAGAAACAAAGTTTGTCATTTTGTTAACATACAAGCGCAATTAATACAATCAGATATGGACCAGGCAATCGAATTTATCTCCATGCTATGCCGACTTGGTTTCAATTTAAGAAGATTTTAAAACCAATGAACAATAATTATTTCATAAAACAAAAAAGACATGATGTACGAATGTGGAAACAAAAGTTCTGCTGTCTACTAGTCTCTTCTAGATGTATAATTGTAAGACTTTTTGTAGCATCAAGTAATTGTAACATCTTATTTTAAGTGCCACCTTTTGTTTTGATGACAGATGAAAAAAAGTATCAATAAAATGAGCAATTATTTAAAAAAAAAGATATTTTAACCCAATGATCTGGCGAAAGAGCTGGAGCTACAATGTTATATGTGGATAACATAATGTTAGATTTATTTTATAGGCACAATAGTATTCAAAAAATAGATATAAACTTGCCATTATATTTTTTGTTTAATAGCCTCACACTATATTTTATATTAAGATTCCGATTTTTCTTAGCCCAATTTTTGTATCAAGACACTTTGTGCGCTGAACGATTAAGTATATCCCGTACGTGATTCTATGAACGTAAAATTATCATATTATTAGTTCGATGTGCATTAAAAATAATTTATGCATGTTTAAACTTTAATATTCGGTTATGATTTTAGCATATAATGTATGCATTTAATATATAAACACATTTTAACTAACATCAATGCATTAATGTCACTTACTCGAGTGGAGGTAAAGTGAATTTGAAAAATAAAAAAATACCTTGAACAACTTTAGTATTACCTATGCCTGATTTGGTTTAAATGGGGACAATGTTCTAAAAAAAGCTAGTTATATTTGTAATTTCAACTATCTTAGACTTGTGATTAGTACCGAATACTTGGGATAAGAAATGGGTTATCTTAAAACAACATTTTCCAGAATCTAAGCTCAATGTTCCCTGTTAGTTAATAAAGCTGTATTTTATTATATCTGCTAAATCGGAATGAATTAACGGACATGGCAGTATTTCCAATTGCAAATCAGTTCGAACTAATAATTTTTCTGCTTGATTTAGTTCAATGTGTGAGGCTGTTCATGAGAAGAAACTTGTGTATGTATTTCGCATGTGTAATATATTATTTTCACTTTCCACAGTGTCGACTATCGGTAGTTATACTGGGAGGGTTCCCAGTGCCATCTCGTTGGGTGTTGGCGGGTCATATAATGAAAGCCTTACCACGGGCCACAGTGGCTAACGTGTTTAAAGAGTACCACTGTCCTTGCACGCTAAAAACCCCTTTTGTAGATTTCGGAAAAGAGTATGCTTATGGTAGCTTTTACAAAAGGCTCACTTTTCTGACCCTACCAAATACTCCATACTTTTCCACTGGCAGTCAAAATTGTGTTCCCTTTGTCTCCTACCATCCTTATTTACATTGATTCATTGTTTGTTGACTTGTTTTCGTCCTGAATATAGCTGAAATATTGCTTGCTGGACGAAAAGCAAACATCCAGTCAATCAATCAATCAATCAATCAATATTTATAATTGATATTTAAAAACACATATAAAAAGTTGTCCAACAGATATGCACCAATGATCCTTTTTGTAGATCTAGATGAGTTGAACACATCTGTATAGCAAAGATATTTTCTAACTCGTACGGTTTTCAAAATATTTAGGAAAATGACATAAATATACATTTTGGACGATTTAGAGACAATAATTCCTATAAGTCGCTGTCACTCAACTTCCTCAGTGGGGAGTCTTGTAGAACTTTTGATGATGTAGAAATAAAGATTTCCTGTATCTGTTATACTTTTGAATTATAAGCCGAAAACAATATCTTGAACCCCTTGTTCCATGTTGTTACGTACGCTGTCATAATTTGGTAGATGATATCCTAAAGATGATGTGTGCAAAGTTTCAAAGCAGTCCTTTCAGTGGTTTCAGGGAAGATTTAACAAAAACAATTTAAACTGATTAAAAAACTGTTCAAGGAGAATAACTCCTTAACGGTTGATTAGATAATCATGACCCTGAACTCATAAAGCTTAACAATTCATCAGTGCTAACGTTTTTCTTGTTCTAATAATTTTCAAGAATTTGAGCAAAAAACTACCAATTTTTACAATTAACCAGTAATAACTCATCAAAAGGGTAGTCGTACAGCTTGAACCAAATGGAGAGTTTTGTACAACTTTTTAAGGAGAAAGGTCTATTCGAGTTCCTTGTATTTGTTAAACTTTTTTAACTGTAAGCAAAAACTATATTTTACCCTCCTATTATATATATACGGTGGTCATACGATAAGTCTGAGGCAGTAATTTGTGCAATCATGATAGAGCACATTTTACGGATGATGTGTGCAGTTACAAAGCAATCCCTTCAGTGGTTTTAGAGGAGAAGAAATATTAACGACTACGACGAGTCAGGTGAAGTAAAAATGTATAAAGGCTCATCTGAGGAAAATGTCTTCAACATCAACTCTACCAAGACATTTCTCAGATGTTTTTTTTTCTTTTTTAACTTCAGTCAAAGTGGTCTTTGGAAAGCAAATTTGTTTACGAAACTATTTTTAAATCAACAAAGAAATGTTGAATAGTGAAACGACGATGGGACCTGAAGACTAACAGTCCACAAAAACAGTGGCATCAACATAGTAGAAATGATAAAAAATTAAAGATATCATCATTTAATATTTTAAACTATTCAATGTTGGTTGTTTTAAACAGCCGTTATACCTAATACTTGCAATAAGTGGCACTTTCATTTTAAAATGAACTTTATTTTATCAATTAAACTGGTAAATGGAGATGAATATGAAATCAAATCAACGAAATGTAAAACAATAAGTAAGAATCCATATCTCAATGTTTTTTTTTCAGTTAGTAGACATTTTGTCATAGGAAATACACGCAAGTTATGTTTTAATCTTTTTGATCAAATTAAACTTAAACGTCAATTATCATAACATTACTCTATGTGAATTGCAACACAGATATAGTATAATTCATTTTAAGGAAACTTTGCCAATTATAGATTAGCATAAGCTACAATCTAATTTAACTATAATTTTCTCAACTACAAAAAGTTAGTATTGAACTTACAGCTATGTTTACCAATGGCAAGTCTTAATCGCAATGAAACAGTTGAGCGCATTGACAACTCTTTAACTATAATTGTGAAAACCAATCAAATTTCAGTATCAATAGACTTGTTTTTGTATAAATGCTGTAATGTTAGGTATGCAAATCCAAGTATTAACACATATTATGAAATGATACCTTTTCGGTAATAACAAACGGGCAAGTACTCTGAACTATGCATTGCCTATTATAGACAACAGATAACACCAAAAATATTATGGATTGTCTTAAAAGTGGAATACGTTCTACATTACAAAGTTGGTCAGACCAATGCAATGTTTGACTAATAATAGACATCAATTTTAATGAGAAAAAATACGGAAAGCCAAACTATTTATTATTCAAGTTTAATTTCATAAAGCAAAACACGTTTATCGGCTACTTGAAAAAATATTTTGCAACACTAACATATGCTAACATAAATTACATACGTAGATGTTAAAAGAAAATTTTAATTTGAAATTTCTTTAAAAAAAAATAATCGGTATAAATGTATCATATGGAAACAGGAAAAATATTCTCTTTATATTGAGCACAGCAAAAGTTGCCCCGAAGACCGGTGAGCACTTTGTATCTCATGATCAAAATCTGCCTAATGATGATATTTATTATTTTTAGTCCGGACGTTGATACCGTCAAAGTAAAGGGAAAATACCATTAAAAGTGATTTTAAAGGTAAACTTAAAAATAAACGATACCGAAACGCTCGAAAAGTGACATTGATATGACTTCATCAACTTTAGAGAAAGACGCCACGTGATCTCCACGTGAATTCAGATACTCTGCTAGTGTGGTAGGAAGTAACGTCACGAATCATGAAATGTGCGGGTCTTGCATTTGGGCTGTGCCTATATTCATATAATGTGTGTTAATAGATTGAAGATGAGTATTTAGCACCCTTTTAATATCCACTTCAAGCCGGACTTTTTAATTTTTTTTAGGTATAACTTATTCCGTCTATTATGACAGATGTTACTATTAAAAAATGTGAAAAAGACCCTTATACCATAGAAGAAATCAGGTTTCTCCAACGCTATCAAGGCGGATTACTGGCCCAATAAATACTTAAGTGTACAAATTGGTTTACTTTCTTACCAGATTTCTCGTTTAAGAAAATTAAAACTTGGCTTTAAACATGATAAACAATTAATCTCTACACCCCTACCTGTAATTTTAAAGACTAACAACACCACATTTAGTTTGATTTCGTAGATGCTTTAGACCGAAATGGCAAGAAAATATATCATCAATTTTGTAGAAGCCAATTATGAAACGGACAAATGTTAAATCCTACATTATATGTCTGCAATGTTAAAACCGAACATAAACATTGTGAATTGGGTTTATTAATATATAGGCCACTTATTATTAGAGGCTTTAAAACTACACTTTACACCGATGACATTGAAATTAATACCGTCTACTACACTTAGCAAACAATAATAATACTTCTTGGTAATTGTTACAAGCTGAACGTTGTTCCACTGGGCTAATGCTATAAAGGTTCTGTTCAGTGTCTTGATTTAGTACAGAGACGTTGATATAGAAATGAATGAACTTAAATCAAAAATTTTGACGAGACGAGTGTTTTAAATTGCGACCTTTAGCAAAAAATTAAGCCAAAGTACGTAGACATTACTTGTTTATATATATGTAATGGTATATTTATGACACTAAGAATGCGTTTAGGTGCAATTGATGCCCATGACTGATTTACAAAAGTTTTAATGTTGAAATATACAAATGTATTTAGGTGTAAAAACGTTATTTGGATTCAATAGATGTTTCGTATCAAGTACGATGATCAGAGGTTTTGCCATTACTTAAATTTAAATACATGAAGCTAAATCTTCTCATCTGTATTTTTCTCATCCCCTAAAACACATTGCAAACTATAACATGTTTTAACTAATAATATCAGCATCATTGTTTTTGTTTCTACACTAATTTATTTTTATAAAAAATTAAGAAATTAAGGAGATTATTCATTTACACTTAACGTGTAAACATATAAGATTTTTACAAAAAATAGTCTCAGACGCCTACAGAAATACTTTTGGTGTTATATGTGTATCACGTTTTGAGTTATTTACTGTTCTAATATGACGTCCCGCTTTAGCTATGTAAACAAAGCCGTGTCAAAATTCCAATAAGTTTAGTTCGCACATGCGTAAACTGCGTGTTTTGTGTAAATGTAAAAACTGACTTACAAATGCCGTTTGTTATGTGTTATCCATAATTTTTTTAACAATTCTACATTCTAATTAATATGACGTCACAATTAGAATTCCGACGTCATATTACGCTGAACTGAAAATTTTTAAACTGGAACGACGCAATTTCGTTAGATTTCTCAATATTTTTGTTTAAAAGGTACGTACATTCAATAAAATGGCGAGAAAATATGTTTATGTCAATTTTATTTGCTTTAACATACTGTTTTGGGATATATCGTATTACTTTAAAAAACAATATTACCACTGAAAGCTTCCTCTTAGAACCGCTTCGAAATTTTAAAACATGTGTTAGACATATTAGAATCGAAATAGATTATTGCGAGCGGGCTTTATGGGAATTAGAACATTGTCAGACCTTATATTTGTCTTCATTTTATATTTATTTAAAATATTGACAAATATAAGGTCTGACCATGTTCTAATTCCCATAAAGACCGCTCGCAATAATCTATTTCTTAATTAAGACGTCCGACCCTTGAAGAGTCTTACAAATAAAAGAGAGATGCATCACCTCGTTTTCAAATCGATATCCGTCGTTGTTGACAGTATTAAAATAAAGTTTGACCATAAGGTTTGATGCATGAACTGTGAGTGGTTTAATGATTTATATTATTAAGACATTAGTAAGGTTAAACTGTCATGGAAAATAAAAATTGTAATTTTGTAATATTATGTATAAAATTTCTCAATCTGATATCGAACAATAAAGATGATCAACAATAAATAAGACAAATTCTTATTTTCCACTGATTAAAAAGACGTCACAATTCGAAGAACAGACAAAATGGTAAAAATAAAGAACACAAAAATCTTGAGAAACCAAGTGATAGGAAAATTCGTTGATTATATAAAGATAATGATTAATGAAGCTGTAGAGAAATAAACTGTTTTTATTTATACCCCTATCAGCTTGGGAGGATGGGGGATGGAATATTGCTTTCAAGGAAGTTAAAATCATCTGTTGTGTCATTTTGTAATTTTTAGACTTAACATTGTGATAAATGTGATAAACACATTTTATAGTCTAAATATTTTATTCATTTGGTAGAAGTCAGCAGAGCCAGTTAAATCTTTTACTAATTTTTTTTTCCAAATTAATTGCGAGAATTACTTCCTGAAGAGAACTGCTCTTTGAATAGATGAACACAAGATAAAATATTAATAAACACAATCATAATCACAATTATATCACAGACTTATATACTGAAATGTTTTAACCATTTTATTTTTAGGTTATTGACCTCTCAAATGTCTACAATACTGTCTAATAAGTTTAAAAAGTAATCTAGCCAACACTGTGGAAGTGCATTATACTATATCGCTGACTTGATTTATTTTTACCGTAAGGTACACACGGGTAATCATACTATGGTGACTTGTAAAGTGTTTGTCTTTGTTCACCTATGTTTTATGTATGATTTTTTTCTAATATTTTTTTATTTTGGCATTAAATGAAAAACCTTAATATATAAAAATTAGTTCAAAGCATCCCCGAGAAAGATTTAAATTGTTAAACTAGAACTTCACATAGATAACTTCAAAATATATTTTTCATGCAATATTGGAATAACGATCTGATCAGAGTTGTTTATTTTGGTAGATGAAAAGTGTCGACTGTAAATTATTTCAATAATTCATCCATTTAAACACATTATTTGCAAAGGTTCAACCAGTGGCTGTTATACCTCCAACACTTTAAAAACTACTGCCACCGAATTACTCAAGTTGATTAACACATTGATTGGCGTAATGATCTTACCGACAGTATACTCTAGAGCGGTCGTCACTACAATATAGGTGGATACATGATTCATTAGAGAACATAACGTTGTTGCAATCATGTAAGCGGGATAAAATAACGCCTAGCCCATGCAATGTCGCGTGACTTAATGACGCTGCTGTAAAACATGGCAAATCGATGGTCTGTTAAGTACGGTTCTGAGATTAGTGGTTTTAATCACGTTTTTTTTATAGGAAAGTCGTGATATAATAAGTGCAACAAAAGTTTCTGTTTAAAATAAACAGGCATGTTTTAATGCCTAAATTAATATAATACATGTACAAATAACTAATAGACATACTGTTGTAACGTAGCATATATATTTTTTATATTTTCAAAAATTTTTAAAGGTTACATTTTGTTTAAAATATTAAGATCAGAAATATTTAAAAGCTTTAATGTACTGTAAGTTCAATCCAAGATCAATTACAAATATTACGTAACAACTTATAGTTATGCGAATAAAGGATATTTGGATGTACAACTGACAATTTGCATTTCTGTTAATATTATCAAAAAGTGTGCAATCTTCCGTAAGCTTTGATGTTGTATATTACAAATTTCTAACAAGTTATAAAATAAATTGTATTCGTGCTATCAACATCATAGAGTTCGACACACGGATAAATATACATACAAAACCTTCACCCTTTGCGCACGAATTCTATGAAGGGAAAACATTTGTAAACAAGAAAATGTGTCTCGGCGACAATGATATAACGCTGTGTACATATAGGTAAACAACCTCTTGCTCTAAGTTCTAAAAAGCGTGAAATATTTGTTCACCAATTTCTTTGGTGGGATATTAAAATAAAATGCGCTATTAACAACATCAACATTGAAGAACATTTGATTTTTACTGTTTTAGAAAACTTATATGGCGAACACAAATTTAGGTTTATGGCATATTGATGGTAATGATTCGGCGAACGTCACTCATCATTACATTCTTACGTAAATCAATCAAAAAGGAATAAAAGATTTTTTTTTAATTTTCAATGACATGTCTCGAAAAATCAAGGTTATTGTTTTGCTTTATCCGTGTGTATTGATATGTTTTATTGCTCTTTGCATGAGTGTTTTAATAGCATATATATATATATAGACAACAATTGGACGGACGGTTTCTATTGCTAGACTCAAAACGCTAAATAGCGGATAACCATTAGTTTGGGGTACACCACGTAGATCGCGACCGTGGGCCGTATTTGTGTTTCGCAGATTAGATTAGATTAATTGTTACCTTACAAAAGCCCTAAACTCTCCGCTCCTACCCATTATTATATACTTTTACAGTAGCAGTTAAAATTTTGTTCTCAATGGTGCGACCAATTCTTCCGTTTATTTTTGTTTGCAAAAATGTTTTGCCTGAATATAGCTAACATGTTGCTTGCTAGACTTTAGGCAAAAATTAAAGCATTCACTAAACAAAACGGTGATGTTAGGTTGGTTGTAATAACTTAAATGCCATGTAGGGATAGAGTCAGTTTTGCAGATGACGATGACTGTGTGTACTGTCTGAAATTTCTGCAAGTTTTCTGCAATATTTTCAGGTTTATTTTGTCTTCTTTAATTTAACTTAAACAAATGCGGATTTACTTATCATATTCTAGTAACTCTGGCAGTAAATTGGGACACGACAATTAAAAAACATCATATTAATTTCTGGGAACATCAGTGAAGTTGTGGCCCTGTTCCGATATCAAGTTGTTGTTATAATGTTGATCATTGTCTAAGTATCAAGTTGCTCGTTACAAAATTCAGTATCACATTAGAAAAGTTTTTAAAGGACCGTAAAAGTTGATAGTAAGTAAAGTCATAAATTATTATTTGAAATATTAAAAAAATACACAATTGGTTTGCCTGAAAGTCATAATCGCTTTTTAAAGATGGCAAGTCATTAAATATCTTTTAATAATATGAAATTATGCAAATAATATGATTTTAAAATAGAACACGAAAGTAAATGGATAGAGAGAAAATTTTCTTTGTTTTTATCCTAAATCTTTTACGGTTCTCCTTATATCATGCACAACCTGGCTATTTTTAAGTTTAATTGTGTATCATTTCCCCTTTTTTATTTATATAACTTAACGTAATGTATTTATATTTGATTGATTTTAATTACGTGGTGTTTAATTTGTATTTCCATACGCACTATTCTGTTGGTTTTGTAAGTTTTTTTGCTACAGCATGGTAGTATTGTTAATGTAATACCTAGTCCCGGTAATGGACAACAATGAAAATAACTAATCTAAGCTAGATAATCCATTTCAATATCCTTTCTGTAGCCAATGCTCTTTTGAAAACGTCCTCTGTAACTAAAACTATAAATGTTTTAGCATGCTATTTTAGGTATATGTTTTTAACATGTGTAATTTTTCATCGTTTGCTCTATTTTTCCTTCACCACTCTTAGTGATATAAGCCAGCCATTGACATGTTTAAAGATAATATTCAATTAAAGTAGCCTTAGATACTTCAACCAAAGCTAGAATATAGTTGTGCTGACATTTGGACACCTATTTTGGTTTTAGTTACAAATAACGCACACAAATATCACCAATGCATAACAATCAAATTACGAAGACAATGAGTAAACGATTAATATAAACACTGATAATGAAATGTGATTCAAAAGAATTAGTAGTATCGACACGTACATATTTTAAAGCATGTTTGCCATAAAGCATAGGTGTCAGAGACCCATGTAAAGGTCAATGACAGTTTAAAATACGCCAAGATTTATCTCGCATGGAAAAAACGATAAAACATGAGATTAAATTAAGAATAGTTGATCGATCGAATGGCTTATGGTAAGCAGAATCTTTACTTTGTTCTGTATAAATAATTCAAGTGGAGAAGTGGAGTGGACTTTTTACTTACTTTTTATTTGTTTTGTTTTAAGCAGCAGGTTTTGTAAAGTGGTTTAAGAACATATTGTTAGGGACAAATGATGGAAACCTTGTTTCTAGCTGCAAATTGCAAACCTCTTTTTCGAAATAATGAAGATTTAATTGCCTCTTTTTTTAAACTTTCAATAAAATAGTTCAAAACGCTCCAAGGTGTAATAGCTATATTTGACGATGCAGTGTATAGCAAGCAAAACCCTTTATGAAACAGACGTTGTCTAGCGTCGACCGAACCAGCGATTATTAAACATTAGGTAAAACATCACGATCCGAACCCTAGTCGGTTTTGAAATTTTGAAAATATCTTTTCAAGTGTCTAATGCCTTTAGTCATATTTTTAAAGTGTAATGTGGAATCGTTATGCAATTTACTTTATTACAAAATTAAATACAAATAGTTTTGGCAGTATTACCCATCATTGTCCATGTCTTTATTCCAATTAAACATAGTTGGTAATCCGATAAAAAATAGTAATACAAGATAAACGTTATGACATAGAAATCAAGGACAGTAATGTATTATAAAAGCGCTTTTTTGAATTCGTCAACAGACTTTGATAGTGTATTATGGCAATACCTCAAGTTGAAACCTTATATGATCAGAATAGTCTGGATACGATACATTTATGGGAACTACTTACGAAGAACCATCAATTGATATATCATTAATGTATTATATATTGCAATCCATCCAATTTTGAAACATAACACTTACCTTTTTGTTTATTTAAATATGTATTCCCCGGAATAACTTGTTGACGAATTGATGAGAAATCATTGGGTTCTGTCATTGTCTTGTCAATTTATATCTATGTTTCAACAGGTTCCAAATGGTATTCTAGTAGCTCACATTATTTTTAAGTTACATTTATAATAGGTTTTAAAGAATATTTTCAATATAAAATAATTGTACTTACTAATAATGGAAAAAAAGAATCTTAAGATATAGCTTTCCACTTAGCAATTCATGATGAAAATCTTTTGATCTTGCTTACTGTCATTTATTCTGTCACGTTTTCTATATTAACCATAGTTTAGTCCCATTTTACAGTAAATTTGACTCTTTTCGTGTCCTCGCCGAATAAAAAGGCATATTTTTAAATAGTGGTATGTTATTTTTTACTTCTTTAATGACTATTGCAACAAAAGTTATATATGAGTTATTATTAAATTCCTCGGTGATTTAAAAACCCCATTTTTTGTGCACCGTTAGTTTTTGTTTTTTAAAATTTGTTTTTTGTTATTTTAAAAATATTTTTACCCCTTTCCCATTTTAACCTGACGGGCAATTTTGAATATACCCGAATTCAAATTCCCGTTATTTAAACATAACATTCGAAATTAAAGCTGGGATTATACATTTAAACCCTTATACCGAAATGCTATTTTGTTTATCTTTTATACGTTTTTGTAAACTAAGAAAGAAAAACACTATGTGTTATAGCTGGGAAGTTTTGAATTACATTGTTTTGTAAAACGTACAAATTGTCGAAGGCAATGTTTAAAAGATGAGTTGTCTATTCTAAAATCAGACAGGGAGCAAGTTGATGACCCTTTTTATCAAGCAACTTTTGAGAGCTATATTCCTTCAGCTAGACTCCATTGGGAGGGCCTTTATCTATCTTTTGAACTGGCTGAACGATACAAAGTATCTACATAGATGGCATGTCACTGAATTCCCAAATATTGTCAACATACATCCTAGACAACTAGCAAATATTTGATAAGTTAAAATAAGTATCATCTTAACCAGATTCTGTATTTTTTGCCTTATTGAACTGTTTCAACGAAAATTGTTTGTTTTCTTGCAACTTTAGGGTTTTAAAATTAGTTTGGAATGTTGTTTTTTGTTTGAAAATTGCTAAAAATCTTAATTTTCAGCGGAAAAGTTCGTTCCGGAAGAGTAATCATATCCTGTTTCACTTTGTGGCACCAATCGAAATAGATGTGAAGTCTAGAGAAGACAGACCGTAAATTACTTAAGAATATTTTTCACATTATGTACGTAGGTATCTTAAAGAAGTTGGAGCTCACCGAGGACCATATATAAAACGGTGGAGCTAACGAGGAATTAGGAATTAATTAGATTGTTAAGGTCTTACTCTTTGTCAACATTACACTAAGACCTTGAGACCAGATTGGTTAAATGTTTGCTTAACGTCAAACGAGCAATATTTAGGCTGTCTGTACTAAGTCTTCAATACTTAATCAACGAGCAACAGGATTGGTACAACTAGAACAATTGTTTACCTAGACGGAAAGTAAGTCTACATATACAGCTCAGTTGGGTATATAATCGAGTATATATTGGACATAGACGATAGGAAAAACAATGCATAATACGGTTATAAAATGATGATAAACTAAGTTCTTAAAAACTACGAAAAACGCCTATTTATATCTCTCTGGTGACTTGCAAATGTAAATTACAAATGCAGACATATATGATTTACCACTAAATAAACGTTACTCGGATTATAGACCACAATGATATATGTTGTAAATCAGTGGTCAGACACTAATCCTTGTTCCTGTTGGTACAAAATCCGTTATCATTTTATTAAAATAGGCATAACGTTCTTTGTCCACTTACAACATATGGATAAATGAACATCGGTAGTGGTTATCATTTAAAAGTAACCTAACGATATTATGTATAATAGGACTATCCGTCAAACACTACTAGACACCGTTACTAAAAAATAATGTAGTTTAACGATAATTAGGCACCACTTTTAAAAATCCACTTATAAACATTATGATGAGTAAATAGTTCAGCTATTTTTAAGACGAGCGATTGTTAATTTGAAAGCCTCAGTTAATAACCGCACACACAACGATCAATAGTATAAATTATGCTGACTGTAATACATTAGAATATGCTTATAATGTAAGCATAAGATCAATCACATGTTCCATTTTAAAACTTACCGATCAGTCTTTCAGAAATAAATCACACAATATATTTCTTATGATAATAAGGTAAGAAATAATTTTAAATAAACTAACAAAATAAAACAGTAATATTAATTTTTTATTTTTAATATTCTTATCACACCAAACATCAAATAGGATGCATTTTGTAAGGGCACATAAAGTCGTTGAATGGGTATTTAAGATGTTTTTAGATCAAGATAGAACGCATGCTTGGATTAGATCTTAACAGTGGTCCGGCGATTCTGTACAGTTGTTCTGTAACGACAAAAATATACAATGTTTTAAACAAGTGAAAAGTAAGTTTTTCTTCAATATTTTTATTTGTAATATTTATAATTCTATTTCGACCAAATTTTTCCAATCGCAAAATATGCAAGCTTTGAGTCATTGGAATGTTCGTAATTTGACTTTCTTTTTGAAACTGTCTTTCAGCATGTATGAATGCCCAACAATTTTAAATTAGAAATGATTACCGTAATATGAAGCTGTAATAGTTCCATAGTTCTTTTGGAAACGGGATCAAGGCAATTCACGACTTTATCTGATGCAATATATATTATATTTTTATATGTTATACCGCGCCTAGGTCATAAATTAGAAATAAAAGAAATACAGTAAAAATTTACTTGCCTACTTCTCGTCTATCCGACTCTGTTGTCAGTCCTTGTCTTTCTAAGTGCTTGAATAGTATAATCCAGTTACGTATCACCTCTTGTATATCAGATATAGACATGTGTTGCAAGTCGGCATAGTTTATGGGCATGACACAATGGAATAAAAAGGATAAAATCATAATAATAATAAAAACCTGGAAAGATAAAAGTGTATATGAAAAATAAAATCATAAAAACAATAAAAACTTCGAAGGACAAAAATATATATAAGATCATATGGTTTGTATTGGGTATGTGTTACTCTCTTTATGTTTTTTTTTGTGTTTTGGTTTTTGTGTTGCGTTTGTCTATATCTGGATTTGTAATTGTCACTTGACTTTTGGCTCTTGTAGTTCGGTCTGTTTTCTTTGCTATTTTTTTCTACATCGTTAGACGTAATAATAATAAACATTTTGGTAACAAATGCAGCCAGTTTTAACGTGGGTTTTTATTTAGATATTACAATAAACTTCAAACATGCGCGTTTTGTTGTTTTTATAGCCTTGAGCTAAAGTTAACGAACTTTGAGCACTAAGATATTATTCATTACTTTTCTCACAGTCAAAACGAAATTAATGAAGTATTCAAATCCCTAAAAAAAACAAAGAAAATTGAAATTGGATTGAAATTGAACCCATAAAACTAACCTGCTTTGTATTTTATTATTTCATCAAGTTGGTTTTGTTTATTTTTTTGGCTGTTATATGACACTAGTACTGTTCGGTTTATTATAATAAATTATATGTAAACCCAAAAAATGAATGACTTTAAAAGATACTTAGGGCAAATAAGCACGGATTAATCTGACAAACTATTGCTGCACACGTCAAATCTAAAATTTAACTAAAGTGGCTTTAATTTTATATTTAATATTTTATCGCTATTTTGCAGTATTTTCCTCTGATCTTTGTGTGCGATATTATTCCATCTCACTCTACTAGATGGTCCCATCTCAGCTCGCTGTCAAGACGTCGTTGAGGAACACTGTGACGTAACAATGTTACAAAACAGCGATAAACAGATTATTTACGTTTTATGAAACTCGGTGCATTTTCTCGTCATCTCATCTCAGGGCTGTCGCCCTTCGATGAGATATGAACGAGAAAACGCATCTCGTTTCAAAAAACGTAAATAACCTATAAATACGGTTAGAAGCATGTATTTCTGAACACAAAAGTCAAGGTAGAAATGCAAATATGAAATGATTGCTTTCACAGTATATACACGCTTTGGTATCTATATTTTTCAAAATCAAATTTTTGGCCGTTTAGAGGCACTTCTGTGCTTATCAATAAACAAAAATATAAGCTAAATATTTCTGTATGAAGACAATTACAAGTTTATAATTTTTAGCAGTAAAATGACGTATAGAATTTTTTTTTACAATTTCTAGCGATCGATAGTTAAGGTTTATTGAATTCGTTATTACCTTGAACCATTTAAAGACCTTTAAAGAACTTTGCACTGCCTAGAGGTTTTTACTCTAATTTCTAATTTAATGACCTACAGCGATCTAAGATAGATTCTAATCAAAGAAAATACAGCGTAAGTAAAGGGATTTCAAACTGGATCCAATTGTCAAATATGAATAAGGCAACACAGAATTCATTAATTTCTTGTTCTTCGGACTTACACTTTTAAAATAAGAAGCGAGCAAGCGAAATTTTTTTAATTATTTTTTTTTGAAATTCTGATTTGTGGAGCGAATGATTTTCTTTAATGCGAGCGACATGTTTTTAAATTTTTAAAAAGATTTGTTTCATGTTTTCATGGTTAAACTGATGCGAGCGAGCGAATTTTTTTTAATTTTGAAAATAGCTGAAATAAAAAAAAAATGTAAAAAAAGTGCTTGTTCTCAGTGTTGTATGACTTAACCAATTGAATAATAAATTATATAGCAGAAAATAATTGTCTTGAATTGTTTTTTTGTCTTCTGAAAAGATGCTGCCTTGGTTTTCTATCAAGAGGTACAGACGGACCAACATACAGCCCATACCACTATATTCAGTTATGTCTCCAAATCTTTTTGGCAAGGCATAATTTCAAGATTGATTAAAAAGAAATAATAAAAGACTACTTGTCTTTATTAACAATAACGAACAGTAAAAAAATAACACATATAAAAGTCAATAATTTGTAAATATTTATAAAAAAAACAATATGACTGTATTTTCATGGATGGTGTAACTATTATGCTATCATTTGCCCTACCCAAAAGCTTGGCATTATCCTTAATTTTGATTCTTATAATGTTGTCATAACTAAGGTTAGAAACATTGGCTTGCGTTGAAGGCTTCCCTTGTATGCATGTAAATAGGTCGATAAAGGAGTCGTCCATTCGACATTCTAATGCTGTATTTGGTAGCAGTACTTTAAACTGGGTGGCAACTGCTGCCACAAACACACACTTGTTTTCTGTCATTGGTTTCTACATTTTACTTTCGGTTTTGATTTTATAGTGTACTGAAACGGTATTTTAACTTTATAAGTTCTGAATGAATCTCCAGCTATCAGAGCACTCGGATGAAAATCGTAAAACGAGAAGATTATTTTTTAAAGACAACTTCCGGTTCTGGATGCGGGCGGTTTTCGGTTAGTGCGGGCGGAAGAAATTTATTTTTTTTTCTTTCTGAAATAATTTAACGTGAGGGCGGTCCGACGAACAAGTAATTAATTCGGCGTGGCCTAAAAGGTTTAGTTGATGTATTGACAATGCATTTGAAGAGCAAAATTTAGTATATAATTCTTGTTGTAAGACACTGATGATGGCTGAATTTTGCGAATGAGAATAGTCTTAAAGATTACCTTTATGTACAGAAAACTTTAAGGTTTTATCGAGCTTGCATGAATATTATTTTTAGATGTACATAATGGTTGCAGAATAAACATTTCTGTATATAATTTTACAAAGCTGTTGATTGTTTAATGCATTTCAGGATGCTACCAGAAGATAGTAAATATCGTCATGTATTTATTTTGATATGCTGATAATACATTGGAAAAGGAACATTTTGGAATGAGGCTAGTCTTACAGACTACCGTTTTCTCCTTGGATCTGTTTTATCTAGCTTTCATGAATATTAATTATACGCATTTAATTAAGATTAATTATAAAATTTAAATTCGTTTGAAATATTTTATTGACAATGTTTTTTCCAGAACGTGTAATATTATCTTATAGTTGATTGCACCTTAATTTATTGTAAGGTGGGATAATGAGTCCTGTTGAAAGGTCGGCCACAACATATGACTGTTTAAATATTAAAGCCATGACCATTTAATGCTAAATATGTATTGTAATCGTTGATATATTGAAATAACACTAATTAATACTTGATAATGCTTCATTCAATGTTATCAATACTTGTCGGTAATGCTCTAGTATTATATATGCATCAAGCAGGTGCAACAGATATTTCAGGTAGGATCACAGTTTCTCTAATTTAAAAAGCATTTATGTTTTAAGTAAATTTAGTTACAAGCAGTTCAAAATTAGAATATAACAATACAACTGACAAAAAGGGTTAAAATAAATGCCTTACCTTCATGTCTTTTGTTACAATCAAGACCTGCTAAGCATCGTCGATTTTCCCCTTAAATATATCTATTTGCCGTAATACCATACAATTAATTAAAATAATCTGATTCTTTTTAAATCATTCGTTAATCCTTGGTCTAGGATTAGCATGTCTACATATGTAATAGGTATTAAAAAATATAACATTCAATTTTATATCTGCGAATTTATAAGTTATCTGTCTGCAACAACTCTTGTACTGGAGATTGCAGTATTTTTATTGATTGCAAATAATCCAAAACAATATTTGAAATATAGCTCATGTTTCGCTAAGACTACATATATTTTGTCCGAATAAATATCTTCAGTATTGATAAATTTTTACAGTAGGAGTTGTAGCTTGTAAAACAACGTAAATGTCTAGACCAGAGCAGGAACCCGACGTACCAGATCTGAAAAATTAAAAAAATGGTCCAACTTTGGTGCAAGTCACAATCCCCCACCACTCACACCCCAAAATGTAGTGGTCCATATTATCAGGCAACAGTATCATCTTGCGAACTAGATTTTAGGAAAAGATGTCAGATTGTATCTTCAGATAGAAAGTTGATACAGAAACTTCTTGAATTGATGCGATGAAGATACATGAACAATATTTTGGTTTTACAGGCAAGTAAATGACGATCATATAACACATATCACAATATGTACTGTTATTCAAAAGGAACGACTTTTAGCTATATATATACTGGAATCCGTTGCTGTTTATCAAAACAATTTTTATAAAAAGCACAAATCGCTCCGTATGTAATATATGTCATGTAAAGATCATGTGCAATATAATATACAATTTCTTCAAGAATAAAACTATCTTAAAAATCTTGGTAAGTAAATCATGCAAATATATATATTAAGTTAATAAAATCATGCCCGTTTTTCGTTTTTCATGTTTTCCTAAATCTACGTATCTTATCTATTGACTACTAGCCATTTCGACGTGTTGTCTTAATCTATCACCACAATTGACCGGTTCTACCTTAAAATCATTTAATGCCAATTTAATATTTACTAACAATATTTTTTTCTGGCGTTCCTTATTGTCAATTTTTTGTCATTTACTAAATGATATTTTGTCTTTTTCTATGTGATCAACAATCATAAAAAGAGTGTCTAAAGCAAAAATAAAAACTAAATTAATAAAGACAGAATAACAATACAACAAATCGACAGAAACAAATGATAGACGATTCATATATAACAACTTATGAACTGGCAAAAAATTATGCCTACAAATGTTTGCACATTTTGTGGCTCAGAGCGACAACACGTGTTGTTACAGGACTGTTGTGTTAAAAAAATTAAGGCAAAATCAGATTGATAGAAATACACGTATTCTTTGCTTAGTGTCCGTATAGATATTCTACAAATTTGTGTCCAAATTAGGTCCAATTTGCATTCTTGTGTTAATTTGTTAGAAAATAAATTATTAAGAGGCTTGAGTTCAATATATGCTGATTGTTTCTCTTTGGTTAAGATAGAAATTTTACACATTATTTACATCTAAAAAGCGCCCTATTATTCACAATAAATATGAATAAAATACACCTACGTACATAAAACTTCACGACGATTGTCACATGAATAGTCGTCAAAATCTGCTGAGAAGACAGAACCAATGTATCAAAGAAGAGAATCAACGCCTAATCTGGGAAAATTTTATTACTATTCCTTTATTTGACAGTAATTATTGAAACCATATAGTGCTAATTAATGGTGTATTTGTTTCGAGCTAGCAATGGCAAGGATTAAAACAGTAAGGTCTAGTCGCATGTAAATTAAATCAAAACGTCTTACTCCTTATCAATAATACCGGTACATTTTGTTCAAGGAATAGCTTCTGCATACGTTGATTTACGATATTCAATTGACAAAATTGAATTTTTAGATTTTACAACACATAACAAAACGGTAAAATTTAACAGAATTATTTTGCAAAATATTCGACAAACACCTTCATTTACATAGAAAAAACATATCACCCGATGAGGTCAAACGAGCCATACCTTATTGGATTGGGATGATACCAACTTTTCGGTCTAGAATCCTACGTTTGCTAAGTACAATTGACAAAATACACTTTAACAGAACGTTTATTAAATATTTATCATAACGTGACGTCGATAAGTCTTATTTATTGACTTTTATTTCAATCCGAACTTCAGAATTCAGCCGTTAACACTGAAGTCGTACTACCTTTTGAGACGTTACGCCGCATGGCGCGTTTGCGAGTTTCAGATATATCGAGTAACATATCGTTTGACCTATAAGGGCGTCATTTTAGAACGACAAATATATTGCACCAGGAGACAAGGTGAGATAACATGTTCTACAAAACATCAACTTTCTTTTCAGAAGTCACTTTTCACTTCTGTTTGAAAAAGTGTCTTGCAAATATATATTTTAGGTGCAGCATATGTTCTTTAAAAAATTTACTGCTGGATTAGAAAAGTCGCTTCCAACAGACAAAATGCTCAGAACCATATAATTTCGGATTCAGGATAACGTTTTAAGTCGGGGTTTTAGGTCACCATTGGTCTTAATATGTCACTTTTGTTGATATTCAACTATGGTTAATTTTTGACGGACACATAAATACCTTACTATTTGGTATTTGAACAATTGCCAATTATATTCTCTATAAAATTTCTACCACTAGGCTCTGTTATATACCGTTTCTTCCTTATAATCAGGTTGATTACAGTTTGATTTAAGTTGGGTGCATTGTTTGTGGTCACAAACGACAAATTGACGTTATACATGTAGGTACACCTATATCTGTGGACTAGAACTTTGTTACCAAATTGTATCTATTCACTGTCACACTGAATACATGTAAACTGTTTGGCTATCATCAATGGAGCAACTAAGATTATTCGATAAAACCTTCAATGGGTCATATGATTTATTCATACCCCGATAAAAAAAATTGGTGCATTAGAAAAGCTTTGTTCAAATGGAAAGGTATCGAGCAGTAACTATGACAGCCATAGTGAATATGAATAAACAAATAAAATAAATTAATTAAACAAATGCTCTAAATAATTAAACAGAGTTTGTTTAATGCATGAAATCTATCTCCGGAATACATGTTTTATTTTGTTTATTTAGCTCATCATGATGAAAATGTGAGCATGGTCAACGCTTGATAGGTCAATGCATGCATGCATATATTTTATTTCGTAACATAGAATTGTACTTTTATATCTTCCTTATTTGTAACAGTTGAATGCATAAGATGTTTTGCTTAGTATTTTGCCACTCTCATCTATTTAAGCACCAATCAGATGTCATTTGAAGATAGCAGTTGATATTGACCAGTACGGCATTAGAGTTGGTCTTTTCCAGCACCCCAGAATCAAATGCATTCACATTGCACTTGATATATTATGTACATGTTTAATATTGTTTTTCAAAGAAATAACTTTATAACCCTGGCACTGTTTGTCTACTAAGTGTTGGCGAATTCACAGCAATCAGGACAATATATTTTTCCTACTAGCTTGTTGCTTACTCTATGTTGTCCAACGTTTTTGTGCAGGGATAGAAACAAACCCCGGTCCCAACAAAAACTCTTGAACTAAACATCAAAGCTTAGATAACAATTAGAAAAAAAATTAAAATGATAAGAAATGATATCAACCGTGCAAAAACTAATCCTTCGAGCAGAAACGTGAGGAAAACTATTAAACAACTATGGGCTATAAAGTCATGTGATTTCTCCATACCTATATCCATGATACGGAAAAGCAAATATATTTAAAGAATGTTTTGTCTATCAATCAAATATAGATGACCACCTAGCATCACTACCCAATATAATCACCCTTAAACTGACTAGATAACATTCAGTGATATTTTATTTACTGAAACAGAAGTTTAAGATATATTTTGAAAGTTTTAAACTCTAAGAAAGCACCTGGCCATGAGTCATTAAGTTTTAAACCCTTAGAAAGCACCTGGCCCTGAGTTATTAATCCCCAATTATTAAAGACACTTTCGTTCTTAAATATCCGCTATGTAAATTTAACTTATCTTTACAAAATTATATCTTTCCGGTGAAATGAAAACAACAGACCTATATACTACTCTGTGTTCTATCCAACGGTGAAACGGTATATATAGAAACATGTTTTTAATCACCCTAGGCAATCAATTTTGTGAACTTGTAATTAGTCAGGATTTCAAACGGGGGATTCAGCAGTAAATCAGCTTGGAGAGATTTCAAATAAATTTGGCAAAGCCTTAGATCGAGGCAAAGAAATAAGTCTTCTGCGATATAAGTAAGGCATTTAATGGGTGTGGCATAAAGGTTTATTATACAAACTCAAACAAGATGGCATTACCGTCAAATTACCTAGTATATACTGGAAATTCAACCAGCGTCCCTATACATCTCCTAAGTTGTATGATGTAACAATAAATGGCCTACTACCGTTTGTTACAAAAAACACAAGAACTTCATCATATTTGCAGTAAATTGTATCCTATTCCACTCAAAACACTACATTCTCTTTATAAGGCATGTCTCAATTTATCTGTAACAGACCTTATCCACTTTGTATAGATTAGTATAGATTAGTAGCTATAGTTTAGACATTTGAAATCACAGATTGTTCAAACCGCTCAACACACAAAAAGATGCACAACAACCTTGTTCCTTTCTTTGGCTAACAAAGGAATATATGATATCACTCTTAGTAATGTCTTGCATCACATGCCTCTTACTTCCAAAACTCCACTATACTTCAAAAACAAACAAATCGGTTCCGATTAAGTTTTATACATATACTATGCCAAAAACCCTAAAACTTAACTACAAACGTATATGGCAAGAACTTTTGATCTTTTACTTCAAAGCCATACTTCCTGACAGTCCTTCAGGTCACGTGATAACGGGAGATCTTAACATTGTTGACAATGAGATACCGTAAACCTAAACCAATCAACTGTAATTTCAACTTAAATTATTGCTGGATTCAATAGAGGACAATATGTTGGAAAATACCTTGTCCTAGTCGATAAAGGCCTTGAGGTCATTGTTTCAAATAATAATTAGTAGTTACTGAAGCATCTTCAATATTTAGTAACCGCGGTGCTTTAAAAACCGATACTAATGACAAAATATATTGTTGTGCCAAACAGGTAATGCCCCTAATAACATTATTTTATCTGCAAGAAACATTATATAGAGTATTAAATATATAATAATTAGGCACGGTCAGTTCCCATGGCAATCTAACTTACACATCTACTACGCTGTCAAAAGAGGAGATTCTTAAAAATAACAAATCGCTGTTGGCATATCAAGGTCGAAGACTGTGATCTCCCACCCTTGTATTGGACAAAAACTTCACAAAAATCAATACAAACAGCATTGTCTAAGTATACCAACAAACCTCTATCGAAACTCCAGCCCTGACCACTATTTTAAAACCATTAAAATGTGTCTTCAAAAATACAAGGACACTTGCTACTCCAGGAGTGGCATGAATGAAATGTGGATACTAAAAAATTCTAAAGACCTTATAGAGATCTTAAGGTCTGGATCTCTTCCAGAATGTAACAGCATTAAGACATTTTTCGACACTCTAAACGGTCATCCCTCATATGCAGCTTAAAACCAGGCTTGAAGAGTTAATAAACAATGCTTTTTGAAAAAAACGAAACAAGACGATATAAATACCTTCGTCATCAACGACTCTAAATCAGATAATAAATATATATAAGACAAAATCTGTCAAATGTTAGATTTTCTGATTAAGGCGGACACATTTTTCAACAGACGGTTGGTATTCCAATGGGTACTAATTGTGCTCTGTTTCATACCGACCTGTTTTGTACTCTCATGAGGCCAAGTTCCTAGAAGGCCTGCTGAGGAAGAAAGAAAATACACGGCCCAGCGAGCGTGAAATTAAGACACCGCCAATACACTTAGGTCTCCTTCTTACTTAGACCTGCTTCTGAAAATAGACTCGGAAAAACTACAAACCAGACATAACGACAAACGTAATGACTTAAGCTTTCCAATTTTCAACTCCCGCTTCATCAATAGTTACATTCCACTAGCTTCAGCGAATGGTGTGTACATTTCAAAACTTACTTGCACGTTACGGTAAAACAAATGTCTCAAATGCGATCGGACATTTGTACTGAGTCATAGGTAGTCTTTCCTAAATTAGTGCACACATGGTCTTTTTGCGGGTCCGGGTTACTTTCTACCTGTTTTTGTGTTTTTGGTTTTTGTTTTGCGTTATATATGTTTGTCACTATCCAGGTTTGACTTTCAACTTTTTTGATCGGTTTCCTTGCTATTTTTGTTGCAACCTGTTGGCTGACCTAAGAATTGACTGTAAACGCCTCTGTTACTGGCTATATTTGTATTTCAGCTACTGAATGTAGTCGTTTTAGACAACTCACCAAATATTCCTTAGACTAAAATAGGCACTCTATATAAATGTTTATAATAGCAGACAATACATAACGTAGGTTAAGCTTGCTCGCAGTAACCTAAAATTTGTGTGCGAGACCAAGTATTTATCAAAATTATTTCCTCATACATGTATCATATACAAAGAACAATATAGCTAACTAGACAAAATTGTTAGTCTAAATATCATATATTTACTTTAAAGAAAATAATCCTTAAAAGTTAATTACTAAGCAGCTATTTAAAGTTGCCGGGATCAGGTCGATAACTTGCACAGACATGATTTATGTAATACTTCAGCAGTAAAACCGTTAAAAAATACTCTTGCGATATGATAGTATAATGACGCGTTCATTTGCAAAACCTCAGTACATGTACTGTGACCATACTGTGAGGGTTTACAATACTCGATCCACAGACCTGCCTAGATTGGAAGCCTGACCGCGGACCACAGTGGGTAACGTATTTAGCATGTACAAGCTCCTTGCACGATAAAGACCCGTTTTGTAGATGTAGATAATAGTATGCTCACTGTAGCGTCTACAAATGCTAAATTTCCGCCCCTTCCAATAACCCATAGTTTTCCAGTGGTATTAAAATTGTTGCCGTTAGCCCACTTTTCGAGAATTAATTTATTGTTTGTTAACTTGTTCTCATCCTGAATTTAGCTGAAATATCGCGCTGTACGTAAAGCAAACACCCAATGAATTAAGAAATAATGCATGGCTGTCCCAATTTTATGGCTTATTTAAATGTGGGTAGGCATTATATTCATGAATATTTTGCCATGAGCGTTAGCGAATGGTAAAATATCATGAATATAATGCTTACCCACATTTAAATAATCCATAAAATTGGGGCAGTCATGAATTATTTCGATTCTGATATGAAAATACAGAAATTTTACATTTCGCGACTACCTAGGTAAAGGTTTATTTTGGCTGTTCCAATTTCCGAGAAACTCCCTTGTTTCGAAATTATTATATTTCTCGTGTAAAACTTAGTAGAAAAAAACGAAGAAATATAAATTAAAAACAAACAAACATATTTATTAACATATACAATAAAATTAAACAATTAAAACAAAGAACAACAAAATTAAATGCTTCCTTACATCAGTCGCCTTGTGGCAAATCTGAGGCTGTTCATGGGTTGCTGTGTTTGCGTGAGAAATGAAAACCGCTTACCGCATTTGGTCGATCTTATGCTCCTGTTTTAGATCCACAATGGTGCAAATTTAAATCGACAGTTATTTTCCACAATTAATCAACATTTTGAAATTCGGTTGTGTTTTCATTTTGATACGTAACGGTAAATTCGTTTGTGGTAGGGGCGGGAAAAGTCTCGCGGTTTGAATTGAACGTCATTGTAAACAACGCAACGTCCCTTGAAAACACAACGTTGCTAAAGTCAAGGAAGACTTGTAACATGTACACAATAAAGGCATAGAATAGAAAATTGACCTTTTATCGTGAAAACATGTTATCTATTGGATTTTCTTACAAAGGTACAAAATAAAATAAATTCTAAAGCAAAAACATCAACGCACTGGGGTTTTTGAAATGGCTGGAACAGCCGTATTTTGTTGAATATTTAAATAGAGGTGTGTTTCCAAAGCGTTTAAAGGACGTCATATTAGAATCAATCTTATTGCATGTATGATTGTACTATTACATAAACATAAAAACACAGTCTCAATATAAACAAAACATCTTTACCATCTTTGCATCAATAACGTTCTGTTGTGAAAACTTCGACCTTTAACATGGCATGACATGATGTAGTTTAATAGAGAATCGACCAAAAAATACCAATTGATTTCTACTCGCTAGACGTTAAGAATGCAATTTATCAATAAAAGTGTCCCACCCCAGTGCGCATAGTTTTCTGCTTGCATCTTATATTACTTTATATTGTATCTTTGTTATACGAAAATAAAAAAAAAACATAATTTTTTCCACGATTATACGTCCTTATTTTATACCATGCCTCTGTTGTTTGCATGTCACAAATCATTCTTTGCTGCTTTTGTAACGTTCAATGGTATTGGGCCAAACCGCGAGACTGTTTCTGCGTCAACCGCAAACGACATTGCCCGAAAGGTTTCGAACAGACAACAATCGCCTGCTCCTAGCGCAAACGTCCCTTCAAATTTAGGTCAAAATTAACTATAGAAAAACGCTCCATCCAAAAAAAAACCCGATAAATTTCGAAACGTTTACTAACTGTGAAAAATAATTGATGAATCTAATTTTCAGATTTTTTATCCATTTAAGGAGCATAAGCTCGACCAAACCCTGCAGACCATTTAACATACGGTGACTTTTAGTATAGTAAAGTATGCCTAAAACAACACGCTCGGTTTAAATAAAGACATTGGACTTTTATTATTTGAATTATTTCTAATTATCTGTTTATTGTTTTAATTATTTGAAATTACTTCTGTTGCTGAGGATGGGTAGAAAATATTTCCAAGTGTTTTTATATTTAAACCATGAATAAACAGAGTTTTGCGAAAAGAATGTCAATCATTGAACTTGATTAATAAGTCAAGATAAAATATGACGTTCAACAACAAAAATGCTTAGGTAGCAGTTAATATTACTAAGAGAAGACAATTTTTATCCTTGTACTATGTCTTTCGGTGATGGCGCTATCGACGAGGGAAACTTTGAAAAACCGAAAACCAGAAAAAAGGTTAGATGATATGTACATTTTTGTTAAGCCAATCAAAACTTATCAAGAAATTGTGTCCTCACTCTCCTGTCTACTTCTACCCACTGCTCTGTCACATAGTCTGTAAATGTCGTGTAAGGAGTTATGTCTGCAGCGTCACGGTCTTCGACGGCCTGGAACCATACGTCTTCTATTGCGTCCATGGTTATGAGTGGGAGGATTGAAGTCGAGTCCAAGGTCTGTCATCTGTCTTGAAGTAAAGTTAAGAATCTGGTGTAAATGGCATGACTCTTTCCTGAAAGAAATGCATATACCACTGGTGTCACATCGTCGGCTATCTGTATGTGTATGCTGTAAATCTGGTAGAATAGAGTAGGGCAAGTGTAAAAGGTCCCGTCACAAAAGAACTTGTCGGCAGCAGCTAAGTCGCGTTGGTTGTCTCTTGATGCGTAGGCCGTCATTCTTTGAGTTTGGTATGTATCGTCGAATAGTAAGGATCTGTCTCCCGTCGCTGTCTCTGTCCATTTTCCTTCGAGTGTGATGTCTTAGTCTGCTTGAGTCTGGCTCTGTGAAGTGAAGAATATGCTAATTTGAATGTCGGTAGCTGCTCAACTAAGTCTTTACTGGTGTCGGCCCATTCGGTGTCACGTAATTTGTTAAGTTCTTCTGCATAAATAGTTGGTATCGGTCCGACTTCTTAGCAGCGTTTGAAGACAAGTTTAATTTATTGACAAATAATGTATATTTTGTAACTTTTTAGTCAAGTTTTTAATTTTATTTTAATTAATTTGAAACCATCCATTTTTGAATTTTATTTTGATATTTTTCTTGTCAATTTATTTTCTCAATGTCAACTATGCCTATTATAATTTTCAAGGTAAATACAGGTTAACTAATTATGGCATTCCCTTGATAGGCCCCTTAATCCCCCTACCTAATGAGGTGTTGTTTAAATACAGTAGGCGTTCGGGGAACACAACATCTGCAACATTATCCAGAAGATTTCTACTTTGCATTGAAGTCTGTGCCACGCATGAAAAGTACAGCAAATGACGTTATTGGGTCTAAAACGATAGGACATACATGCTGTTCATGCATGACTTGAAATGCATTGACGCATAACAATAAATATTATTAGTGCACATACAAATAAAATAAGCCGTGTAACATAGATATAAACATGCTTTAAAATGCGTTTCGTAAAAATATTATTATAAGATCAGCCACAAACACGTGCAGAATAAATAGGCGGCGAATTGATGTTCTGCATCAAGATGTTTCTTGTATTTTAATTGATATATTTTTAGGATAATATCTGCCTGTAATGTGCATCACCTTGGAAGTATTGATAGCAAGTGGATGTATAACCTTTTACCGGATATCATGATTTTGATTGAAATTTAAATGTAATATTTATATATAAATATTATTATTATTAATGTATATGTAGTATGTAAATGTATATTCACCATGAACAGGAGGAAAATTAATGTAAAACGTAAAAAATATAAGGTCACTTGAATACAAAGATGTCAATTCTATTGTAAGGAATTTATTTTTAGCTGTAAAATTTCAAAGCCATAAAGTAATAGAGTTGATATGAATTACTGTCGTAAAACGTAAAAAAAAAATAAGGTCACTTGAATGCAAAGAAGTCAATTCTATTAAAAGGAATTTTTTGAGCTGTAAAATTTCTAATCTAAAGCCATAAAGTAATAGAGTTCCTATGAATTACTGTGACATAAGAAACATTAATTATATTGTAAGACGATTAACTATTAAATGACCCGATAGAAATTTATAATCTAGATTAAGGGGATTCAGGACACTCGAACGCAATCTCAGAGTTGAAAGACCATGATCAATAGTAGATGACTAACAAAAAAAAGTGTATCTGTCGACAACATTATTGCAATCGGGCCTTAGACTGAGTGTTTATTTTGGGACAATTATTTAATTCATACTAATTAACTTGTTGCGTTTCAACAAATGATATTGTTTCTTATATCGAGATAAAGCATATACAGTTCAAGACTAAAACAATTTCTAAAATATATATAAAATAACAAAAACGTACATCTTCTTTAACCCAGAAATTACCCATGCATTTACAATAAAAAAAGGTTTTCGAAAATTACTTAGTAAATTCACTTGAATCACATTTGAATTATAGTTTCAGAGCGAATAATCAAATGCAAAAAAGAAAATATCAAAAGGGCAATAAATCTTGCGAAATCAAATCTAAACTTTTTGTTTAAAATCCGAATAAATTATAGAAATAGTCTATACATAATAACTGCATATACTTTTGGTAAGATAAGTTTAATAATTTATTGACATATTTGTAATAAGGTTACTTACGGACAAATATAAACTATTTTTATCATTCTAATCGTCATCAATGCTATATAATAGGATGTCTTCCAGGTACGTGTATATACAAACTTCACTGAGCTGCAAGTCCTCTGGGACAGGTATACCTAATTTTGAACAGCCGTGAAAAATAAAAGTCTACTTGTCTTAGCTTGTATAAGGTTTTTGAGATGAAAACTGACTTTCAGCAATTTTTTAGCGTCCAGTGTTTTAACAGGGGAGGAAGCCGGAGTACCCGAAGAAAAACCCCGACTTTCAATACGAAAACTTGAAATCAAATCTTTGACAATTAAGATTGGAGTCTAGTACACCCTGCGCAGTAAATCTCCCTTTGCGGCTTCTTTAATTGGCTCATTAGGGGGGTTTTATAATAAAATACCCAGAAAAAAGTGGTATGAAGAAGGATTGTTTAGTGACGATAAAGTTCACTTGTCATTTTTAGGCAATGCATATTTGTGCATCATATTCAGGCTGCGTTGCAGTACTTATTGGGTTGAATCACGTGGGTTGAATTTTAATGGATAACTTTGTGGTTAAATGTTTGTATATACTTTGTATATACTTGTATACGCTAGTTAGAAGTTGAGCCAATAACCCCAAATCATTTGCTATGAAAATGGTAAACTTGAACCTTTGTATGTAAATAGTTTATTTTTGTCACATGCGTACGGTCACGACTGGCTGTGTGTGTCGCTTCCGCAGTGGCGGTGATCTCGTTGGAACGAGATCATGTATCGGAAATTTCGCGACACATTTGATCAAATAATTACTTAGTACAAATTTTTACTAATTTTTTTAGCCATAGCTGCTGAGTCTCTGTGCCCAGGACCAGTTACTTTTTATGGCTATAGAGGGTTTTTATGCTTGATAAGGATAATTATAATGTTATTGTAATGATAATTATGTCAGACTAATGATAATGATATAAGAATTAGAATAATGATTAGGATAATGATAATGGGGCTTGCCATCTCATAAAATGTCGGCAGCCTATATTTTGATTTTCATGAGTCGTGACCGTACATATGTAACCGGGGTTGGTTCATGTGTTCAAAACAAACACAGCTGAGATCCAGTAGTTGTTTATTATAATAGAACAAAACAATCCTGTAATAACAATAAATTGAAATTACAAATAGTTCAACAATTATATCACATTATGCAAATAAAACATGTCACATAAGTATTATAGATCCATATGAAAATAAATTTCATTATATTAAGTAAATATTCAAAGTAAAAATATGAAATGAAATAAATATGTGAAATACAGTAAGCTATGTAAATTATGCAAAACCCATTATCTTGAAATGTATATAAAAATGTATGATACAATGTAAGACAATTAATCTAATCATTGATGTAATCAATAAATAAATAAATATAGAAGTATTGAATACCTGTCTATGGGACTTAGGTTGCAAGAACAACTTGGACACAGTCCAGAACTCAAGGACAAATATACAGGATCTACATCTGAAATAATATGAATGCATGCTAAGTATGCTATGCATTAACTACACCTATGTGACCACAATATATAAATAATTCGTGTGAAAAATATATTTAAAAAAATATATAGCTTAAACTTATCATGTAAACATTTATAATAACATTTAACTAGTGACTCCAGCTGAGACAAATATAAAAATAATTAAAGAAGAACAATCTCACAATTTGCATCTTCGTTAAATTGAAAAAGCAATCTGACGGATTACTCTACAAAGACATGAAAAATAAAGTATATATAACATAAAAATATAAATAACTTTATGTTGTGGAACACAGGAGTATTCCAAAATATCTGTAAACTTCCGAAATATAAATTATGCAGAAATGTTCCACAAAATATCAAACAAATCTACTTCTTTACACAATGAGTGAAAGTGAAAAATTAAACATAATTTCCCTCCAACACTAATTGCCAATCGAGTACTCTCTTTCGTACCTCATGACCAAACAACCTATCACATCTCTCGGACACCACTACATTACACATAAAGAATCATTCTGACATCACTCATACATACAATCCAGCCAATCAAATCGTTCTCTCAGACTTATATCATACAAACATTACAACACACCTCACTTTCAAAATACATCATACAGTGAATGACCATAAACAAGTCACCTAATTTAACACCTGGTCATCTATACCTGTAATAATAAAAATCAATAACATATACAAATTACCTGGAGGTCACTTGTAAGGATTAAAACATTTATACACCTGTGATTATCAATTAGTGAATTGATATAATACTAATTCACATTAGATATTGTATTTAATAATAATACTTTATTTCCGTAAGCAATACAGCTCATAGGCAATACAATTTACAATTGATGTAATGAATCACATTTACATACACATAATAAATAATAAAGTAATATAATACATAAAACATAATTGAGCGGATTATGGTAAACAATAGTACATTCTCAGTATTTACGATTTTTTTTCAGCTACATATAAATATTTTCCAAGGTTGTTTAATTCGTTAATATTTTGAACAGACATTAACTGAACAAACTTAAAAACACTCGGTTTAGTCCAATAGTACGGTTTAATATATTTTCTTCTTGCTTCGTTATATTTTTCACATTCTAAAATGAAATGATACTCATCCTCTAAAACTCTTTTATTACACATTTCGCAATAGCGATTACATCTGTCTACACTAAAAATCTTCCAGTTTCAACTTTTAAACAGTGTGCATGTATACGGTATTTACATATAAATGGTTTATATAAATAATTTATTGGACGGCTTAAATAAAACTGCAGGTTATGGCCTTCATGTATGTATCTATAAAACAAACATTTTGGTGAGCTTTCAAAATAAGTATTAACTTCACTGATAAAGTTGTCAATAACTCTCTGTTTAAATTCGCACAAGAATAACTTTTCGTTATTTACGCCTTGTGACAACCACACATTATTGTAGCCGTAAGCGTATAATAAATCACGAATTTTACATGCCCAATTCAACTTATTGTTTTTTATAAAACTTGCATCATACATTTCTTCATAACAGTTCTTCAAAATACAATTGTCAGATTTTAACAATTTTAACCAATAATCGATCATTCTTACATACCTAGTTACTAGTATATACAAGGGTACACGCCCATGTTCACAATAAACCATATATTTTGTAGTACTGTTTTTAACTTTCATGATTCTCTAAAAATGACAAGTGTAAGGTTTCTATATCTAAGCCTTTATGATAACCCCATGTTTCGTACCCATAGTTCACAATACTAGCTATATATGTATCAAACAGTGATAACAAGGTTTCTACATTAAAAGATTCGTCTTTTATCTTACTATACAGACTAAACATAGCCTTTTTAACTTGGTTATACAACATTTTTTGCGTATTTGTAAAAGTACCATTATAATTAAACAAAACTCCTGGATACACGAATTCATTACATAATTCAATTACTGTGCCATTTATGGTCTATTTCTCACACGGATTAATTATACCTCTATTTCTAAATATGACAATTTTTGTTTTGGATAAATTAATATACAGTCCATGTTTGTTAGAATATTCATTTACTGCGTTAATCATCTTCTGTAATTCTTCTTTACTTTCACTAAAGAGAACTGTGTCATCAGCGTACATAAGTAAGTATAGATTTAGTAATTTAAGTTCATATGACTCACAACCTTTTTCAATAAGCTCTACTTCGATATCATTCACATAAATTGCATATAAAAAGGGGGACAGTGATTCTCCTTGCATAAGACCTACTCTACAATTAAATAAGTCTGAAAAACTTCCATCTAGTTTAACACAAGATTTTAATTTAGAATACATTGATTTCACTAACTTAAGTAAGTTGCCCGACACGCCACTTTTAGCTAACTTCTGCCATAATAAATAATGCGATACACTGTCAAAAGCTTTTGCATAGTCTATGAAGCAACAGTATAAACGTTTTCCTTTACTTAAAGATCTTGCGATAATAGAGTGCAGTGCAAATATGGCGTCACGCGTGCCGTGCCCAGGCGCGAAACCAAATTGTGCATCAGTTGTAACACTGTTTTCTTTGCTCCATGTCATAAGTCTTCTATTGATAATGGAAGTGAACAGCTTTCCAATATGTGACAGTAAAGATATTCCCCTATAATTATTGGTTTCATTAACTGATCCTTTTTTGAATCTTGGCACAATAACGCTTTTAACCCATAGCTCAGGGAACCATCCAGTATGTAGAATAACGTCAAAGAGACGACACAATAAAGGCACTAATACGGATTTTCCTTCAATAATATACTCGTTTAATATTTTGTCAATTCCTGGTGATTTTTCATGTTTTAGTTTTTTTAAACATGATTCGATTTCGTTTTCGGTAAATGGTCTGTCTAGTTCTTCAAAGATTGCTTCATTGTTTTCAAACGTATTTGGACCCTCAATTATATGATCTTCGATGTCAATGATTTGAAATGCTCTAAAAAAAGTATCTAATGTGATATTGTGGTTTACCGCCTTTTTTCGCTTTTTAAATTTTCCATACAAGCGTTTTGGGTTTTTAATTTTCATAGAGCTTAACATATGTCCCTGTTGGTTTCTGTAACATCGTTTGAGTTTATTTTCCAAATATTTATATCTCTTTTTTTCCCGGTTGAGATGTATTCGGTTTTCATTTGAGTGACAACTGTTAAAATTGAATAGTGCGGTTTTATAGTTTCTGTACAATTGTTTACATTCATCTGTTATCCAAGGCTTATCGTATTTTGGCCTCTGGCAAACCCGAGGTTTTAATTTAGTATGAGAACACATCTCGCATTGTATATTTTTTGTAATTTCAACTTTTGTATATTTTTCTGCAATATCCGATAAAATGTCGTTTAATTTATTCACATTTATATCGATTGTTTCCGTATCTAACACAATTTCGTCCATTAATTTTTCAAATTTATCTCTGTTACTGAGTAAGTCCCTTTTGACGTCATCTTTGTATCTTTCGTTCCATTTATAAACATCACATTTTATTTTCTTACATGAACAAATATCATTCAGTTTTAAACCTTTCAGTTTTATATCTACAATTAACGGTGCATGACAAGAGTGAGTTGAAAAGTTTCCAACAATAAAATTATTAATTACAGAGAATGCGTCATTTGATAGTGACATGTAGTCGATTGTGCTACATCCATTTTTATTTTGAAATGTAAATTTGCCGCTTTCGCCACCAAATCTACCGTTACAAGCTCTTAGTCCAGATGTTTTACATAAGTTTAACTGTTTTCTACCAAATGCATTTGCAGGTTTCAAATCTTCAGTCACTCGTTCACACATAACATTATCAGTTACATAGTCTATAAAATGTTCACTATTCTGAAGTTGTCCGTTTATAATATCGTTTTCATTATAATCTAATAATAATTGTAAGCGTACTTTTATTCCGGCGTGTATTTCTTCCTTGCACTAGTGTATTATTTCCTGAGGTTAAATTACATTAGTGCAAAACTTCCATTGGAAATTTTACACTAGTGTAATTTAACCTCAGGAAATAATACACTAGTGTAAGGAAGTAATACACTGGTGGAAAAACGACACTGTTACACTATTCCATCATTCAGGTCGCCCGTTATTGCGACATTACCTAGTTCCAAATAACATTCTAAATTTTCCTGAATTACATCAAATATGTCATATTCATAGTTTATATAATATATATATTTATCAGGTGGAACATAAACAGCACATAAATAAAGATCTTTTGAATATGACATAATATGTGTGTCTATTTTCAGCCATATCATGCTATCAGCACAGCATTTAATCAGTTGTATATACGGATCTAACCATTTTCTGTATAAAACAACAACACCACCTCCGTTACATTTTTCTCTAGCTATGAATTTTGTTAAATAACCATTTAATTCAAACTGATTCGGACATTTAACCCAACACTCTGTAAGACAAAGAATATCATACTGTAAGACTTCTCTTAAAAAATCATCGTCTGCTAGCTTTTTAAGTAATCCTTTTGATATATTCCATGAACATAGTTTCAATACTTGTTTTTCACTCTCGTTAGTTTTGTTGTTTTCTCGAATACTACGTTCCGCTTGTTCTTAACCTTTCCAGATTTTGCCATCAACATATAGCTTATCGCCGACTAAATATGCTGACTTTTTCTCCTTTCTTTTCTGCAACATTATCGGTACGAGTTTCTTTCGATTGTTTAGAACTTCTATGGGATAATGTGGGATAATGTGGGCTTTTACCGAACTTTGTATCTTTCAGTTGTTTAATGGTTATATAAAAATATCGACCCTATCACAGCAATGTACTTATGCTATTACCAGCTTACTAATAAAGAATTCAACTGATATTTGTATTGTTCTTGCCATTTACACTCTATCTAGGACAATAAAAATTAATTATATTTAATTATTAAAAATTAAATTGATTTATCATAGTAGAAAGTGTTATTTATCGTGTTGGCTTAAGGGTGTGATAGTAGTAATTTATTTGCACACGGCATTTAATTGAAATCCTTGTTTTAGTCTGTTCCCTTCTGCACACGGCACTCAATTGGCCCTGTTTGCTAAGGGTTTGCTTCGGGGCTTTCTTTTTCAACCTACAATAGAAGAGAGCAGACGTGCATTTTAGGATTGGTATAAGACCCCGTTTACACTATGAAAAAAAATACATCGATCTTTTTTGAATCGATTTTTAAAAGACTGGTTTGCATTTACACACACTTGTGAAATAGCACGAAAGATCGATTGCAATCGATCTTTTTAAGTCCTTTGCGTTTATACTGGCGTTAAATTTGACAACAAGAATCGCTTTAGCCGCCTATTTTTAAATTAATGATCTATTAATAGAATGCACATGGGTACTTAATACATGCGACGAGTTTAATGTATGCAAACAGTTTGCTAAAATGAAGGAGACAGATGTATCACCGGCCTTACTTGGTATCCAAATTAATAAGGTTGTCTCCACGTGTGACCACGATTCTCCTCTCTTTCCCTCCATTGTTTTGATGTTTTATATATTCACGTGTATTTTTGCCGCCAAACATGCGCAGTACATACGCATTTCTATAAATATGTTATCAGACTATTAAAGTACGATTCGTGCGCTTACACTACAAGAAAGATCGATTAAAAAAAGATCGATCTTTTTAAGTCTAGGTCTAAAGCAGGACTTTTTAAGTCCGGTTCTTTTTGAATCGATTCAAATAAAGATCGATCTTTATCGTTTACACTGACAAAAAGATCGATCTTTTTGCATCGATTCAAAAAAGATCGATCTTTCCTTTTAGTGTAAACGGGTCTAAGATTGCCAAATTAACTTCATTTACCCACCCACCCACCACTTATGTTGAGAATTTCAAATTTTATATGTTTAGCTTCATGGTTATAAGAAATTTTCAATTTCAATCAGTAAATTGTATATTAATGTATAATTCGACTAGCAGATTCTGTGCTTTTGTATTCTTCTTTCAGCCTTTTATGCTGTTGGTACCACATATTATGTGAGCTTTGTGAATAAATCAGTTAAGAGGACTCGTCACGACTCGATCATACTACCTAATACATGTATCACTGGAAAATTTCCAGCAAGTAGTTCTGGCCTATAGAGAGCTCAGCACAATCATTAGAGTTCACCACAAACTATGTTTCGTTACTGTCGCCCAGTTTATGCAGAACGTTTTTTAACATGGTACTGCCAACATAGAAAATCAAGTTTCATGGGAGCCTGTCTAGTGCTCGAGCAAGGACTACTGAAGGAAGTGCTTTATAGGACAAAATTGATATGATCATTAGTGTAAGGACTGTATATTGCCCTAGTCTCTGTTCCCATGACAAGGTAAATTTGTTCCTTGATTTTTTCATCTTTGAAACATTTTTTATGAAGTAGCAACATGGTAGCTTAATTTACTGGTATGCTAGTAGGTCCTTAGAAATTTATTTTTCCCTTCATACAATGTTAAAAGTTAGGCTATTTGAAAGTAACTTAATTTAATTTTCCTGGTAGTCCGAGTCTTTGTTCCAAAGCCTTAAATGCGGAAATTTCGCGACACATTTGATCTCATAAGTTCTTAGTACAAATTTTAACAGAATTTTTTAGCCATTGCTGCTGAGTGCCCAGGACCAGTTTGTTTTTATGGCTATAGAGGTTTTTATGCTAGATAAGGATAATTATAATGTTAGTGTAATGATAATTATGTCAGACTAATGATAATGATAATGATATAAGAATTAGAATAATGATTAGGATAATGATAATGGGGCTTGCCATCTCATAAACTGTCGGCAGCCTATATTTTGATTTTCATGAGTCGTGACCGTACATATGTACTTATGCCATTACTTCCTTACTAATAAAGAATTCAACTGATATTTGTATTGTTCTTGCCATTTACACTCTATCTAGGATAATTATTTTTCACAGTTAGCCAGCTTTGTTGTTTTCGTTTTGATAGGCGATTTTTCCAGATACATATATAATTGCGTCTGGGATCACGTAATTGTAAGTCCGCTACCAACAGGTGGAGGCAATTTGACAATAGACGTATTGCAGCTATCAATTTAAAATAATAAGGACCTAATTTGACCATGCACAAAATTTACTAGTTCTGTTTAAAGATGAATAAAAAATAAATAAAAAACTCATCTTTAAATGGATACAGATGAGTTCACGCGCACACATCTGTACTCGTAATACCGAAATAAATAAACAAACAAATAAAAAGCGAAATTTTCACGTTTCGGATCGAAATCATGATCAAAATATTACAAGTAAAATGGGCCTACTAAATTGCAGTCATTGGAAACGGTCACAACTGTATTTGAATGGGCCGACTACATCCGTGGTACGAAATGTGTTGAAGAATGCGACCATCAGGCATTGCAACCCTGCAGTCTTTATGAAGTAAATCAAATGTGCTATGTAACAAACACATGTTTCGTTTCCTACTCCAAAAGAGCTATTCTGTCTATCAATTGACCTTTTTGTACCACTTATTTCGTCGAATAATGCAATTATATATGTTAATTGTATTTACTACAGTAGATGGTTTCAGTAATTTTGTGTATGTAGGGCCATTGCGCAAAAGTGACGTGATTGTTAGTATCAGCTGAGATTTTCAATGTGTTTTGTAACTTTGGTGTATGCAGCAAGATAATATCATACCAAGGACCCAAGTTCTTTAGAACTTAATTGTTCGCATGAGGTTTGCAAAAGAATTTACTCCTAGCTTAATGCATAACTGTTTAGGGTGGTGTGAACGGACACACAGAACTCTAGTTTGATCGAATTAAACAGTTTGTGGTAGACAACAAGAAATGCTTCTGTGATAGTGTTTTCAAAAAACTGTAGTGTAAATCAGTGTTTCAAACATTCGGAATTGGAAATAGTGTAAGGAAAGCGGCATTATTATCCACTTTCTACAAGGATGTAAATAAGTTTAAGAAAATTACGGACATTTGCAGAAAATTTAGACAATTGATTAAACATTATTTGACAACAGTACACATTCATACCGAAGTCGCTAAAATTCTACTGAAATTGTATATATATGAATATGCTTGTTTAATAGGAATCATAATACATATGAAGAACCGTTTGTCGTCAACAGCTTGCTTAGTGAGCATTTAGTTCGTTTTACGGATCTATCTAGAAAAAGGACTTTTCGACGATCCGTTCGTGTAAACCGTTTGAAATTGGCGCATGTGCCCATTCTAAACCAGACTGCATACTTCATTCAGTCAAAGGTCAAATTAAAGTGACAATTCAACGCCCAGTTCCGTTCATAAAATGACGACGACTTTGTAGCTGATAAAAAGCACGCGTCAAATAAACAGAACCCAATTTACCTGCTACAGAATCAAACAGAACTAAGCAGAATATTCAGAAGACTTTGCGTTTTCAGGATGAAAATCATATTGACCCCCTAACTATTGCCATGAAAGACGCTTATAAGCATGTAGCCGGTTCGTTCAGGGTAGAAATGAAAACAAACTCCGATTGTTTTACTTTATTAAATTCTTATGCAGAACTTTAAATCTCTGAGTAAAATACAAAATCAACAATTGAGTAAAATGAAGACAATTTAATTCATGAAAAACTAAATATAAAGATTCCAATACACTTATCCATGAAATAACAGTAACTTGTACTTAAAGTACTTATCAAAATGTCTATGATTCAAATAAAAATACATGTGTTCAATTACAAATATAATAATACTAAACTACAATAAAAATAATAGTTTTACAACACTCATTCAATAATTGATAAAAATTGTAATAAAATATACCAAACCATCAGTGTGACAAGACTACATCTCAAAAATATACAATGGAACTCAGTGGAGATCGAAGGTGAATCTACAAATGGAAACTCTATGTTTTACAAAAATGCAAAACTGGATTTCCATAATCAAACAACCACTATGAACCAAATGGATCAAACATAATTTCTTTAATATGAATATAAAACTTTATATCTAAAATTGAACTATAAAATATGAAATGAAAAAGTAAACTTTATCTTTATTCATCATAAAAAATGGAAGCCGGATTTAAAAAGCGTTTTACATAATAACTATAATTACAATAAAAAAAGATACAAACTAAATGGTAAATCCAGTAAATTAACAGTTAAACATCACCTTTGTGTCTGACATAAAACTCAAAAAGACTTATCAGTTTATACTCTTATGTAAAAACCAGTTTGACAAGAATACTTCAAAAGACTCTTCTAGAAGAAACCCACATATGGAGATGTAAAAAAATCCAATCATATGCATATGAAAAAGAAAGAATTACCATATAAATAACATGGGTTGATATGCACAATACCACTGTTTGACACGTGAAATCTACTTACTAGCTACAATAATGTAGCTCCATTTTTATGGACGGAGCTCCAACTTGATAGGTCCCAGTACTCGGAGCAAGCCGGGATGATTCACACCAGGGGGTTTTATGCATATAATCAGCTATTAAATTGTTTCTCTGAATTGCTACATACTTTTTAATTTCTTCAAACTTTAACTGATATTTCTACAACACCTTATTCGTTACAGAACTGTAGTTTTACACTTTATTGGTGATCATGGAATTGTTGTCAAAATTCAAGATTTCATAAGCACACGAAGTGTGCGCAATGGAATCATAATTTTATGAATAACCAACGACAAGATATGAAAGTGTTTTCTCCCCTTGGCTATCGGTAGATGGCGCTGCAATCAGCCATTTAAAAGCTTTGTTTGAAAAAGATTATCTCATTCTCCAATTTGGTGAGCACAATATAAGCAACTGGAGAAATAATTATTATTGTGTATCATCAAGAAAATACAAGTATAAACTCTGGATAGTATATGTTTATACTGATATGTCCTTAATGGTTAGGATTTCAATTTTAAAACAACTAACATTTCAAAATAGACTTTATATACAATAAACAGATGATGCACAAATTTCAAATATCATATACAGTGTTTTGACATGTTTAAATATACAATGTTAATGTCTTATTCTTCTGTCTTCTGTTTCTTTATATACATGTATATTTATGAACTTGAATTTCAGATACTCTGTCTGCTGAGGTCAAAGCCAATAACATTGTTAATTTAAGAACCAGTAACCTTAGAGAAAGTTCTTTGTTAGGGCCCAATGCTTCTAAGCATCTAAGAATCACATCAACGTCCCATGAACACGGATATTTAGGCTTGGGTGTACGAGAATTAAAAATGGCTCTAATGTGGTTTTTAATTGCTGGGTGTTGTCCAACTGGCATACCTTCAATTAAACTATGACCTCTAGATATAGCAGAAATGTACGTGTTTATAGTTCTGTACTGTTTTTTGTCAACAAACAAGTCTGTCAGAAATTCTATTATATGTTCCAAAGATGTCTGAACAGGATTAGTTTGTTTTGAATGACACCAGCTAGCCCATTTTTTCCAGGCTGACTTGTAAGATGCTCTGGCGCCTGGTCTCCATGCGCTTGCGTGTAACTCTGCAGCTTTTTATGATAATTTGTTTGTAATTTTATGTTCCCCGATACCCTCCATGCTGCTAAGTGGAGGTTCCCCATCATCATTAACGGGTGTGGTTGACCTTGGGGTGATTTCAGGAGCAGATTTAATGATGGTAGCCGAATTGGATCTGCTACTGAGAGTTGAAGAAGAAGCGGATACCAGGGTTGTGCTTGCCATGTTGGTGTTATTAAAATTATTTGTGCCTGTTCTTTTTTTACTTTTGCCAAACATTTCCCTATCACAGAAAAAGGAGGAAATGCATAACCTTTTTATTTTTGCCCAGTTTTGTAAAAAGGCGTTTGTAGCCAAGGCACCTGGGTCTGGACGCCAAATTATGTAATTTTGAAGTTGACAGTTTAGGCGTGACGCGAATAAATCTGTATCGCAATGCCCTAGAATTTGAAGCACTTGCTCAAAAATGTTGGTGTCTAGCATCCAATCTGATGCGTCTAGATTGTTCCCCGATTCCCAGTCTGCTAGAGTATTTAGGTCCCCGGGAAGATATTCTGCTGATAGGAGAATTTCTCTCTCTTTGCACCATTCCCAAATCTCTTTCATTATTTTGGTCATGCCTAAGGATCTGGTTCCCCCCATGCGATTTATGAAGGAAACTGCTGTTGTGTTGCCAGGCTTTTAGACTGAAATATGCTGCTAGAAGTTCTTTGGAATTTATGTGCAGAATCTGTTCGTCTAGGGACCAACTCCCCCTTGTTTTTTGATTTGTGTAAATTCCGCCCATCCTTTGTTTGATCCGTCGCTTGTTATTACTACATCTGGAGTGGGCGATATGATTGAGCGGCCGTTTGAGTGTTCTATAAGGTCTATCCACCATGCATGTTCTTCTCTGGCCTCTTTCGTCAATTTTATTTTGGTTTCGTATGATTTGCCTATCATTTACCCTTTGATTTGTAACATTTGAAGAAACCTGCACTGAAGATTGGCTGGAATTATGGCCTGTATTGTGGAAATCAATTTTCCTGTTATTTTTGACGATTCCCTTACTGATATTAATTGCTTTTTTAAATATTTCTCGACAAGTTTGTTTGATTTTTAAAACCTTTTGATCTGACAGAGTGAATGTTATTTCTAGTGTGTTTATTTGAAAACCTAGGAATTCTATTTCCTGAGTAGGGATTATGATTGAGTTTTCCCAATTTTTGACAAACCCCAGCCGCGTCAGAAAGAAGATTGTATTGTCCCTCGATTGCACAAGGTTTTCTTTTGTGTCTGCCATTATTAGGATGTCGTCCAAGTAAATAATTAGACGAGTCCCTAACCTTCTTAGAAGACTGACTATGGGTTTCATCATCTTTGTGTAAATGCGTGGGGCACTTGCAACCCTTTACTGTTTGAAGTATGAATTGATCTTTTGTTATTTTTTACCAATTTCTTAAAAAACATTTCAGCCGACCTGCAATTGGAAGACTGTTTTGCCAATCTTCAATTTGGAGTTGCTGGTCCAAAATTATTTGTGACACGTTTACTTCTGTCACTTGTGAAGTAAAGGGTAACTTTTGTGGAAGTTCTGCCTGTAAGGGAGTTTTCCGCATTGGCTGGAGATTGTTTCTCAGTGGTACCCTTTTGACCAATGGGTATTTGTACCAATACTGACCTTCTGATACCGCCTCTCCTTGCGTTTCCTCTGGGATTTCCTCTACTTCGGCCTTCGACCGAATCTTGGGCTGAGGGCCAGAAATGAAAGAGCTGCTCATAGAAGTCCCTTCTGGAGTGTCTTGAATGACCATACTGTGGCTCCTTGTACTCCCTTCGAGGTCTCTTTAGTTTCTTTCTATCGTTCTTATACTTTTTCCGGCCGTTTTTAAAACAATTGGCTATTTCCGAGGATTCATTAATGGTTTTGCTGGATTTTTTTAGTACCTTTTTGAAGCCCTCTCCTAACAGAGTTCTATTGTTTGTATTACAAGTAATGACGGACTCGTTTTTATCTAACAGCTCTTTGGCTGATTTGTAGTCATCAGTTATCTTGATCAAGGTATTTATGCGTCTGTGCCTATCCATAGCTACGCTAGCCTGACCCAGACAGCAAACCGATTTTTCCATTAACGTGCACATGTGTGCAATATCTACCTCGTCAACTTTCGTATTCTCTTTGGACTTTTCTCTTAAATCGTCCAAAATCTTCCATAGCTGGGATAAAGGTCCCAATGTCTTGAAAATCCTTTTCTGGATTCCTTGTACACCTTTGTCAGCTCCCTTGTCGATTCGGACGTTCAATTTGTCCAAAATAGGAAAGACGTAGTCGTCCATTTGTAAGCAATTAAACGCCTCATCTTTCGGAATGGGGGCCGTCTCAAGAATATGTTTGTCGATGATTTCATCTTTGACAAAGGTTTAAATTGCTTTCTGGCGTACTTCCGAGTATTGGACAAGATTTATCTTTTAGAAGGATTTTCTGTCGGATTGAACCTTTCGTATGTTGTACAGGACGAAACTGTTTCTGAATACACACTTCCCTTTATTGGTCCAATGGCGTGTAATTTGATATCCTCGTCGTCCGACTCTTCCTCTTTTTCTGCTGAGGATTTAGCTGGCAGTTGACTACTTGAACCGCCGCCATTTTCAACACGTGCGTCTCTTTCTGAAATTTTGTCGGTTGAGTCGTGTGTACTTAGACGATCATCGACGCTAATTTTTTTTGGTGAATATTCCAAATCTTAAAACTATAAGATTAGCGCCGAAAAAGTTCACAATATTTATAAAGTTTAAGTAGTCCTGTTAAAAATTATCGTAATTAATTCGGAGGTTGCTGATGCCGCGTGCGAGCCAAATTGGAGAATGAGATAATCTTTTTCAAACAAAGCTTTTAAATGGCTGATTGCAGCGCCATCTACCGATAGCCAAGGGGAGAAAACACTAGAATATCTTGTCGGCGGTTATGAAATGAAATTTGAATTCCGGAAGTGCATAATTTCTGAATTTATTTGGTAAAAAAATGTCCTTTCGGATCAAGTTTTCCGGATTTATTGCATTAGCTAAGATCAAATTTTTACCGATACGGTTCTACAATCACCCCAAAATTTCAATTTTGTGAACAATGTCATGATTACGAAAAATTGACACGCTTGTGATTTATGGATTGCCCGATTAGCCAAGAAGATTTCAATATACAACACAAAATAAATTATGACTTTATTCAGTATGCTATAGCGCCTGTAATATAATTTTTAGCGCTACTATTAAAGATGGGCGTTTTGGAGCGAACATTGAAATAAACAAAAAACAGTTTATGTTGCTTGCTGCTGTCAAATAACTGAATACCAGTTTACCTTGTTTTACCCAATGAAATTTTACGGATATGAACATTTATTTAATATTTTTGTTTTGTATCAAATTTCTGACACAAAACATAAACGATGTTCTCCGTTTAGGTTACTCTGCGGAAATATGATTAACTATATTGACATTTAATTAAAGATGTCACAGTGAGTGGTATTGAACCATTGTCGTTCCTACTATTTCTTATATTATTACAAGTCTACAAATCATGCATGGGATAAATGATTTTGTAACTTTAACAATATGTATCTTTTCATCGAAATGCATACATATTATACCTAGAAACAAAATCAATAATGTATATTGAAAAAATAAGTACCGTCATATGAAGTGTCCTCGTGTTATTATAATAATTGCTTTACAGTTGTTATAAAAATCAATTCCACCTAAACTTTTTAAGATGAAAACTTCAATTTTTGAAATACTCGTGCTAGTTTTGAGATTTGAATCCATTGTACCATAAATTACCATGGCGGTAAAAAAATTATCTTGACAGTTACTCTAGAACACTGGATCAAATAGTTTAGTTTTTTTGCCTTTACTTCTTCGATATTTACAAATCATCATTTAAACACATCTATAAAGAATTAAAAGAAAAGCAAAGTATTTTGGATTCGGTTTTTTTTCGTTATTCGTATTATTCATATTTTGACATTTAGTTATTCCAAATATAGTTTTCCATTATTCATTTGGGTATTTTTTTAATTAACTTCATTATGTTCATTTATAGTTCTTTGATGACATTTGTTTCGAAATACGAAAAAAATTATAAAAACACCAAAATTAATAATAAAGACAAATTTTGAATAACAAAATTAAAAACGAACAACGCCCATGTTATAATACGCACAATATCCATTGTAACATATTATTTTTTATCAAGTTGGCATAAATATTCCGAGATATAACTATGACAAGTACTTGTACGAATAGTAACGTCAGGGTTTGAATATTAAATTACAAGCACACTGCATGAAGAACTGTTACAACACTAGAATACAAGTAATTAGTACGAATCAAGTTAAAACTAAAGTTTGTTTTTGCATACAAAAACGATGTCTCCCCCCCCCCCGTTTTCCATGTAGATATTCAGCACAAAATCTAAGTTCTAAGTCTGATAAATCGCACAAAAGTTTGAGGATAACAATTTCCAGGTAATATCCACAACTAGATATGGTGTACTTGCTATGTACCAGGTATCGTAAAATTTAGTTCAGTAGTTTCAGGAGACTTGAGCGGAAACCATAATTTATGAGGAAGTTTTGGAAACTTCTAAGTTCAAAGGACCATAACTCACACATAAACTTGAAGATCAGAATTTAATGGTACCTACATATGGTGTACTAGTTACATACCAAGTTTCATAAAATTTGGTTGCTTAGTTTTAGAGGAGTTGAGTAAAATAACTATGACGAACAGACGGACATACTGGCAGGACAAAAACAATATGTCTCCCTTACGAACATAATAATGAATTTTATGGCACTTTAACACGACCACAATCTGAAAAAACATGTGTAAATTATTTTTGTAACTTACAAAAATTATGTCATAGTAAACAAATTTTATTCACTCTAAATATATGTTCCTGCAGTAAATCACACACAACGTTAACAAAGAGATAAATAGTAAATATGAAAGAATGTAGTAACGCAATACCGAACACCAAGGAGACAGTCCAAGAAACTAGCAAACTTTACAACCGAAAATAAACTAACTACAACAATGCTCATAATTTGGTCCCTGCAAATGAAAATGAAATGGTGGGTTTTATTGCATGTCAAACCTCCTGCTTCTATTACTGTAGTTTGTAAGTTGGGTTGTTGATGAAATTGGATGGTATCATATAACACTAATAAATGTATTCGATAATCATCCCAGCACAATTACAATGTACTGTATTCAAAACTTAGGAAAACTACCTGCAACCATATTTGCAAACGAATATTTTCAACAAGAAAATGGTAATTATAGTAAACTTATTCAAAGTTCATCCCGAAGAAATTGGTGACATTTGAAAATATCCTTATACTCTCTGCAAGCTCTTGCATACCTGATCAAATGAGAAATAAAGACACCGTATGCAGGACAAGCTGAATATTGCTGCATAAGTGAAGAAAATGTATTATTTTGAAATTAAAATTATTTCAATTGTCGTAAATTCATGTGGAAAGATAACCGTTGGGTTCATCCTTGAGGTGTAAGTCTAATAATGATGTAGATAAAGCTATTTCTGTGGTTTCATTAATTTCCATTTTTTATTTAAATTTACTATAGATAACATTTCCACGTTGCTAAGTGTTCTATCTCGCGTGAAAATATGATTGCATATAGAAGATAGTGATCGTGATGCGATAATCAATGGCCACACTTATTACTGACTATTGGTATATGGTGTCCAACTATCTTCATCAACACACTATAGTCATGGATGTTTAGCGTGCCATAAAACCTGGTTTAACACACCATTTTGTTTTAAAATGCCTGCTATATTAATGGTTTTTTGGTTCTCAAGTTTGCCGGCGTCTTTGACGTTTATTTATGTATTGTGTAAACATTTTTCTTGGCGTTCGATATTTTATTATTACATTTACTAACAAAATTCTAAATTTAGTATAACAGAATGATCAATGAGGACAAAAAAATAATAAAACACAGACACTCTAATACGTTAGACAAACATGTCAAGTTACTGTAGATGAATGAATACCAACTGGCATTATTTGATCCAAAAATAATAAACTAAGTTTACTAATATGACCTAGTATGTGGCAATTCGATTTTGTATCACATTGCCGACATTTCTCCATGTAGGCTACTCAATAAATTCTATTGACCTTGACGTTAAAAATGTTTAGCACAAACACTCTAATACGTTAGGCAAACATATTAGAACTATTAGAAAAAAATTACCGTCCTTTAAAGTGTCCGAGTTCAATTTTGTCTTGCTCTGTACCAGGCCACCCTGTCCCTGCAATGACGATCATCAAATATTGGGCGTTAAACGACTCTTCTTGACCTAAATCCTGCAGCTTTAAGACGATTTCGTACTGTTGGCTGACAAATTAAGACCAAGTAACCATTGTTAATCGAGACAGGTGCTTGTTGCAACGGATTTCGTCTAACCAATCTATCAAGGCCCATATCTTCACCTTAGGTTACATGTATCACAGATGATCGATCAGATCGGGAAGGTCTTTAACATCCTGCGTTGCAGAGTTTTTTTTTGTTTAAACGACTAATGACGGTATAATGATAGCCAATCTGACGTCCTTTTTCCTTGTAAGAAAAACCAGTGAAATGCATGCCGATGATTTGCCATCTATATACTTCTGATATCCGACTCATTGCAATGTTTACTTTAAATGATTTGGCAATTAGATATTCGGGATTTAAGTGCACTTTGGACGTGATGAATGGAGCAAGATTCACGTGGACAGAAAACCACGCTTGATTAAAATTTCATAGCTTAACGCTCACATCCTGTTAATTATACATATTATAGTGACCAAAATCATAAAAATTAAACTTTATTTACAATAAACGAAAAACTAAAAAATATCCAACTTAACCTTTTTCCAGGTGTTTATAAGGCAAAAACTTATTTTGAACTCCCGTTCTATCTTTAGTAGAGGCGGCCAAGATTTGGTTGGTCTACGATCATGATTAATGCAAACTTGGTAGAGGACATTTTACTAATGATGTGTTTATAAGCAATTCATTTTCAGTGATTTTGGAGGAGACGATTTTTAAAGAAAAGTTAACAACGACGACGACTGACACCATGTGATGGCAATAGTTCACAAAACCCTTCGAGTCAAGTGAAACATCATACTTGAATAAGATAACGCACTATTATTTGACAACTTGCTTTTGTAAATAATCCTGGACGACAAACTCTGCGGGTAACATAATGAATGAAATTGACACTGAAATTTAAAATGTTGAGCACAAACAATGGTACTGTAACAGGGTCGTTCGAATACTTTACACAAACAAACTATTCTTTGATTATCATATAATAAGTCTACAACAAAATTACAGAAGTAAATGATTTTGTAACTTTAATCATTACATATTATTTAATCAGTAAACTTATGTGCTATAAGTTTCTTCAGAAAAACGCCCACAGCGCCAACAAGAAGAAAAAATAGTAACGACAAACAAATAAATTCCGTCGTATAAAGTGTCATAGTCTTAATGAAATAATTGTTATACAGTTGTTATATGAGACAGACCTATTCCAGCTAAACATTATAAATGATAATTTCCATGTTTGCGATAATTGTGTTTAGTTTTAGATATACTTTTCTAGGTAAGTTTTGTAAGCAATATGCTCGGAAATATTTTCCTATGTGATTTTTGTTGTTGCTAATGTATACATTATTGTATTATACCCTGAAATATAATTGCAGTAAGTATTATGTTGACAGGTGCTAAAACATTCTGAATAAAATATACAAAAATATTTGTAAGTCAGCTTAATGTTTATATATAATTATTAATGAGATCTACATCAGTGAGAGAACAAAGAGATTTATTAATGTTAATTTGCGCGTGTTTGCAAACATAATACAATTCATTATACGTATTCTAATATATTTGTGAATAATTCATAGTGATTTTTTAAAAAATGCAATAGGTTTTAAAGTACGAAAATTAAAGCAGTTTTGTTTTTCGCTTCGCGTTATTTCACATTCAAAAATCCGATTACACCAATATATTTAATTTACCTGTAGGATCTGTGATATTAGCTATAAATACGCTATAAAAAGTTTATATTATTAAACACATTTTTTAATAACGTATACATGTCTCCTAGCTCTGTGCGAGTGAAAAGCACTTTTCCATAATTACCGATACTGAGTTCCTCTGTTTTCGGTATTTTGGTATTGCCTTCGTTTAGTAAAGTTCTCCTTTGGACAGCCGTCGGTCCATTCTAGCTTAAACATATTTCTTTACACAAGAAAGTACATCGAAATATAGGAAATATTTGTCTTTTATCCGCAATATATATTCAAACAGTAATATAAATTTCATTAAAAACTACTCTTTACATTCGAAGCGAGTAGAACATTTAGCTTACAGAGAAAATATACAAATGATGCAGATTCTGCAATTAAGGTGAAATATGTAAGGATGCTTTTTTTGTAATATTTTTTTATCTTTTCGGGTTTATCCATAAAGACATATACACAATCTTCCATTCATACTTTCATAATTAAGATGTTTAAAAACAACTGACAAACTTTATATTTTATACAATTTTGCAAAGCTTTTCAATGGAAAATTTAAAAATTGAACAAGCAAATGAAACACATTTTAACGTAATCTTCGGCGATGACATCTAAACAATGACACATGTATCGCGCAGTACTATTTTGTTTTAAGTTTTTGTGTCAAAGTCTTTACAAACTGTAACAATCATTTTAAAACTTGGTTAGTTTAAAAATAGTTTTAAAAGTAACAGCGAGTTTCTTTGAATGAATGCGCAAATGCGAGATGAAAAACAGATAAATAAATAAATGAAAAGCAGAAACTCTGCAGTCGTAAATATTTAATTGATATTTTTAGATGTTCACATCGGGTGACTAATTTGTCGACGTATATTTGTCGATCTATATTTTCTTTTTATCAATTTCTTAAATGAAAAAAAAAATAAGTCGACCAATATGCAATCAACACATAAACATATGTAGATGTCTCCAATTTCTCGAGCATATAGTTCTTTCGGTAAAGTTTTACAACGATTCTTTTTAAACAGAAAATTTATTCCATGTGTTCAAATTATAGATAAATTAAATCAGGCGACTAAGATGAGCAACATTAATTCTGCTCTAGAAACAGCGGCGCACTAAATTGCACCGAAAAAGGTTTTAGCGTCACATTTTACACTGAGAAAATAAGCCATGGTATCGGTCATAGCTTACGGGATAAAAAGATAAAGTTACTTTTGATTTTTATTATATCATAAAGTAAAGGTATTACATCATTTTACAAATGCCTGCATACTCTAGGTTCCAAACAAAACAGAATTTCAAACTAACAAGTATAATAAATATACATGTAACAATCTCATATATCCTATTTTGCCTTATGTAACTAATGTTACACATATATTTTTAAGAACAACAATAAGGCACAGCTTACTTTTAAAAAAAAATATTTTAATTCATAGATATATATAATATCTACCGCTTACATAATGAGAAATGTAACATCAGGTACTGCATATTATTTCCTTTGCCCGGTGCATTCTGTTGCAGCTACAGCAGTACGTTTGAATATAATAGGTAGAGATTTAGAAAGGATTTATGCCTTATCTACTAAACATACATTTTATCAGGTAAACTAACAATGATTGATCACCTTCATTTCTGTAATGCGAATCAAAATTACATAAGTGTATTGGCAAAGAATGCATATGGTATTATCTTCTGTTCCTAATTCATATTAACTTGATTTCTTTATCGTTTGTACTGGTAAATCTTATTCAAGCTTAGAACACGCCCGATACAACTGAACAAAAAGACATCATCCGCAGTTAAGCAGGTTCTTTTACAGCAATTTTTTTTAAATTGCTGGGGTCTCGGTGGGCAACTGGTCTATTATTGATGTCGTGGTCTGTCAAGACTGAGGTTGCGGGTTCGAGTCTCACGGGGCAAATGTGCACTCGACTTCAATCTAAATTGACAAGGATTGTCCGTTTTCCTTCCGTAGGTCCGGTTTTTTCTCCGGGTACTCCGGCTTCGACTCTAATAAAACACATTCCCGAAAGTACCTGTTAAGGTATCCGGATCACAATTGACCACGTGATCATATTTGGTGTCCCGGATGTTAATCGTTTTTCAATAGGGCAGACCTCGCTAATGTTCGGCAAACATCGGAAATACTATTTGAGTAACTAACTTTTTTCGCTGAACACTGTAAACAATGACTCAAATTAAAACAATACATTAATTTGTATCATCATTTAGCAATACATTGTCCTAATAAAGTTATATTTCTTGGTCGAAAAATAAAATTAAGCGGTGACTTCAATTATGGGTCGCATACCTTAAATATCATTGAAACAAACTAACAAACATAACAGAGATTGCTTTAAAATACGTAGAACGTTAGTAGTATATAGTATGTTAATGCATTTTCAGCGGGAAATGATTTCTTGTTAAAGTAATGTAGAGTTTATGGTCATTAGAGTGGAACTGTTTATTGATCACCTATCACGTTCCGTGACACAGGCCCTGACTTGATGCTCTGAACTTGTCAGCAACTGCTGTATAGGTATATCTAGCAAAGGGATCAGGACTCATTTGTCCTATTTTAGAATTTTTTAGACCGTTAGAACTTGTTGACTAGAAACCAGATCTCTTGTGAGAGTAGGACAACGTCTAGAGGAAACTCAGGGCTAAAACTAGTATTAAATATTCGGCAGAAGATAATCACACACAGTTGTGACTTTTTTAAGATAGTTTGGAAAATTTGCAAAAACTCTACTATCAGTTCTTTTAGCTTGTTTTCTCGCTGGTAATTTGGCTGCTAAGGTTGCGTAGTGTGACACGTTTATTGGAATTGCCGATACGTCTGCAAGGGGTTGGACTACTGTTAAGGAGTACGTGAGTAACGATCTTTGACAATCAGTGGAAGTAATTATTAGCCACTTTCAAGATTGTGGCATTCTGATCGAGTTAGAGTTATATTAATTCGTAATTTCTTCTTACGAAAATTTTTCCCATGTAGTCCGAAATGCAGTCACAGTTGTTCAATGGTATCTATGAAGTTGACGCTATTCTCTAGTTCTCTTAATACTCAGTCAAATGTTATCTATCATGATTAAATCGGTGATTGTGCTGGTCATGTTGTAACATAAATTTCGTTGTTTTTCATAAATCCTTACTATTTTCGCACTATAACGGGCATTGTAAAACATAAAGATGTAATCGTTTTCTGGAATATGTCGCACTTTAACCGGACAAGGATTATAGTCGATTTGAATATATTTAGCAGCAATTAAACGTTAAACATCAGAAATTGTTCCCATTGGCATTAGACCTCAGATCATTATGGTGGCATGGCGGAGGTTGCAATGTATATATATACGTACGGGATGTTGGATCGTTACGGTAGATAACGATGCTGTACAGACTAAAATAATAATATATTCGTTTAAAAATATGTACAACAACATCTAGATACATAACTAAAGCGAAAACAAAGTTTTACACTTAAAAAAAATGCACAAATATTTCGCCTGACCAACAGGCTTCGTCAGTGTTTTTACAACGAATTACAATAACAGGTAAAAAGGTATTGTCGTTATACGTATGTGATGTATACTATATCTAGTAATTAACGAAAAAATGTTTTTTGTTAGTGCTATTACAAGTATGTACATGTATTTAAATATGAAGCACTATTTATACGGTTACAATCAATATATATACAAAAAAGCTGTTTTAAAATAAATAAAACGACACGTAATTCACAATGAATATTCAGAGACCATGGTTGTATCTGGTCTAAGGTCCTATAATTTTTCATTAATTCCCTTCGGAAATGATGTTCCCAATGTTTTTATCCAAAAACTTTCTTTCTCTTTTCTCTGTTTGTCTGTCCACCTTGGGTTATGGTCTATTAGGGTCACCTTGAGTTTATTAAAAATTTCAGCTATTCCACGTAGGTGCCTATTAAGGGGTAAGTTTGGTTTGCATCTTGTGTCGCTTCTGTGCCCGTTCATTCGTTTGCTGAATCGTTGCACAGACTCACCAACATACTGGAGATTGCATATACCACACTGTAAAAGGTATATGATGTTCTCACTTTTGCAATTCAAATTGACATGGATGTCAAATTGTTTGCCATTTGATGTGCTAGTGAAGTGTTGGGTGTGTTGTATGTGATCACATGTCATACAACGACCGTCACCACAGATGCAGCATTGCCCCGATTGGCGGCTACGTGACGACATTTCTGCTCGGACTAACTGATCTTTTAAACTTTTGGGTTTTCTAAAGGCCATTACAGGAGGTTCTGGAAATATTTTTGAAAGTTGATGATGTTTTTCAATTGTTGTCCATCGTTCGCGGATAGTACGTGCGATGTCTTGAAAAGCTGGGTGGTATGTTAGGACAAACGGGACTCTATTGTTAGTTTTCTTTTCTCTGTACTGCAGGAGCTGGTCCCTACTGATGTTGTTTGCTTTATTAAAACCTATTGATATGTTTTTGTTATTGTATCCTCTCTGCTTTAGATGGCATCGAAGCTCTCCAAGACGCTGTTTAGTTTTAGCCTCCGTAGAACAGATGCGTTTAACTCGCAGAGCTTGGCTGTAAGGAATACTTTTGCTGCAATGTTTAGGATGGCAGCTGTTTGGTGAGAGGTACTGATGTTTATCTGTGGGTTTACAGTACAGATCGGTTGACATAATTCCATCTATTACGGTGGTAGTGGTATCTAAGAATGAGATTTTAGATGTGGACATTTCATGTGTGAATTTGATAGAAGGATGTATACTGTTAGCGTGGTCAAAGAACTGTTTAAGGTTTTCCCCGCTTTCAATCCATTTCATGTCAACATCATCAATGAACCTAAACCATGAGAGTGGATGGTGGAGAGAAGAGTTTAGAAGTTGTTTCTCGAGTTTTCCCATAAAGATGTTAGCATAGGATGGTGTCATTTTGGTTCCCATTGCTGTTCCGTTAATTTGTAAATAGTGCTCCCCATTAAACGTAAAATTGTTATGTTTTAATACAAGTTCAAGTAGTTGAATTAGGCACTCAGTGGGGGGATCTTTGATGTCGCGTTGTTCCCAGACCTCCTTGCATGCTGTTATGCCGTCGTCGTGTGGTATATTGGTGTACAATGATGTTACATCCATGGAGACGAGGATTGTGTCCGGTGGAAGTGGATTCATGGATTCCATTTTACGCAGGTAGTCGGTTGTGTCTTTTATGTAAGATGGTAAAGATTCTACGTGTGGTCTTAAGTGGAAATCTATAAACTCTGATATTTTCTCTGTAGGATGTCCGTTGGCCGAAACTATGGGTCTACCGGGGTTATTCTCCTTATGGATTTTAGGCAGGAGATAAAAACGACCAGCTCTGGGATTTTCCGGTTGTAGATATTCAAGGGTGTCTTTATCAATGTGACCCTTTTTGTGCATGGATGTTAGGGTCTTACTTATTATTTTTGCAAAATTATCCGTTGGATCAGAGTCAAGTTTTATATATATATATATATATATATATATATATATATATATAAAATCTAAGTCAAACAGTGTTGGGCTTAATTTGTAGACGTATATACAAATATTTGATATTAACCCTGTATTTCTGATGTTTCAGAAATCCGCTGGATAGATATATTATATGGTTGTCACAATACTTAGACGTTTGTATATAATTTACTTACTGTGACTGCATGACAAGTAACTTTGTCATCCTATATAATATATACAAAAATGCTGAATTAGATTACTGTCAGATTAATATGTATTGGTTACGATAATTCCATCGTCACACGCTAGTACACATGTACTATGTCTATGTCTAAGATTCACCCCGGTTAATGAAGCTATATTTTTATATAGCGGATTTGGCCGAGGGGTCTAGACCACTGGACATAGTGCAGGCGAATTGGTGCCACAGTGTCACAACGGTGTGAGTTCGAATCCCGCTGAGGGAAAGCAAAAATTTGACAGTGTTAAAAAATCTAAGTCAAACAGTGTTGGGCTTAATTTGTAGACGTATATACAAATATTTGATATTAACCCTGTATTTCTGATGTTTCAGAAATCCGCTGGATAGATATATTATATGGTTGTCACAATACTTAGACGTTTGTATATAATTTACTTACTGTGACTGCATGACAAGTAACTTTGTCATCCTATATAATATATACAAAAATGCTGAATAAGATTACTGTCAGATTAATATGTATTGATTACGATAATTCCATCGTCACACGCTAGTACACATGTACTATGTCTATGTCTAAGATTCACCCCGGTTAATGAAGCTATATTTTTATATAGCGTTATTGCCGAGGGGTCTAGACCGCTGGACATAGTGCAGGCGAATTGGTGCCACAGTGTCACAACGGTGTGAGTTCGAATCCCGCTAAGGGAAAGCAAAAATTTGACAGTGTTAAAAATCTAAGTCAAACAGTGTTGGGCTTAATTTGTAGACGTATATACAAATATTTGATATTAACCCTGTATTTCTGATGTTTCAGAAATCCGCTGGATAGATATATTATATGGTTGTCACAATACTTAGACGTTTGTGTATATATATATATATATATATATATATATATATATATATAAGTGTCTAATGAATTAACCAAACAATGTCGTTGTAATTTCCACTCTGAAAATCATCTGTACACACAGATTTGATTTTTGAGCCGTCCCACCTCGGGAATCGAACTCGTGTCAGTTTATAACATCTATGGCTACTGCGCCTAGCATGTAAAGACAGAGGTGTAACCTCTAGACCAGATCCATCCGCTAAAAAAACGGAGTTTCACTGGCCTAGTGTTACTTTTGGTTGAACATGTCATTTACATACACAATGTTTTTGTGCGACCTGAGCTTTAATTACAACGATTTTCATACAATCAGAATGGATCTGTAAGCAATTATACAGATGCGTGCATATAGTTGTTTTGAATTTCTATTTATAATTGTCTATTTATATATGCCCAACATTCTGATTGTATTTCAACATTGGATCTTTAGAAATGCACTAAAGATACATAGTTAAGATAAATGATATTTATAAGTGTCTAATGAATTAACCAAACAATGTCGTTGTAATTTCCACTCTGAAAATCATCTGTACACACAGATTTGATTTTTGAGCCGTCCCACCTCGGGAATCGAACTCGTGTCAGTTTATAACATCTATGGCTACTGCGCCTAGCATGTAAAGACAGAGGTGTAACCTCTAGACCAGATCCGTCCGCTAAAAAACGGAGTTTCACTGGCCTAGTGTTACTTTTGGTTGAACATGTCATTTACATACACAATGTTTTTGTGCGACCTGAGCTTTAATTACAACGATTTTCATACACGGCTCAAAAATCAAATCTGTGTGTACAGATGATTTTCAGAGTGGAAATTACAACGACATTGTTTGGTTAATTCATTAGACACTTATAAATATCATTTATCTTAACTATGTATCTTTAGTGCATTTCTAAAGATCCAATGTTGAAATACAATCAGAATGTTGGGCATATATAAATAGACAATTATAAATAGAAATTCAAAACAACTATATGCACGCATCTGTATAATTGCTTACAGATCCATTCTGATTGTATGAAAATCGTTGTAATTAAAGCTCAGGTCGCACAAAAACATTGTGTATGTAAATGACATGTTCAACCAAAAGTAACACTAGGCCAGTGAAACTCCGTTTTTTAGCGGACGGATCTGGTCTAGAGGTTACACCTCTGTCTTTACATGCTAGGCGCAGTAGCCATAGATGTTATAAACTGACACGAGTTCGATTCCCGAGGTGGGACGGCTCAAAAATCAAATCTGTGTGTACAGATGATTTTCAGAGTGGAAATTACAACGACATTGTTTGGTTAATTCATTAGACACTTATAAATATCATTTATCTTAACTATGTATCTTTAGTGCATTTCTAAAGATCCAATGTTGAAATACAATCAGAATGTTGGGCATATATAAATAGACAATTATATATATATATATATATATATATATATATATATATATTGTGCTCTTCTGTCCAAAAACGATTTGAATTTCATCGCTAAATGTCTACTTACGCCAGTGACCATCAAAACTCCTGTTTTTCGTTTCATTACACTATTTAATCCTACTTTTCTTGTTCATTTCTCCCACTGGCACGCTTTTCTTAGCAATCCGACTTTTATAACCGAAAGTTCTTTCTGATGGTCCTAAAACTATATCGAATGTCCAAACCTTCATTAAAAATACCATTAATTCATTTCAAGTCCTTTGTCGATTTTCTTTCCTTTATACTTGAAATCTGGTTTTTTATTGGACCGTACTGCTCCATTTTTCACAACAGATTTAATTATAGACCTCGGTAGTCGGTAGTCGGTAAAAGATCTCTCTAGAGCTCATGTTCCTTTGTTATTATATATTTATGTTCCGACTCTAAATTAAAATTACTTACTTACTTACTTACTTATTCCCAAAATTGTTGCAAAAGATATGACAAATTATTCAAATTTTAAACAGCTACACTCAAATCTTTTCTTTTTGCACTCTTTTGGAAATGAAATGTGCGTTTATACGTAATAAGACAAATGACAGTGTTGTTGAAAGTTAATATATCTATCAAAAGCTAAATATAACGCATAACGCAAGTACGCCATTTTAACGTAAGCGGTTGATAATTACGTCCACCGACTGTACAGCTGTTGTTCTGCTGCCCAATATGCCCGAATTGACTGTTCTTGCCTTATCGCACGACTTCAGTCGTTTTGTGCAGCCCATTCGTGCGCCGTGCATCTTTGACAGTTTCCACTTGTGTAGTATGGATACTGAAGTAGAAATTGTCTTCTTAACATTTAGAAAGACACACACGTTATGTAGCAGTCAACCAAATGTCTTTACTAATCAAACAGTCAATGATAGGTATTTAGTCTTTACATCTTTTTTGTCTACCTTTTTTTTTAAATTCTCAGTTTCTGAAGAATACGAAGAATTCATGTCTGAAGTTCATTATTTTGAAAAGTATGCCAAACATATTGATTTCAAGAATAAAATCAGAGCCAATTAAGTTATTTGTAACATTGTTAACAATGGTCATTTTATACCTTTTTTAAGCTTCTCCCTGCAATGTTTTGGAAAAACAACAAATCACCTCTTTCCAACGCTGACTTTGTTGATCAAGCTTTTGCTGAATCGGATGTCTCATGAAGTTATTTTGTTCAATTGCTAGTAATACCTTTTCAGGGCTACTATTAACAAGATAAAAAGAGACTGATTTTAAATCATTTCATTTTATACAATTGTTAAAACGAAAAGATTGAAGGTTTAATACTTGAGGATCTCATTATTTGTTTACTTTTAAATCCGGTAACCATTCTTTTTAATTTTTTGTGTACAGCAAGTCTCACCTGGCTTGTTTTGTTAAACGGCAAGTACTCTTCCTCTTCATTTGAGGAATTGGTTGTAACCCTTGTTTGTTTTCTAATCTTTTAAATGCTTTGGTTAAATATTGGAAGCAAACTGTGGCAGGTATTGTTTTATAGTAGGAATATAAAAAATTTAGTTATATTCAGATTTTGATAAATATTTCATATTTTCAATAGAGAAAAATCTATATTTGCGCTTGCATAGGAGTTAAACTTGAACAAGAATTTATTTGGATTTTAAATGAGGGTCTATTTATACTCTAGAAAGAAGGAGAAATGATTTGTTACAGTCCATTGATCGAATTCCTTAAACAATTCTGTGTTTTACTTTAAGGCAATTAGAACAAGTGACGGGTAAAATAATTTCCTTGTAGTTAAATGAAAAATGAAAATGTATTTATGACAATATATTGTTACTTGTGTATTAAATCATGTTTAAGCTGCTGGAATAGATGTTAAAATCTGTATATTAAAGACCTGAACTTTAGGAATTTTAATGTGAAACTTTGAATTGTAAATAATTGATTGTGGTGCTTACATTTGATAATTTCTAATATGTAAGATTACATATCTAAACAAGTTTTATAAATATGAAACTTTAAATGGAAATAATTTAGAGCGATGGCACATGCGTTTATTTGTATCTGTTTTAATGGTATACAGGTTAAGTGGTGCACGTATAATTCAAACTGCGCACTCATTGTTCAATCAGTTTGAAGTAAGATTTTGCCTTTTGAATATGTTTTAAATATATTCTGTTTAAAACAAAAGTTTTCTGCATTTAGAATAAATACTTATTTAAACAAAATCATTGTAAATCATGTATGAAAAGAGATTGTAATAACTAATTTTCATGCAATGAATCTGGTATTATGGCAAGTGACTTTTAATACAACAAGAAGTGTTAGTCAACAAAACGCTGTAGCCAACTTTCTCATGTGTCTTAGGTGTAAAGTGTGGTGAAATCATTCGCGTTACACTATAAAACCCACGTATACATCAAGTAATTTTTACTGGTACCAGGAAATAAAAATAATAATGGCAAGATTGTTATTTGCTTGAAATTAAATAACGAGAGATGATATCAAGCGATTTACAATTATCACGATTTGTGAAACCTATTTTATTATGAAACGAAAAATGTAATTTGCGTGGCTAATATTGAAGCATGGAAACGAGGCATCGTTGAAGCACAGAGTAATATGCAAGATGTAATTCAATGCTGTAACAGTACAACGAAGCGTATCATTTCAAAAAATAACACATATCGAATGAAATCATTTCAAAAAATTCAAAATTGCATAATAAACATTGTTCATGTATACTTGTAACATTAGAACTTTTTTCACTGAAAATGACATCACAATGTATTTTTTGTCAGGGAATGACGTCTGTGTTTTTCATATCTCTTGTTTTTATCACATCGTTGCCTATTGTATACGACGTTTTCCAAGTCGCGCGAGAAATGAATAAAAAATGGCAATCATAAGAGAATAAAAAATTTATACTAGGTATAAAATCATTATCCCATGTATGTCAGCTTAATACTTATGAGATCTACAACAGTGAATTAATAAGACGTTAAATTAGTTTTGTTAGGTTGTTCGATATTTTTGTTTCTGTCTACATATGTGTGTACAGTTCATTCTACGCATAAATAAAGGTAATAGAACCGAACACCAGGACAACTTGTTAAAAAAGCTAATCCACTGGCAAATTTGAGAACAATCGTCCTCAATTCATTCGCACAATTGGTGTTTAAATATAATATGAATATAGGCGCAGCCTAAATGCGAGCATCGCATACTTTATGGTTCGTGACGTTACATTAAAGCACCATAACAGTGCATTCAATTGGTGACGTGACGTCTTACTTTAATGTGTTCGTGACGTCGCACAAATGCCCAAAAAAATAAAAATAAAAATACGCCGTTTCTGATATTGCAAAAAATAAAATGTCTGACATTTTTGTTGTTATTTAAAAATCAAACACTTCAATTTTATTCATGTCAAAATTTATTTTTGTCTTAATTACTTTTAAATCAATTTTATTACTGGTCCACAATATTTTCTTCCGATAGCTCAGCTACCATCTGAAATCAGTTTGTTCATATGGATCACATATGTTTTTCACACATACATGTAACCGTAGTGCTCGCATCTGCAATGCTCGCTATTATTACATGATTATAATTTGTCTCAGGTCGCAAATCTTATAAGAGGTTTTTGATAGCTATCTTAAATTCAAAAACAAGAACCACTATAAGTATAGGTAACTCGGAATCTGATAGTTATTCTTTTTTATCTAAAAAAAGAACAGTTCATTTTCAAGACTTAATGGCAAATTCGATTGGCCTTATTTTCTTTCATCAGCCAATAGAATGATTCGTGATATACAATTCGCTAATTCGGGTGGCATGTTTTTAAAAAAAACATAATATTTTTACTTAAATATTAATAAATAAAATTGTATTTTTCCTTTTTTCTGTGCCAAAATATTGTAATAAAACATTTATTTACTTTGAACTAGTTTGCTATCGATTTATAATCCCCAAAATGTATAGCCACTTTGCCTAGCGGCTCGATGAATATCACCATTTTGTCGAATTGATAAAATCCGATAGTAATCTAAATAAAAGTCAGTGCATTACTAATAGTGTTCCCTGTAACGAAGATTGCTTCCTTTTTTTTTGTTTTTTTGCTTTTCGCTTTTCTATGTTAAAAATCTTATTAACCATTAATGCGTAAGTATAGAAACAAATGAATTGTTTTTATTAATTTTATTCGCAATTTAGCACTTTGCTATTATTTAACATGTTGGGTTTTCTTGTTCATGTTTTATTACTAGTTTTGTTATTCCTTTATTATTTTGCTACAAAAATGTGTTTTTGTTATTTAGTTTGCTTTACGTAATTTTTTGTGTTTTGTAAAAGCCTAAATCTTGCATAACGAAATGAATTAGCCACCCGCCAAAAGAAAAGAAAAAAACAATAAGCGAAATAAATCACAAAATTAATTACGAATAACCAAAAAAAAAAATTTTACACAAATTTGAATATTAAAAGGCACATTTTCTAAAAAAAACATCAATATTAAAAAATAGAAAATACCAATATTGTTTTTATGCAAACTTAAAGAGAAATATAAAAATGTAAATAAAACATGTTCCTACTAAATATCTATTCGCTAATTTTGAAACAATAACGCATTAAATCTCTATTTTTTTTTAGTTTTGTTACTGGATCAAATTCCTTACAAACTACAAGAACCGTTTAAAAACTGACTAGTGCACGCTTTTTGTTTAAATGTTATTTAGTTATTTTAAAGATTCAAAATGTTTAAGGTAAACACTCTAAAACCATTATATCTACCTACAGTAAGTACTGAAGTTATAAACGCTGCACAGTTTCCCTATACCTTTTAGATTATTCCATTTCTAAAATTTAGTGCCGCGCTAAATATATGTTCGTTGCTTTAACTTTAAATACATGCCCTATGTAAACAATTAAATATAAATGAAGCATCTGATTGTTCACTACTTTGATTTGGTTATTTTTGCAAGCAATGAGGTCATGATCAGTGCTCTTTTGGGAATGTTTTACTAATGCGGTCTGCAATATTAAACAGTAGGCCACGAAATCTGAAACACAAAAACTATTGTAGCAATATTATAAATTCCTTAGTATTTATATATGTCTACTCGTTTTTTTGAAAATATATATATCAATACCATATCCTATGGATAATAAATATACTTTTGATAATATATTCCTTTTTAAATACAGCACTATTTGAAAGTGCATTGAAAAACTTATCAGTAACTGTGACGTGAACGCAAGATAACGCTAAAGTAAACTGTGACGGGAACGATCCATCCTATCGTCAATTCTAAATGAAACTGTGTAAATCATTTCCTGTTGGCCGCTGTCAATGACCACGTACAATTACCAAAATAAAAGGAAATATTGTCAACTGCAGTTTATGACACATTTGATAGAAAACTATGTTAATTAATATTAGAAGTAAACAAAGACCTGCTTTTTCTCTATCTTTACCTTAATATTGTCTTGATACTGATATCATACAAACATTCGAGCATTCAAACAGTCGCTATTTCAATGCTCTAAATAGAATTATTAGACAAAAAGTGTGGCGAACAGTTACGTCTTATATATATATATATATATATATATATATATATATAATTGTCTATTTATATATACCCAACATCTGATTGTATTTCAACATTGGATCTTTAGAAATGCACTAAAGATACATAGTTAAGATAAATGATATTTATAAGTGTCTAATGAATTAACCAAACAATGTTGTAATTTCCACTCTGAAAACCATCTGTACACACAAATTTGATTTTTGAGCCGTCCCACCTCGGGAATCGAACTCGTGTCAGTTTATAACATCTATGGCTACTGCGCCTAGCATGTAAAGACAGAGGTGTAACCTCTAGACCAGATCCGTCCGCTAAAAAACGGAGTTTCACTGGCCTAGTGTTACTTTTGGTTGAACATGTCATTTACATACACAATGTTTTTGTGCGACCTGAGCTTTAATTACAACGATTTTCATACAATCAGAATGGATCTGTAAGCAATTATACAGTTATAAATATATATAACTTGAATTGATGTCTTTATTGTCCAAATGTTCTAATTGTTTTTCAAAATCAACAGTTACAAAAATTATTTCAGTGAATTATCACGTAAACATTAAAGTACGTTTCAATTTTCAGCCGCCCAGCAATCGAATTATATATTTGAGCCTAGTTTTGTTAGCAACTGGTATGTAGCGAAGGCCCAAGACCCAAACGTATCACCTTTAACAATTTATCATTATTTGGGAGAGTATCCGGTGAAAGTTGATGTTCAAATTAAAATCAATGATGGTGGCAATGATTATATTTTTACTGGATTAGGATCAGCTCAAAGGGATGATGACTTTTCTGAAGAATATGGTGGTGTGATTTATGTTTATAACCAAGAACACGTAAATATTACTTTTCCTTTTCAAAACAACGACTTTTCGTCTGGAAGACTTGGATATACCGGTAAGTGCAATATTTAATAATTTAATGCAGTAAATAAAGTAGCTTGATTTCAGATGAAAATAGATAACGGTTTATCTCTACAGAGTGAAAACGTGAAAAAAATACACATTTATAAAACAATGCAAAGATAATGTAACTAGACTTCCTGTTTCTTACTGATATGTACGTACCATTTTACAGCCGGCAAATGAAGTTTTGCAGGCGCTGTGGCCAAAGCATCATCATTCCGAACATTTGCATGAGTCTAAAAATGGCGTTAAATACTGTTAAAATACAACTGAGATTTTATGCCGCCATTCAATAGCTCAAATGTATTATTGAAAAGTTAGGAAAGGTCTTGAATATAGTTCTTTTTTGTTCAAATCTTTTTTGTGAAAAAATTACGATTTATATTAAAAACTACCTTTATATGTGCAAGGGTTTAATACCTTTCTGACCTATGTAAATCAAAAAGAATTTGTGCATTAATAATGGGTTATATTATTTCAAAATATTTATTTTTCTAATTGTACGTTTTTGTTATCATAAAATATGTTGTGTTCATTTTCAGGATCAAGCCTTTATTCCGGACCAACGCTGCAAGGTCCATACTATAATGGATTTGTCCGCATCCGGGTCTGGTTAGCATCAGACATACCCCAAGCTGTCTTTAGATTTTCCGTATATTTAGACAGTAAGTTTAAGATAACTTCTTTAGGGTAACTTTGTCCGTTACTGAAATGATGTTACTCTAGTTTTTTTAATCCGACACCCGAATATTCCGAGGTCTTATCCAAAGAATTGTTGTGGTCCGAAGTTTATCAATAAAAGTAACAACGTAGTTTTGATCCGATATTAATTTGATGTCCAGTTACATTATATGTTATTCCGGTCTTAGACAGGGTATATAATGTCACATTCACGGCTTAGGATTTATATTCCATGAGCCGAAGTGAACGCATAATATTAAAAAATGCATTTTTATTAATAGTTTTTATACAACAAAATTACACTCGGGAATTGGTCAAATAACGTTATTATTGATAAAATCAATAAATATTGTCCCTTTTGGCACCCCATCATTACTTTTATGACGCTTCGAAGCCCATTCGGGATTTATAACCAATTTTGAAAGTTTATTTAAAAATAAGTTATATTTTTGTTGAAAATCAAATTAATAAAAATAAGAAAACATTATTATATATTAAGAAACAGCGAAAATTTATGTTTTTTAAATGTAAATCGTCTTCTGTTCAATAAATAACCCAATTGTATCCTTAAACCCGGAAGTGTCAAAGGTAAAAGTTTGCGAAGCACCAAATTCAATATCGGTGGAGCATGTATTGGTTTTAATTGATGTGTGGATGTGGACGTTGATAAGTGAATTAAAATAGGAAAACTTGCAATTGACGGTAATGTCACTTTGATCCATAAAAATGAATACCATTGGATTTTGGACGATGGAAATCAATGAATAAAATTAGGGATTACATGTAATCACCAAGCAATTTAGCGATTACAAGTAATCCCTGAATATTTAGGGATTACGCGTAAGCCCTAATTACACACATTCACTGTAACATATACATGTAATATAACCAAATCATAGCTAGTATTCCTAATATTAAGAAATTCCTACCAAACAACCAACTTAGTTAGGTTTGCATTTATAGAACGTTTATTGTATTTTGGATTGTGTCTGAAGGTATATAGTATTGCATATACACGCATTGTCGGACTATTGGGCTGTCGGACTATAGGGTTGTCGGACTATTGGGTTGTCGGACTATTGGGCTGTCGGACTATTGGTTGTCGGGAGGTCACCGATGTCTTGACTGAGAATGCATGATGATGCAGCGCAGGTACATGTTTATTAACTTTTAGTGCTCTTGAGAACACGTGTCTCGTTTTATGTTTTGTGCATTGACACACTTTTATAGAGGACACAACAAAATCATACAGGATTTGTGACCAACAGACATTATTGAGCCAGAACCACCCCCCCCCCCCAATTTTCGCTGATATCGCTAATATTTGAGTAGTGTTGTTTCTTAATTTACTTCCCTTCTGTTATTTAAACAAATATATTACATATCATTTTATTTACGTCGTTTAAAACATGTTCGTGTTAGTCATTGGTGCAAGTTGTCAGTTTTTCATTCGAAGCGAAACGAAGGCGGCCATGATGATTTGTTTTCCCAGCGCACCATACGGGATAACAATATGCCTTATGTATACGGCTGTAGACGTATACATAGCCTGGTGTATACGGCTTGCTAACAAATCATAATGCAAGGTTTTTATGTGAGCTGTAATATAATTAATAAAACATCGACATACTCCGACGACCTCAGTCAAGCGTTGTAACATTGCCAATTGCTTAATAAACAGAGATTAGTCAAATGTACATCACTGTTTATACAGGGTTTCATTAAGGTCACAAATATCAGAATCGAATTTTGTTGTTCTTTACAAATAAAATTAAGCGATATCTACACGGACTAGAAAACGACGTTTAAAAAATTGAACAAATGTTCCATCACCACCTGCACTGAATGCATTATCATTGAAGTGATAGCAAAACAATAATTATAATTATTTTAAAATATGTTTACTCTGATTTTATTTAAATAAATTTATTAGGTTCAGCAAAAGTATACAATTCCTTCGGCGAATAAATTACACAATCAGCTATCTATTACAAAAACTTTAGCATTCCGTCACCGTGTATTATTCGACATTTTTCACTGGCCCAAAAGGATATCGGATAAAAACAAAACCATTGTATTTGTTATAGAAATAATGTAATAAAACTAAGCGCAAGTGAGAAGATGGCTATTAAATTGTATTAGGTTAATGGTGACTTTAATTTTTAACTGTGTAGGATGTTGCGTCTAATTTATGTTATTTGAAATCACTAAAAAATTTCATGTAATCTGAATAGTATTCTCTATACATTCAAACTATAAATAAATACTCAAATAATAACATTTGCCTATAGCCCAGCAAACATAGTGGTCACCGGAGTTTATTGGTATTATAACAATTTAATAAATATCGCACATATAGATCTAAAGCAAATATACACATTACATGCAACATACAAATTTATTACTGACCATACAAAATAAAATAGCAAATTCAACTTATGCTTTCGAAAACTGTCATTTATACAACAAATATTTTTTATCTCTATCATCGACGATCTCGCCGTCCAGGAAAAACCCAAACCTTGTTCAGGGTAAGGAAACTGTGTCCGAAGCCAAAGCGAAAAATCGCCTCAAAATTTATACTCGGACCTGTATACATTAATAGAACATATTTTTAATAAATCAAAATAATATTTAATTTATTTAATCTAACAAAAAATTATAACACTTTCTTTGCCCTTCGATGTTGGGCTAGAAAGTGAATTGTCGGGAAATATTTCCCGCGAAATATATGTAGTCACATGACCCGAATAAGTATTCACATGAGTACTGTTAATACAATAATTTCTTACTATACTTTCCAAAATTATAAATCCAGTATTCACACCGATCAACCGACTTTTGGTAAAAAAAAGTATGACACGATGACAAAAGATCTAAATAAATAAGTTCGAAACGATAAAGGGCGCAGGTATATTTTTAATTTTTTTACGTTTTAAATTAATGTAGGGAGTAAAATATATTAAAAGACGATTAGTTCTTTAATCTCTTATTTTTATTTTGGTCCATCTAATCTTATGAAGTAAGCGGAAAAATGTTTATGTCGAACATTAAAATGAAACAAGAAATATGATGATTTTGTTTAATACTTTAAATAAGGCTAATCGATTGCTTAAGGATGCAATTTATTCATTTGTAACGTCATAACCTATTGCTTGTAAATAATATATTTAAAATATTGATTTTCGGGGTTTATATAAAGCATGAAAAGTAAGATACGCAAATTAATGTTGATCATTGGGCCTAAAATATGCAATTATTGCGTTACACAACAACAATCACAGAAAAGCTTTCAAACTATGCTTAGTGTTTGTATTATGAATGTATGCACCTCTTATTTTATTATGTATCTCAAACGAAGTTAGAAGACATATTTTTTGTCTGATATTTTACTTCCTCATATATTTCCTCTTGCTGATATTGTGATCTAAGTTTCTCTGAAACTGCAACTCTCACCCTTATACACTTTTATGATATATTAGATTGGCATATCTAGTTGTGCATTCCACTTTTCATTTTTTTGGACGAGGTTCATAATGAGTTTTTGGTGAAAGAGGTTATAGAGGGTCGCCATATTGTTGCGAGTCTGTTTGTCGGTCAGTCCTTAACAAATCGTAACCGGGTTATAACTTTTTATCTTCAGGCAGGCTTTTTGATGTATGTCATGTGGGTAGATTATAACTAATCGATGTATCGCATGCCATGAACGTTGACATTTAAATTTGAACTTTGACCCCAATCACATAATTGTTTTTTGAGTGACTACTCGTGTGTGCGATATAACAATGTTGTTCTTTGAGAAGGGTCTTTGATTCTTTGAATGGTGTTTAATACCACTATCAGCAATTTTTTAACAGGATGCATGGCGTCTAGTTTTTATTGGTGGAGGCAGCCAGAGTACCCCAACCTTTGGGGAGATAGGCTTTTGATATTTGGAGTGTAGCTAGATAGTTACAAAACAATGTGTCTCACAAATCGATGAAGGCATCCTTTGGTATCCATATCAAATTCGAAGACGTGTTCCTTGTATTGGATACCAAAACTACAAAAAATCAATACAAATAGCGTTTCATAGAAGGATCGTCCATGTATACCACCAAATCTCTATAAAAATCCTGACCACTATTTTACAATAACAATAAAAACGCAGAAATTAAGTGCAACTTGCTACTCCAGGAGTGGCAAAAATTAATTGTGGATACTAAAACAAATTCAAAATACCTGGTAGACATGTTGAGGTTTTGATGTCCTCACCAGTGTAAGAACATTAAAACTTTGATTTTTCGCCACTCTACACTCCCAGCCCTATATATGGCACTGGTGTCTTCTAACTACTCCCACTTTTTACAAATTACTATTCATGCTATTCCCACATGCACATAACAGATGTTTTGATAGCAAAATTGCTTTTATAGCAGTTAGAATTAATAAAATTTTACCTGAGATTTACCTGTATTTTTTATTTTGTTATAAATTAAGATGAAATAAATGATATTTTAGATATTTGCAGATGAGTACTGTAAGCTTCGAAACAATGAGTGAAAGATGTTCATTTGCCCTAAATAGAGCTAATGAACGTACAACAAACAAGTTAAATTAATTTTTACTAGCTTCTTCCAAGCTAAAAAACATTATGCCTGCTAATTCAGTTGGCATAATTAGTGGTCGACAGAAAACCTCAAGTTTTATTAACTCCAAGTTACCTTTTTGGTATAAATTCTTGCACATTTAAAATCAAGTCATTCTTAATTAACAATAGCTAATGCACTACTCCGATCTCCTCTATTTAAGAAGATGAATCGGTGAAACTTAGAAATGATGACTTGGACAATAACACTCAACAGCTTGTAGAGAATATTCCAACATTCCCAACAATTTAGACTGCCTTGTACAACAAACGAAAGAAGACCCTACCAGTTTTACCCAAAACCGTGGATGACACAACATATACATTGATTAAATTCATAGACTTTTCCATAGTAAATTGTGCTACATGTGCTCATATGTATTATAGTACTCATACACTAAATGTGTAGTGACATTTGTATTTTGACTGCTACATCTATGCACTTTTATTGTGTATATTTGCTCCAGTTTGTTGTTAAATTATTGCTGTAAAGTAAATAAAATATTTACTGAACTTTGTCTTATTATTTTGTATAATCAATCATAGAGCAGTTATACATAAAAATCAGAATTCAACCAACATTTGATTAAAAAAAACCCATAAAAATCGGAATTCAACCAACATTTAATTAAAAGTTAATGAGCTTATGTTTTTACAGTATAATCCCTTGTTTGCACACGTTTTCCACCTTTTTACCATTTCTTACCTGAATTTTCAAAAGTGGGAATAGGAGTAATGCCACTTACAACTAGGCTTAAAGATGTTATAATACGCTGATTTTTCAAGAAAAATATAATGAGACGGTATAAATACCTGGTAATTAGCCATGACATAACTTACTTGATCACCACTGACACCATCGCCGGAAACCCACTTTCGGTCGCATTCTCGCTTTGCTACCACTTACCGACCCTGGGTCACACTAGTAGATATTTTCTCAAATGTTAGATTTTCTGATTGACAACATGTTTGGAGGACATGTTTTTCAACAGACCGTTGGTATTACAGTTAGTACAAATTGTGTTCATCTACTTACCGATTTTTTGTACTCTTATGAGGCTGACTCCCTGTTAATTTCTAATTCCGCTAAATTAATGATGTTTTGTCCCTCAACAATGCTGAATTTGGTGACTATTGCATTCAATCTACCTTAGCGAGCTTGAAAAAAATACACCATTAATACACTTAGGTGGGCCTACTACTTAGACCTACTTCTAGAAATAGACTCGGGAAAACTTCAAACTAGACTCTACAAAATACGTGATGACTTCAACTTTTCGTTCATCGATAGCAACATCGGTATGTGGGGTGTACATTTAACAACGTTAACGCTTTGCTAAATCCTGTGATCAGTATACCGGTTTTCTAGACCGGTTACTGCTGTTGACTACTAACCTACTCAATGGTTTGTTGTACCTAGGTTGATGTTATCCCTCCAGCTGTTCAATTGTCGTCACCATGACTTCAATTACCGCTATGGAAAATCAATCTAAAAAACGATCGGACATTTTTGCTGAGTCATAGGTAGTCTTTCATATTCTTGGATTTGACTTTTTCTTGACATGACAATGAGTAAATCGGCGGGTGTCTAATTTGAGGCTGGCACTGCTTACTCTTTTGGAGCACCTGAGTGCACCCATGGTTTTTATCGAACTCGGGTTACTCACTTTCTGTTTTTGTGTTTTTGGTTTTTGTTCTACGTAATATTTGTCTTTTTCTATATCAGGATTTGTAAATATCCATTATCTTTCGGCTCTTGTTGTTCAGTCGGTTTTCTTGCTATTTTTCTTCCATGGTTTTGGACTATTACCTTAAGTCCGATTACATTATTGCATACTGAATTTCAAATGAGATTCCGGGATTTAAAACTTTTGTCTTTTTATGTGGTCGTTTGATATTTGGGCATGTGGATAGACCATTGGAATTTGTTTCATATTTGTGTTGATGAAATTTGACCTGATACTTCCACCTTTACATATTTTCTTTTATCATTACATAATCCTGTCGGCTATTAGTTGTTTTTCTTTTTTTATGTCAAATACGGCGGGTCCCAGAAAGATGATCTTCCTGATATTTAATTTCTTTAAGCAAAAAGCGGGTATTATATATTACTTTTCAGATTAATCATGAAAAAAGAGATTACAGAAGCCGGGCAACCCTTAACGGATTTTTTAGCGTATGCGCGGCAAAAAAGAGGTAGTGATCCGACAGGTTTCAAATAGTTTACATCGTACAATCCATGAATATTAACCACCTTATGAAATATCAAACCTTTCCGACTAACGAAAGCCGCACACTTCTTAACGGAATTTTTTTATACGAATGGGTGGGCAAACAGGAAGTAGACGGCAGACAGTGAGAATTGTGTATAACTTACAACATATTAGTAAAAATAGCCATACAAAACATCAAACCATTTTAATTACCAAAAGCCGAGAAATGTAAGACTAAAATCATTATAACGTACATCGGCTAACAGAATTAGGAGTCCGAGATGTCTGAAAAAGACTATAACGTACCAGTCATTTGCATAAATTACCATATCAATGAACGAATTATTCTGCCCAAATGTTTTTAAAATTTCATTGATAGTTATGTTGTTATGTTGATGGCTTCAAACTCACTGGTAGCGGATAAAGCGTTATACAAGGTCCTATTGTAGTAACAATTTTTGACTTTTGTATAATATTTAAAGATATACAGACAATAGTAGTACAAAGTTATCGTTTGAAAGTATAAAACTAATTACTAAAGACATTAGCGGCTGCATTAAATCGTGTCAAGGACCTTTCATTCATCGTATCATTATAAAATGTGAGCTGGTTTTTACGTGTCATTTTTCCATAAACAAAACGGATTCAAACCCCTAATAAACTGGACTGAGAAGAATACTTATGGCATCGAAAGAAATGTTCTTTTAAACAAAAACACTTGGTGCAGAAATATATTGTACAAAAGCATAAATTTGCATTTGTTTGTTCAAATTTGTTATGTAAGTTCATTTGTAACAGATTTTCAGATTTAAAATAAAAATATTAATTAAAACAACTGAATATGTTAATATATATAATATACATATATATGGTAAATCCTTTTTACTAAACTGTATTTACTAGAATGAGTTTTTAAAGTAGCATTCGAAAAAAGTCACCTGTATACTTATAGGTCTTAACTTGTTTAGATCTTTTTTCATCGTTTCATACTACTTTTCAACAAATTGATTTAAGTCGGTTGATTAGTATGGCTTCGTTGTTATTTCCACTCTTTGCTACAATGGCCATCGTAATATTTATCGATTGAAATTAAAAGACAAATCTGGAGTATTAAAGTAGACTATGCAGAGCTTATAAAACAACCAAGACTTTATCTTGTACTTACTAGTTGTGCTATATTCTTTGAAACATTTTCAAAAATGAATGCAGAACAATTTTAGGTGGGTGTTATTGTTCGATACATTTTATCTTTGCAATAAGCGATAAATACAGTGTTCAAGATCAGAACACATTTTTAAAATCCTAAATATCAATCTGCGGCCACAGAAAGTAACATAAACTTTATAAAGGAAACAAGTATGTTTTACTTAGATGATTCTGCATATAACATCAATGCGATATATTTTAATATTATACTTCATACAAAATCTGTAAGCTTTTACTTGATAATTAATTTGATGTTATTCCAATCTATATCTTTCTAGCTTTACATATTAAACAATGATTAGTTGCACCGATATAACCTTACGAAAGATAAACCCGATCTTTCATTACACTCCTCTCGTACACCATTTTGACAAAATTATGTAAGTCGGTTGATTGATTGCGTTCACATGTCAAAACTTTTCTTATTGTTCAATTTACTGTTGTTACTTCGTCAAAATGTTGAAATATATAGATATGATATACATTTTATTACAGTTATATATTAAAAAGTTATTTCAGTATAACATGAAATCTATTGCATTCAGTAGGATGTGTTACACTCATTGAATATATTGACCTCGACTACGTCTCGGTTATTTACTTCCTGGTCTACTCTAGCGTAACATTATCCACTTTAGGCAGTATGGATAGTTATTTTTATATGTGGAAGCAAGAAAGAAATAACAAAATAAAAAAGATATTTTCAACTGAATGAAAATACTTTAAAAATAACATGAATTGCTGAAACAGTTGTATTTCTTAATTTATTTTGGTCTTCAGCAAAAATTACATATATTTCCAGATATACAAAACTACATGCAAGTCGACCATAACTTGGGGAAATACCCGGATTTGGTTACGGTTCAAACTTTATTGCCTGACGGATACATGTCTGATGGTGTAGGTGAGATGATTTTTAGTTAAAATTATAATAAGAATAGAGGCGTAAATTAAATGCGATCAATTATGATTCAAGATCTCCGCGCAATCTAATAGGGCCTGTGCATTCCACTGTGGTCAAAAGACATATTTCTCTAATGTTTATGTTGAATGTCTTAACGATGTTAGTTTTTTAATAGAGCGTTTCAGAGATTGCAAATAGTCAGGTTCTCAGTATGATTGTCACTCGGATGTAAATAGAGCATCGCTGTCTCTGACTCATGGCAATAAACTTTGCAAAATGTATAATATAAAAGCTATTTAAACAAGTGAAATTATTATTTTTTAATAACGATTTTGAGTATAGCTGTATAGAGCATGCACAATTACGATAAACTCTATTAATGATATATTTCATTTTCAGGTGTGGTTTTTATGGCAAATACCACAGACTATTGGAACACCTTGACGGGTGTTCTTTATGGATATGATGCCAGCAAAGTACGACTATGGGTTCCGTCCGCGTTTGCTGAGTATACAGGCACAGGTTAAAAACTATTATTTATCTATATTTTCTGAAAACATCTGCACAAAATGTCTGATAGATTATTTATTGTTTCATAATTTTAGATTTATTGATTTAGTATATTGTACAAGGCAGTTCTAAAATCAGCTTGTAAATGTAATTCAATTATATGGTAAGCTTAAACTATTTCTACTTATACCGCTTTTTAACTGATGAGGGCAAAAAAAAACGATCACCAAGAAAACTATCAAAAAGGTAATCCAAAAATCAAAGTCCAAGAAACCGGCAAATTTTAGAACCAACGACCCAACAAACATTGCAACTACAGCAATGGTCCTGACTTGGGATAGGAATTTCAAAGAAATGGTGGGTTAAACAAGGTTTTATTACACGCAAAACTTCCGCTTACATTGCAGTTATATGCTTTGTTGATAAAAAAAAATGGTGGTATCATATACCTCTAGTGAGTAAAAGGTGCATTCAATAAACATCGCAACATAATCGCTGTGTACTAAACTCAACACTTGGGAAAACTTTCTCCAATTATATTATTAAACGAGATTTTTTTAAAATAAGAAATGTTATCTGTAGTAAAACATATAAGGAGTTTTTTCTTGTAATCTTGGCTTATGAGGTTATCCTGTAGAAATTTGTGACTTTTGTAAAAAATCATTATACTCATTGCAACCTCTTGCATACCCGATACATTGAGAAACATAGACACTGTATGCAGAATAAGTTGGAATATTACTGTATAAGTGGTTGGAATATTACTGTATAAGTGAGAACAATATTCTAAAGTCTAAACCTAATGTAGATAAGTTTCTGTGGTTCATTTAATTTACAATTCTGGAGTATATATTAACGAAAGTCAATCAGGTAACTGTGGGTTCTTCATTGAGAGGGCAGCATTAATATATCTAGATGCGAAATTAAAGGACCTATCTTCTTCTATGTTGTTGTCTTTAATGAGAGCTTAACAAAATAAAGTTGTATAAGAATACAAGAACAAATAGGCAAGTAGCGTAGCTCAGTTTGTATCCATAGGAATTTTGGTTGCCGAAAAACGCATCCTCTAAAAGTGTTGTCCATCAGAAACTCTAGCATACTATAAGCCTATTTCATGATTTGAAGGACACTGTAGCATAATTTGCCTCTTTGTTATTTAGTCGAAAAATACGTATTGCTATAATCTAAAACAACATATTTGTAGGCATATGTGGAAGCGAAGGCTTATGTGTGATTTTTTAAGAGATTTTAGTTTCTCTTGAGGCATGGTGGTAAAAAGAATTGAAATTATATCGATTTAGATCATAAATTGTCCAAACATTTTTTTTTAGAATTTTTAAGAATCAACTTATGATTACTTGCGAATAAACAGTATTCAATGCAGACATTATCAGTCAACCATTTTGACAACTTTTGAGTAGAGAACGTAGATGAACCGGCTATATACCTTTCCTTGAAAGGATTGTCTTGAAGTACGCTTGTACGTGGAATTACTAGTGTTATCTGTATGATGGTTTATGTAAATAGAAAACTGTTTTCCAGTTTTTATCTATTTATTAAAAAACAAGGATAACGAGACGTGTTTCAATTTTTGTTGATCATACGCTAATCATAAAAAAGCCACGGCGATAGAAAGTATATTGTCAAAGAACAATCTGTCTATGACATCATTGAAAAATGCAGTCTCCGTTGTTTTTATGAAAGATTAGTAAATTTTCTTATTATGCCATCTTTTAACTCCTAGGTAATGTATGTTTACGCGCTATGTAGTGCTTTCTTGACTTTTATATATGTTCTATAAACGAACTGATGCACTTAAGAATCCCTGAAATAAAGCAGTGAAAAGAAATTGTTTTTTTATCAATTATATTAAATAATGCTTATTTAGTCAACATATGTACTTGGAAAACTCATTCATTTAAAGGGAAAATCAGAAATTATGTTTTAGTATATTTTCACTCAAATTGTGCGATAACGTAACCGATATTGCAAATGGTTATATATGAGCCATGCATAAACGGCTAAACACAAAGCTGAACGCAACAATAAAATTCTTCATCTAATAAAATTTTCTTTATAAAGCTGGTGGTGTTTTTGGCGCTAGCGACGGATATAGCCTTGGTTATGAAGTAGGCGGGATAGTACACATTACTGCTTGGCATATTGATAGCTTGCAACAAGTATTATGCAAAACGTTTACCGTTGGCAATGGCGTACCGCACGACAGTTCAATAGAATTCCCTCGTACTTACGATCTGACAAATTACCTGGTTTCAGTACAGGTATGCTATTAGTATTCATTGAACGTTAATACCACCAGACGTATATTTAGTAGCATTGTGTAAGACTCCTTAAATAGCGTATATAACACAGAAGCTGGTGGTGTTTTTGGCGCTAGCGACGGATATAGCCTTGGTTACGAAGTAGGCGGGATAGTACACATCACTGCTTGGCATATTGATAGCTTGCAACAAGTATTATGCAAAACGTTTACCGTTGGCAATGGCGTACCGCACGACAGTTCAATAGAATTCCCTCGTACTTACGATCTGACAAATTACCTGGTTTCAGTACAGGTATGCTATTAGTATTCATTGAACGTTAATACCACCAGACGTATATTTAGTAGCATTGTGTAAGACTCCTTAAATAGCGTATATAACACAGATTGTTTAAACATTTTGAAATTTGAATGGACAGTTGACTACTTAGAAACACTAATTATAAGTGGGAACATAGAAACATACATATTGTCGTAAAAAAAAATTTTACATACAGTTATGTTTACGGGTGAAACAAGTTGCAGTTCTACTCCGTATATAAATTATAGAGAAAAATAACCGTAATCTTTATATGTCAGACTAACAGCCTTTTAGAATCATGCCTTCTTGTTTGTATTTGTATATATAATTGCATGTTCTTATTTAACAGGATGCGTAATGTAGGTTCTATTAAAAATTAAGAATGCCATGAAGTTTGGCTTTTTTCTAGGTTTCAAAACACTTATTTACTGTTTGTTTGTTTGTTTTATGATGTTTAACGCCACTTTCGGCAATTTTTCAGCTATATCATGGCGTCCAGTTTTTATTTGGGGAGGAAGCCGGAGTACCCGGCGAAAACCCCCGACCTGCGGTAGGAAAACTGGCAATCCTTGTCAATTAAGATTGGAGTTGAGTACACCCTGCACGGAGTGAGAATCGAACCCGCAATCTCAGTGTTGACAAACCCCGTGATCAATAGTAGACGAACTACCTTGACCACTCGGCCACCGAGGCCCCTCACTTATTTACTGAATAACAGTGACCAGTACAACAATAAGAAATGAATGTTATGCAGACTTTTCAATTATTATATGTTGTTACTTATACTTTAACTTGTGCTAGTATATATTTGCACAGATAACGTAAATTTACTTCTTAAAAACACACATTTATAAAAATAAGAAAATAATATCGAACATAATATTCAAAGTACAAGATTCCCGATGCTGAATCCCCAAATGGCGGAATGGTATTCAGCGGAGCTGGAACGACACAGGCACTCTCTTCTTCGAATTATGGTGGTGTTATATATGTCTACAGTGAGAACAGAGTAATGTTATGGGTTCCTAACAATGGACATGTTGTATATATTGGTGAAAGATGGGGTGGTGGAGTTTCGAGTCAGATATCAAATTCTGCTGAGGTCATAATAGGAGTGTTTCATCTACAGTATTCAGGTATTGTATCTTCAAGTATACGATGCGTAGAATTCTTACATTTGGTGATTTATTTGCATATGATAATATTTGCTTCTATACCAATTTATAATCTATGCAGTATCAATGAGGAAAATAGTTTATCATATGTATTTCTAAACTATACATGTATTTGAAATAATGAATACAATATTGATATTAAAAGTAAAAAACCTTAATATTACTCAACCCATTATATCACCGTCACATTTTACTAATGACGTTGACGGCAATGACAACTAACGCCAAGTAAGGCATCGTTTAAGGTAAACCAATGCCTGATTGTTATATCAATTATTAAAACCTTAATGTGCTAATTTAGAGTATCGTTTATCAGGGACGGTATATGTTTTGAATGCTCAGGTGTGCATTTAACGTTGCGCAAGGTTCAAACAAATTAATCGCAATATGATCTTCAATTTCAGCCAGTTGTTAATTACAATTGTACCTACTATAATAAACATTCCTTTTGTTTAATTTACTTTTGCATAATTAATAATGATTTAATGTACTTGCTCGCCGTACGTATTAGGATGTATAATACCTAACCATTTCTATTAACAAAACAACTCACATACTACGGTTAAGGAAGCGTTGGATTTGGCATGGCATAAAACCTGGTTAAACACACCATTTTTTTAAAGCCTGTCCCAAGTCAGGACTATTGCTGTAGTTGCTATTTTTGGGTTGTTGGTTTTAAAGTTTGCCGGTTTCTTGGACTGATTTGCAGATTTTTTTTACAGTTTCTGATCATACTGTATAAATAACTAACATTTTACAATCTGAAGTTTGTTTCCTTGGTGATCAGTATCTTGTTATTACATTTAATCAGCACAATTGTATTGTTCTATATAGAATGTCCTTATCCCGAAATTATTGGTAATGCAACCTTCCATGTCTCTGGTGTTAAATTCAACGATAATGTGACGTATGTATGCGATGCTGGTTATATCAACATTGGCGGGAATCCTATAAGATTCTGTGAGAGCAATCGCAGATGGAGCGGAGTCAGTCCATTTTGTGCAGGTATGAGTATTATTTTAATTTGTACAATGTATAATATGAAAAGAACATAACAGTCACCAGTAAAAATGATTCTACATTATAAAAACATTCAAAAGTTCTAATAAAACAAAATGATTAATCTTTTGTTTTGAAATTTCAAGTGCATTGTTAGTTGTACAATAAATTATTAATTGATTGGAATTTTTGCTTTACGTCCTGTGAGCAGTATTGCAGCTATATTTAGGACGAGAACAATAAATCAACAGAAAAATAGTGGTGGGATGGGACATACGGAACACAAGTTTGACTGGCACCTGAAAAGTATGGATTATTATGTATTGGAAGAGAATTTAACCTTTTGTAACGACTACAATTAGCCTACTATTTTTCGAAATCTACAAAAAGGGTGTGCAAGCTACAGGACATACTGCAAGCATGATACCCACTGCGGACCTTTCCTTATTATGACCCAAGAACCCGGCAACGAGTGGTCACTCCTATCCGCCAACCTGGGACGCGCTGGGTTGCTCTGTGTGTCGAGTACTGAGAACACTCCTATTATGGTCCTAGCAAAGTACAAAGAAGTTCAGTCCCGACATAACATCACACTTAATGTAAATACCAGAAGCAGATTTATTTATACCTTCTAGTGTTCTGGAACTTGTTATAAAATAAGTTTTATGTGTTGTCATTAGTTTTAAAATGTAATCTTATCTGGGCTCTACATAAGCATTTTCTTAGAAAACTGGACAATTTAAAATATGTGCGTTTGTGATATTATATTCCTAATCTCTTCCGTTGTCTTATAGCAAAATTTGTCTAAAGAAACCCATAGATATTGTTCGTATAAAGAAGATGATATGCTATTCCATTTTGTAAAAAGTGTTTTTGTTTTCTTAAACCAAAGATACTTAACAGAGATTAAGATATCGTTACGTTAAAAAAATAGCGCGTCTTATACTATACAGCCTTCAATAATTTATTCTTTGTAAAACATAGAGATTGATTGGAATTGTGATCAGTTCTATCAGAGAAATAATTCAAATTATTGTATTTCAGTTTCAAAAAGTAATGATGTCATTCGTTTAGTAATTCATTTTAAATACTTCAGCTTATCCTGAACCGATAGGTAAACATTTATGATATAACTTAGCTTCTTATTTTGACGTAGAATTGCAATGATGTTAAACATGTGAAAATTAGAAATGAAACTATTTTGCAACTATTTAAAACGTCTTATCATTCTCAAACTTTTGGAACACTTATATAGTCTCTTTTATTTTTAAAGTAGTTCTCTAAAAATTGTCACCTGTATCTTTTTGATTTCATATTTTACCATGTTATTTAAGTTGATTAAAAATGGATTTAAGAAGAACATATATTTAATGCATGGTTTTATCTTAGTAGTGTCCTTGTTAGCAATATACGCTATTAACATTATTTATTTTGTGTGATTTTATTTTCATATGGATGATACAAATATGATACTTGCATTATTCAAAAAGCAAATGTTGTAAAAACCAACACGTGTGAAGACCTAAATAAACAAGTTGTCATTCTATTCTGGATTAACCGATGTTGTATTTAAATTGCGATCCAGTGTATTTCGCCACTTTTAATAAACATATATTCAGATACTAGTAGTAAAAACAAGAATTAAAAAACCTATAAATTGAAAGGTCAGTGCGAATTACCACTTTTATTTCTCAAAATTCCAGTTTCTTCGGATTATGTAGTATTTGATACAAAAAGATAGAAGTTCCTGTCGTTACGTGATTATTTTTCAAATATTTCTAAACTATCAACAGAACAGCTCTCAGAATGTTTTCATATCTGTGCTTGTTTTACGTCGTGATTACAATTTTTAGAGTGAACTTTCTTATTTAGATATTGATTCACAGAATTAAGTATTAATGAAAATGATATGCTTACGCTGTCGACGAATTTTTCTGTGTTTTTGCGGTTACTGTAAAATTTTATCAGGGATTTCGAAACATCTTGTTGATATTTTGCTATTTTTACTTCTGCTTAAAATTTAATACTAATATCGGTATTTGAATTCGTGTTGGCGCAATTCTGCTGTTTCCGTGATATTGCACACACGAAAGGTTAACGTCTACTAAATAGATTTACATAGGCGACCATTATAACATTTTATAGAATACCGAATTTACCTCAAGTTCATACATGTAATTTATGACAACCTTATTTTCTTAAAATACAATGTCTTGCTAAAAATATCTGACCGCCACAACATGTTTAAAGTCTAATAATAATGTTTTGTAAAGTTACAAAACGACGTCACAAATAGAGATAGTTTCAGTTGTAAGATGGATAGAAACAGGTGCCAGTCCGTTAAGTTTCGTACAAAACCTAATGCTAGCTTGAAATTAATAAATTTGGATTCATTCCGCGTCTTAAATATTTGTTCATCATATAAACTTAATTTAAACAGGTTCATTCAGAATTACAATTTGTATGCAATGTGAAAGTAGAACTACTTTTCTCCTTAAACACTTCTTTTAGCTATTTAGTAGATGTTAACCTAAAATAGTAATATATGAGGATTATCTTTTTTGACATGTTTCTTGGTAATCAGTATTTTACTATTACCTTCATCAGTTAAAATAAGCTGTTGAAGTAGAAATTGTTAAATCTTACCATATTATTGAAATACTTTTTACAATCTGATTTGTGTTTCCTTGGTAATTGTATCTTGTTATTACCTTCATTCAGCACTAATGTATTGTTCTATATAGAATGTCCTTCTCCCGAAATTATTGGTAATGCAACCTTCCATGTCTCTGGTGTTAAATGTAACGATAATGTGACGTATGTATGCGATGCTGGTTATATCAACATTGGCGGGAATCCTATAAGATTCTGTGAGAGCAATCGCAGATGGAGCGGTGTCATTCCATTTTGTGCAGGTATGAAATTAATTTTAATTTGTACAATCTACAATATGAAAGCAACATAGCAGTAACACAGTTAAATAATTCTATATTAAACAAAAAATAAGAAAATAGTTCTAATAATGCAAAATGATTAATATTCTGTTATGGAAAACAGTAGTAGGATGAAACATAAGGAACACAATTTTGACTGCTACCGATCAAGTATGGATTATTATGTACGTTCAGAAAATTAAGCTTTATGTAGCGCCTACAATAAGCCTACTATTTTTTTATATCTGCAAATGGGGCGTGCAAGCTGCACGGCAGTCTGCAAACACGATACTCACTACGGTACTCGGGCATGCTTTCCGTATATGACCTGACAACCAAGTAACGAGAGGTCACTCCTATCTGCCAATTGTGAAAGTGCTGGGCTGCTCTGTGAGTCCAACAATGGGCACGCTCATAGTATGGTCCCAGCTAAGTACAAAGAAGGTCATTCCAGACATAATATAAAACTTAATTAAAATAACAAAGATCTGTAGTTATTTACGCTAATTTAGAAGCAGATATATCTATACATTTTCTTGTTCTGGAACTTGCTAAAAATACGTTTCCAATGTTGACATTAGTTTTAAAATGGTATCAAATCTCGACTGTCAACCAAAGCATTTTCATAGACAATTGCACAATTTAAAATATGTGTTTTTGTTAGATCATATTATTTATCTCTTCCGTTGTCTCATGGCAAACTTTAATCAAATAACCTCATAGACATTGTTCTTATAAAGAATACGATACGCTATTTCATTTTTTTAGTTTCTTTGTTGTCTTGAAACAAAGATACCTAACATAGTCAGATATCTTTACCTTAAAAATTATTACTATACAGCCTTCAATGTTTTATTCTGGTAAAACAGAGAGATTGACTTTAATTGTGATCAGTTCTATCAGAGAAATAATTCAAATGGATGTATTTCAGTTTCAAAAATTAATGATGTTATTCGTTTAGTAATTCATTTTTAATACTATAGCTTATCAGTTACCTAGCTTCTTATTTAGACGTAGAATTGCAATGATATTAAATATGTAAAAAATTTAAAATGGAACTGTTGTGCAACTAGTAAGAACGTCTTATTACTCTCTAACTTAGGAAACACTTATATACTCTCTTTTATATGTTATGTAGTGTAGCTTTTTATTCTATAATAATTACCACTTGTATCTTTTTGATTTCAGTTTTCTTTTTTACCATGTTATTTGAGTTGCATTCAAAAGTGAATAAAAAACATATATTTAATGCATTGTGTTTATCTCAGTTGTGTCCTTATTAGCAATATGCGCTATTAATATAATTTTTTGCCAGATTTTATTTTCACATGGCTATTACAAATATGAAACTTGCATCATTCCAAATGCGCCAGTTGTATACAAAAAAACGTATGAAGACCTAAATAAAGAAGTAAGAATTTAAAAATACGGTAAATTTTGCTGTCATTTGTACAAAAATTACTTGTGAAGATACTAGCGTTTCTGGGTATTTCGCCACTTTAAATTAGCATATATTCAGGAAGATAAAAAAGAAAAGAATTGAAAAAAACATAAACATTGAAAGGTCAGAGCCATTAACCACTTGTATTCCTCAAAATTCCAGTTTCTCCGGAATGTGGAGTATTTGAAACAATAAGATAGAGGTGCTGTCTTTACTTGATATTTTTCAGATACTTTTTAACTGTTAACATAACTGTTATCAGATTGTTTTCATATCTGTGTTTGGTTTACGTCGTGTTAACGATTTTTGGAGTGAATTTATTTGATAAGACATTGGATTGCAGAGTTAAATATTCTTGGAAATGATATGCTTACTCTGTCGACGAACTTTTCTGTGTTTTTACGGTCCTGTAAATTTTTATCAGGGATTTCGAAACATCTTGGTAATATTCAGCTATTTTAATTCTCTATTTGAGAGATCATAAACGTTCAACACATCTTGACTTTCCAATTATTCTTTAATGTAAAAAAATGTTGCAACTATTAAAAAAACACATATAAAAATTGAATATACAGATCAGTATTTGACTTCGAGGTGTCGCAATTTTGATGTTTTTGTTAAATTTATATAAATAGACTGTACATACTAAAATAGTAATAGCGTATAAAAAGTTTTACACAAGTATTTCGCCTCACCAAAAGGCGTTTTAACAAATGACAACAAATAGAAGTTTTTGTCATTATACGTATAATAAATCGTAAATTTTTGTGCACATGTTTAAAGTTTGCTTAAACTATGTATCTAGATGTTGTTGTAACTTTTTAAATGCACATATCCTGTATTGTAGAATATTCTTCAAAAGTTTTTTTAAGTTTTTAACAAAAACCAATAAAACTATACTGTATAGCATATTTTTCTGTCCACATTTTTTCATGGTTTTTGCTTGATCTTGTGTTTTAATATTAACTCGTATTGAACGTTTTAGTTTTACGTAAGTTATTATGTCGTAGTTTAATGTTTTTAAAGTTTTAGTTTGATCCGTATATTTCCTCATATTATTGTGTTATAAAATGACAGTTTATGGATGATTTAAGAATTTGACTATAAGTTTTTATCAACTATACCAATTCCCAATCATAATTTTCCATCATCCCTGTAGTTACCTATCATATGTAAAATGATATTTCCTAGCCTAGAATTCCTACAATGACTTGTTTTTGTAAGTGGATTGGTGATCACTAAGGCAAATAAAGATTGAATTTTGTACCGTGAGGTTGAGACGTAGTCTTCTACAATAAGTTTATAGTCGCCGGTCATAACTTAAGTTATTAGTTTAGGTTATTTTACTGACAGATAGTGACGTATATTCCTTAGTTACTTATCATGTTGGTATATAGAGTTTTTTGTTCACTTGTGCAGATTCTAAACATTAGTAGGATAAAAATTTGCTAGATGTAGGACACACACCAAACAATAAGAGTCGAAGCGAACGTAAAAGATTCACGATAATGAATTAGAACTAATATCACTATCACTAAGGATTCAGTTAAAACAAACACAGACATCAGTTAGCTTAACTGGTAGTTTTAAGGATCTTGTATACTCGCAAAAGTTGCATTCTATTACGTTTGTATGGTAATAGGTCAAAATGGCAACAAGAGCAATCAATTTTAAGAGAATTCGATCGATAATTTCAGTCACATTTTTAGTAGTCAATTGAAGGCTGTCAAATATTAGTAATATTAATATAACATAAGTATATATGAATCATATTTGGATATACGCTTGCCTACTATTCGTACAGTGTATTTTTACTGTAGTGAAGAAAGAGTGACATAGAAGGGATTTTTGACAGGTAATCTACGTCAATTTACGTTGGCCATTATTAAATTGACAAATCTTTACACATTGGCTAACCTTATTATCACAACAAATGATCTTTTTATAACAAACAATTGATTAGTTCCCTTTATTAACTTTCTGTCTGTTTACTGAATGTGACTACCCCCACATATGCTTAGTTACTGGATCTTATCTTCAGTAATACGACGGGTACCACGCGTGGAGCATAAGTTGATTACACTTCTGGAGCACCTGGGTGCCGTTCATAAAGCGGTCGCTAAAAAACGTGCTCGTTATCCTATGCAATTTAAACGATCGCTTTAAGAAACGGCACCCTGGACTCATCCCGGTTTTTAATGGGTCTAGTGATACATAAGTTTTGGTTCCTATGTTAATATGTGTCTGTTTTGTTGTTCTAGGAATCTTCGTTTTATTTTTCTTATTGATCTCTTCGTACCTCTCATAGATGTTGACACTAGGTACATGTAACACGACATATGCCAATAGTAAAGGAGGATATGATCACGATTCCACAACACCTTAATTAAACCTTTAGGTTTTTCTGCAAAGGCTTTTGTAATTGTTTACGTATATTTTGTTCTTTGATATTTTCTGCATCGCTAAAATTTGAGAATATAACCGTATTTAAACAATGTGTTATGTAAATAATTATAATGTTACAAGTTTTTCTGTTGATAACAATCTTGATATTGTTAATTTTAGTGGCTTGTAATCAATATCATGTCAATCAAACGATGAAGAACACAGAAAGCATTGATATCATTTTAAGCAGAATTCGTGTGAATAAGAAGAACACTTCGGCCTCCTTGCGGAAACTGTCTAGTGCTTATGATGACAGAACGTCTTCTTTGATAATTGGGACTATTGCAGTTTCGATTTTAGTGATAGTAGTATGTTTCTTTATATTACCAGATCTTATCACTGTATGTAAACACCTTTGCAGCTATCAATTAGTCTACAAAAGATAAGGTCAACAAAATTTCCCAAGCTTTGTGAATTAGAACTCATTTTGATTTTCTACAAATTGCATAGACAGTCAACTACAACTAAAATGACTTTCTAGTTTTGGTAAAGTGGTTTTATTTAGTTGCTACCCTAGCGGTGCGCATGGACTCACCCTTGTCTTTAGTGGGGTTCACGTCACTTTGTTTGGATTATATGTGTATCTGTTTGTTTTGGTGTTATACCCTCATTTCTTTAACCATGAATTTTTATATTCTTGACTCCTTCTGTAATAAACAGTATGTTTCCCGATTGATTTTTATTAATAGTAATCAGAACTTGATAAAGGCAGAATCAATATGTTAACACAAAGGAAGACGTGAGTTAAAAAAATATAAAATATACGTATGTGTAACAGTTTACTTAATACGAAATTACTAATTATGCAAAAATGGGAACAACCCTGTTGTTCAATGTAAATTTAAAAAAATTAAACAACCTGACTTTTATTCATGATACAATATACGGTCATAATTGGTAGAAACCTTTAGATAGAAGGAGATACATGCAGTAAAACGCATACATGATGGTAATTGTTACAATTTATCATAAATCGTTTCTTGATGGATATTTATGTTATGTTTATTACAATTAAGAACAAAAGCATAAGCAGAATGCTCAAAAGTGTACACAAGCAAAATGTCTACCTTTAAAACTTTTAATTATTAGGGTCTCAGCGCCTTACTTTATACAGGTCGAAAAGATTAGCAAAACGTGAGAAAATGCAAAAGGATGTGTGCAATTAACTTGTGCTTTTTTGCTGCTTCTATAGAAAAAAACGCTTAATGGATGTTGCTAGATAGTCATATCTGGATATTTTTATATATTTTTGTGTCATACAAAGAACATCTTTTTCACACAGTTGTATAATCTTAAACTAAAAATAACTTCAGGTTCCGAATTTATTAACTGCTATAGACGTAGGCATAGCTTACCGTAATTAGGCAAACAACATCGCCACATATATATAGTCTAGCTGAGAGAATAAAACCAATACTACACAAAACAGGACCAAAATAGGTATATAAAGCAGATATAAAAGATTTAATAGGCAAATTTAGGATATCATAGACTATTTAGTAAAATATAATGAAAATGGGGCAATAAATTTTCGTAGACCTTTTTTCAAAGCGTTTGACTCGATAGAATGGGAATTTGTGTATCAATCTTTAAGCTAATTTGGATTCCTAGCTTAATGTTAAATTGGATTGCAAATATAAAACGACATATCCTAAATAGTGGATGGATATCCCAGTTAAAATTGACAAAGTATACAATTATCTAAACTATCTTTGTGTTTGAATTGCAAGAAAATCAGATACCAGAAAATCTATACATACAGAATCATTTTTAAATAGTAAAGTTTGGTTGTTTGTTTGTTTGAATGTTGTTTAAAGCCACTTTCAGCAATTTTTTGAGCTATATCATTGCGTCCATTTTTTTATTGGGTAAAAATCTAGGGTACCCAGAGAAAACACCAACCGTCGGTATGAAAACTGGCAATCCTTGTCTTAAGATTAGAGTCGAGCGCTCCCTGCCAGTAGTGAGACTCAAACCGGCAACCTCATACCATGTGGTCTATAGAAGATGGACTACCTTAACCACTCGGCCACCGAGGTCCTTTGTAAAAAGTTAAAGTACAATTTATACTAGCAGCAGTAAATAAAAAGATACTGATAGGAATATTATCTTAATTAGCTCAGAGAAGACATATAACTTCAGTCAGAGAAATACAGAACTGCATACAGCATAATATTGTAGCTCTTTTTGTCACTTCGATATTGATTAATATGAACGGAATTGTAAGTTAATGATTTGGAAAGCAAAATTTTCTTTTACCTGTACTTCGTTAGTCTACAACATTGGTAGACAACAGCGCCATCTTGCATTTACATTGTATTCCATAATTATAGTGTAACTGTACGATTTTTTTGTGGTTATTTCTAACATAATCAGATGTGTTGATGTCCATTACATTTATAGTTTTTTAATGGCGTTTAGTATCACATTGGCAACGAGTTCGTGCAATCTAGTTTCAATAAAGATAACTTTTCGCTATTGTACTCGGTTTACAATGGTATTGTTTATTGTGGTAGGTTTACAGTGGTCTGGTCTATTGTGGTAGCTAGGTTTACAGTGGTCTTGTCTATTGTGGTAGGTTTACAATGGTATTGTCTATTGTGGTAGGTTTACAGTGGTCTGGTCTATTGTGGTAGGTTTACAATGGTTTTGTCTATTGTGGTAGCTAGGTTTACAGTGGTCTTGTCTATTGTGGTAGGTTTACAATGGTATTGTCTATTGTGGTAGGTTTACAGTGGTCTTGTCTATTGTGGTAGGTTTACAATGGTTTTGTCTATTGTGGTAGGTTTACAGTGGTCTTGTCTATTGTGGTAGGTTTACAGTGGTCTTGTCTATTGTGGTAGGTTTACAGTGGTCTTGTCTATTGTGGTAGGTTTACAATGGTTTTGTCTATTGTGGTAGGTTTACAGTGGTCTGGTCTATTGTGGTAGGTTTACAGTGGTCTGGTCTATTGTGGTAGGTTTACAGTGGTCTAGTCTATTGTGGTAGGTTTACAGTGGTCTGGTCTATTGTGGTAGGTTTACAGTGATCTTGTCTATTGTGGTAGGTTTACAGTGGACTTGTCTATTGTGGTAGGTTTACAATGGTATTGTCTATTGTGGTAGGTTTACAATGGTCTTGTCTATTGTGGTAGGTTTACAGGGGTCTTGTCTATTGTGGTAGGTTTACAATGGTTATGTCTATTGTGGTAGGTTTACAGTGGTCTGGTCTATTGTGGTAGGTTTACAGTGGTCTAGTCTATTGTGGTAGGTTTACAGTGGTCTGGTCTATTGTTGTAGGTTTACAGTGGTCTTGTCTATTGTGGTATGTTTACAGTGGACTTGTCTATTGTGGTAGGTTTACTGTGGCCTTGTCTGTTGTGGTAGGTTTACAATAGTCTGGTCTATTGTGATAGGTTTACAATGGTCTAGTCTATTGTGGTAGGTTTACAATGGTCTGGTCTATTGTGGTAGGTTTACAATGGTCTTGTCTATTGTGGTAGGTTTACAGTGGACTTGTCTATTGTGGTAGGTTTACTGTGGCCTTGTCTGTTGTGGTAGGTTTACAGTGGTCTGGTCTATTGTGGTAGGTTTACAATTTTATTGTCGATTGTGGTAGGTTTACAGTGGTATGGTCTATTGTGGTAGGTTTACAGTGGTCTTGTCTATTGTGGTAGGTTTACAATGGTTTTGTCTATTGTGGTAGGTTTACAGTGGTCTTGTCTATTGTGGTAGGTTTACAGTGGTCTGGTCTATTGTGGTAGGTTTACAGTGGTCTTGTCTATTGTGGTAGGTTTACAGTGGTATTGTCTATTGTGGTAGGTTTACAATGGTTTTGTCTATTGTGGTAGTTTACAATGGTCTGGTCTATTGTGGTAGGTTTACAGTGGTCTAGTCTATTGTGGTAGGTTTACAGTGGTCTGGTCTATTGTGGTAGGTTTACAGTGGTCTTGTCTATTGTGGTAGGTTTACAGTGGTCTGGTCTATTGTGGTAGGTTTACAATGGTCTGGTCTATTGTGTTAGGTTTACAGTGGTCTGGTCTATTGTGGTAGGTTTACAGTGGTCTAGTCTATTGTGGTAGGTTTACAGTGGTCTGGTCTATTGTGGTAGGTTTACAATGGTATTGTCTATTGTGGTAGGTTTACAGTGGTCTAGTCTATTGTGGTAGGTTTACAGTGGTCTGGTCTATTGTGGTAGGTTTACTATGGTATTGTCTATTGTGGTAGGTTTACAGTGGTCTGGTATATTGTGGTAGGTTTACAGTGGTCTAGTCTATTGTGGTAGGTTTACAGTGGTCTGGTCTATTGTGGTAGGTTTACAATGGTATTGTCTATTGTGGTAGGTTTACAGTGGTCTGGTATATTGTGGTAGGTTTACAGTGGTCTAGTCTATTGTGGTAGGTTTACAGTGGTCTGGTCTATTGTGGTAGGTTTACAGTGGTCTAGTCTATTGTGGTAGGTTTACAGTGGTCTGGTCTATTGTGGTAGGTTTACAGTGGTCTTGTCTATTGTGGTAGGTTTACAGTGGTCTGGTCTATTGTGGTAGGTTTACAATGGTTTTGTCTATTGTGGTAGGTTTACAGTGGTCTTGTCTATGGTGGTAGGTTTACAATGGTCTTGACTATTGTGGTACGTTTACTGTGGTCTTGTCTATTGTGGTAGGTTTACAGTGGTCTGGTCTATTGTGGTAGGTTTACAGTGGTCTGGTCTATTGTGGTAGGTTTACAGTGGTCTAGTCTATTGTGGTAGGTTTACAATGGTATTGTCTATTGTGGTAGGTTTACAGTGGTCTGGTCTATTGTGGTAGGTTTACAGTGGTCTAGTCTATTGTGGTAGGTTTACAGTGGTCTGGTCTATTGTGGTAGGTTTACAGTGGTCTAGTCTATTGTGGTAGGTTTACAGTGGTCTAGTCTATTGTGGTAGCTAGGTTTACAGTGGTCTGGTCTATTGTGGTAGGTTTACAGTGGTCTTGTCTATTGTGGTAGGTTTACAGTGGTCTGGTCTATTGTGGTAGGTTTACAATGGTATTGTCTATTGTGGTAGGTTTACAGTGGTCTGGTCTATTGTGGTAGGTTTACAGTGGTCTAGTCTATTGTGGTAGCTAGGTTTACAGTGGTCTGGTCTATTGTGGTAGGTTTACAGTGGTCTTGTCTATTGTGGTAGGTTTACAGTGGTCTAGTCTATTGTGGTAGGTTTACAGTGGTCTGGTCTATTGTGGTAGGTTTACAATGGTATTGTCTATTGTGGTAGGTTTACAGTGGTCTAGTCTATTGTGGTAGGTTTACAGTGGTCTAGTCTATTGTGGTAGGTTTACAGTGGTCTGGTCTATTGTGGTAGGTTTACAATGGTATTGTCTATTGTGGTAGGTTTACAGTGGTCTGGTCTATTGTGGTAGGTTTACAGTGGTCTAGTCTATTGTGGTAGGTTTACAATGGTCTGGTCTATTGTGGTAGGTTTACAGTGGTCTAGTCTATTGTGGTAGGTTTACAGTGGTCTGGTCTTTTGTGGTAGGTTTACAGTGGTCTTGTCTATTGTGGTAGGTTTACAGTGGACTTGTCTGTTGTGGTAGGTTTACAATCGATTTGTCTATTGTGGTAGGTTTACAATGGTCTGGTCTATTGTGGTAGGTTTACAGTGGTCTTGTCTATTGTGGTAGGTTTACAATGGTTTTGTCTATTGTGGTAGGTTTACAGTGGTCTGGTCTATTGTGGTAGGTTTACAGTGGTCTGGTCTATTGTGGTAGGTTTACAATGGTATTGTCTATTGTGGTAGGTTTACAGTGGTCTGGTCTATTGTGGTAGGTTTACAGTGGTCTAGTCTATTGTGGTAGGTTTACAGTGGTCTTGTCTATTGTGGTAGGTTTACAGTGGACTTGTCTATTGTGGTAGGTTTACAATGGTATTGTCTATTGTGGTAGGTTTACAATGGTCTTGTCTATTGTGGTAGGTTTACAGTGGTCTTGTCTATTGTGGTAGGTTTACAGTGGACTTGTCTGTTGTGGTAGGTTTACAATCGTTTTGTCTATTGTGGTAGGTTTACAGTGGTCTGGTCTATTGTGGTAGGTTTACAGTGGTCTTGTCTATTGTGGTAGGTTTACAATGGTTTTGTCTATTGTGGTAGGTTTACAGTGGTCTGGTCTATTGTAGGTTTACAGTGGTCTTGTCTATTGTTGTAGGTTTACAGTGGTCTGGTCTATTGTGGTAGGTTTACAGTGGTCTTGTCTATTGTGGTAGGTTTACAGTGGTCTAGTCTATTGTGGTAGGTTTACAGTGGTCTGGTCTATTGTTGTAGGTTTACAATGGTATTGTCTATTGTGGTAGGTTTACAGTGGTCTAGTCTATTGTGGTAGGTTTACAGTGGTCTGGTCTATTGTGGTAGGTTTACAGTGATCTTGTCTATTGTGGTAGGTTTACAGTGGACTTGTCTATTGTGGTAGGTTTACAATGGTATTGTCTATTGTGGTAGGTTTACAGTGGTCTGGTCTATTGTGGTAGGTTTACAATGGTTTTGGCTATTGTGGTAGGTTTACAGTGGTCTTGTCTATGGTGGTAGGTTTACAGTGGTTTTGTCTATTGTGGTAGGTTTACAATGGTCTTGTCTATTGTGGTAGGTTTACTGTGGTCTTGTCTATTGTGGTAGGTCTACAGTGGTCTTGTCTATTGTGGTAGGTTTACAGTGGTATTGTCTATTGTGGTAGGTTTACAGTGGTCTTGTCTATTGTGGTAGGTTTACAGTGGCCATTGTAAACCTACCACAACAGACAAGACCATTTCAAACCTACCACAATAGACCAGACCACTGTAAACCTACCACAATAGACCAGACCACTGTAAACCTACCACAATAGACCAGACCCCTGTAAACCTACCACAATAGACAAGACCACTGTAAACCTACCAAAATAGACAAGACCACTGTAAACCTACCACAATAGACAAAACCATTGTAAACCTACCACAATAGACAAGACCATTGTAAACCTACCACAATAGACAAGACCACAGTAAACCTACCACAATAGACCATACCACTGTAAACCTACCACAATAGACAATACCATTGTAAACCTACCACAATAGACAATACCTCTGTAAACCTACCACAATAGTCAAGACCATTGTAAACCTACCACAATAGACAAGACCACTGTAAACCTACCACAATAGACCATACCACTGTAAACCTACCACAATAGACAAGACCTCTGTAACCCTACCACAATAGTCAAGACCATTGTAAACCTACCACAATAGTCAAGACCATTGTAAACCTACCACAATAGACCATACCACTGTAAACCTACCACAATAGACAAGACCTCTGTAACCCTACCACAATAGTCAAGACCATTGTAAACCTACCACAATAGACAAGACCACTGTAAACCTACCACAATAGACCATACCACTGTAAACCTACCACAATAGACAAGACCACTGTAAACCTACCACTAGCTATATTATTTATACTTTTCTTCATATTGCTGCATCGAAAGATATCAATTTATAAAATTGTTTACGTCCTTAATATAACTCAAGTATTGCTTGCCTGTACGATAAACACCAATAAATCAACATTTTTTCCAAAAATTATATAATAAGCTCAATAAGATTTTACTTATAACAAAATGTGAACACGATGGCTAAACAATACGTAGTTTAAAAGACGAATGACAGTTTATCTAAGCAATGGCAATGAACGACCACAACTTTAAATATAAAATACTATAACAAGAAAGACAACTCGCGTTTTTGCTAAACCATTGTAAACTTTCATTTAAAATGTTTAGCATCTTTTGAAACTAAGCAGTGTATCAACAAAACTTTGAACGATTTTCCACCATCTTATGTCTGGACTGATGAAAGTCTTCTTAGTTTTCAGAAAGGGTTTACTTTACCGGTGGTCCGGAGTGAAATTAACAACATTCTCACTCTGTCAGAGGAAATAAGCTTTAGTTATAAAGGCATTTATAACATAACAAATAAAATTCATTCTCTCTTTTGATAAGGTACGTAAACTGTCCATAAAAAAAAGAAGAAAAAAAAGAAGACAGACAAAAAATGATTTGATCTCAATAACTTGAAAAAAATATGTCAGTGATAAGGCAGTCTTAATGAGTAAATTTCCTAAAGATCCTTTGATTCGTGGATTATACTTCAAAGCATATTAAAAAATATGCTAAGTTAAGAAAACAAAAGAAACAGGAATTCAAAAATATGATAATAAAAGAACTTGAATATTTTGAAACTGATAACCCAAAAGAGTATTGTAAACTCGTCAACACCCTGCTAAATGATACATCTGTAAAACCTGAAAACCATATATTTTAATTTCGTTTAAATACTCAATACATGAGCAAAGTTCGTTATTTCGTATAACCTAACTTGCCTTTTCAGCACGTGGCTGATTGTGACGTCATAATAAGATGTATTGATGACGTTGGCTATACATGAATTCTTCCGCAAACAACAAGTGACGACACTAAAATTGTGAATTGCAAATATTATTTGATTACTTGTAAAATATTGTTCTTGTTACTCCATTTTTACTATAGAATTAAAAATATAAGGTTTGTTTCCAATTGCTGGTTAGATTATTGGATATAAACGACTTTGGATCGATTTACGCTGCAACATAAACCGCTTCCGGGTTTATTCAGCGTAAATCGACCCAACGTCGTTTATATTCAATAATCTAACCAGCAATTGGAAACAATCCTTAAATATTTTAATTTCTTCTAAATACTCAATAGATGAGCAAAGTTGGTTATTTCGTATAACCTAGCTTGGTATTTCAGCACGTGACTGATTATGACGTCATAATAAGATGTATTGATGACGTTGACTATACATGAATTCTTCCGCAAACAACAAGTGACGACCCTTAAATTGTGAATTGCTTAAATAATTTAATTATGTGTATAATATTGTTCTTGTTACTTCATTTTTACTATAGAATTTAAAATATAAGGTTTGTTTTCAATTGTTGGTTAGATTATTGGATATAAACGATTTTGGATCGATTTACGCTGCAACATAAACCATTTCGCGGTTTATTCAGCGTAAATCGACCCAAAGTCGTTTATATCCAATAATCTAACCAGCAATTGAAAACAATCCTTAAATAATGTAAGTGTTGACGTAGGGTGTAGAGTGTTTTTTGCGCTACAAATGAAAACTGCTTACCGCGTATGGTTCAGCTTATGCTCCTTTTGTAGATCAAGAAGGAAACTTTTTGAAATCAATAATTATTTCCCGAGATATACAGCGTTTTGAAATAAAGCAGTTTTTTTATTTTGAACGGGCGATTTTCCATACTAAAATTTGACCTTAATTAGAACGGAAGTGTACTTTAGGAACTATCGATTGTTATCTACTCAAAATTCTTCGGATGATGTCGTCTGCAATTTAGGCGGGAAAAGTCTCGCGGTTTGTCCGAATACCATTGAACGTCACGAAAGCAGACGAACATTTGTAAACATCGTAAGGTCCCTTAACAAACAAAAATGGCTGACTTAATTATTATGCGAAATATCCGTAGCAAAAGTCAAGGACGATTTGTAACAACTTAACCCTCTTGCTGCCACACGGACATATGTGTCCATCACCGGGCGACTGCCACACGGACACATATGTCCTTTTTTAGGCTTAAGAAGTACCAACTAAAAAATGAATATTTTCATAATTATAACCTAATAAATTTGTATTCTTATTATTTCTTAACAAATTTGAGTTTTTAAACAACCGTTGGATATAAACGTCATCGTCTTAATGACGTCAAATACTGTATGACGTCACAATAAATCTTTGGACTTTAAAGCAAAAAAAAACCCAGCTGTTCTACAATGTCGGACATCGATTCTGATAATGATTCGGACATCAGTTTTGAGGAGGATAGTGATGTAGATGCTGGACTGGACCTTAATGAAGATGACGTAGATATTCCTACGGTTTTACCGTGGACCTGTGTGGATATTGAAGGCTATGAGAAACCTTTTCCTCTAATTGAGTTTGCAGAAAGGACTGGCGCGAGAACAAGATTACCGGTAAACGCTAAACCAATTGAATATTTTAATTTATTATCAACAAATCCTGCACAACATGAAAATCTTATTGATCTTCTTGTTAGGAAAACCAATCTTTATGCTCAACAATCAATTGAAGCAGAAATATTAAAACCAAACTCGAGAGCCCACTCTTGGCATGACACAAAAAGAGAAGAAATGGAAGCTTTTCTAGGTTTAATATTGTCCATGGGAATTCTTAAAAAGCCATCCATTGAATCATACTGGCAGGAGGGAACCCAGTCTTGGCTAACTAACACTCCAGCTTTTTCCCGAGTAATGAGACGCAATAGGTTCCAGTTATTGCTCAAGTATCTGCACTGTAATGACAACACTTTAGCTGTCCCGCATGGTCAACCAGGGTATGATGCAGGTTTTAAAATCAGACCGGTACTTGACTTGCTAAATCACACATTTAGTTTGAACTACTCCCTTGCTAGAGATATTACTGTTGACGAGAGTCTTGTCGAGTTTAAGGGAAGAAACCGGCTAGTTCAATACATGCCTGCAAAAAAATCGCACAGATGGGGACCTAAATTGTTTCTTCTTGCAGAATCGGACACTGGATACATTCACCATATCAAGCTTTACACAGGTACACAATTTAATGAATAATGATTGATACAAGCAACAAAATTATATTGAAGGAAAACGATTTCCTCTTTCCTTAATTGTTCCTATTTATCTGTATTTAATGACGTACTTGTGTTATCTTTTTCAAAATGCAAATTAAATTTACTTGGAAAAAATATATATCTTAACAAACATCGCTAACATTACAGACAATTGTGTCGTTTGTCGAAGGTTTTTATTAATTACCCATTTTTAATAGTGTATATATAAACAAAAATTTGAGGTGACACGAAATTTCCATAAAACTATTTCATTCTGTTACAGGCAAATCAAACACACCACGACCTGTGGGTTCACCTGGAGTAATATTTGAGATTGTGAAGGAGCTTTTGCAGCCACACTTGCAAAAAAGTCATCATCTTATTATCGACAACTTCTTCTGCTCGCCTGCACTTTGTCACTATCTATTTGAAAAAGGCACTTATGTCACAGGAACAGCACGATGTCACAGAAAGGGTTTGCCACCATCCTTTAAAGGATTTAAATTACCTAAAGGGGCCATTGATGGCGCTAGCATACAGTGATAGACGACAAGTAACTTTTCTGTCGACATTTGCAACACCAAGGTATGACATGTATTTATCAATCAAATAAAATCGAATGCTTCATTGTCCTGAACAAAGGTACAAATTTAAAATAAAGTAATAGGTGTTTGTAAAATGTATAGACTCTACTGTCTGTAGAAAGAAATTTCGTTCAGCGTAAACATTTGAATTGCATTAAGGTGTCATTTTCCAAAAACTAAATTAAAAAGATGATGGAAATGGATTTCTTTGAAACTGAAAACAAACGAACTGAAAAAAAACACATTTAAAGAACTGGCTTATTTTCTTGTATTACCGTTAACTGTATTTTATTATTGTTTCGGTTCTTTACTTTCAAATGATTCCCCGATATTCCTTACATTCATGTATAGATGCCTGGATTTCGCTTAACATGAAATAATGTCTACTCACCATTTACATTTTTCATTTAGTTTACAATTAGAAAGAAACAGCAGAGGTGTAGAAAAGCGTATACCAAATGTGGCAGCGGTTTACAATCAGAAGATGGGGGGAGTTGATGTAGCAGATCAACATATTTCCAATTATGATCCGGACATGAGAAGCGTGAAAATGTGGAAGAAAATCCTGATTAATTCCACTTTACGTTTAATCGGTAAAATTAAATTGTTATTAATATTTAATTTATGAACCTATTAATTGATAATTATTATTGTGGGTACGTATATTTCTGGAGATTTATAAAAGTAACTTTAGACAACATTTTTATTTAAAGTTTTTTTTGGGTACTTAATTATCTACCATTTCCTATTGGGCTGTTATTTACTATGTTTTTTCTTCAGCAAATGCCTATACCCTGTACGTCCAGAACAGAATGGTGCAGAAAAAGATGACGAGATATGAGTTTCACCAGAGTATCATAATCAGTCTGTTAGGCGAGTACAGAGAAGAGCAGAGAAACACAGGCAAAAAATGTCAGGCTCCTTTAGACAGAAGATTCACAGACCGTCACTTCCTTTATCCGATACCTGGTAAATGAAAATAAAACTCTTTCTCGCTTTGCTTGCTGTGTGTTTTTTCCCGCGGTACTACATAACTTGCAATGAGCCTCGGTAGCCGAGTGGTTAAGGTAGTTCTTCTACTATTGATCACGTGGTCTGTCAACACTAAGATTGCGGGTTCGATTCTCACTGCGGTCAGGGTGTACTCGACTCCAATCTTAATTGACAAGGATTGCCAGTTTTCCTACCGCAGGTCGGGGGTTTTCTCCGGGTACTCCGTTAAACATCATTCAAGCAAGCAGCATAGCTTGCATCCATGGGCGTGATACTCAAGAGAATAAAATATTAATCAAGGAATGTGGAAAAAGAGTCACGATCCAAAAACAACGGGTGGTTAAATACTCTTTTATTTAATTCTTAAATTTCGTCTATTTAAAATATAAAAGTCATTGCCCACTGCGCAGTCATCCCGCCTTTGTGTTGTGATATTTATTTTACATGTTTCTATCGCGGAGAATACATAGATGAATCTTTTAATCGACGGTCACTTGACTATCTAAAAACACATTTTTTTCTTATTTAATTTCGTTTTATGCTGGATATGTATTTTAAGTAAGTTTATGTCAGTCTCTTTTGCTTATTTAAGAAGCAATCTAGCCAACGCTTGGCAGTATTTAATTTATATTTTTCATGTAGGTAAAAAGAGGAAACAATGTCGGATTTGTGACTCGAATGTCAGGACATGGTGCAATACCTGTCAAGTTGGTCTGTGCCTTGGGGAGTGTTGTGAGAGATATCACAATAGAGACTTCAGAAGACAAGAAGAATAAATAAAATTTCTATCTATGTTTGATTGTTAGTGTTTTTTAAATAATTAAGTTTTGAAAAAAAGTTATTATCCCTAGTTAACAAGATATTTATTAGGAACAAGTGAACATTAATAATGGTCAATAATTGAAGTTTTGAAAATTTGATAAATTTTGAAATTTTGACTTCAAGAATATATTGGTATGTCCCTATTACACTTCCATAATAAAAAATAAACAAGTACATGTAAATACAATAAAAAGAGTTTTCTAATTTACAAAGACGAAAATAACTTGGACTACGGATCTTAGAAAAATGTATTTGCGTTTTGGTGTTTTAACTTTCCGATAAGACCGCAACTGATAAGTCTTCACTAGGCGAAACGCTCTTATAACGCAATGTAAATTTTTTCGCCTGAAACTTTGTTTAAATTTTTGTCAAGAGCGCAACTGTTTTATTCAGTAGACGAAACAGCGCGTCTGACGAAATGAAAAATTGTTCGACTTGAACTTGGTTGTAGCTTTTGTCTTGAAAGTATGTTAACATTAGAATTAACTGCGGATAATTTTACATCAAATAAACGACCGCAAACGTCATCAGACGTCAACAAATAATCTCACGCACTTTGTGAAAATAATACCGATTATATCGTGACGTCAGGCTATTGTGGCGTACGCGACGTCGTTGAGAATTTGAATCTGGCAGCAAGAGGGTTAACAATAGAGGCATACTATAAAAATGGACAGGTTATCGTATCTACATTTTTTTCTACTGAATTTTCGTAATAACAAGGAAAATATAGAATAATGAAAAAATGCTAGCAAACAATTTTTTCCAAGGGGGGTTGGCATTTAGAATAGATGGATAAACCTGGTTTAACTATTTCTCAAATATTACCTCAATACAAGAAAGTAAATCAAATTAAAAAAAATAGAAGAAAAGTTAAAATCTTTCGAGTATAATATAAGCAGTTTTAGTATTCTTGATTACAAAATAACAGAATCTGAGTTAAATAAAGCATTTAATGGCTTAAAGTCTGGTAAATATCCTGGTCTTGATAATACCAGCAATGAAATGGTGAAATCAGCAAGATCCTACACTAATAAGATTATACTGGAACTTTTTGATGCTGTTTTCTCCTCTGGTATCTATCCGAAGATCTGGTCAGAAAGCTATATTTGTCCTACTATTAAGTCTGAGAACAGAGATAAACCTGAAAACTATAGAGGTATTACTTTTGGCCAGTCTTTTTAATTCAATACTTAACAACCGATTTGACCACATTTTGACTTCTAATAAGATAATTCATGAGACGCAAATTGGATTCTCTTAAAAAGCTCGAACATCTGACCATATCTTTGTTATGAAATCTATTGTTAAAAATACTTAAAATTAGGAAATAAAAAATTGTATGCATGCTTTATTGATTTCGTAAAGCATTTGAAACTGTTGGTATTTTGTATAAGTTACAATTGTACAATATTAACAGCTTTTTTATACTATATCAAAATCAATGTACTCAGAAGATAGATTATGTGTAAAGATTGATAATTATTTAACTTTTTTTTTTGCAGCAAAAGTTGTAGTAAGACAGGGTGACGTCTTAAGTCCTAATCTATTTACATTCTTTATCAATGATTTAACAATAATGGCAAAGTCATTAAAGAAAACTTAAAAAAATTGGAGATCATGATTTAGAAGTGTAAAGCAATATAAATATCTAGGAATTGTTATTGAAAATACTGGCCAATTTAATGCAGCTAAAAAGCAATTATTCCAGAAAAGCTTAAAGCCATGTTTTAAATTATACAAAGATATGAAATCTTCACAACCTAGTATAAAGACTTTGTTACATCTTTTTGATCATTGTATAGACCAATAGTATTATATGGAAGTGAAAATTGGGCCACTCTCAATATTACTTCTAAAAGAAAACATCTCGACTTGTTTGAAATTTTTAAGGACTGGGACTTTGAAAAACAACTATAAATTCTGCAAATATATACTTGGAGTCTCAAAAACTACAACAAATATTGGAGTTCTATCTGAACTTGGGCGATACCCATTATGTATTGAAGTATTAAAATCTTTATTCATGTACTACTACAGACTTGAAAAATCTCCTTCACATCTTTTAAACTGTGCAGTCATTGATTGTTTTGTTTGTTTTGAATGGTGTTTTAACGCCACTTTCAGCAATTTTTCAGCTATTTCATGGCGTCCAGTTTTTAATGGGGGAGGAAGCCGGAGTACCCGGAGAGAACCCCCGACCTGCGGTAGGAAAACTGGCAATCCTTGTCAATTAAGATTGGAGTCGAGTACACCCTGCCTGCAGTGAGAATAGTACCCGCAATCTCAGTGTTGACAGACCACGTGATCAATAGTAAACGAACTACCTTGACCACTCGGCCACCGAGGCTCCCTGCACTCATTGAATATAAAGAGATGTATAAAAGAAATGTAAGCCATTGTACATAGTATTCAAACATTGCTTTTTATTGTGAAAAACTTAAAATTAATGTCTCAAATATAAGTAATTGGAAACATGCTCATTTTAAGCGTTCATTAAACAATAGAAAAACACTATAACAAAATTTCGTTTAAGTAACCATAAGTTAAGAGTTGAGACTGGGCGCTATGAGCGACACATTACCAATCTTGGAAAACCAGAGATCTTTCCAAAACAAGAAAGATTATGCCAGAATTGCAATATGAATAAAGTAGAAGATGAACTCCATTATCTGCTAGAGTGCCCCAAACATAAAGTGAACGGCGTCATTCATTTTTTAACTGTTACTTTGAAATTTATCCAAATCTTAAGACACTCAATAATGAACAACTTGATATATAGATTATGTCTAATGAGGAAACTACTTTTGTGAATTCTTTGTGTATTTTCTTGAAGTCAGCAGTAGATAAGCAAAAGTCAGAATCAGATTAAACAAATAATTATATGTCTATTATTACGGGCCGGCACTATAAGCCGGTCCGTCATATGATATGAGTTTGAACACGTTTCAAAATTTGCTGCGGAAGTTGTTTAAATTTACGGTGTCTTCAAGCTATGCCAACATTTTAAAAATTTCTATTCAAGGAATGCCAACATGCAGAATACAATAGATGTTTTGATAGTAATAAAACTATTAATTATATGTAAATCACAGGCAAAATTATTGTATGAGTTAAAGAGAATCCTCATTAATTATTAATTTTAATTGCACAACTTACTTATTTACTTACTGCCCATTACGCCAGGTGGCGTGTGGGGCAGCAACAAAGGTACGCCACTTCTGCCTGTCACTAGCAATCTTCTGGAGACTCCCCCAAGTGTGGTTCAGTTCTGCCATCTCTGTCTGTACAGTACGCCTCCATGTTGTTTTTGGTCTCCCTCGCTTCCTCTTTCCCTCTGGAGTCCAGAATAGTGCAGTCTTTGTCAGATCCTGTTGTTCTTTCCTTAGGACATGACCTATCCACCTCCATCTTCTCCTTCTGATGATGGTACTCATGTCTTCTTGTTGACATCGTCTGAGGAGGTCCTGGTTTGAGATCTTATTGGGCCAGAATATACGAAGGGTCCTCCTCAGGTTCTTGGTGTGGAATGTGTTTAGTTTCTCTTGGTCTGCATCGGTCATTCTCCAACACTCACAGCCATACAACAGTATTGGTATTACACAGCTGCTGTATAGCTTGAGTTTTATCCTGGTGGTGTATTGTCCAGATTTCCAGACATTCTGCAAGTTGTTGAATGCTGCTCTTGCTTTTGACAGGCGCTGTTTTATGTCAGTCTCAGCTCCACCATCTATGCGAACTGTGCTTCCTAAATATGTTAATTGGTCTGTCTTGGGAAGATCTTGTTCATCTAATGCCACTGATGGTGATTGGTCATTGTTAAGGATCATTACTTCTGATTTTTTTGTATTTATTCTTAGACCAATTTGACTGGAAAAAGTTTTGAGTCTTGATGTTTTTTCTTGGATATGCTGATGTGTATGAGATAGGAGGGCAAGATCATCTGCAAAATCTAAATCTTCTAGTGTTGAAAAAGTTGTCCATCTGATGCCTCTTGGTTCATCTGAAGTTGTTTGGCGTAATACCCAGTCAATAGCTATAATGAACAGCGTCGATGACATGACACAACCTTGTCGCACTCCTGTCTTCACTGGAAAAGATGTTTCTGAATCTCCGACAGTACATTCGAAGTTGTCATAGAATGCTTTTATCAGATTAATTAGGTGCTGTGGTATTCCGTAATATCTCAGTATTTTCCATAGGCTGGCTCTATGTAAGCTGTCAAAGGCTTTTTCAAAATCTATGAAGTTGATGTGTAGTTGTCTTTGCCACTCTGTACATTGTTCTATGATATTGCGTAGTATGAAAATCTGGTCAGTACATCCTTTCCCTTTACGAAATCCTGCTTGTTCTTTTCGAAGATGTGAGTCTATTGCCTCTGAAATTCTCTTGATTATAATTTTTGACATGATTTTACTTGGTATGGATAGCAGTGTTATTCCTCGCCAGTTGTTACAGTCATTCAATGCTCCTTTTTTGGGTATCTTGATGATGGTGCCTTTATTCCAATCTGTAGGAATAGTAGATTGATTCCAAATATCTGTGAACAATGGATGTAGTATATTTGCAGTGAGGTTGGTGTCCGTTTTAAAGAGTTCAGCATTTAAATTATCACATCCTGGAGCTTTTCCATTTTTTAAACTTTGGATAGCAGATATAATTTCTGGTACTTCTGGTGGTTCAGTACTGATATCTAGATCTTGCAGAGGTTCATTGATGTTTGGTTCTTCAGTTGGAGGTGGTCTATTAAGGACTTCATAGAAATGTTCTGTCCATCGTTTCTCTTGGTCAGTTTCTGATGTTAGTATATTACCCTGTTTATCTTTTATTGGAATGTTGGTAGGTGGCTTGTTTTTTCCACAGATCTCTTTTGTTATCCTATAAAGGGTACCTTGTTCCATTTTGTTTCCTGCCTCTACTGCTTTTTCTGCTAGATTGTCAATGTAGTTTCGTCTATCTTTGCGTATATGTTTCTTTACATTTTTATGGACTTCATTATATTCTTTCTGAAATTTTTCTTTTAATCTGGTGGAATGAGCGTCATTAACTTTCTTTTTAGCTTTTCTTCTGACTTCTATTTTATCCCATGTTTCAGGTGTTATAAAATCTTTCTTCTTTATTTTTTGCTTA